>OV702282.1:413017061-414217061 GCA_916181665.1 Avena sativa
GGTGAAACGTTTGGTTCAGTTGCTCTGATAGGAATTAATCGCCATCTATTGGTTAGCAAGTGGCGATGGTCGATGGAGTCTTTTTTCTTTATCACATGTGCTCATTGTTCCTATATAGCCATTTAACAGCATATTTTGTTTTATGGTTGCAGAGCTAGTGGATGACTGTCGGAAATGCTGCACGGAGGATTCAGGACGATTCTATCAACAAGGTATGAACTATGAGGCTTACTTTGATTTGATCTATATAGGCGAACTTGTTTCTTTAGGATCTTACACGATGCTTTTAAGGCTGACCTTTAAAATATATCCTACACTACATTAGATTTGGAGGATGCTTTCAAGGCTTATAGCGACCAGTAAGCATACAATATAGAAACATAGTTCTACTTGATATGATACCTTCTGGTGCTTGGAATTGCAGATTGTATACTCCAGCGCAATTATTGAGGTATGCATGAGAAAGCTGGCGTTTTATCCAGAAGTCGTTGGCTCCTCGAAGGGGACAAAGATGACTTCCCTTATGTAGAAGCCCGGTATTCTTATG
This sequence comes from Avena sativa, assembly GCA_916181665.1. NCBI lineage: Eukaryota > Viridiplantae > Streptophyta > Magnoliopsida > Poales > Poaceae > Avena > Avena sativa. The sequence goes on from OV702282.1 coordinate 413,017,609, forward strand.
GCTCTCCACCAAAGCTCATAATGCCTTGACGACAAGGGTGACCAGAAGGAGACTATAAGGCAAGTTGTACTCAACTCGAGATTCGAGAATAATTTTCTAGTTACCTGGGGAGAATAGCTTGCATTCTTGAACTTCTTTCCAATGACAATAATAGAAACAACTCTTCTGTCTTAGTTCATTACCATTTACCATGTGTCACTTACTGTTATGTTGTTTGCTACCCATCCTCTTTCCCAATGTTACACAATTCAAAGTATAATTTGATGGCTGATGCAGTAGGCATTGGAATGGTAGATTTTTTTCTTCCAGGGCACTTGTGTTGATTTAAACATACTGCACAGACATAAAGTTTTTGTTTTATTTTATGAAGCTGTAGTAGAATGTTAAGCACTAGTCCTTGCTAAAATGGAGTAGTTTTCCAATTACCACACATTTTCATAAATTTAGTACTCCCTCTGGTCCATATTAATGGCCTCAACTTTGTCTACATACGAATGCATGTAATCTAAATACATAACTAGATACATATGAATCTAGATAAAGTTGAGGCCATTAATATGGATCGGAGGGAGTATTGTCCCCCCCCCCCCCCCCCCCCCCCCCCCCCCCCCCCCCCCCCCTCTCTCTCTCTCTTAATTGGTTCACTGACTGAAGCCTGGGTTTTCACTTCATTGGTTCATTGACTGAAACCCACTGAACTTGCAGGATCGACAACTGGAAGCAAGAGCATATTCGCCAATTCCTGACAGAGAAGGTGAAGCCAGCGAAATCAGACAGCTGATTATTTGTGACGAGTTCCTCGACTTGTAGAACCCTATATGTATTTCACCGGTGATCTGTACGTAAACCTTGTAGCATGTGTACACCGCAACAGTTTTTACAAGACAGCCTGTTATTTATGATGTCCATGCATTTTTTTCTTAGAGCAGGCTTGTTGGAACTTTGGTCTACCGCTAAACATCGTCAGTCTTGAACTGAATGCTCGTATATGTTTCATTGAGCTTTACCTGAATACTACAGAGGGTAGAAGTGCAAAACTGTGCTCTGCCATCTTTTATGTTACTTGTACATGCAAGCAGGTCAGTGCTCTGGTGATTACTGTTCCTCTGCACAGGTTTTTTTTTTTAGAGTCGGTTCGAAATGCCATGGATGTATTGAACATTTTTAGCAGTAATTTCTTCAGCACCGCAATTCTGGAGATTCTAAGAAGTTCAACACCTAGGGGGTTGTTTCGATGCAGGGTGATGTTTTTTGAAGATACTGATCTTAGTTCAAATTTGAAACCGTCCCCACACAGCGCCATGGCCTACCCAGCATAGACCTGGCTGCCAGCCAAGGCCTATCCAAAATACTGTAGGATCCTAGACAAGGTCAACTCATACCCTGTGAAACTGTGACGCCACAACCAATTTGTTAAGGCTCAGCTCAGCTCATCGGAGCCATCATCACCACCACCAGCACGGCTGCGTTCCTCGAGACATAAATGCGGGCGCCCGAATTTCAACTTGCATCGACCTGCCTACCCGTTCTAAACGGCGACGAACAATTAATTAAGAAAGGAAATGGTACTCATCATCAACTTGCATTGCGTCTGTAGCTTGTAAACTGCTCTCATATGTACACTTGAGCTTTGACGGGTGGGTGCTGTTGCAGCTACTCCATCCACAATTTCCATCATCTAATTTTGACCTACATTTCCTTCTCCATATTGATCCGCGGAAGCCGGTGGAAGCTTCGCTTCGCAGGCTTCGTTCTTTCTCTCTTGATGGGGATGCTGAAATCTGGTGCCGAGAACGGCACGGGGTAGGTTCGATTTGCGCGGCGCGGTTTCGGTCCGGGTTCAGGTAAAGCCCCTACACCTGTAGTGTAGAGAGAACATGTTAGGCGAGCTGAGTTGTTGCCCTCCTCGAAAGAGACTGCAAATATGCAACAGGATGGGAAAAAATGGCGGAAGAATAACAGTCTAATGGTTGCAACTGTGGAGACTGATAAGAGATCGATATACCTGTCTGCGCCTCCGGTGTTGATAAGCGTAACAAGAGCGTGCTATGACATAACATGGCAGAAAGAATCCTGCGAACTGAAGAGTTGCCTGAAAGCAGCAAAATGTTAAGGTCCTCTATGTATAGCGCGAGAGAAAGACCAAGCCGAAAGCAAGATAGTAGCATAAACATGTGAAAAAAATGAGATGACAAACTAGGCCATTTGAACTCACGCTGAACAACACCGTTGCATCCTGTAGCATGCTCACATCGCGCACGATCACGATCACATGCCGCACAAGCAAAAGGAACATCAGCTGCAGCAAAATCAAAACTAGTTATTGTTCGTCCTCCAGCACTAATAAATACAGGATTATACACTATGAAGAAGTTTATGCGACGTACAATTAAAGCAATAGTCCGCAGCATGTGGCACCGCTCGAGTTTGAGGACACACAATCGTCAAATTCAGCGTGCATCAGCTGCTGCTCTGCGATGGCAATCGCTAGAAAATGGGAGTCGTGGGGATCGATTCGTCCGACCCAGCTTTGTCTGCTCATAAGCAAAACAGTCATCAGTTCAGAGCATGTACTTTTAAAAAGGGCACACAGAAGTCAGAGTATCAACATCTTCATTGCTATGGAAAAATTGGGGGAAAACAATGGTACTGCTATCATCATAGACAGAGAGGGTACGGATGTCATTCTTCAATCCAAATAATATACTAGGTGATTTATATATTTCCTCCAACCCATATTAGTTGATTTGGATTTGTCTAGATTCGGATGTATCTAGACATGTTTTAGTGTTAGATACATCCGAATCTGGACAAATCCAAGTCAACTAATATGGGTCGGAGGGAGTAATATCATTAAAAGATTAAGAATTGTATTAGGAAGTACCTAAGATCAATGGCCATTTCATCTGAACAACATTTGGTTGGAGGGAGGACATAGTTCGGGGAGTAAACCTGCAGGCAAATAAATGGAAACATAAATCAACTGCGAGGACCCCCACGGAGAGAATTACAGAACGAGGTAGAAGTCAGTAACAGTTTATTATCTTATGCAGTGCAGTGCCCTGAAAGCTGAAATTGGACTGCTCATAAAGATTCACAGAGTAGTCTAACTGCCAAACATAAACCATTGACTACTAGACCAAGTCCTAGAAATGGAAATGCAGTGTGAACTACTCTCCGACGGTAGTCCTGCAACAGAACAAAACAGAAATACCAACCTGGTTGCAGATTTCACATGTAATGTTCCCCTTCTTGTTGCACCATCTCTGTATGCATTTCCTGTGGGCAAACTGCATCCAGCCAAAAGACAGTTGAGCAACACACGATTAGCATTTCTGTTCGGAAGGATAATCCCAACTCACGTGCAAGAAAACAATAATGATTATCTGACAACTGGAAAGAAGAAAGCAATAATTGGATGGATAAACATGGATGGACCAGCTGCTGGAAACTCGAGTGTTTGTTTCATGCAAGAAAACAGCATGATAAAAGAGCATTTCGTCACCAAAGGGCGAAACGCATTTCCATGAATTCCGTTGGATCGAAAGGTCGCTGTTTTGGACCCCGTAACACGTTTGATTTCTTACATGTGTTGCGTGCTAAGAAACTCATCTGAGTTACGCTTAACAGAACTCTCACTGCTCCTAATCACACACACTAAATTCCAGTATGTAGAGACGTACAGTGACCACAACAGAAAACGGAGAAAAAAAAACTAAGATTCCGTTTGGCTGCTCAGTTTTTTTTGAAGTATTTGAGAAATACCATGGTTTCCAAAAATACCGCAGTCTGAAATACTTCGATGTGCTTGGCAGCAGCAAAAACTGCAGTTTCATAGACCGTAGTATGATCAACACTGTGGTTTTATGGCAATATTTGAGAAAGAGGTCAGGACCGCTTTTTTTTTTTCCTTCTAAAACTGAGAAAGGGGAGAAACTGAAGTATTGCATTGGCGGGCACTGGAATACCATGGTATTGAAATGCTTTGGTATTGGGAAAACCGAGAGTCCAAACGGAGGTAGAAGTACTGAGCAGCAAGACAAAATTCAGAAAAAAAAGGAGGAGGGATGCACCTAACATCAACATTAATTAAACAAAAGAAAAGAAAACACATGGCTGCAATTAGGCGAGCAGACTAGAGTTGACTGAAGGAGATATCCGAGAACGGATAGAGCTAAGGAAGAACATCTTGACAATCTGCCCATCTCTCTGAAGAAGGAGATAACAAGGAACCATCAGGTTCCCACTTGGCTACTGAAAACCAATACACCTGCTGGTTCTTCTCACTGTTCTTCAGTTCGTCAGCAATCAAGAAAAGAAACACCCTCCCAGCAGTCCAGATAGAGGAAGGGGGGAGAAGGAGGGGGGAGGGATGAAGTGAGGTTCACCTTGAGCGTGCCAGTGCAGGCGCAGGGGGAGTCCATGGCGTCCTCCTCCCCCTCCTCCTGGCATATCCGGCACTCTATCGCCCCCTTCCCGTCGACCCCGACCACCACCTCCACCACCTGCCCTTCGCCGCCGGAGCACCCGAGCTTCTCCACGCGCGCCATCTCTCCCTCTGGCTTCCTCGGAGCAGGTCGCGAGGAGGAAGGAGCCAAAAGGCGGGGCCTTTTTCTAGCTAGCTCCCACCAAGAGGACACAACTACTCCAGGAACAAGGAGGAGGGGAGAAGAATACCAAGCAAGTACTAGTACTGTATTTTTCTTCTTCTTCTTCTTCGCTGCTGCCGCTGGAGTGCTACTAGTACTAGTACTGGGAGGAGTATTCTATATGATTTCGTGGAGTTTTTACTCCAAAGGTTGCGGTTTGGGTTCTTGTGGCGGGCAACCAATGATGGGGGAGTGATTGGGTTTGTTTGTGGTCGACCGTGGGGGTTAGTGGACAGTGGGTAACTTCCACTTCTGCAGCTACTTCTGTAGGTAGTGGGAGGTGAGACGATATTGACAACGCCCCCTCCCGATGTTTACTCCTCCTACTCCTACCAGCTCTCTACTCCACGGCTCTGCGGCCTCTGCCTCACTCCCCTCGCCCGCTCCCTTTCCGATGCATGACTTTTGCTTTTTATTTTTCTCGATTAGAATGGAGGCACACGAGCATACACGCACCAAAACATGTGCCATGATTTGTCTTTTTGAAAACACATGGGAAAAATTGAGGATCTGTTAATCTCATACTGTTTCCGAGCTAGTATATGGTCATTGGATTTTTCTTCCAAAATTATTTTGTTATACTATTATCATCATACTAGTATTTTGCTAGCGTGATCGCCTTTTTATTTTCAAAATGTCGGGTAAAAGCAGGTGTGCTTATTTGGGTAAAACCACTGTTGTTTACCACCTGTCGGGTAAACGAATGAAAAAGTTTGGTACTCCATCTGTTCTAAAAAGTAAGGCACGTCTTATTTTACAATTTCTTGTTTGTTGCAAAATTCCACCAAACTTTTAATGTTTATCGATAGCAGTACAGAAAGATCTAAAAGTAATAAAAATTACAAATAGGTCACTGGACCACCTAGCGACAACTACAAACAACGCGAGTGAAAGGTGCACCGCCGTCCTCACCCCTTCATCACCGGAGCCGGGAAGCTTGTCATGGTAGAGCTTATTGTAATAGACAGAGGAAAAGTCGTCGTACTAAGGCCACAAAGGACCAACTCAATGAGCAACAATCATCGCCAATAGTGACAACCGTAGATCAGAAGAGACTGACCTGCAAACAAATCAACGGACACGAAAATGAACATAATCCTAGGCGCCCTCTGTTGACACTAGATGCACCATCGGAGCAACGATAGAGCGAGAAGGACCTTATTCTGACTTCAGGATATAGCCGTCGCCTCAACATTTCGAAGAAGGCACTAAAAGAAGGCTAAACAAAGAACGAAAAACCTCCCGTCGGTGAGAGGTCGTGGTCCGCCACACCTCCAAGGGTCTAGGGCCACCGGAGGCGGAGCGGGCCGGCGACGTCGCTGGTGAGGGTTGTGGACCCTAGATGAGTTTTCTCTCTTTCCTACCGCCTCTCCCTGGCGGCGGTTGTACGTACCGGTTATGTGTCTCTCCTTTATTTTTGTTCTCATTTTACAAGATTTTGACAATGATATATACCAAATTATATGGATTGTGAATATATAAATGGCGTCGTTGCTTTTGTTGTGCAAAATTCTTTCATCTCATATATCTTTGTACTAATTTTATGAACATACTATAAGTACATATCATAGTTAAAATTGAAGTTGTTACCAATATTTGGGGATAGAGAGAATACTTATCTTGATTATAATAAACACACACTTACTACCACACACAAACAAGCAATGATGCATAGTAAATACTTACTAATGTTCATAAATGTTAACTGGCTTATCAAAACATCTTATATTTAGGAACATGTGAGTAGATAACATATGCCTATAAAATTTAAAGAAATTAGATATAATTTATTTTTTCTCAAAAAATAAGTTTATGTACTGCCACATGCAAATACACGGATGTGAGTGCAATGATTTTTTCCTTTCCGATACAAGTAGACAACATGTGACCTGTTAACTGCATAAAGTTTATCATAAAGCGTACACATGAGCATATAAATGTGAGTAATGTAAATATGTAATTGAGGGAAAATGATGGCCACGCTAGAGGTCGTGTTACTTGTTAAATAGAGATGGAAAAGCCCCACCGTGGCACACATGGAATGAGAGAGATACAAGGAAACTAAAAGATGGAAAGAGTCAACTGCGTTGGAGCAGTTGGGTCAATACTGTTGTGTAGTACACCATACGGTTTGCTCACTCCAACATGTTTAGATGTCATACATAAAACATCCCATAGTTTAAGAGATTCAAAATGGATAAGTAAATGTGTGCATTGCATTGGAACATATAAAATCTGGGGAAATTAAGAAATTTTTTATAGCACTTGTCAAAGTGATTAAAATTTAGAAGAGTAAGGTACAACTAATAACCATTATCTTACGAGATATAGAAGAAACTTATGACTTGTTGTAAACCACATGTTGTATATGTCTAGAATCACTCATTGTTCAAACAGTAATGCCTAAACCTTTTTACCAATAGGCCAATACTAATCTTAGTTAGATAACACTATGTTTTCAACTATATCCTAGTTGAAGTTGACCTTGTTGACAACTAATTATTACCAAGCTAGAGTTTATCATTGAAGAAGCCACCCAAACCTTGCACAGCTAAAGCCATCTAACATTAGTGATTCCTTTAGGAAGGTAAATCCATGACCTTTATGACCAAGCTATGTATTTAAGACACATTGGATACCAGACTTAAGAGTGTATACTCTTCAATCTAGGAGAACATGTTTAATCATAAGTTGGTGATTAAGTGAATTGATAATGATCCTAGTGAATATTAAAGCTTAATATATCTAGGAAAGGAATTCCCTAATACCAAGCCTACCATTAGTGGTGACTAAAGAGTAGTAAAATTGTCTAGTGGATCTCAACCTTAATCCAACAATCATATCCAAGTCATTCATCAAATCATCTTATCTAGTTCAGTGGATCAAACTTTGACTACCCTAAAGCACCATTCAAAAAAAAGAGGGCATTTTTTCATGTCATAAATCTTATACTAATTTTATGAACATTCCATACATACAAATCAGTCAAAGTTGCAAGTTATTGACCAACGAAAATCGAACACGCCTTATATTTTGGGATAGAGAGAATATTTTTCTTGATTATAATAAACAAACACTTATTGCCACACACAAACAAGCAATGCTGTGTAGCTAATACTTATTAATGTTCACAAATATAAACGAGCCTATCAAAACATCTTATATTTAGGAATAGATGGAGTAGATAACATTATAGGAATCGACTGCCTATAAATTTCAAAGAACTTAGCTATAATTTAATTTTCTTTCAAAAAATATGTCTATGTGCCACCACACACAAACACATGGATGCGAGTGAAATGATTTTTTTTCCTTTTTGATACAAGTAGACAATTGGTGACCTGTTAACCGCATAAAGTTTGTCATAAAGCATACACATGAGGATATAAATGTGAGTAATGTGAGCGTTGAGGGAAAACGATGGCCCATTAGGGAATGATGTTACATGTTAAATATAGGTCTAAAAGCCCCACATATAGCATGTACATGGAAAGAGAGAAATACAGGAAAACCAAAAGAAGAAAAGAGCCTATCAGGTTGGAGCCGGTAGGTCAATACCATTGGTGTACTACACCATACGGTTTGCCCACTCCAACATATTTTGACCTAGTACAATTGTTTGTCTAACACCCCCCTTAATGTAAATCATGAAAGAAATGGAAAGGTTGAGGTTATGCTTGAATTCTTCGAATGTCTTCACGGGAAGATCCCTTTTAAAGCATCCGCCAACTCATATTTGGTCGATATGAATTTGATCGCAAGTTCTTTGTTTGCAACTATTTCTCTCACAAAATGAAAATCAATTTCAATATGCTTAGTGCGGGCATGGAAGACCGGATTTGCATACAAATAGGTAGCACAAAGATTGTCACACTAGAGGCAAGGATTGACACGAAGAGAGACCCCCCGAGATCGCGAAGCAAGGCTTAAAACCAAATTATTCTAGCCATGGGATTAGACATAGATTTGTATTCAACTTTGGTGCTCAAGCAGGAGATGGTAGATTGTTTTATAGCGCTCTAGGAGGTGAGATTTGGGACACAACATTGCAAATCCATTAGTGAAACATCTGTCATCAAGATATCCTTCCCAGCCCGCATCCAAGAAGATGCTAGTGAGAGTATAGGAGGACTTCTGAAAAAAAATGATAATTTTGAGTGTACGTTGAACATGGCGCAAGATCCTTTTAGCCGCTGTCCAATGTGGTGTAGTAGTAGTAGTTTGAAGAAATTGACAATTTTTGTCAACATTAAAGGATACTGGGGGAGAGAGAGAGGGTGCTATGCTCGCTGTTACCCATTGCCGCCAGGTGCCAGCGCTCGCCGTCCCCCCGCCACTAACAAAGAGAGGAAGGAGGGGAGATGGATAAGAGAGGAGAAAGACCAGGGGAGAGGGGAGAGGACACCTCGGGCTTCCTCCATCGTTTCCCATCACTTTTGTGTCGCAGCTGCCTTTGTCGGCTGCCACGGGAGAGAGAGAGAGAGAGAGAGAGAGAGAGAGAGAGAGAGAGAGAGAGAGAGAGAGAGAGAGAGAGAGAGAGAGAGAAGTAGATAAGGCTCGGGGGAGAGAGGGAGAGAAAAGTCGTTGATTCGTCCCACGCGTGTTGTCCGCCAGATGCAACACATGGTATTTATGCACAAAATCCCCTATCCTAGAACCAGCGGCTAAGCGCGGGCACGCCATGCGCAGATGGCCTCAGAATGCCCGCATTTGACCAAGATTAAGTTATAGAATAATATCCAGGCATGTGAGATTTAAATATTATAGGGTACCAACAATACTCTTGTACTGAGTGCTATCCTTGCCCCAAGTGGTGTGCCATTAGTGAGAGATAGTTTGTCAGTGTCGGAGAGAGATGTAGGACATGTAGTTCATGTTAGAGTTCGCATCAGGAAACAAAAAAAATTCTAGCTATGCGAACACGATAACTTCTATGTAGACATAAGTAACATAGAGGGAGACAATATTCATACCCTTAAATATCGTGGCATGCCTTATGCAGGTAGGCATATATTTATGAAGACAAGCAACACCCCATGTGTGGCGCCTCGAAGATCTACACACGTTCGGTGTAGGAAACATCTCCCGGGCTCTGATCCAGCTAAGCAGTGGAAGAAGAAGGAAGTCAGACCGTCCTTTGCATGACGGTACTGCAGAGGTGGATAACAAATTCCCACAAGATCTAATTCCAATCTAGGTGGAGAGAGAGAGAGAGAGCTCTAGGGGGATATAGATAGAGGAGAGATTTTTGTGTGAATAGAGGGGAGGGAGAGCCCTCTATTTATAGGAGGAGGGGAAGGGAAGGAAAACCCTATGGAAGGGGTAGGGGCTCCCCACGTCGCCACCACTAGGGCTACCATCGTCGTCCCTAGGTGGGTCCCCACACAGGGGGGTGCCCCCTAGGGTTTGGCGCATGGCCCCCTCACTCCACCTGTTGCCTTGCCCCTTTGGGCCTTCCCTCCGGGAATGGCCAAATAGGCATGTGCTACTCCAAAAATAAAATAAAATATTTATGTTTTAATATTAATTCAACTAATTAATATAAAACACATATATTATTATATCTTTCACTCTGAAACACCTTCCGGACACCTCTGGTCATCATCGGGTGTTTCCCCGGAACCTTTCTGGTTTCTCTCTCTCATTTCTCTTACGGTGTCGGTTTGATCCCTATGCGTCTCCACCCTTAAGTGTGCCACCCTTCGTTCGGAGATACTCCGGACATGACCGATACCCCTCTCGCGTAAATGATCATCAGCGGGACCTGGATGCCCATAATGACCACCCGTGCATTCACGAATCTCATCTCTTGAAACTTCAACTTTGTGTCCCATTCCCTCTGTCATTCGATACCTAGGTCATCCGAGATTTGATCTTCGGCATCTCCATACCTAGGTCAATCTCGTTACCTATGAACTCGTTTACTCATTCCCGTGTCGTTGCATTCCATGACCTAGTCATACGCTTGCAAGCTTCGTTAATGAAACGTCACCGAGTTGGCCACGTGTATCTATCTGTTACTTGGATTGGAAAATCATGGTCTTGGTAAATACTCCTCAACCCGTTCCATCAGGAAACCCGACAGTACCTTTATGATCACCCTTTCACATCTTGATACTTGATACCATCAAAGCCACCTTCTAGTAACAGTGATTATGCATTATCTCACAGTCAAAGTATTAGGTTACAAGGTTTCTACGTTATCATCAATGATAAATGTTTAGTAACCAGATCTCATTGTGATATTACTTTGGGTGTATGTATATCATATCATTCAACTAATGACATGACCTCATTGTCAATTGGCACTATCACCCATGATCTCGAAACCTTAGATCATTAGTTGACCAATGAGCTAGTTCACTAGAGGTAACTAGAGACTCGGTTTGTTTACATACCACACATGTATCAATGTTTTGTATTAACACAGTTATAACACAAAATGAAACGTATTATGAACATACAAGAGATATATCAAATAAAACACTTTATTATTTGCCTCTAGGGCATATCTCGTCCAGTTCATTTAGTCATACCAACTCGAGAGAGTAAATCAGTGGCATATTTTCTCTGAGATAAAAGTTAGCCATACGGTTTTTTGTTGACTTCAATGCCCAAGAAGAAGTGTAAGTCACCAAGATCTTTGAGAGAAAAATTCCCACACAAATCATGGAGGAGGGCAAATCTGAAGAACTGGTCACAGTTATGTCAACAAAATAAATCAAAACAAAACTAGTGGTATTATAATTAGTGTAGATGAAGAGAGATGTGTCGGCCCTGGAGGGGATGAAGCCAAGAGAAATAATCTTAGAGTTGAGATTGGAGAACCATGCACAAGGAGCTTGTTTTAAACCACAATGTCTTATCAAGATGGAAAATATGACGAGGAAGATTTCAACCCCATATGGTTGTTTAATGTAAACTTCCTCTTCCAGAACGCTAGAAAAGAACACGTTCTTGACATCCAATTGACAGAGGATCCACCCACGAGAAATCGAGAGTGCTAAGATAAGGTGATATTGATAGCTTTGACAACATGACTGAAGGTGTCTTTGTAGTCAATATCGTAGGAGGTCCGTACAACCCGGTTGTGGATATTGCCGAAGAGATGCGGGCCGCACAAGATCCCTAAGAGTCTATTGGGGTGATTTCTATGTCAACTGACATGGCGGACGGAGAGTTGCATGGGCGTGTGGGGCTCACTAACCGAGGCGAGACCGTGTCCTGGGTGCTGGTTGGTGACGCCGGATCCGAGGCTGATGCTATCATAGGGGAACCTCCTTCTATATTAGTGTTAATATCTTTTGTTGCCACTTGAGATGAATATTCTGAATTTTGTCCATTTCGCTCCGTTTGAGCACCATTTTCAATGATTTCCGCACCAATATTTTTGGAATTTGATGCTGAATCTGATCTACTCCTTGGTATGTCCTGCATAGCATGCATCATTATTTGGTACAATATACATATAATCATGATTAGGCACACCCTCACTAGAAGATGGCGGAGATGAATTGTTGCGTGGAAGGAGTAAAATTTCCGCTCTAAGTCTAGTGTCTGTGTTGGTATGAAGGGAAGCAAATGGAAAAAATGTTCTCGTCAAAGCCAACATCACGGGATATGTAGATGATCCCAATAGATACACCAAGAAATTTGACACCTTTGTTAAGGAGACTATATCCATTCTTGGATAAAAAAGTGATCTTGTGTTTATTATATGGGCGAAGATTAGGCCAGCAAGCACAACCAATAAATACAAAGTGAGTAATAGTTGGGTCTGATATTGAGGAGTGTTTCGGTGGGTGTGGAAAAATTTGGAACTTTTGTAGGGAGTAAATTTATGAGAAATGTCGCTATTAGAAATGCTTCACCCCAAAATTTGAGAGGCGTAGATGGATTAGCAAGTAAAGAGAGGCCTACTTTAACAATGTGGCGATGCTTGTGTTCCTCGGAACCATTTTGTTTGTGGGCATGGGTACATGAAACATGGTAGGTAATGCCATCTTTTTAAAATAAAGAATTGAGTTTCTCATATTCACCACCCCAATGGTTTGCATAGTGATTATTTTGCGATTAAATTTGCTCTCAACCAAAATTTGGAAATTGAGAAAGACTTGATAGATATTGGAACACTTTTTAAGCAAATAAATCCAAGTGAATTTGCCAAAATCATCAATAAAGATTAAATAATACAAGTGTTTTACAATATATAGAGGTAGATGTAGGACCTCATACATCAGATAAAAATTGTTCCAAAAGAAACAATGGAAACACTAGTAGAAGTAGGATAAGGCAATTGGTGACTCTTTGCCCATTGACATGGATCACAAACATATGAATTTATTTCATGCGAGTGAGCAAGATTATTACGACGAAGGATTTGTTTAATGACAAATGAATAAGGAGGTCGTAGTCGATGATACCATGTAGATGAAGATGGCCTGAGTGTGACAAAAGGCTTGCTTGGGAGACCCCGTGGAGATAGGCATGCAAGAGGATACAAGCCACCATGATGTGGGCCTTTAAGCACAATTTTGAAGGGAATATGCCCGAGAGGCAATAATAAAGTGGTTATTATCGTATTCCTTGTTTATGATAAATGTTTATTTTGCATGCTATAATTGTATTAATATGAAAACGTTAATACATATGTGTTTAATAAACAAAAAGGAAGTTCCTAGTTATGCCTCTCTTATAAACTAGCTCGTTGATTAGCAAGATGATCAAAGGTTTCCTGATCATGGACATTGGATGTTGTTAATAACGAGGACACAACATTAGTGTAATGGCGTGATGAACATTTATTCGAAGTATAGCATTACGATCAAAGTCATTGAGTTTATATTGCTATAACAACTTACAAAGTGATCCTAATCCTTAGACCATGAGATCATGTCAATCACTAACACCGGAAGAGTTTCTTGATAACATCAAATGTCACACCGTAACAGGGTGATTATAAAGATGGGTTCAGAACTACTAAAGTGTTATGTTGAGGCCCATGGATCAAGAGTGGAACTTGTTCATCCCGATGATGGATAGATATTCTCTGGACCCTCTCGGTGATATCACATTGATTAGCTTGCAAGCAAGTGATTTGATCACTAGAATGTTATATCACGGGAACAAGAAAAGAGTGCATGTCAGTAACGAGATCAAACTAGGTATGGAGATACCGATGATCGAATCTCGGACATGTAATATATCGCGAAACAAAGGGATTAAGATACTGGCATAAATGGTTACGACGATCACAAGGAAGTCATCATTGAATGTGTGGGAGTCAGTATGGGTCTCCAGATCCCGCTTCTGATTACTGATCCGAGAGGGGTATCGATCATGTACGCATTATTCGCGAACCGTAGGGTGACACATTTAAGAGACACCGACATCCATTTGGAGCAAAAGTTTCATGCCGGAAAGAATAATAAGCGTAGGAATTTATTTCACTAGATACCGAAACGAGTTTTCGGGTGAAACTGCAAAAAGTGTTTCTGCATGTGAAATGAAATACTAGCAAGGGGTTATATGAGAATGTTTGTCACTAAAGTAATTGACAAAATTCTGAATAAATAAAAGGAGTTTTATTTAATGAAAATTTGCATTAAATTTGGTGGAAATTTAATGGGAATTTGAGTGGGATTTTGAGTGGAGAAAATTGAAGGGGCATTTTGTGAGTGGATTGTCCACCCACATGAATGAGGGAGAGGTGGGGGCACCCTCCATGTCCGGTGGCCATGCCCCCTTGGGATGCCCCCTCCCCTATATAAGGAGCCCCTCTCCTCACTTCTCACTCACACCTCCTCGTGAAGGATCTCTCTCTCCCCCTCTAGTATTTATCCCCCATGGTCACGGAATAGCGAGATACATGTTCCCGATGGCTATTCGGCAAGAAATATTGTGCTTCCGCTGCATCACTGGAGCGAGGAGGCAAAGGTTGCTCGGTGCCTCGGACATGTGTGCGAGCATGGATGCGCCGCTGGTTTGCGGCGCTAGGACTTCCTCTCGATCTTGAGATCGGCAAGAGATCGTCTACATCAACCACGAGTTTGGACTCGTTAAGCTTTGTCGGTCTTCAATGGTATGTTCTCTATGGATATACATCTGCCCGTTGTTTATATCTAGTAGATAGATCTTGGTACATAGTTGTTCCCATCGTAGGAAATTTTTTGTTTTCTATGCTGTGAAGCCTACAGTGGTATCAGAGCTGGATCTATGCGTAGATGCTTTGCACGGGTAGTACACATATGAGTATGTGGGCGATGATGATCATTTTATTGCTTCTTAGTTGTACATTGGATATTGGTGGCATAGTGGGATGAAGCGGCCCGGACAAACTTTACATGTCCTCGCACATGAGACCTATTCCACGTTTGACATGCAACTAGTTTTGCATAAGTGGCTAGCGGGTGTCTGTCTCTCCTACTATAGACAATATCTAATTTGCAACGAGTTGTCAAAAATTTGGTTATCCTCGTTGTGGTTCATGTTCGTAGGTAAGAACGGTTCTATCTTCGAAAGCCCTAAGCCACGTAAAACTTGCAATGGATAAATTAGAGGCGTCTAGTTTAGATTGTTGCTGGGCTAGTGTTATGATATGGTGATGTTGTAAGTAGAAGTATGAGATGATACTCTTACAACACACATAACGTTCCATATACCTTGCCTTACACATAGAGGTATGATAGTGATCATACCACGGGGTGCACATGATGGAGATCATATGCGGGAACCATATCATCTCACTTACAAACATGTGATGTTTGATTGCATCTTATATTGCTTGTTTGGCGTTTTATTAGCATAATAAGATGATCCCTCATTTAGATATCAAGATAAAAATGTGTTCTTCCTTAAGTATGCACCGACAATGTTTCATCACTTCAAGACATCACGTGATGATCGGGTATACTTGAATCCACGATCATATCTCGGGTGTAAGACAGTTACACACGCGAATACTAAGGTTCTTACTTGGCGAGCCTAGCATGTACAGACATGGCCTCAGAACACGGGCCGAAAAGTTAAGCATGAGTCATATGTTTTGATATGATGACCATGTGGATGCTCGCCTTTGAAGCTACACTGACTCACGTGATGATCGGACTTGGTGTAGTGGATTTGGTTCATGTAATCACCAAAAAGGCACGAGGGATGTCATTTTTGAGTGGGAGTTCATTTCTAATTTGGATTAGTAGAACTCAATTTATCATAAATTAAATCAAAGTGAATTTGCATAATTCATTATAGTCATTGGCATTCGTTCACCACCTTATGCATAGTTGTAATTGAGATAATAAAACTATAGAATTCTGGATATATACTTTACGAACTGGTATCATATTGTGTTGAGTGTCAATCTAAATTTTAAAGTCCTATTGCAAACTTTCAGCAAACTCTGTTTACTCCGTGGAATTTGTTAATTAGTATTAAATCGAGAGTAACAATTCCAGTGTTAGTATCTTAAGTATCATGTTTGCCTCCATGATTCTTGATTGTTTTAATATCAAGTTTATCTAGGAGCTGAAAGAATTGTTTCAGAAACCATCATGTGTGGCAGATATAACGATATCTGAAACAATGTTTTGGTTCAAATATGATAGAGTATAATATATGTTCTCATATTGGATGAGAATTTGCGAAGGTTGGAGATGCTAGACATCCTAATCATCCAAAAAGGTTTTGAAAAGTCACGTTATACTCATGATTCTCCTTTATAAGCTACATTAGCTTGATCATGAAAGTCTTCATGTTAAGGGTGAATAGAAGATGTATGTAAAGTGTTTACTACACTAAAAGATTACTAAAGAATAGATTTTTAAAGAATACCGATCATTTGATGATGGTGATCTACTTCAAAGTGCAAGTCCAAAGGTATTATTATTTGAATATACACGCTTTGGACTATGTGTCATGTATATGGCGCCACTTTGATGTTGATAGATTCTTTTAAAAAGGAAAAGGAAATGCTAAAAGAGAATCTATGAAATATACTTGGCAGAGAATAAAAGATTGGAAATATCCAAATTTAGGTATATAGATGATATACGTGTTATGGTTGTATTATTTGCTTGTTAGACAATGTGGTTCTTGGGTATTGGATACCGAATTGGTTGGTATGAAATTTCATACGGAACGACACAATTCATAAACCACAATGGCCTAAGTAACTAGCAAGAGAATATGTGATGATGTTCATCGAAAACAAACAAACCGTTGTTTGTATTTCTCGTTGACATCAAAGCTTGACTTCAAGATTTGTTTTAATAATTGTTATTTAAATCAGGTATTATGAGAACAAAGTTGTTCAAATAATTACCGTATTCCATATAAGATGGATGATTTACAAATCTAGTTGGAGAAATCACATCCATAAAGCTAATGCTAAAATGTCGCAAGACAAATGATTGGAAGATCACTTACGAAGTGACATCGCCGTTTAAATTATATTGGAAATAAAACATGAAGAAACTCCATTTTCATGGATTTTTGGAGTCTTTGTTTGATCAAGTGACACTTGTGAGACTTTCTCGGGATAATTAAAACTTCATTCAAAGGCCAAAGAAGAACGAACAACTAAAATATTGGAATTTATACACATCGATGTATGTAGTCCATTATGTGTAGTCGTAAGCGATGGGTTTCAACTTCATATACTTTCTCCGGAAATTTGAGTGAATATTCACTTAATGAGAAAGAAGTATGAAATATTTGAAAATGTTCAAAGACTTTCAAGATGAAGTGGAAAATCATTGTAACAAGAAAATAAATGATTTATGATTTTATCATAAAGGGATTTATTTGAGTTACAAGTGTAACAAGAAAATAAATGAATTATGATTTTATCATAAAGGGATTTATTTGAGTTGCAAGTTTAGCAAAACACCTAGATTTACATCTCACAAAACACCATAGGAGTATGAAGTGTTTGAGATTTGTAATGAAACTTTGTTTGACATGGTTGGATCAAAGTTGTTATTTATAAAACTGCCATTATGTTTTAAAAATATTAAAGCTTTAGAGATTACCGCTTTTACACTGAAAAGAGATCCATCTTGATCCGTTGAAATGACACCATATGAGTTATGGTTTGGGGTAAAACCCAAGTTGTCATTTCTTAAATTTTGGTATGCTAAACATAAGTAAAATGTTTACAACCGAAGTCGGATGAACATGTCTTTGTAGGTTATTTCGAATAACAATTGGGTATTCCTCTATAACACCAAGGACAAAAGGGTTTGTCGCTTGAAACGTGAAGTTTCTTGAAAAAGAAGTTTTTCATAGAAGGTTAAGTGGGAGGACAATAGAACTTTGATAAGGTTAATGAACCTTAGCTAAATGTGCTGAGTTGCGTAGTGCCGAAAATCGTTCCGGAGGCAGCCATAATGCTCGTGGCTTATGTTCCTCAAAGGTTGTGGTCACGGAGATCTAAGTTCCTATTGAACCAAGTAGGTCGGTTAAACAATCAAATGCTAAGATTTGAGAGTAAATCATTATTGTTTGACAATGATGAACCGAATACATGCAAAGAAGCAATGGTGGGCCCTGACTCCGTCAAATGGCTTGAAGCCATAAAATCCGTGATAGTTCCATATACGAGAAATCAAGTTTTGAACTTGGAAGACCCTCCGGAAAGGTGTAAAAACCTATCGGTCGTATTTGGATCTATAAAGGAACAGACATGGATGTTTCACATCTATGAAATAGTCGACATGTAGTAAAGTATTTTATGACAATGTTCAAGGAGTTGACTATGACAAGATTTGATCTTTCATAGCGATATTTAGTCTAGACGGATTAAAGTAGAAATCACTACATATAATTTGGTATATGATAGATGAATAAATAAAACAAAGTTCTTATAATAGAATGGTTACCTAGGACGTGTACATGACACAGTCCAAAGGGTTTTGTTAATTCAAAGGATGCTAAAAGGGCATGCAAACTTCAATGGTTGAAGTAAGCATCATGAAGTTGGAATCTTCACCATGATGAAAAGGTGACGATGAAGATGCTTGCATTTGCAAGAAATTAAGTGAGATCACTGAGACATATTTTTAATACATTATGTGGATGGCATTTTGTTGATTAGAAATGATGTATCTTTTATTGACAAAGGTTAAGAATTTTATTTTGATGAAAGACTTAGGAAAAAACAGAATATTTAGCATGAATGTCTAAGTGGATAGACTATGACGCTAATATGGTTGTGCCAAACGTACATATATGAGATATTGAAGGAGTTTAATATAGAAACGACAAGAAACAGTTCTTGTCGCATGGAAAGGAATTGAATCAAGATTCAAGTGTATCGACACTTGATAAGTGAAACAAGATTCAAGTGCTTTGACACTTGATGAGTGAAATCACAAGGATGTTTTGATCAATCATACCATGATATGTACACATCCAGATATGTCCTATGCTCTAAGTGTTATGAGCATATACCAAAATGAATCATAAAATGATCATTGGACGATAGTGAGGATATTCTTATGATCTTTTGGAAGAACTAAGAATATATTTGTGTAGAGGTGACAAACAATTACAAATAGTTCATTGTAAAGCGTTAGATTGATACTAGTTTTGTCACAAGATACAAATTAATGTCGGGGGTGTACCCCCAGGTACCCCAGAGTTGGTGCATCAAGTTATTCGATAAAGTGCTAAATTAACAGATTAAGAGACGAGAAATATTAATAGAATAAAGAGAAGGAGAAGACAACTGCACCTGGGACGACATAGGCAAAACTCGGCCTGGTCAGCCGCCCTCCAGGCCGAATTAGGCCTTACCGCCATCACTCAGGCCTTCCTGGCCGAACTACATGGAACCCGGCTGGGCCGAGGTACACCCAGCCGGCCCACCCGGCCGACCTCACTCCCTCCAAGCCTCTACGACGCCGACCAATCTCCCGCCACATGACGCCGACCAACCTCCCGCCACTCGACGCTGCCTCCCCAACCTCGGCATCAACCGCACACCCCAGCATCGCCCGGGTGGGCCGGCGAGGAGCCAGCTCGGCCCACCGCGGGATCTTCTCCACTCCGCCTCGAGCCAACAGCGAGCACCCGGGTGGGCCGGCTGATGCCGAATTCGGCCCACCGCAGACCACGCCATATGGACGTACGCAGGGACGACCCCGACCGCCTCTTCCTCGCTGCCCCGCCTGGGCCGAGTAAGGAAGGCCCGGCTGGGCTGCCTCTGCTCTGGACGGGCTCCTTCACAGGCCGAGTGAGGTGAAACCCGGCTGGGCCTTGAGCGTTGACTCGGCTGGGAGAAGCTTTGACCAGGTTTGGTCCTAGATTCTCACAGGCCGAGTTCACCATAATCCAGGCCGAATTACCAATGGCCCAAAGGCGCCTGGGCCGAGTTATAAAGCTCCAGACACCTTATTATTTATTCCAGAATGCAGTCTCAACAACTACGTCAGCATACGATCAAGTAAAGTCAAGATCTTCGTGTCAGGAGCCAGTCTTGGGACCCATCGCTCAGACTAGCACAGGGGCACAGGGAATATGCCCATGGCATCAAGAAGATGCTAGAGGATATGCCCTGGCATCTCCAAAGATGCCAAGGCATATGCTGGGCATCTCTAGAAGATGCCCGGAATATGCTGAGAAGATGCCAATCGTGGGGAACAAGCTTTGTCCCCTGGGCTCCCCTTTATAAGGAGCACCAGGGGGATCGTTCTCAGAGAGGCCCCAAAGGGCTCCTCCCCTCTCAGCTCAATAGGAGCTCTCCTTCTTCTTCCTCCTCCACTCTCATAATGAGATCTAGATAGAGGCATAGGAGATACAGCTCAAGGAGCATGATTGTAGCCACAAGTATGTCCAGATTATAAGAGATTAGATGTAGAGAATGAGGTGTTATCTCCACTTGAGAGCTTAAATCCAATATACATTGTATTTCTCTTTGTTCATACGAGTGCGGTCTTCACTGCATCATCCCTCCCCGGATTCCTCCACGTCCATCGGCCCCAACTTTAGCCTACCCATGGCATATGCCGTGATACCACCACAACATTTGGCGCCCACCGTGGGGCCTTCTAGTGGCGTTGGTTGGGTTTCCATCCGGACGGGAACATCTTCATCAACTTCTTCCTCATAGGGTTCATTCAGCTTCACCAAGCGAACAGAGAACAAAGAGGTAAGCGCAAAGGGTCTCCAAGTCCGACACAACAAAACAGGTAAGACTCAGCAAGAAGGACTCAAGCACTACTCCAAGCCTACTGTAAGTACCAAATAACTCAGCAAGGCACGTATGACTTAGCAAGACTCACTCAAACACTTCCCCAAGTATACTGTAAGTGCCAGATAACTCAGTCACCTACACTCAATCCTTCACCTCGGGGAGAAAAGAACTTAACCCGGGGACTAGCCGACTTATCCTTAGAGTCACCTTTGGATTAAGAGAACATCATGTTGATTTAGATCTGTACACCAGCCAGCTTATTTATAAGTCGGCCATAAGTTGAATCAGCTTATTTGTGATTCAGATAGATTTTGAGTCAGTTAGTTTATGTTTTGGATTGTCCTTTAACTCGGCTCCCCAGCCAGCTTATTTATAACTCGGACAGAATTTGAATCAACTTATTTATGATCCAGATAGAATTTGAGTCAGCTTACTTATGAGTCGGATAGAATTTGAGTCAGTTTATTTATGCTTTGGATTGTCCTTTAACTCAGCTTACCGGCCAGCTTATTGATGATTCGGATATAATTTGAGTCAATTTGTTTATGCTTCGAATTAACCTTTAACTCAGCTAAGTAGATTGTCTCTGATTCGGACTAACATTTGATTCAGCTTGCTAGGGTATATTATAATTCGGATTGGTATTCAGACTCGGCGTACTAATCATATTTCTGATTCAGGCCGAAGCTTTATTCAGTTCGCCAGATTGCTAGGTTGTGTTATGACTCGGATTGATATTTCACCATCTTGCCAAGTTATCCCATATCTTAGATGACTATTGGCCAGCTTATCATATCTCGAATCTATATCTCATATCTACATCTCGAATCAGATCTCTCAGCGGTTAGCCCTATTATCATATCCCAAAGCTTAATCTCGGATCTATATCTCGGATCCATATCAAAGGCAAATTATCGTCATCACGCCAAATCAAGTTATATCGTGGCAAACAGATGATTCGGATTTGAGTCATATAACTCGGATTTGAGTCAGATGACTCAGACTTAAGACATAAAGTCAAAATTGAGTAAAGTAACTCGGATTTGGGATGAGTTAACTCGGATTTGAGTCATTTAACTCGGATTTGAGTCAGATGACTCAGACTTAGGGCATAGAGTCAATTTTGAGTAAGGTAACTCGGATTTGAGTCAGATGACTCAGACTTAAGACATAAAGTCAAAATTGAGTAAAGTAACCCGGATTTGGGATGAGATAACTCGGATTTGAGTCATATAAATCGGATTTGAGTCAGATGACTCAGACTAAAGACATAAAGTCAAAATTGAGTAAAGTAACTCGGATTTGGGATGAGTTAACTCGGATTTGAGTCATTTAACTCGGATTTGAGTCAGATGACTCAGACTTAGGGCATAGAGTCAATTTTGAGTAAGGTAACTCGGATTTGAGTCAGATGACTCAGACTTAAGACATAAAGTCAAAATTGAGTAAAGTAACCCGGATTTGGGATGAGATAACTCGGATTTGAGTCATATAACTCGGATTTGAGTCAGATGACTCAGACTTAAGACATAAAGTCAAAATTGAGTAAAGTAACCCGGATTTGGGATGAGATAACTCAGATTTGAGTCATATAACTCGGATTTGAGTCAGATGACTCAGACTAAAGACATAAAGTCAAAATTGAGTAAAGTAACTCGGATTTGGGATGAGTTAACTCGGATTTGAGTCATATAACTTGGATTTGAGTCAGATGACTCAGACTTAAGACATAAAGTCAAAATTGAGTAAAGTAACCCGGATTTGGGATGAGATAACTCGAATTTGAGTCATATAACTCGGATTTGAGTCAGATGACTCAGACTAAAGACATAAAGTCAAAATTGAGTAAAGTAACTCGGATTTGGGATGAGTTAACTCGGATTTGAGTCATATAACTCAGATTTGAGTCAGATGACTCAGACTTAAGACATAAAGTCAAAATTGAGTAAAGTAACTTGGATTTGGGATGAGTTAACTCGGATTTGAGTCATATAACTCGGATTTGAGTCATATAACTCGGATTTGGGTCAGATGACTCAGACTTAAGACATAAAGTCAAAATTGAGTAAAGTAACTCGGATTTGGGATGAGTTAACTCGGATTTGAGTCATATAACTCGGATTTGAGTCAGATGACTCAGACTTAAGACATAAAGTCAAAATTGAGTAAAGTAACTCGGATTTGGGATGACTTAACTCGGATTTGAGTCATGTAACTCGGATTTAAGTCAGATGACTCAGACTTAGGGCATAGATTCAATTTTGAGTAAGGTAACTCGGATTTGGAATCAGATGACTCGGATCATAACTTACCCAAAGAGGTTAAAAGAGCAATGCCCAAGAAGGCAGGAACTCGTAACTTACCCAATTGGGTTAAAAGAGCAATGCCCAAAGAAGGCAGGAACTCAAAAACTTACCCAATGGGGTTAAAAGAGCAATGCCCAAAGAAGGCAGGAACTCAAAAACTTACCCAATGGGGTTAAAAGAGCAATGTCCAATAAGGCCAGAACTCATAACTTACTCAATGGGGTTAAAAATGCAATGCCCAAAGAAGGCAGGAACTCATAACTTACCCAATGGGGTTAAAAGAGCAATGCCCAAAGAAGGCAGGAACTCAAAAACTTACCCAATGGGGTTAAAAGAGCAATGCCCAATAAGGCCAGAACTCATAACTTACCCGATGGGGTTAAAAGAGCAATGCCTAATAAGGCCAAAACTCATAACTTACCCAATGGGGTTAAAAGAGCAATGCCCAAGAAGGCAGGAACTCATAGCTTACCCAATGGGGTTAAAAGAGCAATGACCAAGAAGGCAGGAACTCATACCTTACCCAATGGGGTTAAAAGAGCAATGCCCAAGAAGGCAGGAACTCATAGCTTACCCAATGGGGTTAAAAGAGCAATGCCCAAGAAGGCAGGAACTCATGACTTACCCAATGGGGTTAAAAGAGCAATGCCCAAGAAGGCAGGAACTCATAACTTACCCAATAGGGTTAAAAGAGCAATGCCCAAGAAGGCAGGAACTCATGACTTACCCAATGGGGTTAAAAGAGCAATGCCCAATAAGGCCAGAACTCGTAACTTACCCAAAGGGGTTATGACCAGTGCCCACGAAGGCCACAGGTCCAGAAACTTACCCAAGGGGTTATGACCAGTGCCCACGAAGGCCATAGGTCCAGAAACCTACCCAAGGGGTTATGACCAGTGCCCGTGAAGGCCAGAAGTCCAAAAACTTACCCAAAGGGATTATGGCCAATGCCCGAGAACGCCAGTAGTCAAAAACTTGCTCAAAAGGATTATAAGACATAGAGGCATACAACCAAGGTGCAATAAGTCGAAAAACAACTCTGGGAATATTTAAATATAAAGCCCATGAGCGATTCTACGAATCCCACATGGCCTCGGGGACTAATGTCGGGGGTGTACCCCCAGGTAACCCAGAGTTGGTGCATCAAGTTATTCGATAAAGTGCTAAATTAACAGATTAAGAGACGAGAAATATTAATAGAATAAAGAAAAGGAGAAGACAACTGCACCTGGGCTGACATAGGCAAAACTCGGCCTGGTCAGCCGCCCTCCAGGCCGAATTAGGCCTTACCGCCATCACTCAGGCCTTCCTGGCCGAACTGCATGGAACCCGGCTGGGCCGAGGTACACCCAGCCAGCCCACCCGGCCGACCTCACTCCCTCCAAGCCTCTACGACGCCGACCAATATCCCTCCACACGACGCCGACCAACCTCCCGCCACTCGACGCTGCCTCCCCAACCTCGGCATCAACCGCACACCCCAGCATCGCCCGGGTGGGCCGGCGAGGAGCCAGCTCGGCCCACCGCGGGATCTTCTCCACTCCGCCTCGAGCCAACAGCGAGCACCCGGGTGGGCCCGCTGATGCCGAATTCGGCCCACCGCGGACCACGCCATATGGACGTACGCAGGGACGACCCCGACCGCCTCTTCCTCGCTGCCCCGCCTGGGCCGAGTAAGGAAGGCCCGGCTGGGCTGCCTCTGCTCTGGACGGGCTCCTTCACAGGCCGAGTGAGGTGAAACCCGGCTGGGCCTTGAGCGTTGACTCGACTGGGAGAAGCTTTGACCAGGTTTGGGCCTAGATTCTCACAGGCCGAGTTCACCATAATCCAGGCCGAATTACCAATGGCCCAAAGGCGCCTGGGCCGAGTTATAAAGCTCCAGACACCTTATTATTTATTCCAGAATGCAGTCTCAACAACTACGTCAGCATACGATCAAGTAAAGTCAAGATCTTCGTGTTAGGAGCCAGTCTTGGGACCCATCGCTCAGACTAGCACAGGGGCACAGGGAATATGCCCATGGCATCAAGAAGATGCTAGAGGATATGCCCTGGATGCCAAGGCATATGCTGGGCATCTCTAGAAGATGCCCGGAATATGCTGAGAAGATGCCAATCGTGGGGAACAAGCTTTGTCCCCTGGGCTCCCCTTTATAAGGAGCACCAGGGGGATCGCTCTCATAGAGGCCCCGAAGGGCTCCTCCCCTCTCAGCTCAATAGGAGCTCTCCTTCTTCTTCCTCCTCCACTCTCATAATGAGATCTAGATAGAGGCATAGGAGATACAGCTCAAGGAGCATGATTATAGCCACAAGTATGGCCAGATTATAAGAGATTAGATGTAGAGAATGAGGTGTTATCTCCACTTGAGAGCTTCAATCCAATATACATTGTATTTCTCTTTGTTCATACGAGTGCGGTCTTCACTGCATCATACCTCCCCGGATTCCTCCACGTCCATCGGCCCCAACTTTAGCCTACCCATGGCATATGCCGTGATACCACCACGATAATTAAGTTTATCTCAATTTAAACTATGGGTGGCACAATGTAATGGAACGGAGATTCCATGATGAATTTGGATGAATTCCAAAGTTAATACATTGTGACGGATACTACAACAAAAGGCCAAGTATATGACTACTATAGTAGCAGCAAAGGAGGGAATTTGTGTCAAGTAGTTTGTTATCAAACTAAGGTGTGGTTCGCAACGGGCTAACACTAAAGATATATTGTACGACAATAGTATCGATATGTTTTAACCCCAAGGAACTAAAGGTCTCACCAAAAGAACAAATTTATACAATGCCATCTCATTGGAGAATGAGTGATGCGTGAAGACGCAAAGACATACAAATACACACGGACCTAGAAGTGTCAGATCCATAGATTATGTTAAGCACTTGCAGTTGCGTATATGGAACACCAGAAAGTCATAGGTGTTCAATACACAAAGTTTTCAAACTAGATTATTGTCTCTAGTGCAAGTGGGAGACTAAAGGGAATATGCCCGAGAGGCAATAATAAAATGGTTATTATCGTATTCCTTGTTTATGATAAATGTTTATTTTGCATGCTATAATTGTATAAATACAGAAACGTTAATACATGTGTGTTTAATAAACAAAAAGGAAGTTCCTAGTTATGCCTCTCTTATAAACTAGCTCGTTGATTAACAAGATGATCAAAGGTTTCCTGATCATGGACATTGGATGTTGTTAATAACGAGGTCACAACATTAGTGTAATGGTGTGATGAACATTCATCTGAAGTATAGCATTACGATCAAAGTCATTGAGTTTACATTGCTATAACAACTTACGAAGTGATCCTAATCCTTAGATCATGAGATCATGTCAATCACTAACACCGGAAGAGTTTCTTGATAACATCAAACGTCACACCGTAACAGGGTGATTATAAAGATGGGTTCAGAACTACTAAAGTGTTATGTTGAGGCCCATGGATCAAGAGTGGAACTTGTTCATCCCGATGATAGATAGATATTCTCTGGACCCTCTCGGTGATATCACATTGATTAGCTTGCAAGCAAGTGATTTGATCACTAGAATGTTATATCACGGGAACGAGAAAAGAGTGCATGTCAGTAATGATATCAAACTAGGTATGGAGATACCGATGATCGAATCTCGGACATATAATATATCGTGAAAAAAAGGGATTAAGATACTAGCGTAAAAGGTTTCGACGATCACAAGAAAGTCATCGTTGAATGTGTGGGAGTTAGTATGGGTCTCCAGATCCCGCTTCGGATTATTGATCCGAGAGGGGTCTCGATCATGTCCGCATTATTCGTGAACCGTAGGGTGACACACTTAAGAGACACCGACATCCATTTGGAGCAAAAGTTTCATGCCGAAAAGAATAACAAGCGCAGGAATTTATTTCACTAGATACCGAAACGGGTTTTCAGGTGAAATTATAGAAAGTGTTTCTGCATGTGAAATGAATACTAGCAAGGGGTTATATGAGAATGTTTGTCATTAAAATAATTGACAAAATTATGAATAAATAAAAGGAGTTTTATTTAATGACAGTTTGCATTAAATTTGGTGGAAATTTAATGGGAATTTGAGTGGAGAAAATTAAAGGGGCATTTTGTGAGTGGAGTGTCCACCCACATGAATGAGGGAGAGGTGGGGGCACCCTCCATGGCTGGCGGCCATGCCCCCTTGGGCTGCCCTCCTCCCCTATATAAGGAGCCCCTCTCCTCACTTCTCACTCACACCTCCTCGTGAAGGATCTCTCTCACCTCTAGTATTTATTCCCCATGGTCTCGGACTATTAAGATACATGTTCCCGGTGGCTATTCAGCAAGAAAGAGTTGTGCTTTCGCTACATCGCTGGAGCGAGGAGGAGGAGGTTGCTCGGTGCCTCAGACATGTGTGCGAGCACGGATGCGCTGCTGGTTTGCGGCGCTATGACTTCCTCTCGATCTTGAGATCGGCAAGAGATCGTCTACATCAACCACGAGTTTGGACTCGTTAAGCTTTGTCAGTCTTCAAGGGTATGTTCTCTACGGATATACATTCGTCCGTTGTTTGTATCTAGTAGATAGATCTTGGTACATTAGTTGTTCCCATCGTAGGAAATTTTTTGTTTTCTATGCTGCGAACCCTACAAATTTTCTTTGTGGAGAGTAGGAAATGTGAAATTCAACAAAGTCATTATTACCAACAGCAATTTGTGAGTGGATAGAAGATTTTTGGAGGCACCGGAAACATGTAAAATATTGCGAAGATGTGCAAAATCTAATGACCAATATGTTTAATTGCTATACCTTGACCACTAGCATTATAGACTTGATCATGTCCCTTGTACCGCTCATGAGTGGATAATTTTCTCAATTCACCGATGATGTGATTCGTGGCACATGTTTTCATGTACCAATTTGTATCAACACCATATATGAGGCCATGTGCGAAACTTTGTCATTAGTATGTGTTCTATCATCATCATCATCATTATCATCACCACCATAGTGCTACTGACACTAATTTGCAGGGTGCCCGTACTTCTTGGAAATTTGGCATGTGACACTTTGTGAGGAGAGAGCGTGTGGTGACCACGACCGCGACCCCCTTTTGCCTGAAAACGACAAACACCATCCGAAGTTTCTTGCAACGTGGAAGCCATGCTACTGGTTGTGATCGCCACCATAATTATTTTGGCTGCCACCATAGGAGCCTTAGGGGGTAGCCACCCACATGCCTAGGGTGCAAACCATAGCTGCGATCCGCAAAGTTTGCCGATGAAGTGAAGGTTCTAGAGGGATGCTTGGACTCAAACAACATTTGTTGGCGATGCCATGAGATGATTGCGCTCATTAGCCGAGGAGGTGGCGGGGCTGGCATTGACAGAGTCGACGAGAGCATTGTACTTCCCACCTAAATCGGCAAGGATGTACTCCTTGAGCTCGAGGTCAGAGATGACCCTCCCCACAACAACAAGATCTGAGACGAATCCCATCATATTGGTGATGTACACTGTGGCAGTGAGCTCTCTCTTAGTCGTGTTGGCGAGGGTTGCACGAAGCATTCCGATCTGGGCCTAGGATTGTGCGGAGAAAACATTTCCAATTGTCTTCAAAATCTCGGTTGCATGCTCCAAACCAAGAACATCGACGAGTACATCAGGATATAAAGTTTTGAGCAGGTAAGTTACGACCCGATCCCTCAAAATCCAAACACCGTAGGCTGAATTGGGGATGGTGATCTTTGTTTCCTCATCTTCAACCTCCAAAGTTTTTTTGGGCATCAGGTTGGAGCCGTCTAAATGCCCCCTAGGACCCGCGTTCCTCGCAAGGAGGGCATCCTCACAACCTCCACAAGGGATGGTTCTCGCAGGAGAGTTTGTCGGAAGACGGTGCTCCAAGATCCGCCGCCAAGGTCGACGTCTGCAAGGAGGACGCCATTGGGAGGAAGGGAGGGGGATCAACGGCCGGGGGATCTCTCGATCATTTCCTTTTATCGTGCAATCTTAAGTGAACATCAATGGAAGAGGCTAGTCTGATACCATGTGAGCGTTGAGGAAAGCGATGGCCCCGTTAAGGGAATGTGTTACGCGCTAAATAGAGGTGAAAAGGCCGCAAAATAGCATGCACATGGAAGGAGAGAAATACAAGGAGACCAAAAGAAGGAATTAGCCAATCACGTTGAAGCTGTTGGATCCATACCTTTGGTGTACCACACCGTATGGCATGCTCACTCCAACATGCCTGGACCTGGTAAATTTGTTTGTCTAACAAGTACTCCCTCTGTTTCAAAATATAAGATGTTTTAGCTTTGTAAAGCAAATGTATCTAAACTATTTTTAATATATAGGTCCACTCATGTTTGAAATGAATCTACCACTGGTGGAAAAAGGGCCTCCAGTCCCAGGCCGCAACTGGCTCTAGTCCCGGTTTTGGGCCCGGGACTGCGAAAACGGGACTAGAGGCCCCCCTCTAGTCCCGGCTCACTACGGTCCGCGACTGAAAACAACCACGTGGCTGTTTCAGCGCCGCGGGAGGCGGAAACCCTCTAGTCCCGGGCCGTAACATCACCCGGGACTATAAGGTTTCCTGTCGCGGCAGAGAATTGTGTGTTTCTCTGTCGCGACATAGATTGTGTATTTCCTTTTTTTTTGCCATTTCGTTCCTTTTTCGTTTTGTGTTTCACTATAATTCAAACATATATTTCAGTATACATATTATACGCTACTACATACACACTACACGTCGATGCATTTATATAATTAATTGATCCCTTGCAAGCATACATATAATCAATCATATCAAAAGGAAGAAATGTTTTGAAATTACATGGTCATTGATGAATATATATATCATATCATCTACATGGAGATGACTAAGGCAAATCGAGTTCCACGTCATCCGCATCTCTCCATGTACATCAACGACTTCCTTCATCATAAATCCCGCCAACTCCTCTTGAATTGCTCTTATGCGTTGGTCTGGCTCTAGTTTCTTCCGCAAATCATAAATATAATGTGAGTCAACTTTCCGCTCACTGGTCAACTCGCGGATATACTCGCAGACGTAGTATCAACATAAATGAGTTCCCGGTGGCTGCTGTAAACTCTTCGCCATTTTATAAGTTAGCTCCTCTTTGAATGGACCTGGTATTTTCTGTCTGAACCGTGTCCAACACCTGCTCGGCAAAGAAAATGAACAAAGGAGTTATTAGTTACTTGATATCAGGAAATGAATGAAAGAGGGCGATATAATGCGATAATGATTGAAATTACTTATGGAGCATTGTTTTCATGTCGCTCCACTGCTCTTGGTCCCAACTTAATGAGTCGTGGACTTCAACTAGGGACTTGTAAACTTGAATGTTTAGAAAGATCCAGTGGAATCTGCGGACATGTACATAAGCATACATGCATAGCTCATCCAGTAAGCAAAATTAAAATGTGTACAAGATATAAACACTCACTTGAAGTTGTAAGGAAATAGTATTTCCTTAACAAAATTATTCTCGGTTAAGAACCTGCACAGATCTTCCTCCACGTCCTTGGGGTGATTCTTTAACGTATATTCATTAATAATATATGGGTCAATGAACCCAACGTCGTATCTTCTAGCTCTTTTGTATTCAAGCATCTTCATTCTGCAGAATATAATATCATCATACAAAAGGATATATAGTTAGGATAATATATTAAATGCAATGAACGAGCTAAAGCTACAAACTTAATTATAGAAATAAATAACTTACAGACAGTAGCAACCAATGATAGATTTGTCGAGGGCGCGCTAGTTGTATAACTGAAACAGTTCGGTCATTTGAACCTGTATCGAGTATGGTTTGAAGTGATGCTCCATTCTAACGTCGACCGGAAACCAATCTTTCTGATGCTTTTTTCTACTTGCGACATGTACCATTCGTGCAGATTTCGTATATGTGTGGATAGACACGCGAGCTCCTCATTACTGACTAGAGGCTCCCCTTGGACATACTGCCGTACTATCTGACCACTGGCGTATCTTCATAGCCTAAATATTGACCAAGAGACATATTTGCTTTGTTAGCAAGTGCTTTGGCCTGCGATACAGTGATTCCTATAAGTGCAGCATTATTACGAGCTCTAGGGTCCAATATTTGCATGTCCATATCCATTTTAGCTTTGAAGGCCTTGTCGAGGTCTGAAATGACTTTGAGCGGGGCGACCGATTGATTCTTCTGTGCTCCGAGCTGGGCAACTTGCTTCCCGCGTTTTGCACTTGTGATTTTTTTCTTCTGTGCATGCTTAATAATCTCCCGGTCATAGTCTGATTCCAGATTCATCGATATCTGGGATGGTTGCTCAAGAAAGGACTTAACCCACTTTTTGGTTTTTTCATTATATACCGGCTTTGGCTCAGGCTTTTTCGGTGCAAAATGCGCCTTAACTTGGGCAGCCACATCCGCGTTAGTTTCCTCATCGGTCTTGTCATAAGGTCTCTTTGGAAGAGCCGGCGGGATATCGACTATCTTCGGCGTATGACCTTTCTTCGATGTGGGGCGCGGGGGACCGTCGAACTTCCGTTTCTTCGACGAGGTAGTAGTATTGCACGGAGGCGGAGGCGGAGATCGAGTTGATGTACTCCTGCTGCGGCGATCGTCAGCGGGGCGGGGTGGACTTGGAGGTTGGCGATAATCGGGTAGGGGTGGACTTGGGGTTGACGATATTCGATGCGGGGTGGACTTGGATTCCTTGAAGTCGGTGGCCTTGGCGCCGAGCCTAGAAACTTGATGTACTTCTTATTCTATAGAATTATGTTGTGCTTGACATCTCCTAGTTTCATAAGGCCTTTAGGCGTAGCAATTTCAATCTCTAGGTCCGCAAAATCCTCCACTATGTCATCCACCGTGACACGAGCATAGCCTGGTGGAATCAGAAGTGAATGGTGGAGTGCTCCAGGTAGACAAGGTAAAGCAGTGCCGATCGCTACCTTGAAGGACATGTTGTTCATTGGCTGATGTAGCTCACATTGTGCCATCTCTCTGACATCATCCACGGGGTAGTGAGGAGCTGGTGCATCATCCAGCAGTGCTTGATCATTAGCCCGGACCTCCATGGAAGCCACGCCGCTTCTCCGTTGGCTAAGATCCAATGCAGGATCATCAGACTGCGGGTGAGTTGACGATGGCGGCCTTTGGCTAATTTCATGCATGAGGTTCTTCAGATCAGCTAGGTCCTGCTCTACCCTAGAGATCCGGTCTGCCTCTCGGTCCTTCTTTCTCTGACGGCTTCTATAACTGGCATCGTACTGAGGAAACCCTTTCTTCCACGAGACACCGGCGCCTTTGCCTATTGTTCGTCCTCCCTTTTTAGGATTCCCTAGGGCGCGTGTTAGCTCGTCGTTCTCTCTCTCGGGACGGAACAATCCCAATTGAGCATCGTTCATTGCTTTAATTAGGTCTTGGGAGGGTTTTAGAATTTTCTCATGAAATAATGTCTTCCCTGTTTCTGGGTCCAAGGATCCCCCGTGCCCGTACCACCAGTGCTTTGACCTCTCGGGCCATCCATCTGTACTAGGAGTGACGCCTCTAGCCCTCATTTCCTTATCCATAGTTTCCCACTTAGGGACGGCACTCTTGTAGCCACCTGTCCCCATTTTATGTTGGTATTTCTTGTTGGCAGCATTTAACGCGTTCTTTGCCGACATTGCCTTTGCTTTATCAGA
Organism: Avena sativa; assembly: GCA_916181665.1. NCBI lineage: Eukaryota > Viridiplantae > Streptophyta > Magnoliopsida > Poales > Poaceae > Avena > Avena sativa. The sequence goes on from OV702282.1 coordinate 413,050,447, forward strand.
TTTCTTGTACTGTACAAAATCGGGCCACTGTTCTCTCAACTTCTCGTTTACTCCTTTGAAGTCTGGAGTTTTCTTTTTCGTGAGATATTTCGCGTATAAACTTTTCTTGTGGTTCCGGTACAGTTCAGCCATCTTGCTCAGTGCCCACTCCTTGACTTTCACTCTATTTTCAAGCCCACCCGGCCTTGGGGTAATACCATCTATCTCAAATTCCTCATACTCTGGAGGTAGTATGAAATGCGCTATGAGCTTCTGCCAAAGGTCATCTTTGGCATCATCGGTGACATAGCTGTTTGATTCTTCATAGGATTTCTTTGACTTATTCCATTCTTGGATGGTGATCGGCAGGTTATCCCTAACAAGCACCCAACATTGATTTATAAACATCCTCCGGTGCTTCTCTGGAGCAATCGGTTGACCATCATCATCTATTTCTTCGATGGTGAACCTCTGATTACCATACAACTTTTTGTTCGGCCCTCGTTTCGTCCGAGTTGTCGATTGCTTCGATCCGGTGGGCTAAAAGAAGAAGAGAGAGTGATTAATATATATCTAGATCAGTTATGGTAACACGAGACTTTATATATATATGTACCTCGCCGGATCCTGTCGAGGGGCCATCATTATTGTTGTTATTTGTTTGCCCTTCGTCCATCTGGTCTTTCCCTTGGTACATTAGGTTTTCCTCTAGTCCATCACCGGATGGATTCAGATATGAGGATATCTCTTCCTCGAGCAAAATATCTTCACCGGTAGTAATATTAAGAGGAATTTCACCTCTTATCATGCCCTGAAGAAAACCTTCACCAATGCGACCAGGACCTTCGGATGGATCCATGACTTAATTATCTATAACAAAAAGAGAGTTAAATAGGTTAGAAAAAACAATAATCCTAATAACTAAAACAATATAATCCTAATTATAATAATCCTAATATTATTTGTGCTAAAACAATAATCATAATAACTAAAACAAAAAAATAACCCTAATAAAACAATAAATAAAACAATATAATCCTAATAAATAAAACAAAAAATAACTAAAACAATAATCCTAATCCTAATCTAATATTTTAATTAAAACAATAATCCTAATACTAAAACAAAAAACCCTAATATAAAAAACTATAGAAAAAACTATAACAAAAAACCCTAATAAACCTAATTATAATAATCCTAATACTAATCCTAATAACTAAATCTTAATTATAATAATCCTAATTATAATAATCCTAAATATAAAAAGACTATAAAAAACTATAGAAAAAAACTATAACAAAAACCCTAATAATCCTAATTATAATTATCCTAATAATCCTAATTATAACAATCCTAATAATCCTAATTATAATATCCTAACTATAAAAAAACTATAACAAAAAACTATAAAAAGAACACCCGCGCGACCTCTCGATCGAGCTCAGTGAAGAGGGGCGGCGAGGCGGCACGCGCGCGGAGAGGCGGCGTCGCGCGACGGGGAGGCAGAAAAATGCGTCGGCACGGAGCGGCGGCAGCGGAGCGGCGGTGGCGGAGCGGCACAGCGGCGACGGAGCGGAGTGGCACGACGGCGGCAGACGGCAGCTCCCCTGCGTCGTCTTCGATGCGTCTGTGTGCTTCGTCTTCACTGCGTCGAGGAATGCCAACTGCTGGGCAGCACCTGCCCTGGCGCGCAGAATATAAAGGGTCAACCCTTTAGTCCCGGGCTAAGCCACGGGGCGGGACTAAAGAGTCTTTAGTCCCGGGCCGTGGCTTAACCCGCGACTAAAGACCCTCCCCTTTAGTCGCGGGTTAAGCCACGACCCGGGACTAAAGGGTTTTTTCGGCCGCTTCGTTTTTGCGCGCAGGCACCCTTTAGTCCCGGGTCCAGCCACGACCCGCGACTAATGTTTTTTTGTAAATTTTCTTTTTTAATTCAAAACTAATATAAAAACTTTGGAAAATCATATCTTTTATTGTAATAATCCAAATAAAACAAAATAATATGTCTATTATTATCAGAAAAATATAAAGAATCTTAATATAATATCCATTTATCTGTTTGCATCATTTATAAATTTTTTAATTTATAAATTTTCTTTTTTTAATTCAAATCAAATATAAAAACTTTGGAAATCATATCTTTTATTGTAATAATCCAAATAAAACAAATAATATGTCTATTATTATCAGAAAAATATAAAGAATCTTAATATAATATCCATTTATCTGATTGCATCATTTATAAATTATTTCATTTGTAAATTTTCTTTTTTTAATTCAAATCAAATATAAAAACTTTGGAAAATCATATCTTTTATTGTAATAATCCAAATAAAACAAATAATATGTCTATTATTACCAGAAAAATATAAAGAATCTTAATATAATATCCATTTATCTGATTGCATCATTTATAAATTATTTCATTTGTAAATTTTCTTTTTTAAATTCAAATCAAATATAAAAACTTTGGAAAATCATATCTTTTATTATATAGAATCTTAATATAATATCCATTTAGTCCCGATTGTAGTCACAAACCGGGACTAAAGATATTTCTCGCCACTTCCCACCGCTTTCCGCCAAGTTTTCCTGCCCTTTCCTTTCTACGTGAGCTTTTAGTCCCGGATGTAGTCACCAACCGGGACTAAAGATATTTTACTCCATTTCCCAAAGCTTCATGCCAAATTTTCCCGCCCTTTCCCTCTATATTTAGGGCGATCGTGCCATGGCCATCCACACATCCACACCTTCCTCTCTTAGAACAATGGACAACGCCTACTGGGCTATTCTGACCCTCGAGGAGACCGAGGCGTTGTGCGCCTCCAACTACCCTTGTCCGTCGGGCTACCGGCCGCCCGTCGGCTGAATGCTGAGCGCTGTAGGGGTTCATTTCCCTCCTGTCCCTCAAGGTTCCGCACGCCAGGCGGCCATCACGAACCACTTCTACCACGAGCTCACGCCGGAGCAGCGGATGGATCCCCAGTGGGATCCCGACAACTACGACACCTGGAATGCCTTCTTCGCTAATAGGCGGGAAAGGGAGCTCGCCAGGTACGAGGGTGATGGCCCGCCCCCGGTGACACAACAAAGCCGACCATCGTCTGTGGTGGGCGAACCGTACTATCATCGGAGTGATGCGCTACATCGCCGGGGGAGACCATCCTCGCCTGCGGTGCCCACGAGTCCACCCACCACAGAGCCACAAAAAAGCCCCACACCGGCTCGGCGGTAGCGGCATCGTCTTCCAGGAGACCCTCCCCCTCCCGTCGTGAATCTGAGGCTGGAATGGCTCCTGGTATATGCCATGGATGGGCTGAGGATCCCCGGAGTGGCAGGTGATGATGACGATGGCGAACAAGACCCTAAAGTTGCGTACTATAGGACTAGGCATGATTATGACTAAAGGGAGCGGCTTTAGTCCTGAGTGTTAGCTAGTACCGGTTTTTAATATTAATAAATTTCTTGAGTGTTACCTAATAAATAGAGGGAAATGCCTATAAAGAGAGGGTTCATCTTTAGTCCCGGTTGGAGAAACCAACCGCGACTGAAGGGATTGCGGCAGACTGGGCCAGGCAACACTAATAATAGGGGTGAGTGTCGACATTATGTCATGCGGCTTGTACCTTGTCCCAGATGGTGTCATCAACCGAGACTAAAGATGAACCTTTAGTCCCGGTTGGAGACACCAACCGGGACAAAACATGAGTCAGCACTAATAATAGGGGTGAGTGTCGACATTATGTCGTGAGTGTCGACATTATGCCGAGATGCTTGTACTATAAATAGGCATCCTTGTGAGTCCAGTCCTCCAGCCAGTTTGAGGCATCTCCAAGATGGTTTTCGAGAGAAGGGACACCAGTACGGCCAGTTTCAGGGAGATGCCGCTGGAGCCCAGTTCTCCGGCATCTCCGAGAAACTGGTCATAGAGGCACTCCCTAATATGTGAAATTAGTTAGCTCCCAGGCGTATTGATCTAGTTAGAGAAGTTACAAGCTGCAATATGGTTTTCGAGAGAAGGGACACCACTACGGCCAGTTTCAGGGAGATGCCGCCGGAGACCAGTCCTCCGGCATCTCCGAGAAACTGGTCATAGAGGCACTCCCTAATATGTGACCTCACGCGTTTGGAGATCAGATCTTAATGGTAAGTATGAATCGGTACTAAAGGCCCTCCTTTAGTCCCGGTCCAGCCACAAAACGGGACTAACACACTCAAGATTGTTTGCAGACAACACTATAAAAATGGACACATGGAGTATCTTCACTCATAAAATGTTACAATTATTACATATCATTTCTTCGCATGTGTTCCTTTCTGATCCCGTCGTATCCATGGAGCATCTTCATTCATTAACATGATGCTTGGGTCATCCTTCACCGCGAAGGGTGGAATTTCATGAAACTTATCACAATCTTCTGACATGTCTGTATTGTCCTCCACTCCCACGATGTTTCTTTTTCCTGAAAGAACTATGTGGCGCTTTGGCTCATCGTCTGATGTATTCTTTTTCTTATTTTTTCTTTTTCTAGGTTTGGTAGACATGTCCTTCACATAGAAAACCTGAGCCACATCATTGTCTAGGACGAATGGTTTGATGAGATGTTGCAACCAACCGCCGAAACTCTTCATGTGTTCATCTCTAATCCAAGAGTCATGCTTTCCAGGGTTGTTGGAGCGTAAGATTTTATTGTGTTCCTCGATATATGGGGCTGCCAAGATAGAATTCTGTAGAACGGTGTAATGTGCTTCGGTGTAAGAATGTCCGTCCCTACATATTATTGATTTCCTTCCTCGAGTACCCTTTCCACTCAATCTCCCCTCATACCGCAATTGAGGAAGACCAATCGGCTTAAGGTCAGGATCGAAGTCAACACAAAATTCAATGACCTCCTCTGTTCCATAGCCCTTGGAGATGCTTCCTTCTGGCCTAGCACGGTTACAAACATATTTCTTTAAGATTCCCATGAACCTCTCAAAGGGAAACATATTGTGTAGAAATACAGGACCGAGAATGAAAATCTCTTTGACTAGGTGAACCAGCAGGTGCGTCATAATATTGAAGAAGGATGGTGGGAACACCAACTCAAAATTGACAAGACATTGGACCACATCATTCTGTAACCGTGGTAGATCTTCAGGATTGATTATCTTCTGAGAGATTGCATTGAGAAATACACATAGCTTCACAATGGGTACTCGAACATTACCTGGTAGAAGCCCCCCTCAATGCAATCAGAAGCATTTGCATCATAATCACGTGGCAGTCATGAGACTTTAGGTTTTGGAACTTTTTTTCTGCCATATTTATTATTCCCTTTATATTCGACGAGAAGCCAGACGGGACCTTAATACTGCTTAGGCATTCAAAAAATATTTCCTTCTCTTGTTTGGTAAGAGCGTAGCTGGCATGACCTTAAAACCATTCTGGATGCAGGCCATCTGGGTCTTTCATACGTTGATGGTCCTTTCGTGCTTCCGGTGTATCTTTTGTCTTCCCATACACGCCCAAGAAGCCTAGCAGGTTCACGCAAAGATTCTTCGTCACATGCATCACATCGATTGCAGAGCGGACCTCTAAGAATTTCCAATATGGTAGCTCCCAAAATATAGATTTCTTCTTCCACATGGGTGCGTGTCCTTCGGAACATATTTTCCTCTAGGACCCTTTCCAAAGGTTACCATTTGATCCAAATCTTTGACCATATCAAATATATCAGCACCAGTACGCTCCTTAGGCTTTGTCTGGTGACATGCCATACCGTTGAAATGCTTGCCTTTCTTTCTTAAGGGATGCTTGGCCAAAAGAAATCGACGATGCTCATTGTATACATTCTTCTTACAATGTTCCAAATATATACTTTCAGTCTCATCTAAACAGTGTGTGCATGCATTGTATCCCTTGTTTGACTGTCCTGAAAGGTTACTAAGAGCAGGCCAATCATTGATTGTTACGAAAATCAATGCTCGGAGGTTAAATTCTTCCTGCTTGTGCTCATCCCACACGCGTATCCCGGGTTCGTGTCACAACTGTAAAAGTTCTTCCACTAATGACCTTAGGTACAATCAATGTCGTTGCCGGGTTGCTTCGGACCTTGGATCAACACTGGCATCATAATGAACTTCCGTTTCATGCACAACCAAGGAGGAAGGTTATAGATGCATAGAGTCACGGGCCAGGTGTTGTGACTGGAGCTCTGCTCCCCAAAGGGATTCATGCCATCTGTACTTAGACCAAACCTTAAACTCCTTGCGTCATCTGCAAAGTCCGGGTACTTTCTATCGATTTTTTCCATTGCGACCCATCAGCGGGGCATCTCAACATCCCGTCTGACTTACGTTCCTCTTTATGCCATCGCAACAACTTGGCGTGCTCTTTGTTTCTGAATAAGCGTTTCAACCGTGGTATTATAGGATCATACCACATCACCTTGGCAGGAACCCTCTTCCGGGGGGGGGGGGCTCGCCCTCAACGTCACCAGGGTCATCTCGTCTAATCTTATACCGAAGTGAAGTGCATACCGGGCATGCATCCAAATTCTCATACTCCTCACCGCGGTAGAGGATGCAGTCATTAGGGCATGCATGTATGTTCTGAACCTCTAAACCTAGAGGGCAGACAACCTTCTTTGCTTCGTACGTACTGGCGGGCAATACGTTATCTTTTGGAAGCATATTCTTCATCATTTTCAGCAACTTTTCAAATGAGGAGTCAGGTATAGCACACTCAGCCTTCCATCGCAGCAATTCCAGTGTGCTGCCCAGCTTTTTCAGACCATTTTCGCAATTTGGGTACAACAAAATTTTGTGATCCTCTAACATGTGATTGAACTTCTCGCTATCCTTTTCAGTTTCACAATCTCTTCGTGCATCGGCAATGGTCCGACCAAGATCATCAGCAGGTTCATCATGTGTCTCTTCTTCATCCTCCCCTTCAGCATCCCCCATGAAAGTATCTCCGTACTCAGGGAAACCATGATAGTTGTCATCCTCCTCCTCTTCTTTATTGTCTTCCATTATAACCCCTCTCTCTCCGTGCTTGGTCCAACAATTATAACTGGGCATGAAGCCGGACTTCAACAGGTGGCTGTGAAGGGTTTTTGAGTCAGAGTGATCCTTCTGATTCCTACATCCATTACATGGACAGAATATAAAAACATTGCGCTTGTTTGCATCAACAACACAGATGAATTCATGCACGCCATTAATGAACTCGCCAGAGCGTCGGTCAGTACCGTACATCCATTCTCGGACCATCTGCATTATAGTAAAAGTATATCAAAAACCATTACACAACATGATAAAATTATTACAAGTTATATTGAGAGCTTCTAGAGCATTAGTTTTGAATTTTGAAAAATTTACATGCACCAATTTGTGAATTGGAGAAAACAATCAACATAATAAATGTGGAGTTTTTTTATTATTGTTCTATCAGTGAAAACCTCATTCCATTCTAAGCTCTGAAACTCTAAAATTACACATTTCATTTTTCAGTAACTATGTGCCTAATCAAAATTTGTTACACATATATATCAAAATCATTCTATCTACTTCTAGAGCATGCATGCATTTGATCCATATCTCTATACTTCTAGAGCATTATAGAGCTAAAGTAGCAATAAGAGATGAAAGAATGAAGTTCTAACCTTTTAAAGCTTTGGATTTAGGTGTTGCAAACTAAATCTTGAGAAAAATATGGCATGAACTCTCTTGCTTCTTTTTTAGAAGAATGACCACCATATGCTTTAGGACAGAGACAGAATATATAGTGGTGGACAACTAGTCCCGGGCAGTGATACGACCGGGACTAATAGTCCACGAAAGGACCAGCTGGCCTGCTCCAGGTTATTAGTCCCAGGCCGTATTACGGACCGGGACTAATGACCTGGTCCGGTCCGGGACTAGTCACTACGGCCGTTTCTAGCCGTTAGAGGCCTCACGGCCCGGGACTAGTGCTCCCACTAGTCGCGGGCTGTGCCAGGCCGAAACTGCTGGCCTTGTTCACATCGAACCGAAGATGGTTTTCCAGTAATATACACACTAAAACAAATCTAGATACATTCTCTTCACAAACCTAAAACATCTTATATTTTAAAACGGAGGGAGTAATAGTGATACAATTCCCACAAGGAGTCATCGGGCCACCAGGAGGTGATTCACAAAACAAAACAGATTGTGAAAAGAATGTCTACGTTCGGACAACTTACATAATTTTTTATTTTAGTTCTAAGAAGATTGACTTTCATATACTCTAGGCATTTTCACCGGAGTACATGATTTATGACGTATTTTTAGACACATTTCTCGATTTTATTGGTTATAGAAAGAGTTCACGGCGTACCTAGGTTCACCAAATCCACGCTGTCTCTACTTCTAGCTATGACGATACCTTTTCACTAGCGTGATAAATCAATTTTTTAAATCCAAGACTTGCATGGGAGATTGTAGAAAGCCAAAGCCAACCTACCTATATTTGGCCAAAGGGAGTGAATGAGTGCGTTTACGCGGGCCGTGACAAATGAGGTGGTGTAACTAGAACGCTTTCGCTCGCATCATCGCCTCCCCGAGTCACCCACTGATGTCACCGTTTGCACAGTTTGCGCGGCCGTTCTGTTCCGCCGTGTTGTTATTACTTTCCCGTTCTGTTTTCCCGGTTGGCCACTTGTGGGTTAGGTCGCGATGCTGACCTATATATATATCATGTTTGCTCGCCTCACTTTGTATAAATAGCCTAGCTAGCTAGCTAGCATTGCACGTCAGGCCGTGTCTTTGCTGGAAAGTCTCGACTAAAATCATCGTAGTAACACACATGTTACTGGTTCAAAGTACTACCGGCTATGTCAAGGAGTAGTATTAAAACTAGTTCAAAATGCCAATATGTTTAAGGCGATAAGAAAGCATAATTGCTAGCACTCGGCCAACAGATAATTAGTTTCGAGCTCGGTCGACTCCAGATCTATTGCATTTGCACGGTGATTGGTATGGCATTTGAGTTGTGAGTGAATTGTAACTAAGATTTATCTAGTTGTATTTTTTTTGACAATCAATACCATATTATATTAATAGAAGCAAATATTACACGGTAAAGATACATGAGCTTACTCCAACGATTACAGCATAAAGTATAAAAGAAACTAGTAAATCTTCGAGGTCTTTGTACTATTTCTTATTCTATGATAGAATCTTGCACTTTCCAGAAGGAAGCCAAACTAAACTGACATAGAAACCAAACCAAAGACATGTAAATACCAACGTTGGTTCTCTCATAATTTTAATTTGTTCTGCAATGCCAAGACTGTATGCACGCGCATAACCATTGAAGTAATCAATCAACATCGGCAAGAGTACCAACACCAATATTTCAGGGAATAATAATCGAACTGCCTAATCAACGTCGCTGATGAGCCGATAGTAGAAACATGATTGTCGAGGATGTAGCCATAGGGACAAATATTGTAAAGACAAACCTCGCTGCAACCATGAGAAAAAAATCTAAAATAGATCTGGCGAAGCAAGATTGAAGACCCGTATCTAGAGAACTTTAATCTTCCAACACCACCATTGACATCGGGAAAGAGATCTCGTTGTCGAACGAATGGCCGAAGATCGTTTATTGTAGATAATGTCATCTCCATTAAAGCGAAGATGGCTAGCAAAACCCTAAAACTAATTTGACAAAATCGATTCTGTTACTAGAAACTCCACTCATAGATCGGGTTCCCCACCCCTCCCAACGTTGGCGATGCCGGCCGAAGGAGGAGGGACCGATCTACAAAGGAGGCGGAGATGAGAGGCGGCGATTTTTTCTTCTAACGCGGCGGACGCTCTTTCCCTAAGATTTTTCTAGTTGTAAGTAAGTTGCAACTGATCCATGATGAATGAGGGCTATTTGTGGGGTTGCAGCTGGCCGAGAACTAAACCGATTCTCCTCGAAACAGGCTTTCGCCCCGCTTTATAAATAAAGCCACACGGCCAAACAGATACAGAGTGATGAGGAGTTCCCCTTACAAGCAGATCAAAAGATAAACTACTAAGCCTAGAAAGCATCTAACTTGCCACCAAGGAAGGCGATACTAAGGAGACCTGAGCTCCACGACAACGCCTCCAAGAAGGTAACGACGCTAGAGGCGCCGCCGTCGCCGAGACCCTAAGGGTCTAGGGTTTTCACCCAGAGCCTTAATGGAGTGAGAGTGGCCATAACAACGCCCCCAAGAGGGTCATGACGCCCACAGGCGTCGCCGTTGTCTGCGCCGGAGCGCGGGGCTTTCGCCCGGAAAAACTCTCGCCACATTCGGTACCTTGAACCATCACCAAGCCTCAAGCCGAGCTTCCCACCGCAATCTGGGCGCTGCCACCACCAGGAACCCCCGAAGCACACTCCTTGCCACCCTCGAGGACCAAAGATATGAGCCATCACCGCCGCCCCACCGTCGAGACGCCCGCGCAGACCACCTCCCGGGGCCGCCGCCCTGGCGTCCGAGATCTCGCCCTTGACTTGACAACGCCCGATGACACATCCCCCAGAGCGGGCAAGAAAGATCCAAGCCAGCCCTCCAACACTTGGACGGGGGTTCAACGAGCACGACACTCCGACAAGTTAAACCCGCAGAACCCAAAGAAATGGACTGCTAGGCGGACGCTAGATCTAGGCCTCTAGGCCCGGATCCGACACCCCAACCACAACATGGTCAGGGGATGGGTTCCCAGACCCGCTGGTTGCCCCTGAAACCCGCAGAGGCCGCTAGGCCCGCCAACCCAGATCAGGCCCAGATGGGCCTAGATCTGGGCCGAGGGCAGGCCCGACAGCCTCCAGGCCAGCTCCGCTAGCCTCCTTCGTCCCGGACGAGCAGCACGGGTCTTGGCCCGGTGAAGGGCGCTGCCCAGGGCCATGTGGTCGTCGACGAAGAACTCCAGAAGAAGCGTCGGTCGCCATAGCCATCTTCCGCGTGAGGAAGACGACCCCGCCTCCGAGCCCCGCCGCCTCCAACACGCTGGTCCACCGCGGCCGCGGCTCGCCGGCCCACCGCGCCGGGAAGACCAGGACCAGCGCTGCAGTTCGCCACTGCCGCTTGGAGCCGCCCTGCGCTGTCCTCCTAGCAGAGACGAACCAGGGGGACTGCCGCCGCCGGCACCGCAGGGCCTTTGCCCACCGGCGTTCACCGGCGGCGGCGGCAGGGGGGAGGGGAGGAGGGGGGACGGGAGAGGCGGCTAGGTTATGCTCCTGGTCGCCTGCGGGGGCGACCGAGGAGCGCGTCTGTGTATTGATCCAACTAAGCCGATTCTCACTCGACGGAGATTTAGTAGCTGCCGTAAGAAAAATACAGGGCTGCCTAAGACGATATACTTGCGTGTTCGCTAACCATCATCATCATCATCATCATTATTAAGATATTTCGGGCTATACATCATCTAGTACACGCGCGCGTTGCTGGATACACGAATGCTTTTGAGGTTGTATTTAACGATTCGGGACAGGTATTGCGCACTCGCGTAGTTGCCTGTTTGGGGAAGGTCCGGCTCCCGTCATCCAAATGACCGGCCGAACGCGGGGCTCCATGCATGAGTGCATTTTGAAGCTAGAGATGGAGAGGCGGAGAAGCCATCTTTCCAAGAGATGTGGCGCTATCTTTGGGTGCTAGCTAGCTTCTACTAGCTCCTTCTAGAGCCTAGACATGTACTAGATTTGATTACTTTGTTTTACTTTTAGTTCTGGTGCTAGGACCTGAGAGCTATGATGCCATTGTACAAGATTGAAAATCACAGCAATAAACAAACATAGGAATTTCCCTTAAAAGGCAAAAGATGGGAATTTCGCAATGCAAAACAAAAAATTGTAGACCGCGGAAAAACTACATGAATAGTTGTTTGGATAAATCACGGGAAAAACATATGAAAATTGCATCGATCCTACACGCACGAGTCTATAAATGAAGTTGGAGTGGAGATTCAAAATCTTTTGGGATTGACGCGTAGAAATCTAATCCATAGGAATTTGGGTAGCACAATTCCTTTGACCCAAAGACAATCCATATGAAAAATTCTAAGGACTGAAATCCTAATTTTTTGTGTGAAATTCCTTCAATCCCAAGAGGCCCTTAAATATCAATAGATTGTTGTATGCAATTCCACAAAAAAGTAAGAGGGTTTTGTCAAATTGTGATGTCATTTGATTTAGAAATTTGCATGTAGCATCACCCTCGACTTTGTAAAAAATAACTGACAAAACGAGGGATGCGTTTGAGTGATAAGTATTCTTGCAAACCTGCCAAACATTTATAAACTTTTAAAGTTCATATAATCCAAATATTCTAGAAACCAGTTGAATTTAGTTAATACAACCATATAATTTGGCAAGTTTAATTAATGTTTTTCTAAATCTTTAAAAAATCCATCGTGCATATTTGTGTATTTCTAGTAAGTTTTCCTGAACATTCTTGATTTTATAATTCCATGTTATTTCCATTGTTTTTTAATTCTTCCTCTTCCAAATTTCATTTGTAGTTTTTTAAATAATTTTTAGCCCCATAAGAAATTATCACACTTTCTAATTTATTTCCCAGTTTTCTTTCATGTTGGTTTAGTATTTTTAGTTTTATTTATTTACCAATGTTTAACGCTAAAGGTTCCCATGTACGTGAAACCTCCGTCGCATCATCATAAAAGGTTGTGTTATGTTTATGCCCGAGGTTGGTTTTTTGACACTTATTATAGATGTTGATATTATAGGTGCTTGGTAAAATGTTGAAAACATCTCAGTAACTCTAGAAAACAGAGTAGTAATATGGAAAAGAGGAAGTATTCCTACTTTTACGACATTAAAGTCCAATATTTACTTTCTGTGATGTCTTCGCTTCCGGCAGCATTAATTTTGGAAGGCAAGAATTGGTGTGCGTACTTTGGTGGTTAAGCTACCAACGCGTTCGATTTCAACGCTAGGTTGCAGTACTACCTCCGTGGAGTGTGACTTGCCACCCTCTACAACTAAACATTATTATCATTAACTAAAACCAAGCTTGAGTGCCACATTATTTCCAGATATTTTTAGTTCACCAATCCAGCCAATGCCCAACCGTGTATACTCATTAATATGAACCAGTCTATGCTGATAGATAATAATTTGGTCACCTGCTAATTTGCCTGCCAAATCATGTATGCACTAGCTTGAAGTACTAATTAGTAGTACTAATCTGGGATTTTCTTTGTGTTTGAGAAAAGGAGGACATGAACAAGAAGGAACACCATATAATTAGGAGAACGAGAATCCAATCTGTGGCAGTAGAGCCGTCGCATATGATGAGCAGAGCGTGTGCATGCATCCACAATGTACCAAGAAGTGTACTATGATTGCCAGCAGCAGCTGGTTGGTGTGTCACCGAGCAGCGTTTGGACTAGAACGGAAAGGGAATAAGTTTGTTAGGTTTATCCTTTTGAACATCTAGGTGGTGGTCACACAACAAAACACTCTTGCTATTCTGTCTGGAAATTCAGTGTTGACACTGTGACCGTGATAGGGAATAATAATGATATGGTGCTCTGGATAATCGTTTCTAGGTCCTGGATTTAATCAGTCCTTCCTAACGAAATGACTTGTTCCTGTGTATTGATGCTACTGCCCACTGCTATGATTTCCTTACCACCTACTAATATGATCCTGCACCTACTTAACCTAATCCTTTGATTTCCTTGATACATTTAGCACAGATGTCAGCGCTGCTAATGATCTGGTCAGGAAGTTGGGAAATACTGTCATGTCAGGGGATTCTTGTAGACGATGATGGAGTCGAAACTGAAAAGAAAAAGAATTTATTTATTTATTAAGATATGTTTCTTGTACTGTTGGCCTGTTGCATGGAGTAGGCGTGCAGTTGGTATGTCACTGGTGATGTGGGGGTAGTGTGAACCTTGAAATGTGGAGCACCCCGAATGATTGATTGGTTGATTCGGGTAGTTCGAAGCCAAGGTGTCAGCGGATCATACACTCCAGACGAAGCGGATAGGATTTCCATTACGGCCGCTGTGCTGTCATGGGACCGTCCGGGTTCTCCTCTGCCACAATCTCCCCAAATCTAACATAATTCCTGATCGAAGTGTATGTTCAGTAGTCAGCACTGTCACACATATCTTCAGTGATGTGTCACCTGCAACTTGCAGATCACCTACAATGTCTTATTATTATCTCAAAATTGTTTGCTTGTTCTTCTGAAGTACAGTACATTCTCCTAAGAGTACACAGGGGTCATACAAGGTATGCAGCAGCACACAGCACCCTTTGTTCTCTGAACTACGAGGACGCCGGCTCGTCTTGAGAAGCCTCTTCAGGGTCGGAGTGCTGCACCTCAGGGGCGTCCTTGACGTCAGATGCCTCCACCTCAACCTCAATAGCCTCGTCAGAGTCCGGCTCCTTCTCCAGCTGCAGGATCACGTTGAACCCGAACGACGAGCCCGGCGTGAACGACGACTCGAGGTCACCTTCTGATTGCGTTGTTGAGATTTCAGGGTTCACCGTCAGCTCTTCCTGGATCAGTTGCAAAGCTAGGTACCGTCAGTATTCTGAATCTGAATCCAAAAAGTCAAAAAGGTTTTTGTCTCACTATCTAATTTTACTTGAACTGGCACCTACCTTCTTGACAAAGTCTCCGACGGTGACGCTGAGTATCTCCTGAAGGATGAACTTGGTGACCCGGCTTTTGCCGAGCATGGACAGGAGGATGCTGCTTGGTATCTGAATACAGTACGAAAGTTCATAAGGTGTGGTCAGTTCGGTTGTTAATGTGGGGGTCAGGACAGCAGTGCAGGCTTGATTCTAATAACTTGTGTCCAGCCGTGTAACTTCTTGATTGCAATTTCGTATTTAGTAGCCAGCACTTTCGGTTGAAAATTTTAGCTGGTAATGGTTGCGGGTACTCATGCTCGATCGAAAAACACTCCCTGTGTGCTTTTATTGCTGAAGAAGGACGGTATCTTAACTCTGAGCAAGAGTTGGCAAACAACCCACCTTAAACAGTTATCGTTGGGGGAAATTCTAGTCAATGTATGCGTGAAATAGAAGGGATCCTTGCAATTAAAAGTGACAATTGCAGGAACTGAGCCCCATTTGAAATGCAAGGATTGCACACATAAATCAGGGGAAAGAATCACGGGAAAGTTGCAAGTGAGACGTGAAAGGTTCATAGGCACTTACATTTGATGTTTTCCCTTCAATGATCCAACATATGGCCAGGAAGAAAGAGTAAAACAATATTGTTAGCTAATTCAGCAGCTTGAAGCAATCAAATAGATAAACTGTTCCTTGCAAGGAAAAAAATGGGGACTAATACCTCCCTTGGACCTTCTGAAACCTGGAACCGGCGGCACATCACGAGCCAAGCTCGCCAGAGCTTGATCAAACACCTTCTGTGTCACCTTCCCAGGCAAGTCGATTCTTAACTGCAGACAGCGCATTCCCAGCATCAGATGGATCAAGTACACACTCACCTCAAAGCAGCTCTGTGTCACTATGTGTCCTACAGTCCTACTACTTAAGTTGAAGAGAAAAGTCTGTATAAACTGACGTGACCGGGAAACTTAAAGAACTTTGTTTACAGATATGGACAACTTCAGCTTAACACGCCTTAGCGGAGTTTACAATCTCACATTGATCTTTTCGTCGGTGCGCGAGACGACTGATGTCTTGAAGCTATCTAGCAGCAGCCCGGTCTTCTCTTCTTCGGCAACCGATGAGCCCCGGCCTGCAGTTCTCTGAACACGTTAACACGGGTGTCCGGTTCTGAAGGTTTGGCACATTGCATTTGAACATCATGGAAACTGATTAGCATGTGTACTTCTGACGACATTGTGGCACAAGCTTCAGCTCACCTGATCGAGCCGCCGACACCGGCAGGAATGTATGCCTCGAACTTCTCCCGGTAGAAACAAGCAACCTGGTGGAATGAACCGCAACTGTCCTATTGGTAAACTGAAGACCGAAGCAACAAAAGCAACACATATACAACCATGGTCCATGGAAAAACTTAGGGTTTACCGTTGGGCGGGAATGGGACACTTGCAGGCATCACCAATCTTGATGTGGACGTGAGCCGGGTCAGTCACCTACAAGGTTGAAACAATGGCAAGCCACCGTGTAAGATTATGCCAAAATCACTCGGAAAGCTGCAGCTCTGCTCGTGTGTCGGTTGAAGAAATTAGGGTGACCTGATGCTGGGAGTAGCCGTGGCATCTGGGACCAAGCTGAAGCTTCGGAAAGACTGCGGCTGAAGCCATGGACGCGACTTTGAGCTGCGATTTGGAGGGGCGGAGTCGGGAAGAAGGGGAGCCGTAAAATGTTATCCGAAATTATCTGCAGCTTGGAAGGGGGGAAGCAGCTTCTCCTCTCGGGCGTTCTTTGATGGGCCAGTTTCAGTAAACAGCACAACTGTTTGGGCCGATGAGTTTGCTCGTAGTGGGCTGTTCAACACGGGCCACATATTTGGCCCATAAATAATTGGAAAATTCGCAATTAGATAAAGCCTAGAGGCTAGAACGTTTACTAAAAGAAAAGATAAAGTCCAAACTTATATCTCTCTATTCTATATACCTACTCCCTCCCTCTGTTTCAGGGCTTAAGGCGTCCTCGTTTTGCGTGTTTTTTTGATCAAGAATTACTCTAAATACGTAAAGAGTTTTGGTATAAAACTAGTATCACTGAAAAGTATTTTTCAATACGAATCCAACGGTACTAATTATGTATAATATAATCAAGATTTTATTGCTCAATTCTTTTGGTTAAACTTTGCTTTGAAAAACGTGTGCGCCTTAAGCCTTGAAACGGAGATAGTAATATCTATATGTAGTTCCACTAAAAAAAAACCTACATGTAGTTTGTCTAGAAGACCCTATATATATAACTAAATTAATAAAGTTGATGGTTCTTCTACTATCGATCCAGATGAGATGAAGAAGCAGTTTGCTAAAAAGACTTACATTGTGAAACAGATGTAGTACGGTCAAGGTAGGGAATTTATGCATGATGTACTTGATACGATGCCTTGTTAGGTCACTCTAGTAGTGAAATTCCCTATAGCTTAAAAAATATTCTATAGAAATCAACTCGTAACAATGACACAAACAATTGTTGCTACTCTTCGGTTCAGTTTATTAGGCACGTACATTGTTTAAGAACAACTTTGATTATTAATTTTGGTCAACAATTTTTATTTAACATGTCACACAAATTATACAATTAGATTCATCTTTAAAAATATTTTTCAATGGTATATTTTTAGACATATATTGCATATTTTATTAGTTAAAATTGATGGTTAAATATTTTTTTAAACTACGTGCGTGCCTAATAAACCGGACCGGAGGGAGTACTACTATATACTCCTCCTAGTTGCTAATTCCTCAGCTTTAAAATATACTTCCTCCATCTCAAAATAGGATGTCTTAAATTTTATTTAAATTTAAATGTGTCTAACACTAGATACATCCAAATTTAAATAAACTTAAGACATCTATTTCAAGATGGAGGGAGTACGATAATTTAGCTTTTTCCTAAAACCCATGTATCTAAATATTTTTTATTGTGTAGGAACGAAGCAAAATGAGTGAACCATACATACACACTAAAGGCATGTAGATGCATGTATTTTAGAAAAAAGCTAAAACATCTTATATTCCAAAAAAGATGAAGTAGTATTACATACTCCCTTCGTCTCCAAAAAACTATCACAATTTTATTATCTAAATTTGTATGTATATACACATTAAAATATGTATAAATACACACGAATCTAGACAAATCAGTGGCATTCTTTTTAGGACTTATTATGGAGTAATGAAAGCAAGATAAAGGGATGGTCTAAAACATGCCCCACATTGAGCCACATTATCCAAATAATTTTTACAATTAGATCTAAAATTTATTATTCGGTCTGTGATAGAGATGCAAGTTGGTCAATATGAAGTAGTCCCTACCCGTGTTCAAAAAAAATTATTTTTAAACTAAAGAGGATAAAGGTACCCCAAAAGTGATCTTAAAATACGGATTATGAGATATACCCCCGTAGTAAAAAACAAAGGGTGAGTTTTCGCTACCATCATTGCAAGCCTAGTGTACTTCTTCGGCAAGCAACGGAAAAGCTGGTCTTGCTTTGCTTGTAATAAACAAAAACGCGGTTTGTGATTTTCCAATTGCATCACTAGTGCGCGGGTGCTTAACATCTAGATCAATATGAGTCTGATTTATATGGCATTTGGAGTCCTGACTGATCTAGATCGATGCAGTCTGTGTCAATTTTAACCAACATATGGTGATCTGCCTGATTAATAAAGTAGACCAATGAATCACTACTGTATTAATTAAGTCTCTTATTCTCAATCAAGTATGTGGCTTGGTCGACTACCAGAGGCCAAACAAGAAGCTAAAGTTCCTAGGAGTTCCTGGTCACCATTGGCTATGTGAACTACTCATTTATTAGTAGCCAGTCCAACCTTAACCAAATATTATATTTGATTGGTTAAGGTTAATGATGATGTACATATGATGCTTACAACCATTGATTCTCACGATGTTCGTTTAGTGTCTCCTTCTATTCCAGTCATCATAATATTGGCTATGTAGAGACTTATAATAACCGAACTACCAAAGTAACCCATCCCATATCGACGACACTCAATTTGTCTTGTTCATGAGATTTCCAATGAGACTCCAGATCAAGTACTAGAACATATTTATCTTCTGAAGTCTCCCATTCCCAATTCACTTTTCAAAAGCTATTTTGATTTCTTCTGTTTTGTTCCATTCCTAATGCACTTATTCAAAGATCATTGGGTCCTTCTTTGCTTGCCTACCGATAAAAAAGGGGCAGTAGGGGTGAATGAATTTACAATTTTTTGTGAGGCTATATAGAGTGTCAATGGATTGAGGTTGGTTTGGGGACATTTCAATGATATTCACATCAGTCTAGGTGAATAAACGATGTACCAAAGATATATCATTGAATGCCAAATTGTTTTAGTTGGTGAATCATGATCTCAACACATGTGCATATTATGTAGATGTGGGGATGTTTGCTCTTATTAATTTTGAAGAAAGCACCTACAATAGAAACAAAAGCTTATTTATTTGTGCCAACCCATTTGCATATGGCCTCAAATTTTGTTTTCAGAGTAGAACAAGTGCATTTTGCACTTTGAATAATACAACTTGTTAATTCAGCTTTGCAACAAACTAGTCTAGATCTATACAGTAGCACTTTACCTTGCGTATCTAGACCCGAAACTGAGAGTGGGAGAGAGGGATCTGAGAGGATAGGGACTACGTGCTCCTTGGCTCGACAGACAAGAGCCAGAGGGGATACCGGAGCTAGTGCCAGAACTAGTGCTGGCATCAGTAGCCATGGCAGAAGGGCGACTACGTAGGTGTGCGGTGGTGGCGGCGCTTCCCGTCGGCTCACGCTAAACCCTAGATCGGTAGGGATGTAGGTGGGGTGATTGGCACAACGGCGATCCTCGTGACGCGTGCTGCCGGTACCCTACCACTTTATATAGCGCGGCGGCAGGGGCCCACCAACTATGATAAGGTTGGGCGCCCCTGATCAGGGCGCGGATAAGGGGCTCGTTCGGTCCGTTGGGCTCGAACGGGAGAGATCAAACTAACATTCTCCCCCTTGATCTTTATTTTTCTTTTAACTTTATACTTCGTACTTTACTCGTTTCATCATAGATCGGTACATAGAGAATGTTTCATCGTCTCATCTCAATTGCCGATAGAATCATACAACCACTGCATACTTTTCCATTTTTGAAACAAATTCTGTTACTTTTGGGCCTCTGCAGTCCAGGAATCATAGGATTTCCATTAATCCCATACCGGCTATGTGTTCCTTGAACACATTGGGTGGTAAGCCTTTCGTTAGCGGATCCGCAAGCATATCCTTTGTCCTTATATGCTCGAGACTTATAGTTTGATCCTGGACTTTGTCCTTCACAACATAATACTTTATATCTATAGACTTTGTAGCATTACTCGAATTGTTGTTGTGAGCATAGAATACTGCGGGCTTGTTGTCACAGTATATCTTTAGTGGCCTGCTGATGTAGTCAACCACTTTTAAGTCAGGTAGAAATTTCTTTAACCATAACACCTGTCCCATGGTCTCATAACATGCTATAAATTCTGCATACATCGTAGATGATGCAACTATCGACTGTTTGGCGCTTCTCCACGAAATAGCACCTCCTGCGAGAGTAAAGACATATCCTGTCGTGGACTTACGGTCGTCTTTGTCTCCCGCAAAATCCGAATCTGAATACCCTATTATTTCTAGGGAATCAGATATTTTATATGTTAGCATGATGCCTTTTATGCCTTGCACATAACGCAAAGCCTTCTTTACCATATTCCAGTGTTCTATGCCTGGATTCTCTTGATATCTACCGAGTACCCCGGTGATAAAAGCTAAGTCAGGGCGAGTGCACACTTGTGCATACTGTCAGCTTCCAACAGCCGAAGCATATGGTACTGACTTCATTTGATCGATCTCATATTGGTTTTTTGGACATTGGGATTTTCCAAAACTATCGCCCTTGACTATGGGAGCAGGTGTTGCATTACTCGCATGCATATTGTATTTCTTTATAATCTTTTCACAATATGCTTTCTGCGACAGTCCTCACACTCCATTCTTTCTATCTCGATGATTTTCTATGCCCAAAACATAAGAAGCTTCACCAAGGTCTTTCATGTCAAAATTTGAAGACAAGAACTTCTTTGTTTCTAGTAGTAGACTGACATCACTGCTAGCAAGCAAGATGTCATCCACATAGAGAATTAGGAAAATATATTTCCCACTTTTAAACTTTGCATAAATGCAGTTGTGCTCAACATTATCTTTGAATCCAAATCTTTTAATTGTATCATTGAACTTTAAATACCACGGTCTAGAGGCTTGCTTTAACCCATAAATGGATTTATTTAGGCGACATCCCATATGTTCCTTCCCCTCCATGAAAAAACCCTTGGGTTGTTTGATGTAAACATTTTCTTCTAAATCTCCATTTAGAAATGCCGTCTTAACATCCATTTGATGTAACTCTAATCAAAATGTGCAACTAGTGCCATTATGATTCTGAAGGAGTCCTTACATGAGACCGGATACAAAGTGTCATTGTAATCTATCCCTTCTCTTTGCGTAAAGCCTTTTGCCACAAGTCTAGCTTTGTACTTTTCTACATTTCCATTGGAGTCATACTTTGTTTTGTAGACCCATTTGCATCCTAGTGTTTTGGCTCCTTTAGGAATTTTCTCTAAGTCCCAAACATTGTTGGAACTCATCGATTTCATTTCATCTTCCATTGCCTCCACCCACTTGGCTGAGTGAGGGCTTCTCATGGCTTCTTCATATGAGGTAGGATCGCCCTCCATATGAACTGTTTTTGTGTTGTAGACTTTGTAAATTTCTTTGGAAATGGCTGGTCTTCGTTCTCTTTTAGACCTTCTAAGTTTATCAGACTCTTGCTCATTTCTTGCCTCAGGTTCTAACACATTTTTAGTATGTGGCTGTTCTGGCTCCCTTTCGTGCTCAACAATGGGTTCAGGTGGCTCCTGATGGACAGGTTCCGAACCTTCTCCTATTGTTGTCACGTGTGGAGTCACAACAGGTACCGGTACCACAACCTCAGGGGTTGTAGATGGTGGCACAACAGGTAGCGAGAAAAATGGCTCCTGAGTCATCGGATTAGATGCATGCACCCTCTTCTCCTCAAGATCAATTTCCCGAGCTACCGTGCTCCCCCTCATCAATTCATCCTCCAAGAAGACTGCATGTCTCGTTTCTACAAACTTTGTGTATCTGTCAGGGCAGTAGAAACGATAGCCTTTTGATTTATCTGGATAGCCAATGAAGTGGCAAGATACTGTTTTGGGGTCTAACTTTGCAATGTTTGGATTGAAAACTTTTGCCTCAACTGGGCTCCCCCAGACCCTCAAGTGGTGCAGAGAGGGGACTCTGCCTGTCCACAATTCGTACGGTGTTTTGGGCACCGACTTACTTGGTACTCTGTTGAGAATATGAATGGTGGTTTTAAGCGCCTCCATCCACAATCTCAATGGGAGGGTGCAATAGCTCATCATGCTGCGCACCATATACGGTTACGTCTTTCAGCTACTCCATTTTGCTAAGGTTCGCCCGACATAGAATACTGGGCGACTATTCCATTTTCCTGTAGGAACCTTGCGAAAGGTCCTGATACTTGACCATATGGAGTATGCCGACCGTAGTACTCCTCCCACGGTCAGACCGGACTATTTTAATTCTTTTATCATGCTGATTTTCTACTTCAGCTTTGAAAAGTTTAAATTTATCCAATGCTTTAGATCTTTCTTTAATTGGGTAAATGTAACCATACCGGGAGTGATCATCCGTGAATGTTATGAATGAATCATAACCATCCACACTTTTCACAGGAAACGGTCCACAAATATCAGTGTGGATGATTTCTAGTGTTGTTATCCTTCGGTTTGCACCCTTTTAAATTTGATTTACATACTTTCCTTTGATGCAATATATGCATTGTTCAATATCTGAGAACTCTAACGGAGGAAGGATGTCATTTTTAACGAGGCTTTCTATTCTTCCCCTCGAAATATGGCCTAATCTGCAATGCCATAACTTCGATGAGTCAAGAGTTCACTTTCTTTTCTTTTGTTCTTTGTTCGACAAGGGAACTTGTTCATTCACATCACACACAGAAAAAACTTCCTCATGCAAGGATAATAAATAAATCTTGTCATGTAGTGAAGCAACACCCATACAAGTATCTTTCAACCAAATGGCACATTTGCCATGTCTAAAATAACACTCATACATGTCTTTATACAGGCACGACACACTTATTAAGTTTCTATGGATGGAAGGAACAAATAAAACATCCTTAAGCAGAAGAGTAAAGCCATCAGCTAGCTCCAGAGGAATGTCGCCAACAGCCTCCACTTCTGCTTGAATCCCATTCGCGACTTCAATGAGTCTTTCTCTTCTTGGCAAAATCCTCGTCGAATGGAATCCCTGTAAAGAGTTGGCAACATGAACAGTTGCACCAGAGTCAATCCACCAAGTAGATTTAGAAAACTTTTCATACAAGGATTCATTTACAAAAGAGACTATATCTTTACCGTTATTTGCCATTATGGACTTTAGCCATATTGGGCAATCATTTTTGAAGTGGCCAGGATTTTTGCAATGGTGGCACTGGTCCTTGTCCCCAGGGAGAGACTGCTGATACTGATGCTGGTGCTGTAGGGGGCCCTTGCCATGTGGCTTGGAAGGGGAGCCACCATGGTTACTGTTGGTGAAGGTCATCTTTTTGTTGTCCTTCATGTAGTTCAAAGAACCATCGTGAATGGACTTAAGCCTTTCTTCCTCTTGAGAACACATCTCTATGGTCTTTTCAATGTCCCACTTTTCAAGGGACATGTTGTAGTTAATGACGAAGTTCTCGAACTGTTGGGAAAGAGAGGCCATGACAAGATGCACCAGAAGAGCAGGCTTGAGCTCGAGGTCCGCATCCATGGGCTTTAACTTAGCCGCCATGTTGGACATTCTCAAGATGTGCTCTCTAATGCCATGTGGCCCTCCCGTATACTTTTGTCACTAGCTGTTTTAGTATCTGGGTTGCATACATCTTTGAAGAGCCAGTAAACCGGCTCTTTATCTTTGCTAGGTACTCACCAACAGAGGCACACTCTTCGATTGAGCCCACTATTGCATTCTCAATCGTATTCTTGACAAAGGCCAAGCACTTTTTGTTTACATTGACCCACTTTTGGTTATATATTGAGTAGGCCAGCTCCAATGGAGCATGGTCTCTCTTTCTCTTTTCCCATGCAGCACTTTCCTCAGTATCACTCTTCACTGGGTCCTCAGGCTTGACTGGCTGTTTAGTTTCAACAACCCAGTCCACCTCGGCGCAGACGAAGGCCAGGTCAACCTTTTTCCTCCATTCAGAATAGTTATCCCCTCTGAGCAGTGGGATATCCTTCAGGCAAATTGAGACCTCCTGAAAACCACAAAAGATGTGAGACAACCAAAAATAACTGTATGCATTAATCCAACGTTGGTATAAATTAAGCATGCAATTGTTTGTGCCATTTAAAGTTATATCACCGTTGGATAAAGATAAAATTAAATGCACCTTTAATACTTAATAAAAGGGATCATGATCATGTTTATTAATAACGTTGGTCAATTAATAACATGAAGCATAATCAACTTTAAATTACTTTATCACATCTTTTAAAACTAAATTTAATACACTTTATTGCATTCTAGCAATTTAAATCAACTATTTGCAGCGGAAACAATATTACAACATTCAAAACTTTAAACTTTACAGAAAAAATCTGCCTCTATTGCATTCTCTAAACAAATATTCACTGAAATAAAATGAATAGAGAAAACTGTACAAAATTTCATCAATAAACTTGATAAAAACATAATTAACAGCCTATGTAAAAATAAAAACCAGAAAAACTGTTAAAAAACAGCTGTCTGGTTTTGGCCCAGTGCAGCCCAGCGGCCCAGCGCTATGTGTCGCGCGTGCGCTGTGGACAGCGCCCTGCCGCTCACCCAGCAGTGGCCCCGCGACACCCCACGCGGCCTGCCCGGCCCAGCCAGCAGCCCGCCAAGCGTTGCTCGCTGGCTGCCGCCCGCGCGTTGCACGCTCACGCCGCCAGCGGCCCACTAGCGCCCCATGGCCTGGCCACTTGGCCCGCTACCGCCGGCGGCCGCCCGTCCCGCTCGATCCTCACCGCACGATGCTTAGGGTTTTGATCTAATGGCCGAGTGCGCCGATCGGCCGAATAAAAACCCCCAACGCGCAGCCCTCGTCTAACCCTAGCCCCATTTGCCCCCGTCCATCCCGCGAGCCCTCCCGCTCCTCTGCTCTCTCGCGGCGCTGTGGTGAATGGTGAGGCGGCTGCGCTGCCCGACAGCGTTGCCGGCGGCGAGCCCCTCCCTCACACGCCCCCTTCTGTCTCTTGTCCGCAGCAGCGGTGATCAGCGGTGGCCCCGACACCTTTCTCTCTGGCAGCGCTGGAGAGGCGAGGTGGCCGTCCGTCCAACGACTGCGCCGGCGATGATCCCCTCCCTTTCCTACGCCGCCACCCCTTCTCCTTCCCCTCTGTTTCCACTCCACTGGAAACATCTCCACTCTAGTGAGGGAACAGAGAGCAGCACGGTGGTCGGTGGCGGCTCCTTTGCCCCTCTTGCCGGCGGTGCGTCCACCCGATGGTGGGCGCATGACCGGCAAGCGGCGCAGCGGTGGACGATGTCCCCCCCTTTTTGTTGCTTTTCCTTGAATCGGGCTTTGGGGAAAACTTTGTGGGATCTAGGGATCTATTCGAGGACGATCTAGGGTTAGGGTTTGCCTTTTGGGGTTTCTTTTGGGGCTTTAGATCTGGGATTTCTTTGCCCCCGAAGGGGTTTGTTCTTCGTCTAGATGCCTTAGTTGATGCTCATCTAGATCGAGAGGAACGGCGCGGCCGTAGGGCAGGCGCACTTTTAGATCTAGGTTTATTCTTTCCTTTTGCACCGAAAGATCTAGCGACTAGTGCTCTGATACTAATATTAATTCAGCTTTGCAACAAACTAGTTACTACATATAACTATATATATAAAAGGGAAGCACCTCAGCGACGGTTTACGTGTGCCAAATCAGCCTTTGCACTGTAGACTCGCGCCTCTACAGTAACTGAACATGTACCGTGTAACTTCTTTTCTCAGCCAATTTATCTGCTGCCTCATACGACGAATCCACCATCTCTCCCCCCTGTCAACCACCGCCCCCGACCTTTTCCACCGCTGCTTCCCCTTCCACCACAGCCCCAGAACTCCTCCGCCACCACCCCCAACCCCTCCACCACTGCCTCCCACCAAGGCTTGCGCCAATCTCCTCCTCCTCAAACGCTTCCCCTACTCCCCCTCTGCAGATGCCCCATCGGCGACCGATCCGCCGCCGCCGTCGTCGCGGCGGAAGAGTCGAGGCTCTTTCCCGCTCCACACGGCGGTCGACATGGATGCAGCGCGGTCATCAAGAAGATGTACGTGCGGCGGCGCGTCCTCACGCCCTCTCCGGCGGGAGGCCACCGTTGGTGCTTCCCTGTAAGATCTTGGCCGGGAGAAGCTAGCTTGATCTCTCCGTGCCCGGGCTCCCTATGGCCGACGACCTCCTTCTCCTCCTTCCTCGCCTCCCCGGCCCCAATGGATGCTTCTGCTGCGGCGGTGGAGGCCGCCACGATTGCGGGAGACGACGACCACCACCCGAAGCAGCACCCGTGGCGCCCCACGTTGTCTTCATCCCCATCCTCAGTTCAGGCCCCTTCCTATCTTTCTCCCACACCCTGAGTTAAAGGAAGAAGAAGTGGGGACAAGGGGATAGAAGAGGCGGAGGATAACAAGAAGTCCTCTCCAACTTCCCCCTTCAAGAATCCTTTTGCCCTCACTAGGGAAGTGAGATTTCCCCTATGTTATGTGACGTCTCCCTGTTTTTTGGTGGTGAATTTGTGGGGATTATTCAACGAAAGCAACCCATGTGGAGGATTAGGCAAAGTTTATTCTGTTGTTTTGTAAGTTCAGTGATGGTAATCTTTTTTTCGATTTCCTAGATGGATGAATTAGCAGAAGTCTATATGAGATGAATTGTAGGGCATGTTCATTCTACTTATGATGGTACTTATTCAATTTTGTCGAAAGTATGGTTGGCACATTTTTGTTCATGATTAACTATTCGAAATTTAATTTCCTGTATTGCTTTTTCAATCATTCTAATTTAAAGTCCAGTTTGATAATTGTAGGCAATACTACTAATGCTGCATCAACAGATTTACTGGATAAAAACTGTAAGTAGTACTATTATAATGTAAATTTTATACCGTAATAACTATATCACATGATTTCTACATAGTACTTTAACTAATATAAGTGGCTTGATCTCTTGCGTGAGGTGCACAAGTCATCGTGATGCTTCCTTATGCCTTTTCTTCCCTTGCAGGGCTGTCATTTGCTTTCAACAAAAGTGGAAGATTTATTTTATAAAGCATCATACGTACGTGGGTATATGGCATATACTGAGATCCACAAAATATTAGAGGTTGGATCTTCTCTGATAGTTCATTCAGTTAAACCATGCATGCTGACTACAACTTCAAACCAAGGTAAATAAATCCCCTATTTAAGACATCCATTTTACTTTCCCCTGTAGCAATTAGTATACAATTAAGATCTATGTAAATTTCAAGGAAGTTCAAATATCAGTAAAAGATTTCTTTTCGTTGCTATGAGCTCACATAGAACTTAACGCCGTGGCCCAGCTTCTGAAACCTTTTGTAGCACTACCTGTCTGGTATGTCCTCACACCCATTTGGCCTTGCAGCTTTGGCTAACATCATAAAGATGCCATATCTCAATCAGCTGCTTTAAAAGGACAAAAGATTATCCACCTCTACTGGATATTATCATCCAAATCATAAGGTCATTTGTTCATTTTGTTACTTGCAAGGCTACAAGTATGCTTTATTCGTTTGAGGAACTGTCATGTATGATAATATGGTCATGAACACTCATGAGGTGCCAAGCGAGCAGTGCAATATTACTCGACAAGATTTTTATATGGTTAATCATATTTCCTCCTTCCATTATGGGCTCTAATTTTTTCTGATTTGTTCTGTTATATTTCCTCTTATAACCAGGTTGTGGGATATGGTATTTTATATTGGTATATCCAACCCCATTTATTTACCTTTGGTGGTCTTTTACATGTTTGTGTGGCTGCCAACTGTCTACTACATGATTCTGATTATGGTTTCACATTAAGAGAGTTGTTCCAGGAGCACATGCATACGAATTACCAGTAGATCCTGCATCAGGTACAACAAGATTTAGTTGTCGTTCTCTTTGTGGTCTATTATGAGGTTAAAAGATTGTACCAATCAGTCAATCACGATTAGTATCACAAAATTGGTTTATACTAGAGTTGCATTGATCAATGTTATACTAATATGCTCAGTACATATTGAGATAATTTGTCTATGTTTTCTTTTGCTACCTTTACCATACCAATGCAAATCTCAGGCAAGTGAATCAAACGTATGGAACTATGTGTGTGCTGCCAACTTTAGTCACCCCACTCTGAAATTGAGGCCCTTACTCCCGGATAGATGTAGAAACTGAAGTTGTAGTTTTGAGGAAAGGCTCCATTCAGTTCTATGATTTAGGGATTTAGATACATGTCAAAAGAAAATCTGAAGCTATAACTCTTATGAAGGCTAAGGTATGGTGTAAGGTACCTAGGTAATTAGATTTCTTTTACTACATGGACAGTATTTTAACATTTCATACATCCATGTGCATGTGATGTTTTCTCTTTATCTTTGAAGTTCTTATGGTTGTCGAGTGAATATTTGTAAGCTACATCCCCTCTAACCAGTTCCACCATGTTAGTAACCTCTGAGAAATTGTGCAAATGGAAAGAAACAAAAAATCATTTCTCACCATATCCCATTTTAATTTTGTTGATGTCTAAAAAATATTAGACCATACACAGATTTCCTATTGTGATTACGGCTGATTTATATCACTCAAAATGTTACATGTGACTAAAAATCGGATACATGCCATCATAGTAGTTTTTTGGGAATCTGTATGAAGTTTACGCACATTTATTTCTCATTTATTATCTTAACAAATGTCTGACACGGAATATAATTGAGACCCTGCTTAGATGATCTCCTTATACCTGCTACGGCTGATTTGTGTCACTCAAAATGTTACATGTGACTAAAAATCAACTGCTTGCCATCATTAGAGTTTTTCTAGAGTTTGTATGAAGTTGACACACATTGATTTCTCCTAAATCATGGTGGAAAATGTCTGACATAGAATACAATTGAGACCTTGATTAGATGATTTTCTTATACCTATTTCAAATATATAATTAAAGTGTCTTTCGCTCAATATTTATCTTGCACGATACGGTGAGAATCACTAATAATAAACAATGCGTCAGTGTTTTGGCCCAAGATTATTGAAGAGTTTGCAAGTTTGGCTCAAGTTTAGCTTCTGATACCAAGATGGTATACATGTTGCCAGATCTAGCATGCTTACTTAGCGTTTCTTCTTATTGTTTTTTACTGATATACATTTGGTGTACCCGTGTAGAAACAGAGAAGGTAACTTAAGTTCATTTCCTCCATAGTCATGTTCTTTACTTATAATAGATCTGAAGACTTCCTTGGCTTAAAAGCTAAAGGAGGTTGGTTGAAGCATCGCAAGATTTTTGGGACTGGATAGTGCATCACTATATTGTCAACCCAGCTGATTTATGTGCATATGATTTCCAAGCACATATCAATGTGATACCCAAGGTTCAGTTTCGTACACCTTAGAGTCATGATCATTTTACTACTGGCTCAAGCATTTGGCCATTGATCCTAAGAACTATTTGCACAATAGTACATATGTATTGTATGTGTATGTAATTTTTTTTACAGTGCGTACCTTTAAAATTAAATCAAGATTAACGGTCATGTCATGTTGGTGCAGTTTATAGAGAGCAATATAGTAACATTGTGTTAGCAAGCTTTAAGAATTTCTATTGTGACAATATATTAGGAGATTGGCTCTTTGAGATCAGAAGTATTGGCATAAGCAAGCTACCTAATCTAACGTTTTGTGTACAAGTACATTTTCCAAGCAACATAATTTGACAGTACTGTTACATGATTTTGACGAACATAGATATAACTTGGCGGGCGCGGCATTGCCGCGCCACAGTTTCCTAGTATGAAAGTTAAGCGTTTCGCCGATCGTTTAGCTACGCCAAATCATCTTTGGTACTGTAGATCGCATCTACAGTACCCGAACATCTACAGTGTCCACTTAGGTATCCTCTCGACAATTCGGCTACCTCCACAGTCGAACAATCCAGCAGCTCCACGCCTCCACCTCTTCGATTGCTTTTCCCGTTCCTACCGGTATGGAGGAGAAGGTCGCCGCTTGCCCTATATTTCTCCCCATTTGTTTCCTCATCGCCTTCCACGGCCGAGGCCATCCAATCCCCCACGCCTCTACCCTTCCTCTTGGCAGCGAGCGGTGCCGCTCCTCGATGTCCCGGTCAGCAAGCCCAACGAGTCTGGAAGGGCCTCAACTTGTGCTGGTCCACTACTGCTTTCCGCCTCGCCGCCAGGGAGGACGTCCTCGACGACGGAGAGCCGTTAGTGGCGGCGACGGCGGGCTGCGCGATGGCGATCCACGACGAGCTCCTCGCGGCGCGACGGGACTCCTGGACGTCTTCGGCTTGGGGATTCGTCTATGTGCTGCCGTGGTGTGCCGGCGGCGGAGATGGGAGAGTTGTACATGGACAACTTCTATTGCTTTATTGTTCAGTGTTGCTGATCCCCGAATTCCCTTATGTCATGCCTTCTCCGTGGGCGCGCCACCACCGTCCCTTGGAGTTGTTGAGGGCCATCCTCTTCCTATTCACGCTGGCCATGGTAGGTCTCCTTTTTTTTGTGTTAGAGAGTGGTGCTTCTCGGTTGAAGTCAAGATGCATCAATTTTTTCTAGCGCTGCAGTTCTTGGCAGGTACGTTCTGCTTCCGATTGATACCAGGCCTAATTGGCATTCCTATGGTTGTCAGCAGGTTGCCATTACTCTGGTTTGTGTGGTCCATCTCCACTTCGTAGCGGTACTCAGATGAATGGTGGTGTTGGTGCTTCTCTCATTCGTGCGACACTACAACTGACTAATGTTCTTTTGATATTGCCTTGTGGGAGTTGTTGTTTCCGCTGGTACTTCTGATGGATTAGTTATGGGGCAAATTTTTGTTGGAAACATTGTTATTTATATGCCAGTACAACCGACTGCAGTTCATCTGATCTTGCCATGTGGTAGTTGTTTCTCGCTGGTACTTATAATGGAATAGTTATTGGGAAATTTTATGTTGGACACATTTGTTCTTCCAATTCTCGCGTGCATCTAATTTGGGAGCTGCATTATGATCAAAAGCTTCCTTCTGGTGGAATGATTCAGTTAAGCACCTTGGGAGATACAACGAAATGAGCTATCTGCACTATGGGAATTGTCCAATCTCTCTTTGGAATGGACGAATTTTACAGCAACATTGGCCTCATCTCTTTTTGTTTGTGAAAGATCAAAGTTTCTTTGTTCAGCAGGTCTCCAAATATGGTAAACCAAGTAGTATTTCTTCTTCTTCCGTTTACATGAGGCCTTCGATTACTTTCGGTATTTCATTCTCCTGCCAGGAAAGCCTAACTCTCGGTGATGGGAAAGACACTTGGTCTTATAAATGGTAAGTGGTTTTAACACTTCCTAAGTTGCATACTATTTTCCCTATGAGTTTCACCGGTTATGGAAATCATGCAGTCAACTCAAACACATATTCTTCAATTTTAGATATGGATATACTTGATATAAGAGACACATGTTGCAGCGCATGGTTTTTCTTTTTGGAAGATAATGCATGTGTCCGGTGCAATACAATCAAGATAAAAACGGGGATCATTCTTTGTATATTAGTTTCACGTGACATGCTGGGAATATCTGTGTTCAGATTTCACAGCTACATGTTCAGTTCACGGTAACATTAAAAGTTTGCTGGCTGTCCCTTTCCTATTGAAATGATTGCATCATGGTGGATTGTCTGATGCTGCAGAAATGACTGTTTATTCAAAGGAACCCGGCCAAGTTTTCACATATGCAGGAAAATCCTTGAGGAGGTGATCCATAGGCTCTTCTACAGAGCGAAAAGTAGACTATGCAGTGACCTACAGGCTTGGATAGCAAAATATTTGGTAGCTCTTGGCCTTTCTATTTCTTTTTGCCTCTTTATTTTTGCATATGTACATACTCTCTTTCATTAATATATATATTTGTGCACTACACTATCTAAGATTTACATTTGATACCCACGCTCAAAGGAAAGAAATTTGCTTTCAGGGGCCTACTGATTGTTTGTGATGTTAATGTGTTCTTATTTTCTTTCCGGTTCGAAGAAAAAATATTATATAACTCATTATATTTGTTGGCTTTGGGGTAAGAATAAGAACTGTTTCCTTGCAACTTTTAGTTTTCTGTACCATCCTATTCCTATGCGTTTGTTGTTCGGTTAAATAAATTTTGTTATGGATGGATAAAGGAACAAGTGACCTGCCAAAAAGGGGCATGTTTTATTTAGGGGCTCTACATTATTGTTGACCGATGTTGTTTGAATAAATTAGCCCACTATTCTGGATTGGTGTGATTTCACATGAACATGCTACACTATTATAAGGTGGGCTTTTGTTGTACTGGAGTTCTGCGTGTGTCGAACAAACATGTAAGATGATCAGTTTGATGATGCATATACTTGGCCAGACGATTAATCACCTAGAAATAGAGGTAATAATTATTAACCTGGACGTTAGATCTCTATCTTTTGTGTCCGTGCTCGAGAGGAAAAAATCTGTAAAAGGAGGAATGGTATGCTTTTGCTGTTTGAAGTTGGTAATTGAGAAATTATTAGTTAATTAAATTAATAAGCATGGAACTTCCCTCTGCTTCGAATGCTCAGATAAATTACCATTTATAATGGTGAAGATCTACTTCAAATGTGCACTCTCCCGGAGCAAGGTAAGTGTGCTGGATGGTTCACCTTTGTCTGATAGAGATACATAAAGTAGTTTTAGCTTCGTGAATTGCAATTAGATGTTCATAGTACATATTCTTGTGGAGTTTTTGCTGCAACTATATTCTCAAATTTTACCTATTTATTGTTGGGTATGGAGGCTTTCCTCCCGGACTGCAATTGAATTGGCCATGTTTTGTACTGAAATCATGTCAGCATCCAATATGAACATTATTTTCAGCGTTGGATGCTGGTGACCATTCTTCGGAACTATTTGATTTCCATTGAGTAGCCAAAATCTTCTCTCTTTATTTTTTCAGAGGAAGCTGGATAGGAAGCTCCATCCATTATTTACTGTATGGTGATTTGTTCCCTGAGAACAGGAAATCATACCTGATCAGCCCCGTGTGCATCTTCATGACACTACCGCTTTTTTTATTGCTTCAAAAGGTCCCTGACTGCGTGGTATACCTTACACACCACATGTCTGATTCATCTTGGCAAGCACCCAGTTGGAACTGATGATGCGGATGGTATGTCTCTTCTTTTCTCTTTTTCTCTATCGTTATGTTTTTATTCCTCTTAGCTAAGCTCCACTTGATTCCTTTGCTCTTTTCTGGCGGTAATTATACTAGATCATCTTCAGTTGTGCTAGCCGGCTCTTCTTATTATACTTTTCCAGATTCTTCTTCTTTAGGTTCAGGTTCAATAGAAAGTAGTTTGTATATGTCCTTTCTTTTCAAATTTTAGTAGCTTCTTATTACCTCCGTTTCATAATGTATAATGTTTTGGCAAATTAAATTAGTTTGCTAAAACGTTCTAGATTATGGAACTTTTTTTTTCGAAATGGGGTATACCCCGGCCTCTGCATCAATTGATGCACACAGCCTTCTAGATTATGGAACATATTTAGTGTTTATGTTTCTCAAATATGAGCTTCTTTGTTGCAAGTCCGTACATTCGGCCTATGCTTGATATTAATTCTTCAACTAAGCTTACATGGATGGTGCATCCTGTTCATCGCAGACATGACAGGTTCGGGTGTTGCGCCTGGAAGACATGGTAGGTCTGGTTCATGGCCGACGAAGTCGCATAGGTCTGTCTGAGGTGTTGTTTCTCTCTGTTGTCAACACGCGGTACCGCTTCACGTTGCGTACTTGTGCGATGAGTCCTGCAGGTTCGCTTGTGCCTGATCATTGTTTGGTGCCTGCTGTTGGTTATGTTGTCGGTTCTTCTTTGTTTAGCTCTTCACATTTTGTTTCAGGTGTTTCTGATTCTGATTCTGTTTTGTCTGACGCGGATACTTCGAAGTGAGAGATTCGTACACACGGAACTAATAAAATTGTGTATAATTTGGACGACCATCTAATGGGTTTTAATATAAGAAAACACTGATTTACAGGCCATGTCATCGGCACAGCTGATTTAACAACATGGGCGCGGCGTATCGCCGCGCCTAATTCCCTAGTCTAGATCTATACAGTAGCACTTTACCTTGCGTATCTAGACCCAAAACTGAGAGAGGGAGAGGGGGATCTGAGAGGAGAGGGACTACCTGCTCCCTGGCTCGACAGACAAGAGCCAGAGGGGATGCCGGAGCTAGTGCCAGAACTAGTGCTGGCATCAGTAGCCATGGCAGAAGGGCGACGGCGTAGGTGTGCGGTGGTGGCGGCGCTTCCCGTCGTCTCACGCTAAACCCTAGATCGGTAGGGATGTAGGTGGGGTGATTGGCACAGCGGCGATCCTCGTGACGCGTGCTGTCGGTCCCCCACCACTTTATATAGCGCGGCGATAGGGGCCCACCAACCATGATAAGGTTGGGCGCCCTCGATCAGGGCGCGGATAAGGGACTCGTTCGGGCCATTGGTCTCGAACGGAAGAGATCAAACTAACACAACTCTGTATGCATCACCCGATCCAGAGGCCGGCGCTCTATTCCCCATTTCGAGAAAAAAATCCAACGAACAAGAGACCATGGAGCTGCATTCATGTATATTTACATAGAGGACATATTTAGAACACTTGCAAAGTGGTTTACATTGGATGGTCTGATATGGTTATACGCTCATACATACATCATAAAAGTGATAGACTGGCTGGTAATAAAATAAGAAGAGACATTATTGTTTGGGTTCCTGAGATGGTACTAGCTAGGAGGCACATATATTTAGGACAACAATACACGATTTTTTTTTCATTTCAATGGATCCGCCGAGGAGCTTGTACCAAGCTTACGGAAGGCCATAGCCGCACCGTCTACTGGCCTTGGGTGTGGTAGATAATCAATCGCCGCATCAGGATTAAGCAAGTTCCATCTGGAAATAAAATAAATCAAAACGAACAAAAATTCAGCAAATAAATACGTAATATGGGTTTTAAGTTCTAACTAGGCTCTTAGCTACTCACTGGTAACCAAGGGCTAGGTGATGCAACATGATGGTCAGCTGAAGTCTTGCCAACATGTTGCCTGCACAGATCCTATGTCCACCTCCAAACACCTGGTATGTTCCTGGCTTCGCTGGTTTCTGCGAAATCATCGATCAATTCATTTATAGTGCTCATCATCGATCATATTGGAAACTCATTTGGTTTTAGACAACAAGAAGCTCAGGAACACACCAGATTGAACAATCTCAAGTTTCTTAAGTACACAAAGAGGAGTTCTGTTTGAAAAATGGATTGATCTGTTGCCAATAAATTAGAGGCACTTACATCCCATCTGTCGGGGTTGAAGGTGAGTGGGTCGGGATAGTATTGTGCATCGGTGTGCAAGGAACGGATCCACACCACAACTTTCCATCCTTTTGGTATTGTATAGCCTCTGTATTCGACATCTTTGTGAGCCACACGGAAGATGGTTGGGGCAATGTTGGCCAGCCGGATCGCTTCTTCGACCACCTTAGCAGTGTACTTCATCTTGGCCGTGTTGTCGAAGGAAAGGAAGTTACTCGCCCCATTCATCTCCCTGCGCATCCCCACATTTTCCTCCTGTTGAAGTGATGCTCATCACAGATTAATGATCCATCCAGGTTTGAGATATGTAGTATTAACATGAGTGAAGTATTCAGGAAGTATTACACGCAGTTTGGCAAGGGCATCTGGTGATTTAGCGAGGTAGTAGACAGCCCACATGATAGCACTAGCAGTGGACTCATAGCCCCCCACGACCAGGGAGACTATGCTGTCCACCACCTCGTCGTCGCTCAACTTGTTCCCCTGCTCATCATCCGTTCGCATCAGCCCGCTCATCAGATCATCCTTTGCTACATTATTATTCTTCCTTCTGGTCTGAAGCTCCTCCCTGAACACCGCGGTTAGCTTCCTGCGACACTGCAGGACAGTGAAAGGTTTATGATTGTCTAGTTTGCTCTGTAGTATCCATGCATTGCATCTCTAGTCCATCCGTTCTGAAAGGATGTCACAAATTTATGTAGATTCTTATGTATTTAGAGTTTTAGACACATTTTAGCATATAGATACATATGAATCTATGGTGGTATCTTTTTTGGACCGAGGGAGTACATGAATTTAATTGAGTTTGTAGAACTAATTTAATTGAGTGAAGTACC
Organism: Avena sativa; assembly: GCA_916181665.1. NCBI lineage: Eukaryota > Viridiplantae > Streptophyta > Magnoliopsida > Poales > Poaceae > Avena > Avena sativa. The sequence goes on from OV702282.1 coordinate 413,086,655, forward strand.
TTAAGAGCACGATGAAATGCTGTGCCGGGAATGTCCCATGGAGTTGCCCTGACCCCAGCAACCACACCGGCAAACCACTGCCGTATCTTGGCTGTAAGAGGCGATGGCTTCATATGCTCACGAACGTCTCACATATGTTGTCAAACGTCACCTGCAGCATGGCAACCTGGCATTACATCTGTTCCTGACTTTAACCATTAAATTTAAATTTCAACACAAGCATCCACAGGGGCAGCAGCTCGAAAAAGCAATACCGCCCGGGGTTACGTGTTTCCGGCTTATCCTGCTTGTCCAACCTGTGTTCAAAATTCATGCATGGTCAGAGCATTCTCTTTCCGGTCTTCCATGCTAGTTGCAAAAAGACCCCTCCACCAAATTCAGTTCACGATAGGAGGACCCTCTTATTTGTCAGTACAGATCTTTCACATTTCTTGTCTAATTACTGCTTTACTTTGCAAAAGATCCGAATCTTTTTATGAAAACATGCATGATTTGTTTTTTCAACAATCTCGTTTGATAATTTTTATTTTTTCATTTTTATTTAATAATATTTAGGCACTCTTACTTTGTTTCATCTTAGATTTAGAAGTTTCATACAAGATTCACACGTTTTTAGAAACTTGTTTCTGCCAAGAGATATTCATATAATTTTTTATATAGAATATTCTAACAAATTCTATACTTGTTTCACTAAAGTTTGACACCAAATCCATACATGATCATGATAAATTCGACGATCCATACCAGATTCGGAGAGGTTTCATACAATAGATATGTATTTTATATAATTTCAGATTTTCTCCACATCATATTTATGAAACCTTCTTATAGATTCAAACAAGTGTCATATAGATGAAACCAAAATTCTAGACATATTCATATACAATATAAATCCATACACACTACTCAAGCAAGTGTGAACAAACTCATTTAATAATTTTTATTTTGATACTATTTATTTAACAATTTTCAGACACTCTTACTTTGTTTCATCCTAGATTCAGAAGTTTCGTACAAGATTCATATGTTTTGCAACAATTTTTTCAACAATAATTTCTTACATAATTATATTTTTCAACAATATTTCATATAATATTTTTTCAAAAAAATTTCTACAAATATCCATACAAGTTTCCAAGATTTTTTTAAGATAATACAAGTTTCATACATTATCAAACCAGAGTGGTTTCATATAAAATTCAACGATACATACAAGATTCATAGTGGTTTCATATAATTTTTTTCAAAGAACATTCATACAATTTCTATACATATTTCACTACAGTGTGACAGAAAATCCATACAAGATCCATCATAAATTTAATGATCCAAGTAAGATTCAGAGCAGTTTATTAAAAAAAATGTAAAGATCATCATATATTCATACACCAGATTCACACAATATTCGTACATACGATTCACACAATATGCATACACAATGCATCATTCATATTTTATTAAAGAAAATGTAGAGATACATTCAAGATTCATAGAAGTTTTCATGAAATTAAAATATACAAGGTAGTATACACCCCGTTTGATACAGAATAAAAAACATGTCCAAATAAAAACGATCCATACACTGAAGAGGCCATGATGCGGCAGCAGCGCGTGGTCTTGTATAATTAGGTAGGAAGGCGGTGTGACGAGGTGTTATCCTCTCCCGGTAGGTGGACTTTAGACTAGTTCTAAACTTTTCTATGGACTAAAGTGCAAACTTGCTAGCATCTTTGACCAAGAAGTAACGGATGGGTGTGATAAGCCCGGCTCGCGTACGCCCGGGTGGGATCGCTGCGCTCGCAGCAGCTTCGTGCTGATCGACTTACTGTCCTGATCTCCGTGGCGGCGGTGATGGTTCCCCTGTCCGCCCACGAGAGCAGCGCTGCGGTGACGCGCGGCTGGACCGCCTGCGCGATCCTCCGGAGCGAGCTGGGCTGGTTGATGGCCGCGACGATGAAGCCGCGGAGCCTGGCGTGCTGGGCGCCCTCGGCGTTGGAGACCGACGCCACGCCGACGAGCTCCGGCGACGGCCATCGGATGCCGAAGCTGTCGGGGGACTGCAGGACGAACTTGTTGGCCGCGGGCGAGCAGACGAGCACGGACGGCGAGCCGAAGAGGTGCGTCCTGTACATGCACACCTCCTCCCCGTACCTCTTCTTCTTGGCGTGGATGAAACCGTCGGGGCGGCGCTGGACCTTGAAGTACCAGAGCAGCGAGAGGGTCTCGCCGACGAGGGGGAAGCCCATGTGGCCCGGCGGGAGCTTGAGGCTACCATTGAAGCGGGCACAGTAGTATGCATCGGCGCAGTGCCAGAGCGCGACGGCGAGCAGCGGGACAGCTCCGAAGACGAGGCCGAACCACCATGCCCACTCAGCCACTTGTTGCATTTCTTGATGTCGCTTTCGTTCGACTGTCCGTACGACTAAGGTATAGCCCATGCAGTGGTGTTATATACCCTCTGTTCACTAATAGGTGAGGTATAAGCTTAGTAAAAAACGAGCAATTTTGAGGTTTGCGTAAATATATTAAAATAAATATCAATAATTACGATATTCAACAAATACATTGCAAAATGGGTATATTGTCTCATAATAGATCTAATTCTAGACAAATTTAATTCATTTATTTTTAGATGGATAAAGTATATTTAGATATAAATCTAAATAAATCCGAGTCATTTGTTTCGGACGGAACACATACTGCTACTCGGTAGCAACGATTCTTATCGTGTGCGCATCCTCTATGTCCTGCAGCTTTATGGGAAGGTGTGAAACTTAAAATGTTTGTAAAACAATTCTAACTTGTTTTATGAAACAGTTAGAGCATCTTCACCGTGAAAACTATTTTTTTATAGTTAACGGTACTGTCGGCTTTCCATCCATCGTTCAATTTTGCTTTGAGATTGGCGTGTTAGTCTGCCTTTTCCGGTCAGCACATGTCTGACGCGATATCATCAACTGAAACTGAACTAAAACCGAAATAAAACTTAATTGAAACATTGGAATATTTGTGAAACGGTATGTGAACAGTACAACGTGTTTCACAAGTTTTAGACAAGTTTTATTTTAGTTTCAATTTTTTAAAAAATTTGGTCAGCACATGGCTGATGTCATTGGTGACGTGGTACTCCGGTATGTACCATTCACCATAGAAAATCCGCGTTCATCTCCACCGGTGCCGTCTAACCCGGCTCCCAACCAAGTCGGGGGTGAAGGCCAAAAATCAGCCCGCACCTGCGGCCCCCAACCACTGCCGGTAGATTGGGCCGTCCACCAATCTGTCAGACACCTCATTGCCACCCCGGCAGAAGGAGCTAGGTTGGGGTTGCCGGCAACATGCGCCATGCTGGAAAGGTAACACTAGGCCCCCTTGCCAGCCACACAAGCACCCACTACATCCCAATTTCATTTCCTCCCCTTGCCACCCCCGTTCATGCACCAGTGGCGAGGGCGGTTACTACGTCTGGGGCGAGAATGGCGAGGAAGATGAGTATGAGTATGAGTACGAGTATTCAAAGTTTGATGAGTACTCGAAGTTCCACATGATCCGCAACCAAAACGCCTTGTCTCATAGGTGGGCGGAGATTCAAAAGACTTGCAACTTCTTCCACTTCGTCGTAGAGACCATCCACAATAGAAAACCATCTTGCCAAAATTAAGACGATGAAGAGACAAACCTGCGCAAGATTGTTTTACAATGTTCATTTCATTGATGCTTGTGTGTTTTGCTAGTTAAAGGCCATCATGACTTTGTACAAGACCAACAATAGAGAGAATGATTTTCCTTTTATGCATGTATTTACCAAAATTGAGACTTGCAAGAAATGGAAGAAAGTTTGGTTTAAGCTCACCAATGGCAAGCCCTTCGAGGTGGATGCATGGCCGGTCGCCTCGGACGGCCGCCCCATCGGCAACAAGAAATCCAAGGCCAAGAGAAACGACACGACGTCAGCAACACCGCTTGAGGCCTCCTTTGAGAAGATGATCACCCCGTTCCTCTCGGCCTCTTTCAAGAAGATGATCTCCGACGTGACCTCCAACAACCACGGCCGTGATGAAAAAATGGCGCAAGGTGGAATGAATTGTTGGCCAAAGCCGACGCCAAGCTCAAGATCGAGGAGGCAAAGGCCGCCGCAACCCAGGTCGCCACCCATGCCTGCATGCTTTAGATGATAAAAGGTCGAATGGCCGAGCAGGAGAGGATCCTGACCGCTGACACATCCAGCATGAACGAGCAGGCACGGATTTGGTACAACAACGCGCGAGCGCGCGTCGTTACTAGGGTGACAACAGCTGCATCGGCCTGGGCACCTGTTAGAACGGCGTGGGAACCTAGTGGCACGGCTGCTGCTGCTCCAGCATCAGCATCGTCGACGCAACCAACTCCGGCTGCGACGAAAGACGGTGCCGAATTCGCTTGATTGCTTGGTTTGTATGTATGATGCCACCGCCATTGGCGTTTTGGGCCTCTATGGCCGTGAGACGAACTACGAACTATCTGGCCGGCTGTGTCCAGGAACTAAGAATATTTTTCTTGAGTGGTTTCAAATTTGGATGTTTTGATCGTTGTGGACGCCGGTGTGGGGCGATTTCTCCAAACTTTCGGCAGTTTGGACAGCACCCCTAAAACCAACTATCGGCACGTTTGTCGGCCAACCTTTGGGAGGCGCAGGTGGAGACACTCTTAGTACCTTGATGCGTGTGCTAAAACAATACATCAAGATGCTCCCTTCGTGAATAGCATCACATGCATGGCGACAAGGAGCATACACATGTCGTTGCTGCACACGGTACTCCCCGTATGCCAGCTTGCATAACATTGGCACTTCCTGTAGATTCCTTGAGGCAGATTCTTTCGGCTCTCGACTCACATACGAACAAAATTACTACTCGTACTAGAATAACACAATCAGAAATGAATTAAGAAAGAGAAACCTTTTAGTTAAATGAGTCAATTCGTCAAAGCTCGATCAAACACCTTCTGTGTCACCCAGTCGATTCTTAACCGCAGCAGACAGCACGCACTGATTCCAAGCATCAGATGGATCAAGTACACTCACCTCAAACCAGCTACATGTCAGTATGTGCCCTACACTCTACTACAGACGTGAACTGATGTACTACGTATTATTAAGTTATATAAGAGAAATGTCTGTTACCCGGAAAATTAAAGAACTTGGTTTACGGATGTGGACAACTTCAGCTTAACACTCCTTAGCAGAGTTTACAATCTTTCCATCGTTGCGCGAGACAACTGATGATGTCTTGAAGCTATCTAGCAGTAGCCCGGTCTTCTCAAGCTTCTTCAGCAACCGATGAACCAACATGTCTAGATCAATAGAGGTACGTACGGTTTATTCGTCATTTGCTGTCTTGACCGATCTGGATCTATGCAGTCCATGTCAATCTTAACCAAACAGAATTCCGTATGGTGGTCTGTCTGGTTAACAAAGTAGATCAATAAATCACTAGTGAATTATTAATTCTTTTATTCTCAATCAACTATTTGTGTTGGTCGTCTACTGCAGGCCGATGAACTACTTATTTATCAGTAGCCAGTCAGGCCTTATGCAAATATCACGTTTGATTGGTTTTCCAAAAGCATAGACCTATCCAGACTTGCTGTGCATATGATGCTTACAACCATCGATATCCACGATGTTTGTTCACCACCTCCATTTGTAGCGGTCATCATAATTTTGGGCATGTAGAGACTTGTAGTAACCGAGCTACCAAACAAACCAATCTGGTATCGGTAACATACAATTTCTCTGGTTTATCAGATTTTCAATGGAACTCCATATCAAGTACAAGAACGTGTTTATCTCCCGACGTCTCCCATTCCTAGTTCACTTCTCAAAACTCTTTCGATTTTCTTTTGTTTTGTCCCATTCCCAACGCACTTTTCTAAGATCATCGGTTCCTACTTTGCTTGCTTCGGTGATAAAAAAACGGGAGTACTGTTGGACAAACCTACATATTTGTGAGGCTATATAGAGTGTCAATGTATTGAAATTTGGTTGGTGACATTTCAATGATATGTCACATCGATCCGTCCAGGTGAATAAATATTGGACCAGTGATATATCATTGAATTCTGAATTGTTTGAACTAATGAATCATGAGCTCAATACATGTTCACATAATGTAGATGTGTAGATGTTTGCTTCCCTTTTTGAACAAAGCACTTGTCATGGAAACAATCTTGATATTTTTTTTGAAAGAAAGGCAATAGATTTGACTTGATTCATTAATAGAGGAGTTAACAGAGGTCTTGAGTTTACAACCAACAAAAAAAGGACAAGCCTAATCTCCCGGTAATAAATGACAGAAAATTCTACCCTGCAAGAGCCCACGTACGAGCTTCCCACATAATTATCACGAAAGCGGCAGAGGGCATGGTAGACACCTTCTTAAATATCCTGGCATTCCTCTCGTTCCAAATCTCCCAAGAAACAAGACTAGCGAGCTCAAACTCGATTTCTAACTAGTCGAGCCAAGTTTTAGATTTGAACTCGTTTGTTTACTCAAGCTAAACGAGCTACTAGCGAGCTACTCATTTAGTTCGTTAAAATCATTCAAATACAAAGTTTATTTTTTTTGTAGATGAGTATCAAACAGCTGCTAATATTTCTCGCACCTGTAATGGTTTAGAGCTACTATGTTTTTCATTGATTTTGTCTTTGTGGAATTATGAAAGTACTATCTGAAAGGGAATGTATGCCCCCATGTGTGGTTTTGGTAATTAATGACAATCTCTATGTACTAATGTGTAAATTGAGTTTTACTTGTAGGTTTGTCCATTGGCATCGCTTGGGCCATGTGTTGGTCTCAAGGTTGGAAGATGAAGAAATGTCCAAGGGCTTTGTGCCCATTGGAATCATGAAGAAAGAAGGAGTTTGTAGGTCGATCAAGGCATGTGCAAAGAGTTGCATCAAGATGGATCAACCTCAAGTTAGGATGAAGAAGGACGAGCTCAAGATGCGCCATCTCTAGAAGATCTCATGCTTGAAGCTTGCCATCCTCGTGCTCATGGAATGATGAAGACAAGTTCAAAGAAGAGGTTTCCCCATGGAGTATGGGGGAGCATTTTGCAAGTCTTCATCAAGCAAGAGCGAGGGTGTTCCCACTATAGAAGAACAAGATGGTCTACATCAAGTTCAACTGGGACGCTCAAGGCAAAGGTATGTTGATAGGGCTTCTCTTTTGCCGGTCTCGTGTTGTTAGTTGGGAGACCGGGTTTAGGATAGATAGTCGTACTATCAAGAGGGGCTCTCAAGCGGGTGTCTCGTTTGCATCGTTCGGAGAGAGCTCAAACCTTTGCATTCATATCATCATCTTTCTTGGTTATTACTTGGTTCTTGTCCATGAGAGGATCTAGAGCTTGTGGTCACCATCATAACAAGCTCTAGCTCATCATCTAAGGATTTCACTTGCATATCTTATTGCGGTTTTTGATCTTGCGAGTTTTCCGGCTCCACACCTTGGGGGATAGATCACATATATATTCATGATATTTTCTCCCAAGGTGATACCCAATATTTTGAGTTATCTTTCCAAGGTTTTTGTTGGATTATATTCGTCGTTATCTTTCCAACAAAATTGGTTTCATCCCATTTGGAGTTCGGATGCAAAAGTTATTGCGTTTCTGGTTTTCTGGTTTCTGGAATTTCCCTGACCGGAAGTTCCGTCTTCCCACCGGAAGTTCCGCTAGGGCATCTTTGCCGCCGAAAGTTCCGGTGGAAGTTCCGGGTCTTCTTCCGCTCACGCTCAGTAACCTTCTGTTTTGAAGCGTTCTATTTGCCGGAACTTTGTCGGAACTTGCATCGAAAGTTCACCGGAACTTCCGGTCTGTTTTGACCGGAACTTCCGGTTGCGCTTCTGGAGCAGGCGTCAACGGTCTGATGACCGTTGGAGCCAGGCTGGGTGGAACTTACGCCCCAGAGCCGGAAGTTCCGGCCGTGATTCGTTTTTTTCAGTTTCTCGCTCGGCAGTTTTCGTCCGTTGGCTGGGTGCCACCGGAACTTCCGGCCTCCCACCGGAAGTTCCGGCCAGGTGTCGCGAATGCCCATAACGGGCAGATCTGGGAGCCCTTTAAAATGGGCTCCTCTTCCCCTTCATGGGTACTAGCTTTTCTTCTTGGTTCTTGGCTTTCTCTCTCTCCTCCATTGTCAACCTTGAAGAAGCTTTCCTCTCCCTTTCCCCTCCTATGATTCTTGCATCTTTTTGAGGGATTTGAGAGAGGAGATCTAGATCTACAATCCCCCCAAGTCAAATCCCTTCTTTGTGAAGGAATCATTGGGATCTAGATCTTGGAGAGTTTTGTGTTCTCCTCTTGTGTTCTTCCTCTCTTATTCCCCCAATAGCTTTTGTAGCTTTGTTGGAATTTGGGAGAGAAGGACTTGCCCTTGCATTTGGTGCATAGGTTTAAGTTCTACTCTTGTGTTTTTCCTCCCTTATTCCCCCAATAGCTTTTGTAGCTTTGTTGGAATTTGGGAGAGAAGGACTTGCCCTTGCATTTGGTGCATAGGTTTGAGTTCTCCTCGGAGATTCGACGAGTTCAAGCTTGTGAGCTTGTTTCTCTTGGGTTCCTTGGAACCCTAGACGGTTGTGTGGTTGGATTGTTGACCTTTTGTGGTCTTGTTGACCTTTTGTGGTCTTGTAGCCTTTTGTGGCGTTGTTGGCCTTTTGTGGCTTTGTTGTTGGGAGCCTCCAATTGAGTTGTGGAGTTAGCCCCAATCTTGTACGGGTTCGGTGACCGCCCTCAAGCGTCCCATAGTGGAGCAAGTGCCCGCCTTTTGTGGTGCGCACTTGGGAGAATAGGGTGAGCCTTTTGTGGCGTCGGTGAGTTGCGTGCTTACGCATCCGGGGTGAGGCCTTGTGTGGCGTTGGGTGTGCATCGAGCCACCACACCTCGAGGTGAGCCATTTGTGGCGTTCGGAGAGCATTGCGCCATCGCACCTCTCCAACGGAGACGTAGCTTCTTTGGAAGTGAACTTCGGGAAACAAATCTTCGTCTCCGCGTCCATCGGTTATCTCTCAACCGAACCCTTTACTTATGCACTTTACATTATGATATCCATCGTGCTTGAAGTATTTATACCTTGCTATCACCTTGTTGCTTGTATTGCTTAGCATAGGTTGTTGGTGCACCTAGGTGAACTTAGTGGCTAGGTTTTGTGCTCTATAAATTAAACGTTAGTTTTATTCCGTATTTACTTGAGCCTAAACCGTAATAATTTTAAAAGTCTATTCACCCCCCCTCTAGGCGACTTCCTTTGTACTTTCACTATCATTGTTCTAGATATGAATTAGTAGAAAAAATATTATTTTTTCTTATATGTGGTCCTGCTCGCATCTTATAACGAGCTAAGTGAGCTACTCACGACCTAATCGTGATTTTACCAGGTCGGACCGAGTTTCAAATCTGAGCTTGTTGTATTAACAAGTTGAGCTTAGCTCATTAGTTGAACGAGTTTTAGTGAGTCGAGCCGAGTCATCGGCTCGGCTTGTATCAGCTCAAATTCCATCTCGGTGCAAATAGCATCAGAAGTAAACAAAAGAAAAGAAAAATGGAAATATTTGGTAAAATAGAGGGACAATGTCCTTTTGGAAGATAGCCAAGCAGATGCACGACTAGCTAGGGTTGCGGCGCCACAATACCATGTGATATGTTGTGCTTTCGCGACACCAACACAAACCATTCTAGATGAAAAACATTCCTAGCCTACTTATGAAGCTCTGCATCCTAAAATAAGAAATCAGCCTCAATCAGAGCCACTCCATTAGAATCAACATTTCCTCTATCTTTCTTTTGCTGGAAGGAGCCGATGAAGGAATTGGGAGGGTGCAGTTGCCTAGGGGATCTATCGGTGGTGACGCGAAGTGGTGCGAAGATATAGCCGGTCATGTTGGTCGCACATGAACACGTCACCCGTGTAAGCTCAAGGGCGGGGGTGTGGTGCACAACAACAGGACCACATGAGTTCGACTGAAAAGCGCAATACACAAGACAATTCAGTCGACTCTTTTCAGATCCAAAACCCCACTCGCCCAGGGGTGGCCCCAACAGGCTCATTGCAGCTATGGGCTATGCTAGATCTATTCGCTTGTCTCTATTTGCCGGTTTCATAAATCGTCGAAATCTAAGCGAACTCGCCAAACAATGGAAGCAAGAAGAATGGGTGTAGTGAAAATGTTTGATTTGTTTGAACTCAATCAACCATCACTCGTCACATATATATGGGGTGGCTGATCTTGCCATGTAAGGCATGTACTGCAAGTCCCCGACATTTACAATTTATGAATTCGGATCCAACTCCTGTTTTGAATTAGGCGGGTCTTCGCTGTCTTCCTAATGGAACTTGATACTAGTAGGTCTTCATATCTGATTCAAACTATTCTTCGTCTTTGACTCAACTTCTCTGGATTGTTCTGGAGTAGAACCCACCTGACCTTCATGTCGGAGTTGAACTCATTTGGTCTTTGGGCAGGAATCTGCATCTTCTATCTTTGGCCTTGCTCAAACATGTCTCACAAGATATTCGAGGATATGGTACTAGTTTACAAGTATATTTACCATGCATGAGAATTTCATGTTCAAATTGTTCTTATATCTTGATAAGAAATAAAAGACACATCAGACTATGAACGATATCAAATTCAAATCTAGAGTGAGTAGCATCACCTAGGTACCATCACGGTCCTAATTTTCAGTTTTGTTTCTTGAGCTGTGAGTTTGGTGTTTATGTGAAATTTTGAGCAGGGGTGGAGCTAGCATGTATTCATTGGTGTCAAATGACACCGATAGAATTTTACAATTCTCCTTTGTGTGTGAAGCAGTACTCTTAGAAATTCGAAGTGGGACCGGTAAATTCAAGGCAATGACACCAGTGAACTTTTTTCCTGGCTTGGTAGATGTATGTTGTGTCAATGTTTCTAACGTTTTCAGTCTCAATTAATCATCTACTAGTAGTATATTTGTACACCTCATATGCTTAGCTAGACACCCTATATGCCCCAATAATAATTTTCCCGTTTTTTTTTTAAAAAACGTGAGCCATATTTAAAAGCAACATCAACGAATTGTCGTTCAGTCTTGTTCTTCTTTGGGACCATTCAGAGCGCTTAATTGTCCAAGTCAAGGCCGCAACTTGAATTTGGTGATCATGATAGTTCGTTTTGTTGACACAGGCACTGGCCTCTATAATCGTTTCAAAAAATAGTCTTCACATGCATCTTATGTTGCGTGACACGTGCTTTCATTTTCGACGTATGTGTGCACACCCCAGTTTCTTTCTTTAAATTGTTTGGCATTGACCATGACTCCATGAGAGAGCGGATCTACTTAAAGTTTGAAATAGTGGCACTCTCCCTCTCGTTACCTGTAATAACTAGTTATTTCTGCATTTTCGTTCTTTGTGAGTAGTACTTAATTAAGTTGGGAGCTAAGCATGACGCAGTGGGCACGTATTTCGTCACCAAAAGTCCAAGACTATCTTTTCTCTTTACATGAAAAGTCCAATCCTGCCTAAAAGCAATTCCTCCTCCTTTCAAAATTCAAAGGACTAAAAAATGAAAGAAAACAACTTTGGAACTCAAGTTTTTCAAATATTAACCATCCATCACACACCTGCTATAGTTTGGTTTTGCTCCTACAAATCACGCACAAGGCAGCAATTAGTTACCACACAGAACTTCGTGTAGTGGACTCCGTTTCAGATTATTCCATCTGTGTACATACTGGGATGGTAGATCTGTACACTCGTATACGCCTCGCTAATTAACTTTGGACCGATGATCAGTGCCCCGCGCCTCCTCTGCTCGGCCCCATGGGCAGCATCTCCATCAGCGTCGACACCAGCGCCGTCGCCGGGCTGGGGGGCACGGGCCTCGCCGCGTCGGCGCACGGCAGGAAGCTCGCGGCGAAGATCACGACGAGAGCGGCGGCGACGACGACGACGAACAGGCCGCGAGCGTCCATGATGGCTCCCGAGAAGAAACGAAGGTGGTGCTCTTGTATCTCCTCCGAATCGATCTCTGGCCGGAAACGCAGCTGGTCTTTCTTTTTTCAGGGGAGTGTACGCACGGTTTGGTGGTGGTAGCCAGTCTAGCGCGTGCGTGCATTTATAGAGTCGCGTAGCTGAGCTGGGTCGCCCCTCCAAACGTGCGTGCGTGTCACGTTCTTCTTCGCAGCCAGGCAACTAGCTAGGTCGGAAATTCTCGCGCTGACCCGTTCGATGTGGCGCATGAAAGGAACGGGGCCAGGAATTCCATTCCAAGACGGACGGTGCGTGTCCGTGCGCCGGGAGCAGCGGCCGCCGTGTTAAAACGCAGAAACGCTGACCGGGCCGCCGCTCGACCTGTGCCGGCCGTGTCGTGTCCGGGCACGTTGGAACAGGTCTGGTGTGGGAGGTGCACCGGCGCCGGCCACCCTTTTGATCCGTCGACTTGGAACCTGAAGCTCGTCTCGTCGTGTGGTCGAAACTCAGAGAGGCGATTGAATTCGCACGCCGTGTTTACCGGCCGTGCATGCCGACTTTTATTTTCTTTCCCTTTTTGTTTATTTATTTTTCTATTTCAATTTCTCCTCGCGAGGTTATCTTTGGTTAACAACATTTTATTATTAAGAAACCACATGAAAATCTTAATTTTTATTGGTATCTTTATCTTTCACAAATATCTTGTGGAAAAATGCGGATGTCCATTCATGAGATCCTCGTACATCGATTTAACTATAAACACGCCATTCTCAGTTAGCCTCCGTATAAATTTATCAGGATTGTCTGTCAAAGTTATTACCATCAATCTCACATAGGAGCAACCATGCGTCCCATTTACTTCCTGTTAAACTTCGTCTGAAGCCGATGTTGATAGGATTATGAGACAAGGTATCGTATACATGAACATGCTTTCTATGTACAATGTTGTATAGAGAATATTATTGATAGGCGAGAGGCATATTTACAAGCCAAGCATCCTCCTAGAAACTGATGCCTTTCCCGTCACCAATTTTAAAAGTACCTTGGGCAAAGAACTTATCTTTTACTCCCATTAGTCCTTTCTAAAAAAGGTGAAACAATCGGTTTAGCTTCAACTTGTGCTAGATTTTTATTTTTTCAGATATTTGTTGTGTAGCAACTCTTGCCACACCCCTTCTTCTGTTAATAGCTTATGCAAGCATTTGCTTAGCAAGCATTTATTTTTAAGTTCTAGCACCTCAATGCCTAAACCTCCATGATCTTTGGGTCGGTAAATAATGTTCCACTGAGTTAATCTATATTTCTTCTTACATTCATCACTTTGCCAAAAGAATCGTGAACGATAAGAGGCTGGTCTTTTTCTTATACCCTTTGGTATTTCAAGAAAAGACAACATAGGCATACTTGATAAAACAGAATTAATTAACACAAGTCTATCCCGGTAGGATAATAATTTCCCTTGCCAACAACCTAATTTACCCTTAAATCTGTTTTCTACCGGATTCAACTCAACATTTTGGAGCCTCCTGTGATGTATAGGTATCCTAAGGTATCTAAACGGCAAGGACCCCGACTCACATCCAAATATCTCCTTATATATTTGCTCTTGTTCAGTAGCATTGCCAAAAACAGTAAATCTCGCTTTTGTGGAAATTAATTATAAGTCCCGATAATTGTTCGAAAATACAAAGAATGAGCTTCATGTTGACCGCTTTCCTAAAATCATGTTTCATGAACAAGATTGTATCATCGGCATATTATGTTGGAGATATGCCCTAGAGGCAACAATAAATGTGGTTATTATTATATCTTTGTGTTTATGATAAATGTTTACATTCATGCTATAATAGTATTAACAAGGAAACATTGATACTTGTGTGATTTATAAACTTAATTTGAAGTCCGTAGTATAGTCTCTATACATCACTAGCTTGTTGGTTGATAAATGATTGTGGTTTCCCTATCATGAACATTGAGATGTTATCAACAACAAGATCATATCGTTAGGAGAATGATATGATGGACATACTCCTATAGATAAGCGTAGCATAAAGATCAAGTCATTTCAATAGTTCAATTGCTATATGCTTTCTGATACATAGTAACCTAATTCCTTCGACCATGAGATCATGCATATCACCTTTACCGGATGGATGCTTTGATGACATCAAACACCACACCGTAACTGGGTGGCTATCAAGGTGGCATTGAGTGTTCGGAAAGTATTGGTTGAGACACATGGATCAAGAGTGGGATTTGTCCATCCATATGACGGATAGATATACTCTGGGCCCTCTCGGTGGAATGTCATCCAATTAGCTTGCAAGCATGTGACTGGCTCACAAGGGATCACATATCACGGGAACGAGAAAAGAGTACTTATCGGTAACGAGGTTGAACTAGGTATGCAGAGATACCGACGATCATAACCTCGGATAAGTAAACTATCGTGAGACAAAGGGAAATTGGTATCGTATGTAAGTGGTTCATTCGATCGCAAAGTAATCGTAGAAATATGTGGGAGCCATATGAATTTCCAGATTCCTCTATTGGTTATTGTTCGGAGAAGTGTCTCGATCATGTCCGCATAATTCACGAACCGTAGGGAGACACACTTAAGGATTCGACGTTGTTTGAGCAGTTATGGTATTATGAGAAAGAGACCGAATGTTGTTCGGAGTCTCGGATGAGATCCGGGATATCACGAGGTGATCCGGAATGGTCCGGAGAATAAGATTCATATAAGGAAAGTCCCGTTTCGGAGTTGGGGAATGATTCCGGTGTTTTCATCGGGAATGTTCTAGAAGGTTCCGGAATGTCCGGCACTCCGGAGGGGAAGGGTACATGAATGTGTTGTGTCAAGTTGGTATGATTGCATCATGTACTAAGTGTCCTCGCTGTTCCAAATAAAGGATTAAATTGAATCCTAGTTTGAAAAAGTCAAATAGCTAAATTGAAAAGTCAAATAGCTAAAATTGGAAAGTGGAAAAGAGGAGGAGGGGGGGAATCCGAGTTGGGGAGGAGTTCCCTCATCCAACCGGCGGCAACCCTCCAAGCCGAGTTGGGGAGGGACTCCTCTCCCTCCCCTTGGCCGCCGGCCCCTCCACCTATATAAGGAGGGGCAGGGCTCCCTCCTAGAGCACACAAGTCCCTCACCTCAAACCCTAGAAGCTGCAGCCCACCATAGCCGCCGCCGCCCCCCTAGGGTTTTGCCCTAGCCGCCGACTTGGGGGTCCCCGGAACCCTAACCGCCGGCTCTAGCCTCTCCTCCTTGGTGTGTATAAAACCTAGATCGCCGAGGAGCTCTCTCATACTCCACCATACTCGCTCCGGCTTAAGGCGAAGCCCTGCGAGATCTCCCCTCTACTTCCGGTACCACGCCGTTGTGCTGCCGGAATCGCGAGGAGAGTGCTACAACCTCCGCTGCCTGCTGGAACAAAGGAGAGGAAGGTCTTCGTCGAGTACCAAACGTGTGACCGACTGCGGGAGCGCTGCCGGAACGCAGCGCCGGAAGGATCGTCTACGCGATCTTGAGATCGGGAAGAGTACGACTACATCATCCACAAGAATTCGCTCTCGTTAAACACTTTGGAATCTTCGAGGGTAAGTTATTCCATCGACTCGTTGCTACAATCTAGTAGATAGATCTTGGCTTGTTTGTTTGTATGCGATAGAATTTTTTTGTTTTCCATGCTACGAAACCCTACAGTGGTATCAGAGCCGTGTCTATATGTAGATCTGTTGCACGAGTAGAACAGAATGGTCATTTTGGGCGTTGACGCTTTTAATGTCGATTGCTTCTTGTGTACTTTGCATCTTGTGGTATGTTGGGATGAAGCGGCCCGGGCTAACCTTATATGACATCGTTCATGAGACTTGCTCCACGCTTGACATGCAACTTGTATTGCATAAGTGGCTTTGCGGGTGCCTGTTTCTCCTAGCATAGTTAAGATCCAATTTACAACGGGTGATTAACAATACTAGTATCAATGTTGTGGTTCATGTTCGTAAGTTAGAACGACACTTATTGAAAGCACCAAACCACGTAAAACATGCAAAGAAAGTAGAGGCGTCTAACTTTGTTTTGCAGGGGTGTGCAGTGATGTGATATGGCCATGATTGTGATTATATGTGATGTATGCAATGTTCCTTATTGTATGTTGGCAACCGGCAGGAGCCATATGGTTGTCTTTAATTTATGTTAAGACCCGCGTGTCTATTCAAAGTAGTTGTAATAGTTGAAGCCGGTGGACGACAACCATGGAGAAGCGTCATTGACCTTGATGCAATGCCGGTGATGATGGAGATCATGTTCGTGCTTGAAGATGGAGATCGGAAGCACAAAGAAGAAAGGCCATATCATATCACATATTTTGAATTGCATGTGATGTTAATCCTTTATGCATCTTGTATTGCTTAGTAGACGACGGTAGCATTATAAGATGATCCCTCATGCACATGAATTTCAAGTCATAACATGTTCACCCTTAGTTAGCACCGTTGCTAAAGCTTGTTGTTTCGAAGCACCACGTGATGATCGGGTGTGTTAGATTCTGCAAGTGTATACAACGTGAGCAAGCCAGATTTGATCATGCGGAAACTAAGGTTTGATCTTGACGAGCCTAGCATGTACAGACATGGTCTCGGAACACGGATCACCGAAAGGTAAAGCATGAATCATATAGTAGATATGATGAACATGACGATTGTTCGCCATTGAAACTATATCAACTCTCGTGATGATCGGTGTTGATGTGGTGGATTTGGTTCGTGTGATCACTAAAACAATGTGAGGGATATTGTTTTGAGTGGGAGTTCACCTAGATTAACTTTATTATTAATTTGAACTCAATTTGTCATAAACTTAGTCTAAACTATTGCAAATATGTTGTAGATCAATGGCAGCCCCTACCATCAATTTTAATGCGTTCCTAGAGAAAGAAAAGTTGAAAAACAATGGAAGCAACTTCGCGGATTGGTTCCGCAATTTGAGGATTGTCCTCACAGCTGGTAATTTGACCTATGTGCTGGATGCACCGCTGGGTGACCCACCTGCAGCTGATGCTTCCGATGAAGTAAAACATGTTTACCTCGCTCGGAAGAATCAGTACTCCATAGTTCAGTGTGCTATCTTGTATGGTTTGGAATCGGAGCTTCAGAAAAGGTTTGAGAATTCAGACCCATATGATATTGTCGAGGATCTCAAATTGATCTTTGAGACTCATGCGGCAATTGAAAGTTATGAGGCTTCTGAAAAGTTGTTTAACTGCAAGATGGAAGAGGGCAGCTCCGTCAGTGAGCATGTGCTTAAGATGTCTGGGCACGCAAACAAACTTCAAAGCTTGGGTATAGTGATTCCTAATGCTTTGGGGATTTACCGTGTCCTCCAATCACTACCACCAAGTTACAAGAACTTTGTGATGAACTACAAAATGCAGAACATGAACAAGCAGTTGCCAGAACTATTTGCTATGTTAAAGTATACAGAAGTGGAGAGCACCAAGTGTTGTTGGTCAATAAGACCACCAAATTCAAGAAAGGCAAGTCTAAGCAGAAGGGACACTTCAAGAAGGGTGGTAAGAAAGTTACCACGCCGGCGAAGAAGACCAAGGCTGGACCTAAGCCTGAAACTAAGTGCTTTTACTGCAAGGGAGAAGGTCACTGGAAGCAGAATTGCCCAAAGTACTTGGCGGATTTGAAGAACAGCAACATCAAGAAGAAAGGTATATCTGATATACATGTTATTGATGTGTATCTCACTAGTACTCGTAGTAGTGCCTGGGTATTTGATACTGGTTCGGTTGCTCATATTTGTAACTCGAAACAGGTGCTGCAGAATAAACGGAAGCTAGCGAAGAACGAGGTGACGATGCGCGGGGGAAACGGATCAAAGGTTGATGTGATCGCGGTCGGCACGCTACCCCTTCATCTACCATCGGGATTAGTTATATACTTAAATAATTGTTATTTGGTGCCTGCGTTGAGCATGAACATTATATCGGGATCTTGTTTATTGCGAGACGGTTACTTGTTTAAGTCCGAGAATAATGGTTGTTCGATTTATATGAGTAATATGTTTTATGCACATGCACCTTTGATAGATGGTCTATTTTTATTGAATCTCGATAGTGGAAATACACATATTAATAACATTGAGGCTAAACGTTTGAAATCGAGCGATAACTCGACCTATATGTGGCACTGTCGTCTTGGTCACATTGGAGTGAAGCGTATGAAGAAACTCCATTCCGATGGACTTCTTGAATCACTTGATTTCGAATCACTTGAAAGATGCGAAGCATGTCTGATGGGTAAAATGACTAAGACTCCATTTTCTGGTATGATGGAGCGAGCTACGGACTTATTGGAAATCATACATACCGATGTATGTGGTCCAATGAGTGTAGCGTCGCGCGGTGGTTATCGTTATGTTCTTACCTTCACGGATGACTTGAGTAGATATGGGTATATCTATTTCATGAAACATAAGTCCGAAACTTTCGAGAAGTTTAAGGAGTTTCAAAGTGAGGTGGAGAATCAACGTAACAAGAAGATTAAATTTTTGCGTTCTGATCATGGAGGTGAATATCTAAGTTACGAGTTTGGCGAGCATTTGAAGAAATGCGGAATACTTTCACAATTGACACCGCCGGGAACACCACAGCGTAATGGTGTGTCCGAACGTCGTAATCGAACTCTCTTAGATATGGTTCGTTCTATGATGTCACTTACAGATTTACCGCTATCATTTTGGGGTTATGCATTAGAAACAGCCGCATTCACTTTAAATAGGGCACCGTCTAAATCCGTTGAAACGACACCGTATGAATTATGGTTTGGGAAGAAACCTAGATTGTCGTTCCTTAAAGTTTGGGGATGCGAAGCCTATGTAAAGAAGTTACAGCCGGACAAGCTTGAACCCAAAGCGGAAAAATGCGTCTTCATAGGATACCCAAAGGAAACTATTGGGTATACCTTCTATCATAGATCCGAAGGCAAAATCTTCGTTGCCAAGAATGGATCCTTTCTAGAGAAGGAATTTCTCTCGAAAGAAGTGACTGGAAGGAAAGTAGAACTCGACGAGGTTGTTGAACCTTCTCTCGAAATTGCGAGTAGCGCAGCACCGGAAGAAGTTCCTGTGGTGTCTGCACCAATAAGAGAGGAAGCTAATGATGGTGATCATGAAACTTCGGTTGAAGTTGCTACCGAGCATCGGAGGTCAACGAGAACTCGTACCACTCCAGATTGGTATGATCCCGTTATGAGTGTCATGTTGGTGGATAACACCGATGACCCCGAGACATATGAGGAAGCGATGATGAGCCCAGATTCCAATAAATGGCAAGAAGCCATGAAATCCGAGATTGGATCCATGTACGAAAACCAAGTATGGACTTTGGTGGACTTACCGGATGGCCGGAAGGCTGTCGAGAACAAATGGATCTTCAAGAAGAAAACAGATGCTGATGGTAATGTTACTGTCTATAAAGCTCGACTTGTCGCAAAAGGGTTTCGACAAATTCAAGGAGTTGACTACGATGAGACTTTCTCACCAGTAGCGAAGCTAAAGTCTGTGAGGATTATGTTAGCAATCGCTGCATATTATGATTATGAGATATGGCAGATGGATGTCAAAACAGCATTCCTCAATGGAGACATTGATGAAGAGTTGTATATGATGCAACCCAAAGGTTTTGTCGATCCTAAAGATGCTAACAAGGTATGCAAACTTCAACGGTCCATCTATGGATTGAAGCAAGCATCCCGAAGTTGGAATCAACGTTTTGATAAGGTGATCAAAAGTTTTGGTTTTATACAAACTTATGGAGAAGCTTGTATTTACAAGAAAGTGAGTGGGAGCTCTGTATCATTCTTAATACTATATGTGGATGACATATTGTTGATTGGGAATGATGTAGACCTTCTTAATAGTGTCAAGGAATATTTGAATAATAGTTTTTCAATGAAGGATCTTGGCGAAGCAGCTTACATATTAGGCATAAAGATTTATAGAGATAGATCGAAAAGCCAAATATCATTGTCACAGAGTACATATTTGGACAAAGTTCTAAAGAGGTTTGGAATGGAAGATAGCAAGAAAGGGTTCTTTCCCATGTTGCCCAATACGAGCTTGAGTAAAACTCAAAGTCCGACATCGGCAGAAGATAGAGAAAGGATGAGTAAGACTCCCTATGCCTCAGCCATAGGATCTCTAATGTATGCCATGCTATGTACTAGACCCGACATTGCATATGCTGTTAGTTTGACTAGAAGATATCAAAGTGATCCAGGAGTGGATCATTGGACAGCGGTCAAAAACATCCTTAAGTACTTGAGAAGAACTAAGGATATGGTTCTTTCTTATGGAGGTGATGAACAGCTCGTTGTTAATGGTTACACCGATGCTAGTTGAAACACCGATCCGGATGATTCTAAATCACAATCTGGATACGTATTTATTTTGAATGGTGCAGCAGTTAGCTGGAGGAGTGCAAAGCAAAGCGTTGTGGCGAGATCTTCAACTGAATCGGAATACATGGCTGCTTCGGAGGCTTCACAAGAAGAGATATGGATGAAAGAGTTCATTACAGAGCTGGGTATGGTTCCTAGTGCGCTGGACCCAATGTCTATCTACTGTGATAACATGGGCGCCATAGCCAATGCGCAAGAACCAAGGTCACACAAGAAGCTGAAGCACATCAAGCTACGTTTTCATGCTATTCGAGAACATATCCAAGATGGGGATATAAAGATTTGCAAAGTACACACAGATCTGAATGTGGCGGATCCGTTGACTAAACCTCTCCCGAGGGCAAAACATGACCAACACCAAACTGCCATGGGTGTTCGGTATATTACCATGTAATCTAGATTAGATGACTCTAGTGCAAGTGGGAGACTGTTGGAGATATGCCCTAGAGGCAATAATAAATGTGGTTATTATTATATCTTTGTGTTTATGATAAATGTTTATATTCATGCTATAATAGTATTAACAAGGAAACATTGATACTTGTGTGATTTGTAAACTTAATTTGAAGTCCCTAGTATAGCCTCTATACATCACTAGCTTGTTGGTTGATAAATGATTGTGGTTTCCCTATCATGAACATTGAGATGTTATCAACAACAAGATCATATCGTTAGGAGAATGATATGATGGACATACTCCTATAGATAAGCGTAGCATAAAGATCAAGTCATTTCAATAGTTCAATTGCTATATGCTTTCTGATACATAGTAACCTAATTCCTTCGACCATGAGATCATGCATATCACCTTTACTGGATGGATGCTTTGATGACATCAAACACCACACCGTAACTGAGTGGCTATAAAGGTGACATTGAGTGTTCGGAAAGTATTGGTTGAGACACATGGATCAAGAGTGAGATTTGTCCATCCATATGACGGATAGATATACTCTGGGCCCTCTCGGTGGAATGTCATCCAATTAGCTTGCAAGCATGTGACTGGCTCACAAGGGATCACATATCACGGGAACGAGAAAAGAGTACTTATCGGTAACGAGGTTGAACTAGGTATGCAGAGATACCGACGATCATAACCTCGGATAAGTAAACTATCGTGAGACAAAGGGAAATTGGTATCGTATATAAGTGGTTCATTCGATCGCAAAGTAATCGTAGAAATATGTGGGAGCCATATGAATTTCCAGATTCCTCTATTGGTTATTGTTCGGAGAAGTGTCTCGATCATGTCCGCATAATTCACGAACCGTAGGGAGACACACTTAAGGATTCGACGTTGTTTGAGTAGTTATGGTATTATGAGAAAGAGACCGAATGTTGTTCGGAGTCTCGGATGAGATCCGGGATATCACGAGGTGATCCGGAATGGTCCGGAGAATAAGATTCATATAAGGAAAGTCCCGTTTCGGAGTTGGGGAATGATTCCGGTGTTTTCATCGGGAATGTTCTAGAAGGTTCCGGAATGTCCGGCACTCCGGAGGGGAAGGGTACATGAATGTGTTGTGTCAAGTTGGTATGATTGCATCATGTACTAAGTGTCCTCGCTGTTCCAAATAAAGGATTAAATTGAATCCTAGTTTGAAAAAGTCAAATAGCTAAATTGAAAAGTCAAATAGCTAAAATTGGAAAGTGGAAAAGAGGAGGAGGGGGGGAATCCGAGTTGGGGAGGAGTTCCCTCCTCCAACCGGCGGCAACCCTCCAAGCCGAGTTGGGGAGGGACTCCTCTCCCTCCCCTTGGCCGCCGGCCCCTCCACCTATATAAGGACGGGCAGGGCTCCCTCCTAGAGCACACAAGTCCCTCACCTCAAACCCTAGAAGCTGCAGCCCACCATAGCCGCCGCCGCCCCCTAGGGTTTTGCCCTAGCCGCCGACTTGGGGGTCCCCGGAACCCTAACCGCCGGCTCTAGCCTCTCCTCCTTGGTGTGTCTAAAACCTAGATCGCCGAGGAGCTCTCTCATACTCCACCATACTCGCTCCGGCTTAAGGCGAAGCCCTGCGAGATCTCCCATCTACTTCCGGTACCACGCCGTTGTGCTGCCGGAATCGCGAGGAGAGTGCTACAACCTCCGCTGCCTGCTGAAACAAAGGAGAGGAAGGTCTTCGTCGAGTACCGAACGTGTGACCGACTGCGGGAGCGCTGCCGGAACGCAGCGCCGGAAGGATCGTCTACGCGATCTTGAGATCAGGAAGAGTACGACTACATCATCCACGAGAATCCGCTCTCGTTAAACACTTTGGAATCTTCGAGGGTAAGTTATTCCATCGACTCGTTGCTACAATCTAGTAGATAGATCTTGGCTTGTTTGTTTGTATGCGATAGAAATTTTTTGTTTTCCATGCTACGAAACCCTACAGTGGTATCAGAGTCGTGTCTATATGTAGATCTGTTGCACGAGTAGAACACAATGGTCATTGTGGGCGTTGATGTTTTTATTGTCGATTGCTTCTTGTGTACTTTTTAAATTTGAGACAAAAAGGAACAATTACCACGCAAAACTGCGTTTAGTGGACTTGGTTTCAGATTATTTCATCTGTTCACTTGTACACACCTCTTGGAGGCGCAAGACAAAAACTGTAATGGTACTCGAAAAGAAACAAATTTAACCCAAAAAATAATTCATAAGCCTATGTAAGCCACGCTAATTAACTGAGAACCAGGTGATCAGTGCCCAGCGCCTCCTCTGCTCGGCCCCATGGGCAGCATCTCCATTAGCGTCGACACCAGCGTCGTCGCCGGGCTCGGGGGCACGGGCCTCGCCGCGTCGGCGCACGGCAGGAAGCTCGCGGCGAAGATCACGGCGAGAGCGGCGGCGAGGACGAAGACGAACAGGCCGCGAGCGTCCATGATGGCTCCCGAGAAGAAACGAAGGTGGTGCTCCTGGATCTCCTCCGAATCGATCTCTCGCCGGAACGCAGCAGCTGGTCTTTCTTTTTTTCAGGGGAGTATACGCAACGCAGGCAGATGGGTTGGTGGTGGGAGCTAGTCTTGCGCGTGCGTGCATTTATAGAGTCGTGCAGCTGAGCCGGGTCGCCCTAACGTGCGTACGTGTCACGTTCTTCTTCGCAGATGGTTTCGAAATTCTCGTGTTCTGACCCGTTCGTCGTGGCGCATGAAAGCAACGGGGCCAGGAATTTCCAGGACGGACGGTGCGTGTCCGTGCGCCGGGAGCAGCAGCAGCGGCCGCCGTATTAACACAGAAACGCTGACCGGGCCGCCGCTCGATCTGCCGTGTCCGGGCACGTTGGAACGGGTCTGGTGCACCGGCGCCGGCCACACTTTTGGTCCGTCGACTTGAAACCTGATGAAGCTCGTGTCGCGTCGTGAGGTGTGGTCGAAAGTCCGCTTCGTTCCCCGGCCGGTGCCTGTCTTGAAAGTCAGAGGAGCGAAGCGGGCCGGCACATACTCGGATGGATCGACACGGCAGCGAGGCGTTTACCGGCCGTGCATGCTTGCTTTTATTTTGTTTCCCTTTTTGTTTCTTTTTGTGAGATGGTACTATACATGGCACGCAAGTAGTACTTTTGGATCCGTGGCTCACATGCGGAGAAAAATCCTATGCGACCCGGTCGTTCCGTCCGGAGCGGTGGACCAAGCTGTGTGTTTGCCACGTAGCAAAACGAATCTCAAAGCTTCTGGACAATTATTTCCCATTTTCTACTTATTATCAAATCCCTAATCCTATCGGGACCAGCTCCTTCCCGAACCTTTCAAGTACTTGCGATTGGTATTCCTGCCCCTTTTCGTCTTGCGGCGGTTCGTCCAGATGGCGATTGACCTTGAAGACGACGGCACCACGGCAAACGGCAATGCAGCGGACGCGGCGGCCAGTCCACCAGAACACACTGTACCCATAGCTCCTCCCGTGGTAAGTACAATATAGATCTCCACTGTAATTCCCGTTGGTTTCATCCAAACCCTCTCTTGATTGAAATCATCCAAATCCTCTCTTGATTGAATTCATCCCCGTGTACCACATGATTGCAGGTTGATAATCAAAATTTATCATCTAAAAAAATTATTCCAAGAGTTTTTTTTAACTGAATTCCAAGAGTTGGGATGTTCTTTCAATCTGAGGAAGAGGCATACAATTTCTATAATTTTTATGCTCAAACTAATGGATTCAACATTAGAAGGTGTCACAGGAAGTTTAGAGCAGATGGAACTTTATGTTCTAGATACTTTGTTTGTAGCAAGTCAGGTCTGAAGCTTACTCATCCAACACACGTGACAAAGAAAGAACAGGCTACTTCCAGAACAGCTTGCATGGCTCGTCTTCAGTTCAGCATCACTCGTGATGCTATTTGGAATGTTCAGAAGGTTATACTTGACCACAATCATCAGCTGGTAAGTCCAGATAAGAGAAACATGCTTAGATCTCAGCGTCAACTCTTAGATGCTGACCGCCACATGATTAAACAAATGAAGACATCCGGAATTAGACAATCTGAAATATATGATTTCTGTGAGAAATGGTATGGTAAAGATGGCGTGCCCTTCTTGCAAATGGATTGCAACAACTACTTACGAAGTGAACGAAGAAAGTATTTAGAATCAGAAGATGCCAACACACTAATGGAGTATTTAAAGAACAAGCAAGTTGAAGACCCATCATTCTTTTATGCTGTGCAGCCAGATGGAGACGATGGTAGAATAATGAACATTTTTTGAGCTGATGGGCAAGCTATCATGGACTATTCTATCTTTGGGGATGCTATTTCTTTTTACACCACATTTTCAACAAATAAGTTTAAAATGCCATTTGCTCCGATTATTGGTGTCAATCATCAAAAATAGACTATTCTTTTTGGTGCAGTTTTGACATACAATGAAAGTGCAGATTCATTTGAGTGGCTTTTCAGAACCTTCCTACAAGCTATGTCTGGTAAGCAGCCTGAAACCATATTCACCGATCAATGTGCAGCCATTATAAAGGCCATTGGAAATGTATTTCCAAACACACGACATCGTCTTTGTTTATGGCATTTGTACCAAAATGCTGCTAAACACCTAAGTCAAGTAATCAGTGATCATCCCAAATTTCTTAAAGAATTCAAGAGATGTGTGTATGAAGATAGATCAGTGGCACACTTTGAGAATAGATGGCATGGGCTTTTGGCTAAATACCAGGTCATGGAGAATTCTTGGATGAACAATCTGTACAAGTTGCGTGAGAAGTGGGCTACTATTTATCGCCGAGATTCATTTAGTGCAGACATGACGTCAACTCAGAGCAGCGAAGGAATGAATAATGTGTTCAAAAGAACTTTCCGCAAAAGACTCTGCCTTTTGGAATTGTTACAAGCATATGACAAGTGCACTTATCGTCTTCATAGAAAAGAAAAGTACGAAGATTACAAATCACGCCATACAACCCTAGTACTCTGCCTACCTAACCTACCTTTGTTGAAGACCGCAGCTGAGTCATACACCAGGACACTCTACTCTGAGTTTGAAGAGGAATTCAAAAAGAAATTTAGTTTGTCATGTGTTTTGTGGGACACCAAGGGCACAATTAGCACATACAAGGTGACGTCCTTCTAGTATAAGAATGATGAAGCCATAGTGGATTTTAACCCAAGTACTTTGGAGATATCCTGTTCATGTAGGCTTTATGGTTGTGTAGGTATATTATGCAAGCACATTCAGAAGGTTTTCACCTGCTGCAACATCATTATCCTACCAAGTCATTACATATTGAATAGATGGACAAAATATGCGAAGCGGGAAATATTTATATCCAAACCAAGTATCAATGATAGCCTAGAATCCATGTTTGCACATACTTATCGAAAGATGATGTCACTTGCGTTGAAGTGTAAAACTTCAAAGGAGGTTCTGAGTTACCTCAATGATGGTATTGATAAATTGGCTTTAGAAGCAGGCGAATTACTTAGCAAGCTAAACTTGGATGAAGTTGACGACCCAGAAAGTTCTGCTGAAAGTAATGAAGATACTGCCAAGACAGCCTTACCATTTAAAGCTCTTAAGTGAGTAAAAGGTCCGATGCAAAAAAGATCAAAAGATGTTCTAGAGGGAGCAAAGAAAGGCAAGAAAAAAGGTATCCAGCAATGTTATTTTCACTGTTATGTGCGAATAAGTGGCAAGGTTTCAATTTTCTAATTCACTGTATGTACGCAGGAAAAATCTCAAGCCATCCAGCAAATGAATCGGTACTTGTTCCACCCATAGCTGAAGCTTTACAAGTTGATTGTGTTGATAATAGAAATCCATACACAAGTGTGCCGTTTGGAGACTATCAGCCAGCTTTTGTTCCAGCTATCCATGGAGAGTTTACAAGACTGCTGTTTGAGGTTCATGGAGATGGCACAACACCAGCCGCTCGTCAATTGGATTTCGGCGAAGGTGCCAGTACATCCGGATTTCAACTCTGATGTGTCATGTTGGTGCATTGCCCTTAATGCTAGTTAGCTGGACATGTCATCTAAATATTGCTATTTGTTGCTACCTAAATATTGTTGCTACCTGAATATTATTGCCTGAATATTGCTGAAAATACATTGTGTTATTTGCCAAATGTCACAAGTGAAAGAATATTGCTGCAAATACCATACCATTTTGTCGACACAGTACATGTACATCGAATCATTTAGCTGAATGAATTGAGTTCCTGACACTTGTATTGCAAACTGCAACATCTAACAGTGACACCCAGCAAAGTGGGAATAAGTGGAAGTGTCCAGAACAATATATAAAAAAGTATATTTTAATAAGAAATTGAACGATACTAATTTCACACAGTGACACCCAGCAAACATCTAACATCTGAAACGTCTTGCGTGTTTTTTCTTTGACCAAGATTTAATTTAAATATATAAAAAAATGCCGATACAATATTAGCATCATTGGAAAGTATATTTTAATAAGAAATTGAACGATACTAATTTCACACACTATAATTAAATTTTAGTTGCTCTATTTATTCGGTCAAATTTTGCTTTGGAATGCGCATGCATCTTATTCCTTGAAACGCCATCACACTATAAAGTTGAAACAAGCAAAAAAAAAGAAAAGAAAGGAAAACCGATAAAACAAATGGAACCAGGCAAAACAAGCCGGACTTTGAAACCAGGGAATGTGCTTGCTACTTTCTACTCGACCCTCCTTGTAGTCTAAATGCAGTAGCACTGTAAATGTCTTGGACAAACTGACCATATATAACGCACCCACGCATACATTTCATTGCACGTCCACGAGTACATATCCCCTAAGCCATGAATGCACTATTGTGCCGTCTTTTTATACCACACCTTCATCAAACCACAAACAGCCAGCGGGTGCGCTAGCAACTACTATATCAAGCAACAATGGCATAGAGAAAGTGGTGTAGCAGGGAAGAGGGAGCAGATATGTACAGGACATATTAGAAGTTAAATTGATGAAAGACCATGCAGTTAAGAATATGGCGTGTCTTACTTGAGAATAGGAGGCATTTGGGGATATCGACCGGAAACCCTAGTCAAATGTAGTGTTCTCCTGCTCTAGCCTTTTGCATTTTTGTCACTAATCGCCTACCTATCTTCCTCTCGCGGATCTTGGTCTACTAAAACAGTTGTGGTTGCAAGGGTGGTAGTACTACTTCATCAACTTCCCATGCATGGATCATCCATTTGTCTGTCTTATGCTAACTCCTCACTCAATGTGCTATTTCCACCCCCCTACCCCCACCCACCATATGAACGCCCTACAAGAGAGATAAAAGTGATTGGGCTAACAGGAGGTTTAGTACGACCTCTCATTGTTTGCTTCCAAATCAAGGGAAAGTAATCGAGAGCATATGTTTACCGATCCTATTGATAATCTCTACCGCTGAATTACCGATCCATTCGTCATCTCGGGAGCCTCCACGCGCTTGCCGCCGGCCTTACCGGAGGCCTTGACAGTCGTGCTGCCCGGTCAGACCACGTTATTGGCTCCCAATCTTTTCACACCCAAGGCCGTGGCGGAGATCTCCGATTGCGGCGGCATTGGGGCGTCTCCCGCGCCGGGGATGGCCGGAGAAGGTGCGTCGGAGATCTGCGCGTCAATTGCGGGCGGAGTCGGCGACATCAGCGCCGACAGGGAGGCAGGCGGAAAAGAACGGTGGAAGTCAGGAAGAGAAGATCGGGAGGCAGGAGGTTTTCTCGGAAGTGGCCTCAGAGGAGTAAATTTAGAAATTCACCGCCACTTTTACTCCTCGATGAGTATAATTTTACTCCTCTAACCATTTAGGAGTTCTAACCGATTTTAGAGGATCGGTTAGAGATGCTCTTGCGGTGCGAAGAATGGGGTGTGCTGTGCAGCTGGTCTCATGTTCTTCGTGGCCAACTAGGTCAGAAATTCTCGTGCTGAAATGGATCTGCTAATGGGATTACGGTGAAGAATCGGTCGAGAACGTTGAGAGAGCGTATCTCTTTTTTTTTGCGAATGAGAGAGAGCGTATCTCTGACCGGACGTAAACATGCGTAGCACATAGACGTGCAGCTGGGTTCGCCCGCCCTAACGTGCGTACGTGTCAGGTCACGTCACGTTCTTTGCAGCCAACTAGCAATAGGTACGATGGAAATTCTCGTGCTGACCCGTTCGTTGTGGCGCATGAAAGGAACGGCCAAGAATTACAAGACGGTGCGTGTGTCCGTACGCCGGGAGCAGCAGCGCAGCGGCCGCCGAACGCTGACCGGGCCACTTGATCTGCCATGTGATTTTTTTACTAACAAATTGGTTAGAGAAGTGCACGGGCGCGTCCACCTTGTTTTTGGAAACATGAAGCCCACGCGTGTCATCATGTTCGGATTGAAACTCCACTTCCCTCCCCGCCGGCCAACCCCCGGGAATTTGAGTTTATCTCGTTTGGCTTTTCGTTTTTCCTGTACGACTTCAGCAGATTTCACAAGCAAGTCTTCGACCTTCTACTCGTGCCCTCCTGTTCAGTTTTGGCTTTATACTTTATATCTACTAGTAGTATTTCTTCTTGCTAGAGAAAGGAAGAAGTGCCCCACTCGCAGCCAAATACCTTATATGAGGCTTAAAAAATATTTCGCACCACCAAGAAAAAACAATTAAATTGTACTTGATGTATCTTTAGGCCTAAGAATTGCTCAATTTTTTAAGTAGATCGGATACTGGTTTTATGTGTGATCAGTCAAACTTTTGATTAGGCTCCTTTTTTTTATATACGTGTGGCCCATCACACTTTTTCTAGCCTACCTTTTATCATAAGTGTTGGCTTGTCATAAATTATGGGCTATATGCATCTATAGATGCAGAGACAGTGGGTAACGGAAGCTTCCAGTTTAAAAAGAAAAGTAATTACTGAATGTACAACGTAAGATCTTTATATAGCCGGTCTATTTCATAACATGTTCTATGAAATGAGTGGTAGGATCCGCATAATGATTGTCAATTTTTATAAAAGTACTGCACGTACATACATTTCATCGCACATCCAGAAGTACTCTCTAAACCATGAATGCAATGTTTTGTGTCTTTTTATACCACCCCATGATTGATTCTCCACATACCACTCTTCCTCAAACCATACATGACACTGGCGTCGTAACCCTATAGCAAGAAATGGGAGAGAAAGTGGTGGTCTAGTGGAGAGGTAGAAGATGTGTGAAGAAACAGGAAGTTAAAATGAAAAAAACATGTAATTAAGAACCATAGGGTTCTACGATGTGTTCTGCTTAGGAATAGGAGGTATTTCGGGATATTGACGAGCAAATCTAGGAAGTCTATTGTTTCTGTCCTATAACCTCTTTCGGCTTCTGCTACTAATATCCTACATCTATTCCTTTGAAGAACATGTGTCTAAGCTATTGGATAGGTTGTGGTCATCACATTCCTTCTCCTACCAAGGACACTGTGCTCGTGTCATATTTCTTGCTCTCCATGTCCTGGCTCCACTCCCTTTTGTCATATCAGTGTCTGATATGAGAGATGGAAGAGGATGCTAGACACCAGCAGCAGGAGGTTAAGATATATTTGATAGTTTGCTTACAAGTCAAAGGTAGTATATATCCAGAGACCATACATGTACCTACCTATTATCCCTACCATTGGATGACTTAGTGACAACATCTCGCCATAGAAGCTCTCTATTGAACACACTTGACCAATTTCAAGAAGCCATCCATTGTTTGCATTTTGCTAGGTGATAAATGCAAGGAAACAATGGATGGATGTTACACAAGTGTAAGCTCTTCGCCACCACTTGATATGTCTATATAGACACTCCAGAAAATTATGAATAAGCACACAAGAATAAAGAATCAACAAACACTAAGGGTGGCTTCACTCCTATATACAATGCAGATCTACATAACAATGCCCCCCTTTTTTTGGCTTAGGCTTGTGCATAATCGTCTTAAGAGCGGGCATAGAGAAGCCGGAGTGGAAATCGGCCCTAGAGAAGCTGGAGCGGAAAACAGTCATCGAGAAACTGCAATTCCGTTCTT
Organism: Avena sativa; assembly: GCA_916181665.1. Classification (NCBI taxonomy): domain Eukaryota; kingdom Viridiplantae; phylum Streptophyta; class Magnoliopsida; order Poales; family Poaceae; genus Avena; species Avena sativa. The sequence continues at coordinate 413,117,583 of OV702282.1, forward strand.
TTTGGCTTATGTCATTTGAGATGAGGCTTGCTTCGGTCCCCCACCTTAAAGGAAATTTTTGGTGGGTTAGTTGGCGGACGGGTTGTGGGTGGACTGTGGGCGGGCTGAAGAGTCCCGTATTTTCTACTTATATAGTTGTATATTATACGCGGACTCTGGTGAAAAAAAGACAGATCGATCATCTGATATGTGTACGTACAGGACATGAAGTAAAAAGAAGATCGATCAGCTGACATGTATACGTAGGAGACATGAATTAAAAGGCAGATCGATCAGCTGATATGTGTACGTACGTGACATGAATTAAAAGACAGATCGATCAGCTGATATGTGTATATACGGGGCCCAAATTGGAAATAGGGAGCTGACTCGGACCTGGTACCAACCGATCAGACCTAAAGATGTGGTCGTTGGCGGTGGCGACCGTGTTGCCAGAGTAGCCGACCATGCGGTCGTCGGGCTTGCCGGTGCCGGAGGGCGGCCGTTCGCCGACGAGGAACTCGACATAGCGCGGGACGTGGTGGCCCATCGCGAGATTGACGGCGCGGTAGGCAAGCTCGATGCCGGTGGAGGCCTCGGTCTGAAATCGCACCGCTCACGTCTTCCTGTACAGACGGAGCACACACGTATGTATTTGCAGATGGACAAACGGATAATACGGGGTGGATCCAGGGCTGCGGGAAAGGAGGTGGGTTTAAGGGCCAATTGCTAGGTGATAAATGGGCAGATAAGGCATCGATGCCAACACGGGGGTGGGGGACCGAAGCAGAAGTGATTTGAGATTATTTATGAGTTGTACGTAAAAAGTCTACAATACCCCTAGAACATGATCATGTGATATATAGAACTTATACTACATAGTGATCTGATTTGTTTACGGTATATGTGAGCAGAAAAATGATTTACATGCATCACAAAATGCGAAATATTACAAAAACATAAAAGTGTCATACTTTACCAACATGTAAAACAAAGTAAGGTCGCGCATCAAAGCATACCAACCTCAAGCTCATGTGGTTGGAAGTCTATTTTTCTCCCGATGCCTGCCTGGACAACGTCGATTTTTCCAGCCTTTCCAACTTTAATTTTGTTTCTCCTTTTGTTTCTTGGGTGCAAAAGTACTCCTACATGGCAAGTTTGTGTCGAAAGATTTCGTACTAGGGCACTCCGCTATATTCGATCGGTGGTTCACATAGCTCCAAGATGCTTTCGAACAATTGTAGTAGCAAACGACTAACCAAACATACATATTTTTGTTACGCGATGGTTTTGTATATTAGGGTGCCCTATATCTTTGTTGCGTTTCACTTTTCCAAGAAAATATTTCTTTAACTAAATCATTTAATAATCCCAGGAGGTAAGAAGACGAGATAAACATTGGAATCTACCAAGCACATGATTTGTAGGGAGAAACGTTACTGACTCCAAATAACATAGTCCCTCCGATCCATATTACTTGTCATTGAAATGGATGTATCTAGCACTAAAACATGTCTAGATACATTCATTTTAGTGACAAGTAATATGGATTGGAGGGAGTATGTCTGACCTTCCAACCATTATTTATTTATAGGAATTTCTTCTACAACATCTGGAAGTTCTTTCAAAACTATCTACAATGAGCGGGGATTGATATCAACTTAACAAAGGAAACATCCAAATTACTCGTATTACGCTCCAAAATCTTTCACACCACTAAGACAAAACAATTTGAGTATACTCAATGTATTTTTCAGGCTAGAGATTTTCTCAATGCACAATGTATATATTGTCGGTCTATTCCATAACATGTTCAATAAGGTGTGATGTCATCGGCATGATGATGGTCATCTTTTGATGTAATATGTCCAACTTTAAAAGATATTTGGAAAGTATTGCTCATTATTATGAATTTTTTTGTGTATCTTTGAAATAGTGTATGGCATGTTGCAAAATCATCTACTGGTTCGAGTAATTTCTCACCTAAAAGAAATATGTCGATAGTGGTGGGCTGGTACTATGCACATGCTTTGCGCATGTGTACAAATGAAGAAGCACTCGGAATGCCATGAAGATACTGACCAAAACTAATGCACCCACATGCCTTTCAGTGCACATTCATAACTGCAAACAACAAGTACCTCAACCATGAATGCACCTTTTGATGTCTTTTTATACCACTCCATTTTTGAGTCATCACTATTTATCTCTAGCAAATCATGCATACATGACAATGAAGTGGTAACAACTATAGCAGGCGGCGTGCAAAGAGAGTGATCTAGTGAAGAGATAGCATATGTGTGAAGAAAAGAAAAGTTAAAATGGGGAAATAATACGTAGCTAAGAACCATAGGGTTCTATGGTTTTTCTTACTTAAGAATAGGAGGCACTTTGGGATATTAATAGTAAAATCGAGGAAAATTGATTATTCCCATACTCTAGCCTGTTGCCTCTCGAGCCACAAGTCGCCTACATCTCTTTCTACTGGAAACTTGTTCTTCGCGAGGATGATTTAGTCATCCCATTCCTTCCACTAGCAACAACCCAATGTACACTTCATCTTCAACACATCGAGCATTCATACAATGTGGTTTGCTCACTCATCACTTCATGTGATTATCCCACTTCCAACCATACAAGTGTCTGACCGCTCATACCGTGCTTGTATTACGAGAAAGTATTCAGGGAGCATATGCATATTGATCCTACTAGCTCTCTCACTAAACTACTTTGCGGCAAGATCCCGTCGCAGAGCCTCTTTGTTGAAGGGAGTTGAAAAATACTTGAAGCCATTCTCCATTTATATTTTGTTGTGACAAGTGCAAGAAAGCAGTGGAATGATATTTCATAAATGTAAGCTATTTACTTATCTTGATATTTCTATGATACATATATCCGAAATGCTAGGAAAAGCTCAATTCCACACTATGACAACTTAACTCCCCTGCAATAAAGACTCACATAGCGCCCAAGTACATGAGGTTATGGTAGCACACGCGTATGCGTTCACCCAACGACGCTTGTGTTGGTTTGCTTGGAACTAGTGTGCCGCTCTTCCTTAATCACTCTCGCTGCAAAGTCTATGGAGGACCACATGTACACCTTGTGTGCAGATGGTGTAGTTGTTGTTGTACGTGTTATCTTGACCTCTCTTCGCAACGTACGCGTGCTGGCCTAGCAAACTTTTGATTCTTGTTTGAAACCTGAAGATCGCGTGGGTGTGTAGCAGAGGTGCCCTCTCGGTCTCTAGGTCCACTTCCGAGCATTTCTTCGGTCGGATGATTGCCAGCAGAATGAATTCAGAAAGAAGCGTGAACTAGGATCAGTTGACAAGGAAACGCCATGTCTACCGGCCTCACTTTTATTTGGGTGTGTCTAATTCTAAGGCGATTGAGAAGTAGCTTAATTCCTAGTCAGGTGATACCATTCAATTTCAATTGCAAACTCACTTGTAACTAGAAATATCTTAGTTGCAACTTCATTTTGCAAAACTTAAAAATATCAGTTGTGTAACCCCAACTGCAACTGAAAAATCCCAGTTATAACCCCACTTGCAACTCACATATGAACAAAAATGATGCAAATCCAGTAGATAATAATCTAACTAAACTCAAACTTAATTCTCAGTTTTGACTGGGAATTAGAAAAAACACTTATAATAATTTGTTCATAACACTAATAAGATGTCCTCGCTTGTTTGTTATTACTTAGCTTGTAAGTTTGCTTTGAGAGCAACCACATATATTTCATTCATATAAAATCTTATTACATGAATAGATAACAAAAAATCCTAGAAAATTTGCAGATAAAACCCTAGGATATCAAGAAATACAAAACAATCCATAGCGTTTCTTTCAATCACCGAAACTAGCGGCCACCACCTAACTTTAGCATCGTTGAGGAGCACGTCGTAAGAGACGCCGAGCCTTCACCATTGCTAGATCCAAGCAAGCACCATCGTCATCTAGGCTTTGTGAGTCGATGAACATGCCCGATGAACGCAGCAAGACATGTGTCTATGTGGCACGTCGATCGTGTGCTTGTCTTGGACCAAGATCCACCGCCTCCCGTCAACGAGGTCAAAGAAAAACAGTAGATCCACCACCTCCGGACTAACATACTTGCTCAAGAGAAACTATCTCGCCCCGGTCGCTAGCACTGTCACGGATAATGACGACCACCAGTGACACACCGAGAAACTGATCTAGCCAGATCTGAAGAACGGAAAGAAGACTAGGCTACCGATCTGAAGGACCGAGCATGACATGTTTCTATCAACTCCGAGACGCCTACGTGAAGAAAGCCGCCGATGTGGGGGTGGAGTTGAGACAGATATATTCACCCGACCGTCGCTCCCACCATCCCAACTACGAACCACATAAGACAAAATTTAACCCAACAACTAGATCATAATTAAGGAACGGGGTCCTCCTCCCTCTTGCCGGCGAAGAGGCAAGCGGCGGGAGAGGAAACCAGCACCCACACCGGTAGAGATCGGGAGGAGATGGAGTCACGGTTGCCTCTCTCTAGTACGAGAGAGGAGGAGCCAAGTTCTCTCATCCGGTTTGAGCGACCCCACACGCTCTTGTGTCTTGCTTTGCCAAGACCGACACTTAGCTTGTAAGTTGTGGTATGTGCTGGCCAGGCCAGAGATAACCAATCCAATGTTTATTTGAAAAAAAACATTAAATATCCAATGTTTCACTGTCAAGGCGGGTCGTGGACAATTTTGTGCCCGCAGCCACACGTGCAAATTAGGAGCGGCGAGAAACGAAAACTAAAGTTAGCTAGTGCAGATTTCTTCTATAGCTAGATCGCCGGGGAAGGAAAAGAAATTAAGAATCAAAGAAGAAACATTTAAGGGGCAACGTCCGAAAGGGACGCCGTATGCATGGACCCACGAAACAAAACACAAAGTCGTGCCTGAAATTGGAGGCATGCATGCACGTCGATCGTACATGGACAACGCTGCAAGATATTGACTTTTTAGATTGAGAGGATATCGATTTGAATGGAGAAGAAAAATATATAGCAACCATGAACGATGAACCAACTTGGAGAAAAGCAACTCGCAACGAGCCAATCAATTAACGAGCTTAGCTTGTCTCTCACGGCTGCTACAAATGACAGCAGGACATCAATTTCTTTTATCCGTATTATAATATAATATAGCAGTATACATACACACAGATACGGCTCTTTATTGTCTATCTAAAAGACTACGGTGTGAGGGAGAAAACAAGGCTGTCCTCTGTCTCGTTACTTGTTTGCCCTTGTAGTTGACGAGTTATCCATTTTTCCAAGAAGAAGCAACGCAAGCTAGTAATTAACCAACAAACTGACGAGTATTTCTCTTTTTTTTTTGCGAAGAGACGAGTATTTCTCTTGACCAAACTGCCAGCCTATTCATTCTCTCGTGTGTGTGATGATTTTTTTATTTGTGGTCATGCATATGTCTAGGATCGTAATGGTCATGTCTTGAATTCTTCATCATTTTTAATTCATGATTCTGGGCGTTTCCCCGATTGGAATATATCTGCAATTTTATTTATGAGAAGTGCCCGTAGTGGTTAAAAAAATACTACTCCTATTAGATATTCTTTTCCCAAATTCAGCATATGGGTTCAAATTCAGTTCATTTTTCCCAATTTTGGCATGGGTTCAAATCCAGTTCACTTATGGCGTCCTCAAGTCTTGCCTGCCTACAACATGTCACTGGCTTACAATTTTTTTACTCCCTCCGACCCATATTAGTTGACTTGGATTTGTCTATTCGGATATATCTAGACATGCTAGATACATCCGAATTTAGACAAATCCAACTTAACTAATATGGATTAGAGGGAGTACCAAAAAGTGTAATTCAAAACTCAGTAGCTACAAAGGAAATAAAATTTGTCATGCAGGCAAGTTGACCCTGGTCAAATCATTTCTCCCCTCTTTATCTCATCTATTTTTCCTTTTCTACTCCCTCCGGTCTGGTTTATTAGGCGCGCACGTAATTTAAAAACAATTTGACTATTAATTTTGGTCAACAAGTTTTACATAATATGTCACAAAAAGTGTTGCCCGACGACATGTCATCATTGGCTTACAATTTTCTTACTGAAAAGTGTAATTCAAAACTCAGTAGTTACAAAGTAAATCAAAATTTGTCATGCAGGCAAGTTGACCCTCGTCAAATCATTTCGCCCCTCTTCATCTGATCAACTTTTCCTTTTCTATATAGATTAATATTCCAATTAAATGGGTTAAATGTTGACACAGTGTCACAAATATGGGTAAAGAGTGCAAAACACTAAGGAGCATAACTAGTCTCACAAAATCACAAACATGGGGTTGAAACGGAATTCATTCAAACAAGATTATAACAATACATAGGAACGATAGATACACGGTAAAAAATAAACACTGATCGATCGCAATCTCGTAACCACACCCTCATATACTTTGGAGCTGTTGTTCGTAGGCTGCTTGTAGCTAGCTAACTTGTACTGCAGGGGTCTTACTTCCATTTTTGAAAGAATCTAACCTGTGATCTAGTCCATCTTTGATAACAGCATGTGCTACAACACGAGCTTCCACCGTTCAAAAAAAAAAAAACACGAGCTTCCATCCGACAAAAGCGACGATCGATCCCGCGGCAACCAGCGCGTCGTGCCATGAGACTAAATTTCTCTACGAGGAATTCACGGCAAAATTTTCCATTCGACTCCACCATATATTAGAACAAGAATGACAACACAACCACATATTCAGGGTGTCGTACAAGGACGACTGCCCACGATAAAGATACCAGTTTGGCATGAAAAAGCTAACCAATACACAAGAAATCTTTCCTCCAAGAAACATGTGATCCAAAGTTACACTAATCAACTGTATCATGTGGATTCTAACCTAATTGCTCACAGAAAATCATCTAATAAGCTTTACTCGACCTTCTGGCGAGGAGTCGTGTCGTTGTACCCGATGCCCTTCCTTTTGGTTGGGAAGATGAGGAACACGAAGCTTGACAGAAACGCCATGCCCAGCGGCAGGTTCTTGAGCAGCTCCGCGGTGTTCTTGCCGGCGTCTGGGAAGAAGCAGTTCTGCAGCCCCACGTCGCTGAAGGCCACGGCGAGGAAGACCACCGCCGTGAAGAAGGCGTGCATGAAGTCCAGCGGCCGGATCCGGAGCCTCCTGAACTCCTCGTCCCCGCCGAAGGCCTCCTTCTCCTCCTCGCTGGAGAAGTTGAAGACGTTGAAGCCGCGCAGCGTGGCCACGCCGTAGTAGAGCTTGTTGTCGCGGCCGAGGACGCTGTCGGTGAAGGCGAAGAAGAGGCAGCTGGCGGTGAGCACGATGACGAGCGCCACGGTGAGCCACTGGTTGGAGACCTCGCACTTGCCGTGGTTGGTGAAGGACGGGGACAGCGCCTGGTACGCCAGCACCGTGCCCGTCGGCAGGAGCTGCGCCAGGTTCGCGACGCTGGACATGACCTTGTCCGTCGCCGCCGTGGAAGCTGGAGGAGCCGCGGTGATGGAGGCACCGCCGGCGGCGTCCTTTGGCGTGGCGGGGGCCGTGCCGGCTGTTATCTCGCCGCTGTTCGCCTGGGAAGGCATGTGGATGACGATGGGCGACGGAGAAGATGCCATTGTGTGCTCGATTTGGCGGCCGTGTACTAGGAATATTCAGAGCTCTCTGTTCCACTCGTGCGGGAACGGTTTGGTGTTTATATAGGCTGATTCCTCTGCGACTGCGAATGATTCCAACTGCGGGCGCTGATTAGTCTACTTGCATGCTCAAGGGCTGTACATGCATGTACATGTACGTGGACTTCAACTCTTCCAGTATGGTCAGCTGTACATACACTTAGAATACAATATATTCCATATATATGTCCTTGCCTGGAAGTTAGAACTCTCTCGGGTTAGTTTCCGTTGTTTAATAGATAGCGTAACTTATAGCCAATTTTGACACAAGTAATTTGCAGCTAGTAGCATATGCTTTGTGCTATGGAAGTCTTCTTCCAGGAAGGCGAGGTAAGAGAATTAGTCATCGCCTTTTTTTTACACCATTAAAATATGTTGACAATTAGCCATCGATCGGATTTATGTGAGTATTTGGCTTGAGGCACACCGTTTGTTCCGCCCTCTCCTATTTTTTTCTTAGTTTTCTTCTTCCCTGACTTTAGCCGACTGCAAGTCGCCAAAACTAGCCAAAGGTAAGCTGCCAATCTAAGCAGAGTGAAGGATTCAAGGGTTATCTCCTAGTATCAAAACAAAACGCATCAAGATCTGCTTCATTATAGAAAGACTCATAGTATTTCTTAGAGAGCATCTCCAGGGGATTTTCTGAAAGCACACCTCCTACTCCTACCTGCTTTAGAGAGGCTCCCCTATCCTAAAGGGAGCATTATTTTTGTTGCAACTCCTCCAACAGACTACCTTAAACTCACCTTCATAATTCAGCTTTCCTCTATATCTCTCCCCGTAGTGCACATCCAAACAGTATGATGAAAACACATTTGATATAAAAAAAATTCATATTATCTCCGCACATAATGTAACAACTTTTAAACGAGGAATGGGTCTGGCAAGAGTTGCTAAGAAACAAGTATTGACAGTCCAATATGATATGTCTCAAGTAAAACCAAAACCTATGGATTGTCCCTTTTTGGAAAGGAGTATGGGGGTTCAAGGGGAGTTTTTTAGGGCACGTACAATGCGATGACGTCAGCCTTCCCTTATGCTCGCCACGTTGGATTTTTGCTTAGTTGGAGGAGAGAGAAACAAGAGAGAGAGGGTTGTCTTCCCTTAGCTAAGGGATGATCTCTTAGCAATAAGAGAAGATTATTTTTCTCCATTGTACCATATGTCTTCTCTTAGTCAACCAAATTTTTACTAAAAATAGTTAATTCTATTAATGGCTAGAGATAGCAATAAGAGATAATGCATTGTACAAGTTATATATTATGTCTTCTCTAAATGATGTGGAGAGCTAAGAGAAGGCACGCCTTCTCTAGCATTGTACATGCCCTTAGTAGTGTCTGTTAGGGCACGTACAATGCGGTGACGTCAGACTTTCCTTGTGGTTGCCATGTTGGATTTTTGTCTAGTTGACGGTGAGAGAAATAAGAAAAAGAAGATTGTCTTTCCTTAGCTAAGGGATGATCTCTTATAAATAAGAGAAGGCTATTTTCTCCATTGTACCACATGTCTTCTCTTAGAAAAACAATTTTTTTACTAAAAATAGTTAATTATCATTAGTTGCTAGAGATGACAATAAGAGAGTGCATTGTACAACTTATATATTGTGTCTTCTCTAGATGATGTGGAGGGATAAGGGCACGTAAAATGCAATGACGTCAGTCTTCCCTTATGACTGCTACGTTGGATATTTGCTTAGTTGGAGAAGAGAGAAATAAGAAAGATGAGGCTGTCTTTCCTTAGTTAAGGGACGATCTCTTAAAAATAAGAGAAGGCTAATTTCTTGGTTGTATCATATGTCTTCCCTTAGCAAATCAATTTTTTACTAAAAATAGACAATTCTTATTAATTGGTAAAGATAACACTAAGGGATAATGCATTGTACGGCTTATCTCTAATGACTTCTCTAGATGATGTGGAGGACTAAGGGAAGACATGCTCTCTCTAGCATTGTACATACGGAGGAGACATGCCTTCTCCAGCATTGTATATGCCCTTATGTGGTTAGGAAAATATAATTGGAAGTTAAAACTTAAAAAAATAAAAAATGTTCTTTGTTTGATGCAGATAAACAATACAACACATTTTCATTATATGCTCGTTTGCTTGATTTATTTGGCATGCACTGTTCATATAACATTTTATTTTTCACCTCCAATGAATCACATTTTTGGACTGGTCTAATGGTCACGAAGAAGCATTTCTTCCGCTTTGGATCTTTTTCAACTAAGGAGGGATCTGATATACAATTCTAGGATGATAAGTAGCTAGGCAATGTTACAATTCACGTAAAGTATCATGTTTTCTACGCTATTGTTCATTATAAGGGTGATACAATCACCACGGTAATGGAGTCTTCTCCGCATGTGATGCTCAAAAGAGATTTAGTTGGACACAGACTTGCCTATTGGAATGCCTTGCTTCAACGCTTGGCATCTAACAAATTAGCACCTAGACCTGATCAAATTCGCTGGAACATAAAAGAGAATGGCCAATTGTCAGTTAGTTTTATGTACAATGCACTAGTCCAGTCGGACCCAATTAATAATAATAAAAAATCTGGAAGATAAAGATACCTGTAAAGAATAAAATATTTTCTTGGTATCTTCGTTGGATGGTTATTCTTACTAAGGACAATATTTTTAAGCGGAATTGGCATGAAAATACGTGTTTTTATCATCACTATGAGACAATTAAACATTTATTCTTTCAATATAATTTTGCCTGTTGTATATGGTCGATCATCCAAGCAGCTTCAAACTAGTATCCACCGTGTTGTGGCTTGTGGCCAATATTTTTTGGGAATTGGCTACATGGTATAGATCAGAAGTACATAGTTATTCTTAGGGTAGGAGTGATTGCTATTATTTGATCGTTATGGCTATACAGAAATCATCAAGTGTTTAATGATACAAAATCTTCTCTATCTACCGGTGCAAGAACATTGTAAATTATCTATGGTGAATGTGGCTTGTTCAAACCGTCAATAATCGTTTATTTTAGTCCATTGCCCACCTGATCATCCATTTCTAGCAATACCTCATCACACATGCATCCTTTTGTTTTATAGTTGTATTCGATGTACAAGTCTATGTTCTAACATTCTAACATTAGAAATATGTATGTAAGCCTCTTGAATTATTAACACCACACTACGCGCTCTTCATTAGAAGCACGCTAAGGGGGTAATGAGTCCAGTGTTTCACTCTAAATGCAGGACAAGGGATGAAAAATCTTTGAAAGAGTATACGACATGATATAAAAATATGAGGACCAGTGACCCCATACCTAATGGAGATAGGTGGATAATGGTAAGATGCTACTTTTATAATGCTTTGTGAATGTCCACAAATCCAGAACACTCTAAGGGCTCGTTTGATTCAAAGTAATTGTGTTGGGTTTTTGTAGGAATTGGATCATTAGGATTATTTTCTACAGAAGTCGTTTGATAAAAGGATTACAATCCTTAGGAATACCTTCAATGCATTCTAGTTTGGAGAAAATTTCCCATCCACTCCAACCTATTTTTTACAATTCCTTTGAGTTTCTTGTGCAATCAAACACTATTAGATCCAAAATCATGTAGTTTTCTAATGCTGTAGGATTAAAGTGGACATGCCACCGCTCCATTCCCGCGGTTTTATAATTTCCCTCATTTTGAGAGCCATACGAATCAAACAATCCCGAAGTATCTTGAATTGACTAACAAAAATGAATGCACCAGTAGTACTTTGATTGCATATTTACGAGTATCATACCCACTCAACCATGAATGCTTCATGTATGAGTCTTATCTACATACTATTGATATCCATTATATTATATATAATGGTGAGGTGGTAGCATCTATAACATGAAACGAGGAGGCAAAACAACCTAGTGAATAGGCTAGATGTCTAACAAACAAGAGGCATATTATAGTGGTAGAAGAAAAATATGTAAGAGGTATGTCTTACTTAAGAATAGGAGGCATCTAGGAAAGTTAATGGGAAAATTTAGGAAAGAGTAGTATTGTTGCCTTCCTCTGACCTGGTGCCTCCACTTCCAACAAATGTCTCCGTTGTTTCTGCCAGTGACCTGATATTTTGGATCACAGAGTGGTCCATGTCATTACAAAAACAGTGGAGCACACCACCACTTCGATCCCATCTAGCAACCCCGACTTGTTTCCTATTCATACTCCTCCTGCACGTGATCTATCCATGATCATGCCTCCTCCATGCCATTGGACTTCAGTTAGAGAGCTAGTTCCACAGGATTTTTGACAAGTTTGATTGTGTACTAAGCCTACTATCTTTGGTAAAGTGGCTTAGTACACAATCAAACTTGTGGCTAGTTCCAGTGTTATCGATATAGGTATAGTTTGTTGGGGACTCTATATATCCCAACAAGAATGAAACCCTGTGGTATTCTCTCTCGCTCATCCTACACGGACAAGGTGGCGGTGGTGCAAGACCATGCTCTCTCGCATGTTTCACTCTCAAGGTAGGTTGAGGTTGCTTTTTCGGGCATGTCCACACATGCCAATTGGGCATGAATACAAAGTGGTACTAAGAAACACTTTCGGGATAACATAATGCACAATTGGATGGGAAGCGTATGTACATAATACATGTTCATTCAAATGTCATAATAAACCCCTTAAAAGCATGCCATAAGTTTACAAAATAAAATCCAGACAAAGTGTATTTCATTTTCGTTAAATGTCACAAATACCTCTTAGTAAAGTTGTTAACTAATACATATTGTTGTTTTTATCACTATGCAACTTCACAATAATTATTGGTCGGTGCCTTCTTCCAATGCATTTTTCATAGAATACAATATTATAGGTAGACCTAGCCTCTACACAACTCAATATCAAGTAGAGATATTGAATATGCATACACCCAAATTATTAAAAACACAAAGGAACTAAAAAAACTTAACACCAAAGCATCATGCTGAAAATAACAAAAGGTATGCATAGAGCACATCAACCACTGTCCTAGGAAACATAGGGGCCAGGAGAAAGGTTCTCAAACCACAATATCTTCAGTAAGGGATTTTCGCATACATGCCATTCTAGTTGGATCGGGTCAATAAAGACTAGATCATATGTTTTCACTCTCATAAGTAGGTCTAAAAAGTATCGTTGCACTTCCTTTAGCAAGGCAAAGTATAGCATTTGCCAGGTCCAATCAGTAAATTTCAAACCAAGTGATTTTCAACCATCGTCCGGGTTGGTGCCCCTTGCACTTCCGTTCTATACCCCTACCGATTTTTTTCTAAAAGAAATCAGGTCCTTGTGTCGTCGTCCCTAACCTGACCATGCTAGCTTGATCTCTCCACCTCTCCACCTACTCAAGCAACCTCGGTGGCTCACCACGGTCCTCTGCTCCAATGAACCTACACCGGCTACATGCTCCATAGTTCCAAGGTCGGCCGTCTATATCCTCTCTACTTCCAGGACCTCGAGGTTGTCCATGACAATGCCTCCAAGTGGCTACAACGCCTCCATGTGTAGTCTCCAAGAGTGAGATCCTCTTTGACTCCATCCACGACTTACGCAGCCAGCAGCGCTCCTTCATGACGTCTCCACCCGCCTCAACACACATGCCATCTCCTACGTGGGGTGCATGCCAGTGTTCCCTCCTGCCTCCGACTCCCTGTAGCCATGGCTGGCTCCAAGACCTCCGGTGGTATCACTGGTAGAAAAGGGTCCATGCGTCCCGGTTGGTAAGGGCCATTAGTCCCGGTTGCTCAACCGGGACGGGGCAATCGGGACTAAAGCTCAAACCTTTAGTCCCGGTTGCCCCACCAACCGGGACAAATGGGGCACACGTGGAGGCATCAGAGCGCGAGGGGGTGTGGAGCATTAGTCCCGGTTCGTAACACGAACCGGGACTAATAACCAAATGGGGCACACGTGGCGGCATCAGAGCGCGAGGGGGGTGGAGCATTAGTCCCGGTTCGTAACACGAACCGGGACTAATAACCTGCTGCCGCGGCAGAGATTTGGCCCATTTCTCTGCCGCGGCAGAGAATTCATTTTGGCACATTTTGTTGCCGCGGCAGCATTTTCGCCACTTTTTGTGTCGCGGCAGAGAATTCATTTAGGTTGTTTTATTGTTTATTTAGTGTTTTGCACTTATCAATGAAGGAACCTTATATTACACAAGATCATCATGACAACATTACATTCAATACACGGATCGAGTTCATGCACTACATACAAAAGTTGCTATTCGATGCTACCGGCCAATTTCTTGAAAGTTGCTATTTTTACAAATCCTATTGTCTATACACAGCCGAGTAGTATTCCCCTTGTGTGTTTAGGACTTCTGCATCCAAGAATCCCGCCAATTCCTCCTGTATTGCTCGTATGCGATCCTTTGGCAGAAGACCGTCCCGTAGACGTTCGATCTGATTTAAAAAAGGAGTCAGCCTATATGAATATGAAACTAAACACAATTTGATTGTAATTAAAAACTATAGAAATTGTTTACATACGTGGAGTTGCTCTAAATTTCTGCCCTTCTCATCGCACGTCTACCGGATGAACTCGCATACATAGTATCCACATAGATTGTTACCTGGTCCCTGCTTCAGGCACTTTACGACAACAGAGTTCAATCAAAATAATAATCAAGCATGATAATAACTGTATCAAAACTAGAATCAAAGAGATGCGCGGATATAGCTAGTGGTGCTTACATCTAGTGGTTGAAATGTAAGCTCCTCTTTCCAAACACCCCTAGCCTTCTTGGTGAACCGTTTCCAAGCGCTGCCCGGCGTAGAAAACGAATAAACTAAGTTATTAAGTACTTGATATCATAAAATTCACGAACGTTGCCGATATAGTGTCGTAATGATTAGAATTACCGCTGGAGAAGTATCTGCATGTCCTTCCACGTCTCAAGGGGTTTATGTTTCGAGTCCATGAATAGTACACGCCCTTTGTCAAGTTGAATGATTAACAGAATATAGTGGTACCTGCGAATGCATAACTAATCAATTATATACTTAACATCGAGTAAGCGAAATAGAAAGTGTATACAGGACAATAACACTCACTGGAAGTTGTAAGGAAATAGTATTTCCCTTTTGGTTTCTTGAAACCTTAACGCGTGTACTATATTATCCTCCGTATCCTGGGGGCTTAGTTTGAGATTAGCTTCATGAACCCAATATGGGTCAATGAAGCCAATGTCATAGATTTGTCCTCTGCTTCATTCGAGAATCTTCATTCTGCATATTAAAGTATGATTATATACATGCAATAAACAAAATATTATAGATGGAGACTAAATTAATTACAGAATTAGTACTTACAGACAATAGGCACTCATGATCGATTTGTCCAAGGCGTCTTGATTGAATAATTGAAATAGTTCATCAAATTCAATGGATATCATGTCATCCTTATCTTTCCCATGATGATTTTTTGTAACCCTCAGCACTATCCAGTTAGCCCCGGCCCTTGTGGCATGCATGTACCAGTTATGCAATCTTCGCATTTTTGTTGGAAGATTGTTTACCTCCTCAGGTTTGACGAGAGGTTTTCCGTACTGGTATTGGTATGCTACTTCACTCACGGGGAAGAACTCTAACTGGGATAAGTACTGGGCAATACTCATACCTTGAGCAGCGGCAGATTCTCCGTATTGTGCAACTACCTCTGGATCATACTGCTCTTCGGCCCCATATTTGCTCGACCCCACATTGGTTTGAGAAATCACCTTGAGAGGGGCGCAAGTCTGTTTTGCTTGTTCTCCGAGCTGGGCAACAGATTTCCCGCTTGCATCAGTACTGCTCTTCGAGGCTTTTTGTGCTGCATGTGACTTGAGAATAGAACGCTCATAGTCTGATGACAGCTTTGGCTCGGGTTGATGAAGAGTCTTTAGCATTTTCAACACTTTGGCTTTTTCTTCTTTGGTGCTGGGGAACTCTGGCTCTTTCGGCCGCCTCAGCTTAGCGAAAAACGCTGTCGTTTCCGCATCAACGATCGCCGCAGTCTCCTCTTCAGTACAGTCATAAGCTCTCTTGGGAGGAACCGTTGGTACTTTTGGAAGAGGCTCTTGTTTACGTTTCGGCGATCGCTTACGACGCACAGTAGCGGTACGCTTACGCTTTTTATCCTGAGGCACCGGCGATGGCTCCCGCGGCGATGGCTGCACCGGAGATTGGTGAGGCGACGGAGCCGGGTGAGGCGACGAAGACGGCTGCCGCGGCGGCGACGACCTCGCTGGAGCCGGGTGAGGCGGCGGCGAAGATGGCCTTGGCGTGTGATTTCGAAGCACGATACAATCCTTCGGCCATAGAATGGTGACGTTTTTTGCGTCACCCAGCACAGTCACATCCCCTTCACCAGCAGGGTAGTGAAGATACAAAACCTCAAAGGTGGGCATGATTTCATCCACGCCGACAACAGCGTAGCCCTCTGGAACCGGACGACTGTGGTAAGTTGGTGTGGGTCCAATTGGTAAGGCATAGCCGACCGCCACCTTCATTGATATGTTCACAACTTTGACATGTAGCTCTTAGTGTGTCATCTCTGTGATATCATCCACTGGCTGGCCAACAGGAGCCATCGTCGGTGCATCATCGGCATCGCCATTGTCATCACCCGGGACCTCGGTGGAAGCCACACTGCTTTTTCGATTATTCGATAGGCCGGTAGCATCGAATGCAGTGTGCTGCTGAGATGGGCCGGTAGTACTTTGCTCTTTAAGTGAGTTAATTTCATATTGTTGTTGCTTTAATCGTTCTTCAATTAAACGCATTCACTCATTCTGACTTTCTGCTTCAACTGCCACCCTGTCCTTACTCCTCTGACGGCTTCTATCAGGATATTTCTTCCTCTCTTCGGGAAACCCAGTCCTCCATGATTGGGAGCCTATTGTGCCTCGTGTTCGTCCATCATGTTTCTTATTTCCAAGGGCGAGTGTGAGCTCATCATTCTCTCTATCGGGAATGAAGTCCCCATCTTTAACAGCCTTTACTGCTTTTCTCATCCTCTCGATTGGCAAGGGGTCTTCTTTATGTCGTATGTTATATATACACCTCCCTTCCGAGTCCAACGTTCCCCCATGCCCGTAAAACCAATTCCTTGCACGTTCTACCCAATCGTCTGTCTCTGGGGTGATATTTTTAGCACGCAGTTCTTCCTCAAGTTTCTCCCACTTAGGAATGCCAGCCCTGTAGCCACCTTGCCCCATAGTATGGTGATACTTCTTGTTAGCAGCATTCAGCTTATTCTTTGCAGACATTTCCTTAGCTTTTTCTGATTTCTTGTATTCCACAAACTCATCCCAGAATGGTTTTATCTTCTGAAACTGAGTCTTCTTGAAATCCGGAGTCTTCTTTTTCACGACATAGTCAAGGTGCAATCTTTTCTTCCAGTTGGTGAAACACTGGGCCATCTTCTTCAAAGCCCACTCCCTGACCTTAGCCTCCATGGCTCTCCCATGTTGTAAGGCGTCCTCAACTGGATCCTCCGCATTTGGATCCAGCTCTATCTTCGGTAGTTTGAAATTAACCATGAGCCTCTTCCACAGTAAATCTTTGGCGTGGTTAGGGACAAATAAACATGTTCCCTCTTCATCCGCATTAGCAGGCCTATTCCAATTTCTAATGGTGATCGGGATTAAGTCCCTAACGATTACTCCGCATTGTGCCACAAATTTGGTTGCGACAACTTCGGGAGCTGTCGGTCTGCCCTCTACAGCGACATCTTCGATCCTGAACCTCTCATGGTCTTGCAACTTTTTGGTTGGGCCTCGTCTGCTCTTTTCAGTAGATTCCTTCGATCCGGAGGGCTAAAAGAAGAAATATCGTCGTTACTATTTCTATATAGATAGCATATGATTAATTAATGAATTGATTTATATTACATGCACCTCGCCGGAGCGGTCGTCTTCTCGATTACACAAGGCATCGCCTTCTCCCTCGCGGAAGGCAACACCTTCAACCTCAAACAAGTTGTCTACTCCGGTAAAAAGAGGATCACCCTCACCGGAGTTGTTCAGAAACGTTGATACGTCTAAATTATCTTCCCCACGGATCACACCTTGGATCAACTCTTCCTTTTCTTCGTCTCTGACGTGTGGGTCCATATTTTCTGCATAGGTGGAAAAACGAATAAGTCAAAGCGGCTAAAGGAGAAAGTTAAAGAGAAACCCTAATATATACATACACAATAATAAAAATGAAGAGAAACCCTAAACCTAGCTTAAAAAAGGAAACCGTGTAGTAGATAGGTAACTCTAGCTAAAATCAACTAAAATCAATATTCCGGAGTTCCGAGGGGTGTAAAACCTAGTTCGGAGAAACCTCGGATGCATATGAGAGGGGAACATGAGTATAAGGCTACAAAAGGGAAACTATCCAGCAGATAGGTAACACTAGATACTAACAAAATACCATATTGGAATCGATCTCGATCTCGATATCGTATTCTACCGAGAAGAACCAAATCACCGGAAAGAAAGGGAAACAATCAACACATGGCATCGATGCAATGCTCAAGCAATGATGATGATACGACAAGTTAATGTGCATTGGAATGTAATCCTAAAGCATGCTCGACAAGTTAATCGGGGTTCCGAGGGGCGCAAACCCTAACTCAAGGAACTCCGGAATCACCTGTTAGGGTTACTAGGGTTTTCTAATTAAACTTGTTATTTAAGTTGTTGAACAATGCATGATTATGGCATAGATAGATAGTTCTCATTTTCCTGAACATTTTGGTATATTATTTGTATTTTTCTGAATTACAGACTAAAAGTTATTGAATTTACAAGTTTTATTCAAATTCTGAAATTATTAAATCAAATGTTTAAACCTTTTGCACCATAGTAAGAACTAGCCATAGTGGCTGACAGGTGGGGCCCGGAGCCACCTCAGCAGCCACGCAAGCAAAGGGGAAACAGGGGAGCAGCCGCCGCCGCACATCTCGCACCGCACCGCTGACGCCGCCGCCGCACATCTCGCGCCGCTGTCGCCGCCGCCGCACATCTCGCGCCGCTATCGCACCCACCCGTCGGTGCCTGCCCGTGGCGGCAGGGGGAGGAGGAGGAGGGGGAGGACAGAGGCATGATGGAGAGGGGGAGGACGGAGGCAGGCCGTACCTTCTGGCGGACGGTGACGACGCGCGGCGACGGTCGTTGGAGGTGGTGGCGACGGACGTCGTTGGGCAGCCTGACGGCGGGGCGGCGGCGCGGGAAGCTTGACGAAGCGGCGGCACTGACGACCACGGGCAGCTGACGGTGAGGCGGCGGCGCAGGCAGCCTGACGGCGTCGGGGGCGGCGAGCTCGGGCAGCCTGCCGGCGTCGGGGGCGGTTGTGCGCGCGTCGGTGAAGCAGAGAAGTGATGGGGAAGGGAAGAAGAAGAAGAAGAAGAAGAAGAAGAAGAGGCGCGCTGTTATAACCAAAGGGCCTTTAGTCCCGGTTGGTGGCTCCAACCGGGACTAAAGGGTCATACGTCCCGGTTGGAGCCACCAACCGGGACCTATACTCCAATATTTTCAGCAGAGCAAGGGTTGGCGCGCAGGGGGTCTTTAGTCCCGGTTGGTGGCTCCAACCGGGACGTATTCCCCTGTTTTCAAAAAATTTCAGGTATTTTCTCTCTGTTCCCGCCTTATTTTTTATTTTGGGGTTTAAATTTGTATTGTTTTTTAAATGATAATTAATTTGGAATTTAGAAAAACTTTAAACATAAAAAGTGTTTGGATTTGAATAAATAATTCAAAACCATTTTCTGTTTTAAAAAATAATTAATGTAACCATTTAAAATATGAACCATTTACAATTAAAAATGAATTAACTTATATTTTTTTAATATCAATTTGGAATTTAGAAAAATTTTAAACATAAGAAGTGTATGGATTTGAATAAATAATTCAAAAACATATTCTATTTTTAAAAAATAATTAATGTAACCTTTTAAAATGAATTAACTTATATTTTTGAATAAATAATTCAAAAACATTTTCTGTTTTAAAAAATAATTAATGTAACCATTTAAAATATGAACCATTTACAATTAAAAATGACACCACGCGAAGGATTTTCATTGTTCGGATTTTTTTTGAATTTATTATGCCCGTTTTGAATTATCTGAATTTCTAACTATGGTCGAACCGGTGTGCATGAAGATAGGGGACGGGCATCGTTAGAACTTGCATTGGATCTCTGAAGAAACCACATATTGCGAGTCTAAAAATGATTTTTTCAAAAAATCACGGGCGATAGATCATGTACCTGTAGTACAAAACGGACCCACTTCCTACCGATTCGGCAGACATTTGTCCTTTTTAACCGGGATGGACGAAAAGGTTTGAGATGTACCGGTTGGGATATAGTCCATGTAAGGTGGTCTAGTATTTTAGGAAAATAGGACGGTAGCATTCTGAAACAGCATTTTGGTGGTTACTTCACAAAACGACCCGTTTTTTGCGCTCGGAAAATGGAAAAGGGATTTTCCGTGCGACAAAAAGGAAAACTTCCTCCTGCAACATTGTTCTCCATACCAATGTCCACACACATGCATAATATGGGCACAACATCACAAACTATGCCGTGATTCAGCACATAACATCGGTCATTTGGACCGAAAGCCATGAAACCTCGAACATGATAGGTCATTTTGTGAAGGTTTTTTCGAAACATGATCAATATACCAAGTATGGTATTTTTCCTTTCAACTATGTAACATAATATGACACCACGCGAAGGATTTTCATTGTTCGGATTTTTTTTGAATTTATTATGCCCGTTTTGAATTATCTGAATTTCTAACTATGGTCGAACCGGTGTGCATGAAGATAGGGGACGGACATCGTTAGAACTTGCATTGGATCTCTGAAGAAACCATATATTGCGAGTCTAAAAATGATTTTTTCAAAAAATCACGGGCGATAGATCATGTACCTGTAGTACAAATCGGACCCACTTCCTACCGATTCGGCAGACATTTGTCCTTTTTACCCGGGATGGACGAAAAGGTTTGAGATGTACCCGTTGGGATATAGTCCATGTAAGGTGGTCTAGTATTTTAGGAAAATAGGACGGTAGCATTCTGAAACGGCATTTTTGTGGTTACTTCACAAAACGACCCGTTTTTTGCGCTCGGAAAATGGAAAAGGGATTTTCCGTGCGACAAAAAGGAAAACTTCCTCCTGCAACATTGTTCTCCATACCAATGTCCACACACATGCATAATATGGGCACAACATCACAAACTATGCCGTGATTCAGCACATAACATCGGTCATTTGGACCGAAAGCCATGAAACCTCGAACATGATAGGTCATTTTGTGAAGGTTTTTTCGAAACATGATCAATATACCAAGTCTGGTATTTTTACTTTCAACTATGTAACATAATATGACACCACGCGAAGGATTTTCATTGTTCGGATTTTTTTTGAATTTATTATGCCCGTTTTGAATTATCTGAATTTCTAACTATGGTCGAACCGGTGTGCATGAAGATAGGGGACGGGCATCGTTAGAACTTGCATTGGATCTCTGAAGAAACCACATATTGCGAGTCTAAAAATGATTTTTTAAAAAAATCACGGGCGATAGATCATGTACCTGTAGTACAAACCGGACCCACTTCCTACCGATTCGGCAGACATTTGTCCTTTTTACCCGGGATGGACGAAAAGGTTTGAGATGTACCGGTTGGGATATAGTCCATGTAAGGTGGTCTAGTATTTTAGGAAAATAGGACGGTAGCATTCTGAAACGGCATTTTGGTGGTTACTTCACAAAACGACCCGTTTTTTGCGCTCGGAAAATGGAAAAGGGATTTTCCGTGCGACAAAAAGGAAAACTTCCTCCTGCAACATTGTTCTCCATACCAATGTCCACACACATGCATAATATGGGCACAACATCATAAACTATGCCGTGATTCAGCACATAACATCGGTCATTTGGACCGAAAGCCATGAAACCTCGAACATGATAGGTCATTTTGTGAAGGTTTTTTCGAAACATGATCAATATACCAAGTCTGGTATTTTTCCTTTCAACTATGTAACATAATATGACACCACGCGAAGGATTTTCATTGTTCGGATTTTTTTTGAATTTATTATGCCCGTTTTGAATTATCTGAATTTCTAACTATGGTCGAACCGGTGTGCATGAAGATAGGGGACGGACATCGTTAGAACTTGCATTGGATCTCTGAAGAAACCACATATTGCGAGTCTAAAAATGATTTTTTCAAAAAATCACAGGCGATAGATCATGTACCTGTAGTATAAACCGGACCCACTTCCTACCGATTCGGCAGACATTTGTCCTTTTTACCCGGGATGGACGAAAAGGTTTGAGATGTACCGGTTGGGATATAGTCCATGTAAGGTGGTCTAGTATTTTAGGAAAATAGGACGGTAGCATTCTGAAACAGCATTTTGGTGGTTACTTCACAAAACGACCCGTTTTTTGCGCTCGGAAAATGGAAAAGGGATTTTCCGTGCGACAAAAAGGAAAACTTCCTCCTGCAACATTGTTCTCCATACCAATGTCCACACACATGCATAATATGGGCACAACATCACAAACTATGCCGTGATTCAGCACATAACATCGGTTATTTGGACCGAAAGCCATGAAACCTCGAACATGATAGGTCATTTTGTGAAGGTTTTTTCGAAACATGATCAATATACCAAGTCTGGTATTTTTCCTTTCAACTATGTAACATAATATGACACCACGCGAAGGATTTTCATTGTTCGGATTTTTTTTGAATTTATTATGCCCGTTTTGAATTATCTGAATTTCTAACTATGGTCGAACCGGTGTGCATGAAGATAGGGGACGGGCATCGTTAGAACTTGCATTGGATCTCTGAAGAAACCACATATTGCGAGTCTAAAAATGATTTTTTCAAAAAATCACGGGCGATAGATCATGTACCTGTAGTACAAACCGGACCCACTTCCTACCGATTCGGCAGACATTTGTCCTTTTTACCCGGGATGGACGAAAAGGTTTGAGATGTACCGGTTGGGATATAGTCCATGTAAGGTGGTCTAGTATTTTAGGAAAATAGGACGGTAGCATTCTGAAACGGCATTTTGGTGGTTACTTCACAAAACGACCCGTTTTTTGCGCTCGGAAAATGGAAAAGGGATTTTCCGTGCGACAAAAAGGAAAACTTCCTCCTGCAACATTGTTCTCCATACCAATGTCCACACATATGCATAATATGGGCACAACATCACAAACTATGCCGTGATTCAGCACATAACATCGGTCATTTGGACCGAAAGCCATGAAACCTCGAACATGATAGGTCATTTTGTGAAGGTTTTTTCGAAACATGATCATTGTTCGGCACACATTTAGTCCCGGATGTAGTCACAAACCGGGACTAAAGGGATTGCGGCAGAGTGGGCCAGACAACACTAATAATAGGGGTGAGTGTCGACATTATGTCGTGCGGCTTGTACCTTGTCCCGGATGGTGTCACCAACCGGGACTAAAGATGAACCTTTAGTCCCGGTTGGAGACACCAACCGGGACTAAAGATGAGTCAGCACTAATAATAGGGGTGAGTGTCGACATTATGTCGTGAGTGTCGACATTATGCCGAGCTGCTTGTACTATAAATATGCATCCTTGTGAGTCCAGTCCTCCAGCCAGTTTGAGGCATCTCCAAGATGGTTTTAGAGAGCAGGGACACCACTACGGCCAGTTTCAGGGAGATGCCGACGGAGCCCAGTCCTCCGGCATCTCCGAGAAACTGGTCATAGAGGCACTCCCTAATATGTGAAATTAGTTAGCTCCGAGGCGTATTGATCTAGTTAGTGAAGTTACAAGCTGCAAGATGGTTTTCGAGAGCAGGGACACCACTGCGGCCAGTTTCAGGGAGATGCCGACGGAGCCCAGTCCTCCGACATCTCCGAGAAACTGGTCATAGAGGCACTCCCTAATATGTGAAATTAGTTAGCTCCGAGGCGTATTGATCTAGTTAGTGAAGTTACAAGCTGCAAGATGGTTTTCGAGAGCAGGGACACCACTGCGGCCAGTTTCAGGGAGATGCCGACGGAGCCCAGTCCTCCGTCATCTCCGAGAAACTGGTCATAGAGGCACTCCCTAATATGTGAAATTAGTTAGCTCTGAGGCGTATTGATCTAGTTAGTGAAGTTACAAGCTGCAAGATGGTTTTCGAGAGCAGGGCCACCACTACGACCAGTTTCAGGGAGATGCCGACGGAGCCCAGTCCTCCGGCATCTCCAAGAATCTGGTCATAGAGGCACTCCCGGTCCAGCCACAAAATGGGACAAACACTCAAGACATTTATTAATATTAAAAACTAAGACTACAAAACCGGGACTAAAGGCCACAAACCGCGAAAGATATCCTTCGGTCAAGCCACAAACCGCGAAAGACATGAACTAGAGTTACATAATATGAGCATGAACTTCTTGGCATATGTCATTCCTTATGACCGCTTCAGACGTAACCATGGAGCATCTTCTTTACTTAACGGAATGCTTGGGTCAGTTTTCACTGTGAAGGGCGGAATTTCATCAAACTTATTATAATCTTCTGACATGTCTGTCTTATCCTCAATTCCCACGATGTTTCTTTTCCCTGAAAGAACTATGTGACGCTTTGGCTCATCATATGATGTATTCGTTTGCATATTTTTTCTTTTTTTCGGTCTGGAGGACATGTCCTTCACATAGAAAACCTGAGACACATCATTGGCTAGGACGAATGGTTCATCTCTATAACCAAGATTGTTGAGATCCACTGTTGTCATTCCGTACAACTGGTCTATCTTTACCCCTTCCCCATTCAGGTTGACCCATTTGCAGCGAAACAAAGGGACCTTAAAAGAGACTCCATAGTCTAGTTCCCATATCTCCTCTATGTAACCATAATATGTGTCCTTTTGTCCATTCTCGTCTATTGCATCAAAGCGGACACCACTATTTTGGTTGGTGCTCTTTTTATCTTGGGCGATCGTGTAGAATGTATTCCCATTTATTTCGTACCCTTGGAAATTCAATACAGTAGAAGATGGTGACGCGGCCAACAAGTATAGCTGATCTCCAACAGTGGTGTCATTCAAGAGATGTGTCCGCATCCAACCACCGAAAGACTTCATGTGTTCATCTGTAATCCATGATTCAGGCTTCCCCGGGTTTTTGGAGCGTACAATATTCTTGTGTTCCTCGATATACGGAGCTGTCAAGGTGGAATTATGTAGAACTGTGTAGTGTGCTTTAGTGAAAGAATCCCCGTCCCTACATATCATTGCTTTCTTTCCCAGCGTGCCTTTTCCACTTAGTCTTCCCTCATGCCGCGAGTCAGAAACACCAATCGGCTTAAGGTCAGGAATAAAGTCAACACAAAACTCAATGACCTCCTCTGTTCCATATCCCTTGGAGATGCTTCCTTCTGGTCTAGCACGATTATGAACATATTTCTTTAAGACTCCCATGAACCTCTCAAAGGGGAACATATTGTGCAGAAATACCGGACCGAGAATGGCAATCTCTTCCACTAGATGAACCAGGAGATGCGTCATAATATTGAAGAAGGATGGTGGGAACACCAATTCAAAACTAACAAGACATTGTACCACATCCTTCTGTAACCTTGGCAGAATATCTGGATTGATTACCTTCTGAGATATTGCATTGAGGAATGCACACAACTTCACAATGGGTACTCGAACATTTTCCGGTAGAAGCCCCCTCAATGCAATCGGAAGCAACTGCGTCATAATCACGTGACAGTCATGAGACTTCAGGTTTTGGAACTTTTTCTCTGCCATATTTATTATCCCCTTTATATTAGATGAGAAGCCCGACGGCACCTTGATACTGTAAAGGACTTCAAAAAAGATTTCCTTCTCTGCTTTGGTAAGAGCATAGCTGGCACGACTTAAGTGACGCCCTTTATCCGTCTTGTTATCTGTATGCATGTTCTTTGGGTCTTTCATAATTTGTTGGTCCTCCCGTGCTTCAGGTGTATCTTTTGTCTTCCCATACACGCCTAGGAATCCTAGCAGGTTCACGCAGAGATTCTTCATCACGTGCATCACGTCGATTGAAGAGCGGACACGCAGGACTTTCCAATATGGCAGCTCCCAAAATATAGATTTCTTCTTCCACATGGGCGCGTGTCCTGTAGCGACGTCGTTCGGAACTGATTGATCGCCGGGACCCTTTCCAAAGATTACTTCTATGTCCTTGACCATACCAAATACATCATCACCAGCAGGGAGTTCAGGCTTCTTCCGGTGATCTGCCTCACCTTTGAAATGCTTGCCTTTCTTTCTTACGGGATGATTGGTCGGAAGAAATCGTCGATTCGCTAGGTACACAACCTTCTTGCATTTATGCAAATATGTACCTTCGGTCTTATCTAAACAGTGGGTGCATGCCTTATATCCTTTGTTTGTCTGTCCTGAAAGGTTACTAAGAGCAGGCCAATCATTGATGGTTACGAATAACAACCCTCGTAGATTAAATGGCTCCTGTTTGTTCTCATCCCACGCACGTACACCTGGTTTGCCCCACAACTGTAAGAGTTCTTCAACTAATGGCCTAAGGTACACATCAATGTCGTTGCCCGGTTGCTTCGGGCCTTGGATGAGCACTGGCATCATAATGAACTTACGCTTCACGCACAACCAAGGAGGCAGGTTGTAGATACATAGAGTCACGAGCCAGGTGCTGTGACTGCAGCTCTGCTCCCCAAAAGGATTCATGCCATCCGTACTTAGACCAAACCATAAGTTCCTTGCGTCACCTGCAAAGTCTGGGAAGTCTCTCTCGATTTTTCTCCACTGTGACCCATCAGCAGGGTGTCTCAACTCCCCGTCTTTCTTACGGTCTTCTTTGTGCCATCGCAACAACCTGGCATGCTCTTTGTTTCTGAACATGCGTTTCAACCTTGGTATTATAGGAGCATACCACATAACCTTAGCAGGAACCCTCTTCCGGAGGGGCTCTCCCTCAACATCACCAGGGTCATCTCGTCTGATCTTATACCGCAACGCGTTGCATACCGGGCATTTATCTAAATTCTCATACTCCTTACCGCGGTAGAGGATGCAGTCATTAATGCATGCATGTATCTTTTGCACATCTAATCCCAGAGGACAGAGAGTCTTCTTTGCTTCGTAGGTACTCTCGGGAAGTTCGTTATGTTTTGGAAACTTCGGCTTCATTATTTTCAGCATCTTTTCAAATGAGGAGTCAGTTAGACCACACTCTGCCTTCCATCGCAACAATTCCAGTGTGGTACCGAGCTTTGTGCTGCCATCTTCACAATTTGGGTACAACAATTTCTTGTGATCTTCTAACATGCCCTCTAACTTCAACTTCTCATTTTCTGTTTCACAGTCTCGCTTTGCATCAGAAATGACCCTACCAAGTTCATCAGCCGGCTCATCTGATGCCCGTTCTTCACCTTTTTCCTCTCCATTGTCTTCCATTGCAGTATCACTGTATTCAGGAAACATATGATGATAGTTGTTATCATCATCTTCTTCTTCACCATCTTCCATCATAACCCCTCTTTCCCCGTGCTTGGTCCAGCAATTATAGTTGGGCATGAAACCTTTCATAATCAGGTGGCCGCGAATGATTTTCGAGGAAGAGTACTCCTTGTTGTTCCGACATTGAACACATGGACAACGTATAAATCCATTCTCTTTGTTTGCCGTAGCCACATCGATAAATTTATCCACGCCTTTGATATACCCGGCTACCCGCCGGTCACCGTACATCCATTCCCGACCGTTCATCTGCATCATATAAGTAAGTTTATCAAAAAACAGGACATCATAAATAGTGAAATAACCAATTCACACCGACACATGAATTGTATCAATGACCTAGAAAAGATAAGATTGCTAACCTCGATCGAGGGAAATAAAGAGGAGAAAGCTCAAGTGCGTCTCGGACACCTTCTATATTTTTGTTCTATGAGAAATTCAACGGGATTTTTCACTCAAACATTTCAACAAACATCTTCTATGCATGCATGAAAAAAACTAGCACACACCCTCACACCTTACACCATTCGAAAAAACAGAGTGGAGGCAGAGGGGGCTGGGGCGTTGCATTTATAGAGGGCAAGGGGTCTTTAGTCCCGGTTGAAGCCAGAAACCGGGACTAAAGGTGCGTGCCACGCCACATGGCTGTGGCCAAACCTTTAGTCCCGGTTGGTGGCTCCAACCGGGACGCATGCCCCCTTACCAACCGGGACCCATGCCCCCTGGCCCCGTGTCCGCTCCAACCGGGACGCGTGCCAGCATTAGTCCCGGTTGGTGGCGCAACCGGGACTAATGCTCCGAGGGGTCGCGAACGGATGGCCCTTTTTCCTCTAGTGTATGTGTTGCCTCCGTCTCGCTACAACCATGATGATGATGTTGGCAGACTCCCTCTTCTCTGGAGCGGTGCCCATCACCGTTGGTGCTATGAGCGTTGTCCCCAGCACTACGAGCGGCCACCGAAGATGCTACCTAATGCATTAGGAGTTTCTAACATCGGCAAGAGAATATGCTACCAGCGGCGGGGGCAGGTGCTATAGCCTAGGCGAAGAATTTTTCTACGATGCTACGTAGTCGGTTTTGCTATAGTACCATAATATTTTTGCTACAACTATTGTGTAGTTTTTCTATAATAGTATAAAGGTTTTGCTAGGATATCTTCAGCTAGAGTCTCGGCGTTCTCTCCAGCGAAATCGGTTTTGCTACAGTAGCACAATATTTTTTTGCTATGAGGTCTCATTAGACTTTTTTGTTCAATGAATCTTTTTTATCCTAAACTTTTTTTTGCTATAATGCATCAAAAGGACTTTTTTGCTACAATGCATCAAAGTGGGTTTTGGGTATAGATGTACACCTGTCACGCTGGGGACACAGGGATCCGGGGGAAAATATGCCCCGGGGGACACGTAACCCTGTCCTTTTTACGGATCCGCATAATGGATATATGGCTTGTCCAAATCAGCAACTCGATGGTCTATTGTACTACATTGCCAATCTGGGTCTGCTCGTGATCATGCGTTTGTGGTGATACCTCATCTCACAAGAGCCCTTTTGTTTCACGGTTTCCCATGCAGGAAGTGTGTCCGATGAAGAGTGTCTTCTTAATCTGTACTTGTGAGAATAAGGACGCGACACCACGTTTCTGACAGTCCAACATCAGCAAGACGTGTGTAGGCCTCCTGACTAATAAACACGGCACCTAGTGTGCTTTATTAACCATGATGATATGTCTCAGTAAGATGCAGGTTGACGAGATACCGGGACAATCAATACAACGCTTCACTCGCAACTAGCAATGCATGCTAAAATAGTAGATCATTGAGAGAGAGAGAGAGTATACGACATGTTGCAAAACTCCGAGGACCAAGTGACTCCGCACTGAATAGAAATTTGTGGATGTTCTACTTTCTACATACTTTGTGATGTCCACAAATGTAGAAGTACTCAAAATATCATGAAACAATTGACGGAAATAAGTGTGTACCAAATTACACATCTATGAGTATATAATTGTAAGGTGGTAACAACTATAACGTGCAACGAGGAGGCAAAACAGTCCAGCGAGGACACAAGAGATGTCTAAGAAATGAAAAACTAATCACTACAGAACGCGCGCGCTACGCCGAGGGCAAAAAGCCGTCGGCGTAGGCCAAAAAACCCTCGGCGTATGGTACGCCGAGGGCTGCCCTCGGCGTAGCCTCCTCGGCGGAGCACACTCAAGCCGTCGACGTATCGAAATACCGTCGGCGTATGCTACGCCGAGGGCAGGCGTAGCGGCCGTTGGCATAGCCTGTCGGCCGGTTGCAAAAACATTTCTAAAAAAAATTATTATTTTTTATTTTTTCTCAATTTTTTTATTCTTTGAATTGTTTGACTTGTTAATCTCCCACTTTGAACATTTTTAACACTAATTACACTTAATATTTGATTAAATTTTGGTCTTAGTCAAACTTCCCAACAGGTCACCCATCCTAATACTACTCCAGCTCCAGCACGCTTAACTTCCTCGTTCCTTTAGAATCCGTTTCCGCAAAATAATTCACACATTGTTATCAATACTATGATATCAATCCTATTAACTCTTATATCATCATGTCATATGTTTGTAATTTTTGAAATTACAAATAATTATTTAAGTAAATATTAATGAATAAGTAAAAATATTATTGAATTCAAATAAAAATATAATAATTTTACTTTTTGTATTTTCCTATTTAATATAGAATAATTAATATCTTTAAATCTGTAAATCGGAATTCAACAAATAATATATATCTAAATTGATCAGAAAAATGAGAGGAATCCAAATATGATATCCATATCAACTAATCATAAACCCTCCGTTTTTGAATTAGCTATTTGGTGGTTGCTTTAGAAAATCCCCTTTTTGCGCTCGGATAATGAAAAATGCCTTTTTGGTGCGATAAAAAGGAAAACTTGCACTGGATTTTTGAAAAAATAGCATATTGTAAACCTAAAAATGATTTTTGTAAAAAAATATGAGCATCGGATCATGTACCTGTAGTTCATATATGACCCACTTCCTGCCGATTCGGCAGAAATTTGTCTTTTTCACCAGAGGTGGACGGAAAGGTTTCGGATCCTCCTATTGGGAAATTGTCCATATAAGGTGGTATAGTATTTTTATAAAATACGGTGGTAGCATTTTGAATTAGCCATTTGGTGGTTGCTTCACAAAACCGTCCATTTTTTATGATCGGAAAAAGGGAAATGGCTTTTTGGTGCGACGAAAAGGAAAACTTCCTCCTGCAACATTGTTCGCCATCCCATGATGCACGTGTATGCACATATGGGCACATTATCACAAACTATGCCTTGATTCTAGCCATAACATTGGTCATTTGACCCGAAAGCCAAGAAACCTCGAATGAGATAGGTCATTTTGTGAAGGGTTTTTTGAGACATAATCAATATATCAAGTTTGATATTTTTCCTTATAACTATATCAAATAATATGACACCACGCGAAGGTTTCACATTGTTTTGATCGTTTTTAATTTTTTTATGCCCGTTTTAAACTATCGTCAAACTTTGTCGAACGGCGGGCATGAAGATTCTTAGCTCGAGGCCGAGCCTCGCTAAACTTGCATTGGATCTTTGATAAAATATCATATTGGGAACCTAAAAATGAATTTTGTAAAAAAACATGAGCATCGAATCATGTACCTGTAGTTCATATCTGACCCTCTTCCTACCAATTCTGCAGGAATTTTTCTTTTTCACCAAAGGTGGACGGAAAGGTTTTGGATCCCCCTGTTGGTACATTGTCCATATAAGGTGGTATAATATTTTTGTAAAATGTGATGGTAGTATTTTGAATTAGCCATTCGGTGGTTGCTTCACAAAACCGTCCGTTTTTTATGCTCGGAAAATGGGAAATGGCTTTTTGGTGCGACGAAAAGGAAAAAATCCTCCTGCAACATTGTTCGCCATCCCATGATGCACGTGTATGCATAATATGGGCACATTATCACAAACTATGTATTGATTCTAGCCATAACATTGGTCATTTGACCCGAAAGCCAGGAAACCTCCAATGAGATAGGTCATTTAGTGAAGGTTTTTTTGAGACATAATCAATATATCAAGTTTGGTATTTTCCTTATAACTATGTCACATAATATGACACCACGCGAAGGTTTCGCATTATTTCGATCGTTTTTTATTTTTTATGCCCGTTTTAAACTATCGTCAAACTTTGTCGAACGACGGGCATGAAGATTCTTAGTTCGGGGCCGAGCCTCGCTAAACTTGCATTGGATCTTTGATAAAATATCATATTTTGAACCTAAAAATGATTTTATAAAAAAACATGAGCATCGGATCATGTACCTGTAGTTCATATCTGACCCACTTCCTACCGATTCGGCAGGAATTTGTCTTTTTCACCAAAGGTGGACGGAAAAGTTTCGGATCCCCCTATTGGGACATTGTCCATATAAGGTGGTATAGTATTTTTGTAAAATGTGGTGGTAGTATTTTGAATTAGCCATTTGGTGGTTGCTTCACAAAACCGTCCGTTTTTTATGCTCGGAAAATGGGAAATGGCTTTTTGGTGCGACGAAAAGGAAAACTTCCTCCTGCAACATTGTTCGCCATCCCATGATGCACGTGTATGCACAATATGGACACATTATCACAAACTATGTATTGATTCTAGCCATAATATTGGTCATTTGAACCGAAAGCCAGGAAACCTCCGATAAGATAGGTCATTTAGTGAAGGTTTTTTTGAGACATAATCAATATATAAAGTTTGGTATTTTTCCTTATAACTATGTCACATAATATGACACCACGCGAAGGTTTCGCATTGTTTTGATCGTTTTTGATTTTTTTATGCCCGTTTTAAACTATCGTCAAACTTTGTCGAACGACGGGCATGAAGATTCTTAGCTCGGGGCCGAGCCTCGCTAAACTTGCATTGTATCTTTGATAAAATAGCATATTTTGAACCTAAAAATGATTTTGTAAAAAAACATGAGCATCGTATCATGTACCTCTAGTTCATATCTGACCCACTTCCTACCGATTCGGCAGGAATTTGTCTTTTTCACCAAAGGTGGACGGAAAGGTTTCGGATTCCCCTATTGGGACATTTTCCATATGAGGTGGTATAGTATTTTTGTAAAATTTGGTGGTAGTATTTTGAAATAGCCATTTGGTGGTTGCTTCACAAAACCGTCTGTTTTTTATGCTCGAAAAATGGGAAATGGCTTTTTGGTGCGACGAAAAGGAAAACTTCTTCCTGCAACATTGTTCTTCATCCCATTATGCATGTGTATGCACAATATGGGCACATTATCACAAACTATGCCTTGATTCTAGCCATAACATTGGTCATTTGACCCGAAAGCCAAAAAACCTCGAATGAGATAGGTCATTTTGTGAAGGTTTTTTGAGACATAATCAATATATCAAGTTTGATATTTTTCCTTATAACTATGTCACATAATATGACACCACGCGAAGTTTTCGTATTGTTTCGATCGTTTTTGAATTTTTTATGCCCGTTTTAAACTATCGTCAAACTTTGTCGAACGGCGGGCATGAAGATTCTTAGCTCGGGGCCGAGCCTCGCTAAACTTGCATTGGATCTTTGATAAAATAGCATATTTTGAATCTAAAAATGATTTTTTAAAAGAAACATGAGCATCGGATCATGTACCTGTAGTTCATATCTGACCCACTTCCTACCGATTCGGTAGAAATTTGTCTTTTTCACGAGAGATGGACGGAAAGGTTTCAGATTCCCCTGTTGGGAAATTGTCCATATAAGGTGGTATAGTATTTTTTTTAAATGTGGTGGTAGCATTTTGAATTAGCCATTTGGTGGTTGCTTCACAAAACCGTCCGTTTTTTGTGTTCGGAAAATGAGAAATGGCTTTTTGGTGCGACGAAAAGGAAAACTTCCTCCTGCAACATTGTTCGCCATCCCATAATGCATGTGTATGCACAATATGGGCACATTATCACAAACTATGCCTTGATTCTAGCCATAACATTGGTCATTTGACCCGAAAGCCAAGAAACCTCGAATGAGATAGGTCATTTTGTGAAGGTTTCTTTGAGACATAATCAATATACCAAGTTTGATATTTTCCTTCTAACTATGTCACATAGTATAACACTACGCGAAGGTTTCGCATTGTTTCGATCGTTTTTGATTTTTTTATGTCCGTTTTAAACTATATATAATGTTTTACTTAATTTTTATTTACAAATGTGTAATATTTGAGTGTAGATAGATAGGTCTTATTTTTGTACAAATTTTGATATATTATTTGTATTTTTCCAAATTAGAATGATTTAGTTATGATTTTGCAAAGTTTAATGAGATAAAATAAAAAATAGCTACGCCGAGGGCAGCCGTCGGCGTAGCATAGGATATGCCGAGGGCAATTCTACGCCGACGGCTGCTTGACGGGGCTGGTCTGGACGATGGCTACGCCGACGGCCCCGACGTTTGGCCGTCGGCGTAGCTTCCCATTCCTGTAGTAAATTGAAGTGGTGGAAGAAAAATACTCCCTCCGTCCCATATTACTTGACTTGGATTTGTCAAAATTTAAATGAACCTATATACTAAATAGTGTCTAGATTCATCCAAATCTAGACAAATTTGAGTCAACTAATATGGGTCGAAGGGAGTATGTAAAATGCACTAATATCAGCTAATTTGGGTAAGTTCATGGGGTGAATTAAAAAGCCACAGTGTTCCCGTTTTCTGTCCTCTTGCCTCCTTCCACCGGAAGTCTATATTTTTTCTGACACTGACCTAATGTTCTGGATCATGCATGGAGTGACCATTTCATTCCAATCATGACCGAGCACCTAAGGACTTTGATCTTCCCAGCATCAAGCGACGACCTCAACCACCATTCCGAAGCTTTTTTTGACAGTAGCAGAACGCGTAAGCCTCAAATCATCAATAGTGGAGTACTACAATAGTGCGCTTAGTTAGCTTGTTATTGTCTAGGCGTGCCAATTCATCGTAGAAAACTCAAAAACTCAGATTGATATCCAGTAAAAATTCGATGTGAAGGAAAGTTGGGTTGCTAGAAGGGCAAGTTATAATCATATGGTGATTGCTTAGTCTTAATCAATTATGTGTTAACAAGTTTACCTATGTTTATGCTATCGTTTCTGGAAATTCCAAAGGGGTAAGGAAATGTTTAGACTTTTACAGTCTCGCTTTTTCTGACAGAGTGATGAAAATAAACGGAAATATAAATTAACAAAATGGAATATTATTTGTAGGCCTAAAGAACAAGGAGGGCTAGGCATTGAGGTCCTGGAAATTAAAAACAAATGTTTACTAAGCAAATGGCTTTATAAATTATTATCTGAATAAGGAGTTTGGAAAGAGTTGTTACATAATAAATATCTAAGTCAAAAAACTTTGTCTGAAGTCCAAGAGAAACCGACTAATTCTCCATTTTGGAAAGGTCTTATGGACGTGAAGAATGAGTCCTTTGCTAGAGATCATTTCAAAGTTGAGGATGGTTCAAGTATTAGGTTTTGAGAGAATACATGGCTGGGTGAAACACCCACAGAACAACAATACCCGTCTTTTTACAATATCATACAGGGAAAGCATATAACGGTTGCACAAATTATAGCTCAAGCACCTCTAAATATAGGTTTTAGAAGGGTACTTACTGGTAATAAGTAGAATAATTGGTTACACTTATGCCAACGGTTAATGATGGTTCAACTGTCTGAGGATCAAGACAAATTCGTTTGGAACTTGACATCGTCCGGGGGTTTCATAGTTAAGTCCATGTACGAAGACCTTATGAGTGATCATATGGTTTTCCTTCGGAAATATTTTTGGAAATTAAAACTCCCAATCAAAATCAAAACATTTATGTGGTTCTTAAATAACAAGGTGTTACTCAGAAAGGATAATTTGATTAAAAGGAATTGGGTTGGGTGTACTAAGTGTTGTTTCTATGGGTCACAGGGAACCATAGAGTATTTATTTATATTTTGCCCTTTTGCTCGTCTTTTGTGGCGCATTGTTCATTTTGCTTATGATTTACCACGTACGACTAATATTATAAATATGTTTGAAAATTGGTTGAACGATATGGGTAAACCATCTAAGGCTAGAATTTGCATTGGTGTCTCAACCTTATATTGGTTTATCTGGAGATACAAAAATGATATTATATTTTTAAAAAAATCTTTAAATAATTTGCAGATTATCCATATGGTAGTACATTGGGTGCAGTTTTGGACAATCTTATTGCCGCAAGACCAGCATGATATCATGACTACTGGGTGCAACCATCTCCTGATGGTCGCTGGGCACATTTTTAGCCAATCTGGATAGCTGCGTTTTAGTAGACTGGAGCACGATGTTTAGTCATTTTTTAATTATCTTTAGATGGTTGATCCATGTCTCGACTTTGAGTGATCCTTGAATTGTAATCGTTGCTGGATTTGGTTCTTTTTCTAATATATAAGAGGTTGTGTGCATCAACCCATGTGGAGTCCGGGGTTTCGTCCCCTTTTTGAAAAAAAAGTTAGCTTGTTATTATTATTTTGACTATAGTTAGCTTGTGATATTTGTTGGACAGGGATAATCAGTCAAATGTTTCACTCTAAACGCAGGCTGAGGGTAGTTTCTTGCATGCCCGCAGCCACACGTGCTAATCAGAGCACAGTCGCACAGAGAAAGGGAAATGAAGACATCGAAGAGGTTGAGAAGTGAAAGATTTGAATGCAGATTTTTTTTACATAATTTACACGCAACTTGGAAAAAGAAACTCGCAAGGAGCTTGTTAACTAGCTTAGCTTCACGGCTGCTACGGATGACATATGACAGCAGGAAATCAATTTTATTATCCCTACGAGGAGTCTCAGTGCTTTGTATGTGATGTATAGTAGTGCATGGAGATACTCCTCTCCTAGTTCATATTTTATTTTTGATCCACCAGATTACGATGCGAGGAGATTATACAAGCCTGTCCACTGTCTCGTTACTAGTTTGACATTGTAGTTAATAAGTTATTATCTCTTTCTCCAAGAAGCAATGCAAGCTAACCGGCATCTACTTCTCTTGACCAAACAGCCCACAGACTCATTTTCTCATGTCGATCCGATGATTTTACCAGCTTTAGAGCATGCCTATGTCTAGGAAGTCATTGTCATTTCTCGAATTCTTCTTCAATCTTACCATGACTCTAGGAATATCCCTAATTGGATAAAACAAAACCATTACAAGAATTAATGTCTAATCCTGCAAAAATGCTATGGTATAAATTTTGATAATTTTTTCCTAAATTCGAATTCTATTCACTTGGCATATTGTTTGATCTGAGAATTCAAACTTTGTTCACCTAGCAGATTATTTCATTTGACATATTGAACCTACGAGGGCTTCTCATGGCAAATTATTTCATATGTCTCCCTCAATTTTTTAGAGCAACATAAATCTTTATTGTCCCTTGCTCCACCGTAATAATAATCCCATATATAGACTAAAAAATATCATTTCAAGACCAGCTTGAATGCGAATAACTGAATAAGGTGTTACCAAAAGCCGAAATACCTAAAACCATCTCTGCTGCAGTGAAAG
Organism: Avena sativa; assembly: GCA_916181665.1. Lineage (NCBI taxonomy): Eukaryota > Viridiplantae > Streptophyta > Magnoliopsida > Poales > Poaceae > Avena > Avena sativa. The sequence continues at coordinate 413,154,373 of OV702282.1, forward strand.
TAAACATAGACTACAAAGCCATGGGCACATCTACTGCCGGCTATTTGAAAGAATTTGGGGGGATGAGGGGAGCCTCGAGAGTCGAAGTTGAAGTAGTTGAAGTTCCATGGACATCCACCTTTTTCGTTACACGAGAGCTTGAATGGAGGTCGTCAGGAATGGCGTCCCACCCCTCTCTCATCAGCCACTCTCTATCTGCGGAGCTCTGCATCACCTTGTACATAAGCTGGGAGAAATTATCTGCTAACTTCATCATATGGTCCTTGAAGGTCAACCTCCAAGATGTCACAGAACTCGCGATACACCTCCATACCTGTTTAATAAGAAGCAATCCTTGATCATTAAAGGTCAAGTCATTTCTAACTTTTCGGAAACTCCATAGCACAACACAAACATGTCAACTTTTTCGTAATTGAAGCTAAAGGATGATGTGAACCCTAACGATGATTTGCAATTTTCATATGAATGAAAACACATGCGACTTCTTCCAAAGTTCATAGACACGTGCACATACAAAAATGAAGTAAACACCCTTACAATCGATCATTATAAACAATACAAAGATCCAAACAACTCATATTGAAATAGCATAAACCCAATCACGCAGTTGTACCTGGCCCCTCTGACCCAAATTACTTGTCACGGGTTCACTGAACCTAGACAGAATTTATGCAACATTTTGCCCAAATGTGGGACGAGTAATTTGGGTCGGAGAGGTACCTTTTTGACACCAATAAACTAACAAATACACGACTAACCTTACTTTCATAGAACACGTGATCATAAGTTACTGTAACTTAATTGCGCAAAGACAATGATTTAAACGTTACACGACCTTCAGCTTCTGGCGAGGAGTTGTGTCGTTGTATCCGATGCTCTTCCTCTTGGTTGGGAAGATGATGAACACAAAGCTGGACAAAAACGCCATGCCCAGCGGCAGGTTCTTGAGCAGCTCCTCGGTGTTCTTGCCGGCTTCGGGGAAGAAGCAGTTCTGCAGCCCCACGTCGCTGAAGGCCACGGTGAGGAAAACTACAGCGGTAAAGAAGGAATGCACGAAGTCCAGCGGCCGGAGGCGGAGCTTCCTGAACTGGTCTGCCCCCCACTGCCCCTTCTCCTCTTCGCTGGAGAAGTTGAAGACGTTGAAGCCGCCCCAGGTGGCGACGCCGTAGTAGAGTTTCTGGTCGCTGCCGAGGACGCTGTCGGTCAAGGCGAAGAAGAGGCAACTGGCGGTGAGGACGACGACGAGTGCAGCGGTGAGCCACTGGTTGGAGGTCTCGCACTTGCCGTGGTTGGTGAAGGACGGGGACAGCGCCTGGTACGCCAGCACCGTGCCCGTCGGCAGGAGCTGCGCGAGGTTCGCGGCGGTGGACATGACCTTGTCCGTCGCCGAGCCCGACGGTCCGGCACCTGCAGGAGCCTTGGCGGAGTCACCGGCCTCCTTAGGCGTGGTGGGGGCCGTCCCGGCTGTGCCGAGCGTTATCTCGCCGTCGTTGGTCTGTGGAGGCATGCGGATCACGATGGACGATGATGAAGATGCCATTGTATGCTCGATATGACTCTGTCCTAGGAACGAAGAGATGCCATTGTGTGGCAACGGGTTGGTGTTTATATAGGGCGCGCCCAGGGATGATTCCAACTGCGACCGTTGATTAGTCCACTTCCTTTTTTGAACGTAAATTAGTCTCTACTTTTTTTGAACTTAGATTAGTCTCTACTTGATACTATGCTGCATGCTGGAGGGGTCTGTATACATGCATGCAGGTACGTAGAATACAATGCAATATATACATCCTTGGTATATGTACTTGCCTGGAAGATGAAACTCACTCGAGCTACTGTTGTTTAATAGGCGGCGTAAACTTTTAAACAATTTTGACATAAGTTACTCGCAGCCAGCATATGTTTATGTGCTATGGAAGTCTTCTTCCAGGAAGGTGAGGAGGGAGAACTAGTCAACGTAAACTCCAAAAGTTATCCTAACCGTGCCCCATCCCTTGAGGCCATTCATTTCTTTCACCCGCTCTCTAGTGTGGATGCATGTGGGTGGAGGCGGACCCACGGGACTAAGTTAAAAATAGTTTCGACCAATTTATAATTTTTTTGCAACCTACACTTTTTTGTCCCTTTTATATATACAGATCATAGATACACTTGTTTAAGTTTCAAACATCATACACAAAAGATGTTCCGACTTGTCTAAATTCTAGAAATACATTTTCTGTAGAAAAATGATACCATCCCCGGGGATCGTGCGCATTTATCCTCCGGCTGCGTCACGTTGCGCATGGACACCAGGTTGTGGTGGGCTTCCACGGTTTACTTTTCCCCTTACCTTATCTTCTTTCCTAGGACGAACAGTGGATTTTCTCAGCCAAGTGCCGCCGCCGCAAGACAAGCTCCTCCTGCCGGCATTCTGCTACAGTCCCGCCGCCAACTCCGGGGCATGGGCGGCGACCTCCCTGGAACCTACTCCTCCACACCCTTCCCTAGAGTCCACATCTCCGACGCTTGCCCTCCCCCATCTCTGCGTAGGTGCTCCGTGCATCCGCCATGACCATGAGCCGTCCCTGACGCCGTTGCTGCTGGCTCCCTCAGGCGCCGCCGCTGGCTCCCATGTTCTCGTCCATGCGCCGTCGCTGGCTCCCTCAGGCGCACGTCCTGGCCTCCCCTCGAGTTGCTACCATGGAGAGCAGGCGCTTGCTACAATGGTGGTGGCGGTGTCATTCGATACAACCCCGTCAGGGATTTGCTACATCAGCATCTAGGATTTGCTACCACAGGCCAGCGATGGTGCTATGTGCAACCAATGGTGGTGCTACATGTTGGCTGGCGGCAGGCTTGCTATCATGATGACGTCGCTTTTTCTCGGCGCTGGCTACAATGGCAACTGCGATTTGCTACAAGAGGCCGGAGCGTTTGCTACTATGGGTGTGGGCCTTTTGCTACGAGTTGTCCGATGAGGTCTTCCGGCGGAAGTCTCTGGCGAGGTATTCTTTTTTCTATATTATCAAATTTGTTTTGCTAACACTGCTTTGTGTTTTAGCTACAATAGTGTAAAATTTATGCTATGAGGTTTTTTGGCAAAAGTCTTCCGACAAAAGTCTCCGGCGAAGTCAGTTTTGCTATATTAGAATAACTAGCATGGTGGCCCTCGCATTTGCGAGGGCATCATATTTACGATTTAAAATTGTCAAAATTTTAATATTTGTTAATCATATTTACACTCTTCAACGTGAAATACATTTTTTTTAATTTGGATAAATTATTTATAATGCAACTTTGACCTTTATTTTAAAATGATAATAATAATTGTGAAACATGTTTTACAAAAATCAAAGGATATTTTTCTTCATATAGTGTTTGTATACTCAAGCATGGAGTTGCAAAGACACAAACTAATTATTGGCATGCTAGATTAGCTCTGTTGTGTTCTCTATAATAGATCTGTAGCTCTAACTCATGGTCATTGTACATGGTTGTGCACAACAATATAGTCCATATGTTCATATTTTTCTCTTCATGCGCTCCTTGTAGAGATACTTCATGTATGTATAACTGGATACATAATATTTTAACTACGCATGCATTATTAATAATGTAATCTAACCTTTTTTATAAAAATAATTATGAAATATCTTCAATAAAATATCTAGTGACAAAATTGTTCTATATATAGAGTTTGTATAGGAAGGCATGAAATTGCATAGACACAAAGAACTATCCCGCAATTTGCGTGTCCACTAAGTTAATTGTTATCTGCTCTTAGAAAACAGTTCCACTTCTTTGACATTTTGTCATTTTGTGCATGGTTGTACACAACAATATTGTATTTCTGTTACTTTCGTGCATGTACAACCGGATTTTAACAAATCAATGGTTGAGATGTCCATAGATTTCTCCCTTGCTTTCTTCAATCTCCAATAGAGTGGGTTAACTTTAGTTACTTTTTACAATATACATATAAGAAGGATGCAATATGACTTCTTGCTTCACACCAAAAGTTTGAAGATGTCAACAATGTTCATAATTTGGGATTATTCTTGTGAATATATTGGTAGCATCTCATATATTAGAAGATATGTAACAATGAGCATGAAATATGTAGGGTTTTGTAGCATGGAAAACAAAATTTTCTACCGCATACAAACAAACAAGCCAAGATCTATCTACTAGATTGTAGCAACGAGTCGATAGAATAACTCACCCTCGAAGATTCCAAAGTGTTTAACGAGAGCGGATTCTCGTGGATGATGTAGTCGTACTCTTCCCGATCTCAAGATCGCGTAGACGATCCTTCTGGCGCTGCGTTCCGGCAGCGCTCCCGCAGTCGGTCACACGTTCGGTACTCGACGAAGACCTTCCTCTCCCTTGTTCCAGCAGGCAGCGGAGGTTATAGCACTCTCCTCGCGATTCCGGCAGCACAACGGCGTGGTACCAGAAGTAGAGGGGAGATCTCGCAGGGCTTCGCCTTAAGCCGGAGCGAGTATGGTGGGCTATGAGAAATCCCTCGACGATCTAGGGTTTAGACACGCCGAGGAAGAGGTGCTAGGGCCGGCGGCTAGGGCTTGGTGGTGCCCAAGTCGGCGGCAAGGAGATCCCTAGGCGGCGGCGGCTGGGAGGGCGGCGGCGACTAGGGTTAGGGTTTTCGGGGCAAGGGACTTGTGTGTCTCTAGGAGGGAGCCCTGCCCCTCCTTATATAGGTGGAGGGGCCGGCCGGCCAAGGGGAGGGAGGGGAGTCCCTTCCCAACTCGGCTTGGGTGGTGCGCCGCCGGTTGGAGGAGGTAAACCCTCCCCAACTCGGTTTCCCACTCCTCCTCCTCTTTCCAAAACTTGCCGTTTGACTTTCAAACTAGCCGTTTGACTTTTCAAACTAGGATTTGAATAAACCCTCTATTTTGAACAACGATGACACCGAGTACATGATGCAATCATATCAACTTGATATAACACATTCACGTACCCTTCCCCCCGGAGTGCCGGACATTCCGGAACCTTCTAGAACATTCCCGATGAAAACACTGGAACCATTCTCCATCTCCGAAACAGGACTTTCCTTATATGAATCTTATTCTCCGGACCATTCCGGATCTCCTCGTGATATCCCGAATCCCATTCGAGACTCCGAACAACATTCGGTCTCTTTCTCATCATTCCATAACTACCCAAACAACGTCGAATCCTTAAGTGTGTCTCCCTACGGTTCGTGAATTATGCGGACATGATCGAGACACATCTCCGAACAATAACCAATAGAGGAATCTGGAAATTCATATGGCTCCCACATATTTCTACGATTACTTTGCGATCGAATGAACCACTTACATACGATATCAATTTCCCTTTGTCTCACGATAGTTTACTTATCCGAGGTTATGATCGTCGGTATCTCTGCATACCTAGTTCAACCTCGTTACCGATAAGCACTCTTTTCTCGTTCCTGTGATATGTGATCCCTTGTGAGCCAGTCACATGCTTGCAAGCTAATTGGATGACATTTCACCGAGAGGGCCCAGAGTATATCTATCCTTCATATGGGTGGACAAATCCCACTCTTGATCCATGTGTTTCAACCAATACTTTCCGAACACTCAATGCCACCTTTATAAGCACCCAGTTACGGTGTGGTGTTTGATGTCATCAAAGCATCCATCCGGTAAAGGTGATATGCATGATCTCATGGTCGAAGGAATTAGATTACTATGTATCAGAAAGCATATAGCAATTGAACTATTAAAATGACTTGATCTTTATGCTACGCTTATCTATAGGAGTATGTCCACCATATCATTCTCCTAACGATATGATCTTGTTGTTGATAACATCTCAATGTCCATCATAGGGAAACCACAATTATTTATCAACCAACAAGCTAGTGATGTATAGAGGCTTATACTAGGGACTTCAATTTAAGTTTACAAATCACACAAGTATCAATGTTTCCTTGTTAATACTATTATAGCATGAATGTAAAAATTTATCATAAACACAAAGATATAATAATAACTACATTTATTATTGCCTCTAGGGCATATCTCCAACAAAATATGCAACCATGACATAGAAGAGAAGACCAACGTCTTTTAATCACCTTGGCATCTTCCTATATGATATCAAAATCTTGTTTGACTTAACACCAGTATTTTACCAGAAAATAGCTTATGCAACCTTTGCGTAGTTTCGTTGTTGTTTTAGTGTCACTTCAACTAATTTCTATGTTGAACAAAAACCAAACTCCACCATTATATTTTTGTACACAATAGAAAAGGAAATTAAATTTTAAAAGTGCAGTAAGTGTACATTCAATTACTTTTTTATCAAGAACTTTCATACAAAACCTTTTTTACCTTACTAACTAAAAAGGCAAACTTTACAATATGAAGTATAGTGCACTCGATGGATTCAAAAAGTATATATAGCATGTTAATCTAGGAAAAAGTGTATGATTCCCACCAAAAGAACTTACACTACCTCCAACTAATAGCATATGACATCATATTTACATGGAGTAAGAAATGTAATGCCATAAAACCTATTGCCTAGTAAATATGTCTATCACAAATATGAAGAATGTAGGAACCTTTTCTTAACTTAGAGGAACCGTGATCTTCCATAAGGATGATAGGCCTGTCTTCTGACACCACCAGAAATTAGAAGATATCGGCTACCTAAATAACCATGTCCCAATCTTCAATGGAGAAAATAGTGAGCCATGCAAACGATATCTTCTTTTATTTTATGCATACTTACATAGACATATTATCAATACGACAAAAGGGAATGAAGCGAACAACATTATGCTACAAAAACATGACAAAATCGTAATATTGCTTAAAATCACATCAAAACCAAGATGCAGAAGCTAAAGTTTTTCTAGTGGAGAAAATATGTACCCATAATTTAGCAGAAACAAATGAAAAATAAATATATATATCTATACCAACTTCTTTAATATGGCCTTTTATGGTGTTTTTGCACAAAGCTGATATGTGCATATATATATATATGGAAAATAGCCTGCTAAACACGGGCATAGCTGCGCATAGCCTATCCACTGTTGATTCTATCATCTTTTGATATAGGGAGCACATGTATCTAGACCCAGGATTTGTCTAAAAACTAAGCCGTTAGTGTTCATTTGGTATGCATGCATGAAACTCTAGCAAAACAAACCTTATCTAATTTCGTTTTGGTTAGGCAAACCCTAATATACAACATGAGGTAAACCCTAACCCTAATATACTACATGCATGAAGCCCTAGCAAAACAAAGCTTGTCTAATTTCGTTTGCATGAGGCAAACCCTAACGAGCAACATGCAAAACAAAGCTTATCTAATTTCGTTTAGGTGAGGCAAACCCTAACGGACAACATGCTGAGAAACCCTAACTTATTTAATCCTTGTTCTCAATCCCTTCTCATTTTAGATGCTAAATTTTTTGTAGCCAAAACAGTGTGTTAATTTGGAACCCATGCTAAACCCTAGATTCTTGCATGCATGCACAAACTAACACCGTTAGCTCATCCATGTTCCACCTCACTTCCATCTAAAGGTTGCATGCATTTGATCCCTAAATCCAACGGTGCTCTGTCTATGCGCAGCTACGCCCGTGAGTAGCAAAACAGGTATTGAACGTGACACTCTTTCTAATCTTCTAGATGACCTATGTGAAACCTATAATAAAAGTGATTTACATACTTAAAGTGCATGTGTTGGGGAGCTCGTATAAACAATCTAATAGCCACTAAACAATATTTGTATTTATTCTTTATTTCCTTAATCCTAATTAAAATCCACAATCTATTTTTTACTGCAAAGTCCATAAATTCTTTTTAATATATTGATCCTGACAAAAAATGGAAAAACATTTTACCTTTCCATATATATATATATCACACCGTGATTAGTTTAATTTAGGATTTTCCTTATTTATTTAATCCTAATTCAAATCCACAAACTCTTTTCTATAGCCAACTCCACGCACTGTCTTACTTATACAGATCCTCGGTACAAAAGGATTAAAAAAATTACCTTTCAATATATCACAAAGTGATTTGTTTGTAGTACGTGCCTATGAGCTTTTAGCAGGAAGAGAATTTGAGCAGACGACCAGGCTCATCAACATGCTTTATTTTTTTATTTTTAGATCCATTGAGGTTTGCGTGCAATTTGTATTGTTTTTCACGTAGCCAAGGGATACACTACACGTATGTACGCAAAAAAAAAAGGAACACACGCCCACGTGTGAAGGTACGAAACAGTAAATGTGTTGTTTTCTTTTAAAAAAGAACGTGTTGTGTTTTCTTTAGAGATCAAACGTGTTGTATTCAAACAGGATTATGTACCCGGCCTCTTATATGAGACTATCGTATCGTGTTGGACCCGATGTGTCGTGTCAATTAACTAAAACACGTGACATATTTGTTACTTAAATCTGGATGTAATCCACCCAATGTGTCGTGTCAATTAACTGAAACACGTGACATATTTGTTACGTAAATCTGGATGTAATCCTAGCCGCAAATTCTAGATCTAACTATCCAAAATAATTGTGATGATGTGGATCAACCTCATGCCTCAAAAACACCCTTATATTGCTTTTAGTATATAATAGAATAGATTTTTTGCTATAAAGTGTCGGGCGAGGTCTCCGTCAAAACTTCGGCAAGGTCTCCGATGAGATTTATCTTTTTATTTTTATCTCGTGGGCGAACCGTTTTTTGCTACATGTTGCAAAAATAAAATATTTTGTAACAAAATCATATGTTTTATAGTAAAAACTGGTTTTAGGCAGAAAAAGATAGACACGCGTGGTTGGCTTGGCCCAGGGATGAAAACCATCAATCCCCTAGGGAATCGACTAGTAGTGTCCTTTTCCGTACGCCATACAAAAAGATCATCTTCCGTAAGCCATTCAAAACATCGTATACCTTTTTTTCCCGCGGGCCCGCCCCCTGTATTGTGCTTCCCGGTAGTAAACCAGGACGGGCTCGATTCCTCCGCATTTCATTAATCATCGGCTTCTGTTCTAAGATAGGAGTATTAGAATGTGTCGTGACATTTTTTCAGGAAATGAGTTGAGAATTAGTCAGAAGAATTTATGTGCAATTAGGAGTATATTGTTTGATGCACAACACGTGTGCCGCTCTCTTTGAATCTTTCTTAGTTTTGTTCTATGACGTCACACCAGGTGGCAAGCTATTGAAGCATGGATTTTCTCCTAGTCGTCACATAAATCGTTGCGGAATATGGTACTTGGTTTCTGTCAACGTCACATAGAACAATGTCACGTCGTTTTACTTCATTACGGAAGGGCCCATCAGGGCCGGTCCAGAGATTTCAGGGACCCGGGGCGGAACTAAAATTTTGGGCTCTTTCTAAATTTTTTTATATACAAGAATGAAATGATGAAGAATAAATACTTCAAATATACCCATTTATAATATTTATATAAAAATGATAATGTTTACATATTACTTTCAAATTTTCTCTATGTATTCCTAGAAGCGAAGTCAGTGATAATGAAATCAATATCAATCCCGTCTAATAACTTCTTCTCGATGCCGTATCATAAATAACCACATTAACTGGTTCCTCGTCAACACTAGTAGATTTTGTAGGAGATGAATCAAATATAATATCATGATTACTTACATTGTTATTACCCGCGTTGATGTCATCTTTCTCCTCTGTACCGATCACATCCTCTAGATCAGTATTACTATGTTCCTCAACAAGAACTACTACCCTGTTTCGGTTTACAAGTCTTGCGCGTACTTCTATGTCGCCATAACCAATTAACAACACACAAATATAAAGAAGAACTATTAATTAGAACAAAAATTAGGGGCAACGTTAGACTGCAGAAGACTGAGATCAGAAATTCAGAATTCGAACCTGCAGACGCTGAACGGTCAAAGCGAAACCAGAGACAGGCCACGGACAGAGACATAGGGCGAGGGGGCGAGGCGATAGGCGACGATCGGCCGACAGGCGACGGCTTGCTGCTTGCCATGTGTGGATCTTCCTACGATCGACAGCGCAACGTTGAGTCGAGGTCGAGGCAGGAACCGGCGTGCCTTCATACGATACGATCAAAGAGGATAGCTGATCTAATCGCATGTTAGTTACGTGCTACCGTGATGGACTTCAAATCTGAAACATATATGTATGTCTAGCAAAGTAGAGAGTCCAATTTAGCCTAATAGGAAACTCAAAAATGCTATTCCTTCTGACCCATATTAGTTGACTTGGATTTATCAAATTTGGATAAACCTATATAAATAGTGTCTAGATTCATCCTAATCTAGAAAATTTGAGTCAACTAATATGGGTCGGAGGGAGTATAGTTTTTTTTTCTTTTCAAAGATCTATTATAACCTATATATGCTCCACATATCAGGGAGGGCCCCCCAAAATTTTGGACCCGGGGTGGCTGCCCCTCGGGTCCCCCCAAGGGCCAGCCCTGGGGCCCATTGGGCTTAGAAAATGAGACTCAATCTTTGATACATACACAAGTATAGGAACGGAGGAGTCAGGAGGAGCGCTAAATCACGTGCAATGTTATACTTTGTTTTATTGCAGTTTATTTTGGCACAGATTTCTAAAACGTGATGAGATTATGCAGCACGAATCTTAAAGCAGAAAATCAACACATATTAACGGCAACGAGGTGCACGTGATCTAGCATGCATACTAAAATCGCTGCTCTCAAGAGGAGCGGCGAAGTTCAGGGTCTTCCCTTTGGCGACAGAGCGGTAGAGCATTACTTTTTTTCTTTTGTTTTTCCTCGGACAACAGTTCACCGTTATATCCTTAAGGCTGGTTCTAGTGGAAGTATCATAGCTAGTTATCATGCAAGTCATGTTGATAAAAATCTGATATAACACAACAATTAATGAAAAAAAAGATGGTTAGAGTATCATAGGTAGATACCGTATTGCAAAGCAACCTTTGGTTGGATGGTTAGCGGGGTGATTGTACCCCTAGCCCACCAGAGTTCAAACCCCAGATTTGATACTGTGTGTTGCATAAATGGCGAAATATTTTTTCAGTGGAAGGCGACGTTCCCGTCGACAGCGAGGCGCCTGTGATGACTTCGTCAATCTCAAGACCCGATCCGCCGGCTCAGTTTCTCGGAGGTGCTCATAGGGATAGGATGTGCGTGTGTGCGTTCATAGGGGTGAGTGTATGTACGTATTGTGAGCGTCTTCGATTGTACGATGTTTCTGAAAAAATATAGATACCGTATCATAGCACATAAAACTAGAAAATTTTCATATAAATAAATCTTATACATAATTTTGTATTAAAATTCAATAAATCATTAAATATAGTAGTAGTATGATACTACCATATAATACCATGTACTATGGAGATAGTATCATACACTAGTATCATATGCAAGATACTAGTAGTACGATATAACACACTAATATGTATGCTTTTTCTTTTGCGTAGGTCAAAAGGTCAAACAAGACATACAGAAGCACCGCCTTGCAGCTTGCTTGAGAAGCACACCAATTACGACAGAATATACATTGAGCAAACCAGCCTCATCACGCAGCTGCAGCCCACGCTACTGTGTGCCTTCCGCTGCTCGAGCGGAACGTTGAACTTGAATCAATCAAGAAGGAGATGCAGATCGTTGCTATCTGGTCAATGCCGAGGAGTCCTTCACCCCCGGCAGAGACGCCATCGTGCACATGTGTTGAACCCTTCGTTAGAGCGGCGTCGACCTTGCTGATATGACGCCTCCACTCTGAAAAGTTGGCCTACTTGGAACCATATAAGAAAAGAAAAGGTTAGTTGTTGATGAAGTACACAATTACAATTTTTTTTGCAGGTAATTACATATTTATCCTTCATAAATAATTTGAGAGTACAAAAGATTGAAGTAGGGTCATGAGTTGCTTGTCAAGATAACTACTGCATAATATACGAAAATATTGGTCCATCATTATAGCAAAATGACTATACATGAATTAACCGAATCTGGAGTGGATAGTATGGGGAGTGTGGATATAAGGGTGAAGGGGGAGAGCATTAACCGGCGGTGCATGGTGACGTACATATCCTGGTTGCTTCAGCAAGGGGTTCGGAAGCCAGGTTCGATCCTTCTCCGCTCCCACTAGAGGAAAAAGGGCTATCCGTTCGCGACCCCTCGGAGCATTAGTCCCGGTTGCGCCACCAACCGGGACTAATGCTGGCACGCGTCCTGGTTGGAGCGGGCACGGGGCCAGGGGGCATGCGTCCCGGTTGGTAAGGGGGCATGCGTCCCGGTTGGAGCCACCAACCGGGACTAAAGGTTTGGCCACAGCCACGTGGCGTGGCACGCACCTTTAGTCCCGGTTGCTGGCTCCAACCGGGACTAAAGACCCCTGCCCTCTATAAATGCAACGTCCCAGCCCCCTCTGCCTCCACTCTGTTTTTTCGAATGGTGGAAGGTGTGAGGGGGTGTGCTAGTTTTTTCTCATGCATGCATTGAAGGTGTTTGATGAAATGTTTGAGTGAATAATTCCGTTGAATTTCTCATAGAACAAAAATATAGAAGGTGTCCGAGACGCACTTGAGCTTTCTCCTCTTTATTTTCCTCGATCGAGGTTAGCAATCTTATCTTTTCTAGGTCATTGATACAATTCATGTGTCGGTGTGAATTGGTTATTTCACTATTTATGATGTCCTGTTTTTTGATAAACTTACTTATATGATGCAGATGAACGGTCGGGAATGGATGTACGGTGACCGGCGCGTAGCCGGGTATATCAAAGGCGTGGATAAATTTATCGATGTGGCTACGGCAAACAAAGAGAATGGATTTATACGTTGTCCATGTGTTCAATGTCGGAACAACAAGGAGTACTCTTCCTCGAAAATCATTCGCGGCCACCTGATTATGAAAGGTTTCATGCCCAACTATAATTGTTGGACCAAGCACGGGGAAAGAGGGGTTATGATGGAAGATGGTGAGGAAGAAGATGATGATAACAACTATCATCATATGTTTCCTGAATACAGTGATACTGCAATGGAAGACAATGGAGAGGAAAGAGGTGAAGAACGGGCATCAGATGAGCCGGCTGATGAACTTGGTAGGGTCATTTCTGATGCAAAGCGAGACTGTGAAACAGAAAATGAGAAGTTGAAGTTAGAGGGCATGTTAGAAGATCACAAGAAATTGTTGTACCCAAATTGTGAAGATGGCAGCACAAAGCTCGGTACCACACTGGAATTGTTGCGATGGAAGGCAGAGTGTGGTCTAACTGACTCCTCATTTGAAAAGATGCTGAAAATAATGAAGCCGAAGTTTCCAAAACATAACGAACTTCCCGAGAGTACCTACGAAGCAAAGAAGACTCTCTGTCCTCTGGGATTAGATGTGCAAAAGATACATGCATGCATTAATGACTGCATCCTCTACCGCGGTAAGGAGTATGAGAATTTAGATAATGCCCGGTATGCAACGCGTTGCGGTATAAGATCAGACGAGATGACCCTGGTGATGTTGAGGGAGAGCCCCTCCGGAAGAGGGTTCCTGCTAAGGTTATGTGGTATGCTCCTATAATACCAAGGTTGAAACGCATGTTCAGAAACAAAGAGCATGCCAGGTTGTTGCGATGGCACAAAGAAGACCGTAAGAAAGACGGGAAGTTGAGACACCCTGCTGATGGGTCACAGTGGATAAAAATCAAGAGAGACTTCCCAGACTTTGCAGGTGACGCAAGGAACTTATGGTTTGGTCTAAGTACGGATGGCATGAATCCTTTTGGGGAGCAAAGCTGCAGTCACAGCACCTGGCCCGTGACTCTATGTATCTATAACCTGCCTCCTTGGTTGTGCATGAAGCGTAAGTTCATTATGATGCCAGTGCTCATCCAAGGCCCGAAGCAACCGGGCAACGACATTGTTGTGTACCTTAGGCCATTAGTTGAAGAACTCTTACAGTTGTGGGGCAAACCAGGTGTACGTGCGTGGGATGAGAACAAACAGGAGCCATTTAATCTACGAGGGTTGTTATTCGTAACCATCAATGATTGGCCTGCTCTTAGTAACCTTTCAGGACAGACAAACAAAGGATCTAAGGCATGCACCCACTGTTTAGATAAGACCGAAGGTACATATTTGCATAAATGCAAGAAGGTTGTGTACCTGGCGAATCGATGATTTCTTCCGACCAATCAACCCGTAAGAAAGAAAGGCAAGCATTCAAAGGTGAGGCAGATCACCGGAAGAAGCCTGAACTCCCTGCTGGTGATGATGTATTTGGTATGGTCAAGGACATAGAAGTAATCTTTGGAAAGGGTCCCGGCGGTCAATCAGTTCCGAACGACGTCGCTACAGGACACGCACCCATGTGGAAGAAGAAATCTATATTTTGGGAGCTGCCATATTGGAAAGTCCTGCGTGTCCGCTCTTCAATCGACGTGATGCACGTGACTAAGAATCTCTGCGTGAACCTGCTAGGATTCCTAGGCGTGTATGGGAAGACAAAAGATACACCTGAAGCACGGGAGGACCAACAAATTATGAAAGACCCAAAGAACATGCATACAGATAACAAGACGGATAAAGGGCGTCACTTAAGTCGTGCCAGCTATGCTCTTACCAAAGCAGAGAAGGAAATCTTTTTTGAAGTCCTTTACAGTATCAAGGTGCCGTCGGGCTTCTCATCTAATATAAAGGGGATAATAAATATGGCAGAGAAAAAGTTCCAAAACCTGAAGTCTCATGACTGTCACGTGATTATGACGCAGTTGCTTCCGATTGCATTGAGGGGGCTTCTACCGGAAAATGTTCGAGTACCCATTGTGAAGCTGTGTGCATTCCTCAATGCAATATCTCAGAAGGTAATCAATCCAGATATTCTGCCAAGGTTACAGAAGGATGTGGTACAATGTCTTGTTAGTTTTGAATTGGTGTTCCCACCATCCTTCTTCAATATTATGACGCATCTCCTGGTTCATCTAGTGGAAGAGATTGCCATTCTCGGTCCGGTATTTCTGCACAATATGTTCCCCTTTGAGAGGTTCATGGGAGTCTTAAAGAAATATGTTCATAACCGTGCTAGACCAGAAGGAAGCATCTCCAAGGGATATGGAACAGAGGAGGTCATTGAGTTTTGTGTTGACTTTATTCCTGACCTTAAGCCGATTGGTGTTTCTGACTCGCGGCATGAGGGAAGACTAAGTGGAAAAGGCACGCTGGGAAAGAAAGCAATGATATGTAGGGACGGGGATTCTTTCACTAAAGCACACTACACAGTTCTACATAATTCCACCTTGGCAGCTCCGTATATCGAGGAACACAAGAATATTGTACGCTCCAAAAACCCGGGGAAGCCTGAATCATGGATTACAGATGAACACATGAAGTCTTTCGGTGGTTGGATGCGGACACATCTCTTGAATGACACCATTGTTGGAGATCAGCTATACTTGTTGGCCGCGTCACCATCTTCTACTGTATTGAATTTCCAAGGGTACGAAATAAATGGGAATACATTCTACATGATCGCCCAAGATAAAAAGAGCACCAACCAAAATAGTGGTGTCCGCTTTGATGCAATAGACGAGAATGGACAAAAGGACACATATTATGGTTACATAGAGGAGATATGGGAACTAGACTATGGAGTCTCTTTTAAGGTCCCTTTGTTTCGCTGCAAATGGGTCAACCTGAATGGGGAAGGGGTAAAGATATACCAGTTGTACGGAATGACAACAGTGGATCTCAACAATCTTGGTTATAGAGATGAACCATTCATCCTAGCCAATGATGTGTCTCAGGTTTTCTATGTGAAGGACATGTCCTCCAGACCGAAAAAAAGAAAAAATATGCAAACGAATACATCATATGATGAGCCAAAGCGTCACATAGTTCTTTCAGGGAAAAGAAACATCGTGGGAATCGAGGACAAGACAGACATGTCAGAAGATTATAATAAGTTTGATGAAATTCCGCCCTTCACAGTGAAAACTGACCCAAGCATTCCGTTAAGTAAAGAAGATGCTCCATGGTTACGTCTGAAGCGGTCATAAGGAATGACATATGCCAAGAAGTTCATGCTCATATTATGTAACTCTAGTTCATGTCTTTCGCGGTTTGTGGCTTGACCGAAGGATATCTTTCGCGGTTTGTGGCCTTTAGTCCCGGTTTTGTAGTCTCAGTTTTTAATATTAATAAATGTCTTGAGTGTTAGTCCTGTTTTGTGGCTGGACCGGGAGTGCCTCTATGACCAGTTTCTTAGAGATGCCGGAGGACTGGGCTCTGTCGTCATCTCCTTGAAACTGGTCGTAGTGGTGTCCCTGCTCTCGAAAACCATCTTGCAGCTTGTAACTTCACTAACTAGATCAATACGCCTCAGAGCTAACTAATTTAACATATTAGGGAGTGCCTCTATGACCAGTTTCTCGGAGATGCCGGAGGACTGGGCTTTGTCGGCATCTCCCTGAAACTGGCCGCAGTGGAGTCCCTGCTCTCGAAAACCATCTTGCAGCTTGTAACTTCACTAAGTAGATCAATACGCCTCGGAGCTAACTAATTTCACATATTAGGGAGTGCCTCTATGACCAGTTTCTCGGAGATGCCGGAGGACTGGGCTCCGTCGGCATCTCCCTGAAACTGGCCGCAGTGGTGTCCCTTTTCTCGAAAACCATCTTGCAGCTTGTAACTTCACTAACTAGATCAATACGCCTCGGAGCTAACTAATTTCACATATTAGGGAGTGCCTCTATGACCAGTTTCTCGGAGATGCCGGAGGACTGGGCTCCGTCGGCATCTCCCTGAAACTGGCCGTAGTGGTGTCCCTGCTCTCTAAAACCATCTTGGAGATGCCTCAAACTGGCTGGAGGACTGGACTCACAAGGATGCATATTTATAGTACAAGCAGCTCGGCATAATGTCGACACTCACGACATAATGTCGACACTCACCCCTATTATTAGTGTTGACTCATCTTTAGTCCCGGTTGGTGTCTCCAACCGGGACTAAAGGTTCATCTTTAGTCCCGGTTGGTGACACCATCCGGGACAAGGTACAAGCCGCACGACATAATGTCGACACTCACCCCTATTATTAGTGTTGCCTGGCCCACTCTGCCGCAATCCCTTCAGTCGCGGTTGGTTTCTCCAACCGGGACTAAATATGAACCCTCTGTTTATATAGGCATTTCCCTCTATTTATTAGGTAACACTTAAGACATTTATTAATATTAAAAACCGGGACAAACCGGGACTAGCTAACACTCAGGACTAAAGCCGCCCCCTTTAGTCATAATCATGCCTAGTCCTATAGTACGCAGCTTCAGGGTCTTCATCGTCGTCGTCATCATCATCGTCATCGTCACTTGCCACTCCGGGGATCCTCAGCCCATCCATGGCATATACCAGGGGCCATTCCAGCCTCGGATTCACGGCGGGTGGGAGAGGGGTCTCCTGGAAGACGATGCTGCTACCGCCGGGACAGTGTGGGGCCTGTGGCGGGTGGACTCGTGGGCACCGTAGGCGAGGATGGTCTCCCCCGGCGATGTAGCGCATCACTTCGATGATAGTACGGTTCGCCCACCACAGACGACGGCCGGCTTCGTAGTGGTTCACCGGTGGCGGGCCATCACCCTCGTACCTGGCGAGCTCCCTTTCCCGCCTATTAGCGAAGAAGGCATTCCAGGTGTCGTAGTTGTCGGGATCCCACTAGGGATCCATCCGCTGCTCCGGCGTGAGCTCGTGGTAGAAGTGGTTTGTGATGGCCGCCTGGCGTGCGGAACCTTGAGGGACAGGAGGGACAGGAACCCCTCCAGCGCTCAGCATCCAGCCGGCGGGCGGCCGGTAGCCCGGCGGACAAGGGTAGTTGGAGGCGCACAGCGCCTCGGTCTCCTCGAGGGTCAGAATGGCCCAGTAGGCGTTGTCCATTGTTCTAAGAGAGGAAGGTGTGGATGTGTGGATAGCCATGACACGATCACCCTAAATATAGAGGGAAAGGGCGGGAAAACTTGGCGTGAAGCTTTGGGAAATGGCGGGAAATATCTTTAGTCCCGGTTAGTGACTACATCCGGGAGTAAAAGCTCTAGTAGAAAGGAAAGGGCGGGAAAACTTGGCGGGAAGAGGTGGGAAATGGCGGAAAATATTTTTAGTCCCGGTTTGTGACTACATCCGGGACTAAATGTGTGCCGAACAATGATCATGTTTCGAAAAAACCTTCACAAAATGACCTATCATGTTCGAGGTTTCATGGCTTTTTCGGTCCAAATGACCGATGTTATGTGCTGAATCACGGCATAGTTTGTGATGTTGTGCCCATATTATGCATGTGTGTTGACATTGGTATGGAGAACAATGTTGCAGGAGGAAGTTTTCCTTTTTGTCACACGGAAAAGCCCTTTTCCATTTTCCGAGCGCAAAAAACGGGTCGTTTTGTGAAGTAACCACCAAAATGCCGTTTCACAATGCTACCGTCCCATTTTCCTAAAATACTAGACCACCTTACATGGACTATCTCCCAACCAGTACATCTCAAACCTTTTCGTCCATCCCGGGTAAAAAGGACAAATGTCTGCCGAATCGGTAGGAAGTGGGTCCGGTTTGTACTACAGGTACATGATCTATCGCCCATGATTTTTTGAAAAAATCATTTTTAGACTCGCAATATGTGGTTTCTTCAGAGATCCAATGCAAGTTCTAACGATGCTCGTCCCCTATCTTCATGCACACCGGTTCAACCATAGTTAGAAATTCAGATAATTCAAAACGGGCATAATAAATTCAAAAAAAATCCGAACAATGAAAATCCTTTGCTTGGTGTCATATTTTGTTACATAGTTGAAAGGAAAAATACCAGACTTGGTATATTGATCATGTTTCGAAAAAACCTTCACAAAATGACCTATCATGTTCGAGGTTTCATGGCTTTCGGTCCAAATGACCGATGTTATGTGCTGAATCACGGCATAGTTTGTGATGTTGTGCCCATATTATGCATGTGTGTGGACATTGGTATGGAGAACAATGTTGCAGGAGGAAGTTTTCCTTTTTGTCGCACGGAAAATCCCTTTTCCATTTTCCGAGCGCAAAAAACGGGTCGTTTTGTGAAGTAACCACCAAAATGCTGTTTCAGAATGCTACCGTCCTATTTTCCTAAAATACTAGACCACCTTACATGGACTATATCCCAACCGGTACATCTCAAACCTTTTCGTCCATCCCGGGTAAAAAGGACAAATGTCTGCCGAATCGGTAGGAAGTGGGTCCCGTTTGTACTACAGGTACATGATCTATCGCCCGTGATTTTTTGAAAAAATCATTTTTAGACTCACAATATGTGGTTTCTTCAGAGATCCAATGCAAGTTCTAACGATGCTCGTCCCCTATCTTCATTTTAAAAGGTTACATTAATTATTTTTTAAAAATAGAAAATGGTTTTGGATTATTTATTCAAATCCATACACTTCTTATGTTTAAAGTTTTTCTAAATTCCAAATTAATATTCAAAAATATAAGTTAATTCATTTTAAAAGGTTACATTAATTATTTTTTAGAAATAGAAAATGGTTTTGGATTATTTATTCAAATCCATACACTTCTTATGTTTAATGTTTTTCTAAATTCCAAATTAATATTCAAAATTATAAGTTAATTCATTTTAAAAGGTTACATTAATTATTTTTTAGAAATAGAAAATGGTTTTGGATTATTTATTCAAATCCATACACTTCTTATGTTTAAAATTTTTCTAAATTCCAAATTGATATTAAAAAATATAAGTTAATTCATTTTTAATTGTAAATGGTTCATATTTTAAATGGTTACATTAATTGTTTTTTAAAACAGAAAATGGTTTTGAATTATTTATTCAAATCCAAACACTTTTTATGTTTAAAGTTTTTCTAAATTCCAAATTAATATTCAAAAATATAAGTTAATTAATTTTAAATGGTTACATTAATTATTTTTTAAAAACAGAAATTGGTTTTGGATTATTTATTCAAATCCATACACTTCTTATGTTTAAAGTTTTTCTAAATTCCAAATTAATATTTAAAAAATATAAGTTATTTCATTATTAATTTTAAATGGTTCGTAGTTTAAATGGTTACATTAATTATTTTTCAAAGCAGAAAATGGTTTCGAATTAGTTATTAAATCCAAACACTTTTTATGTTTAAAGTTTTTCTAAATTCCAAAGTAATTATCATTTAAAAAACATTACAAATTTAAACCCCAAAATAAAAAATAAGGCGGGAATGAAGAGAAAATAACTGAAATTTTTTGAAAACAGGGGAATACGTCCCGGTTGGAGCCACCAACCGGGACGAAAGAGCCCCCTGCGCGCGCGCCCCTTCAGCTGCTGAAAATTGGACTATAGGTCCCGGTTGGTGGCTCCAACCGGGACGTATGCACCTTTAGTCCCGGTTGGAGCCACGAACCGGGACTAAAGGCCCTTTAGTTATAACAGCGCGTGCCTCCTCTTCTTCTTCCCTTCCCCACTCACTTCTCTGCCTCTGCCTCTTCCCGCGCCCTCGCCGACGATGATGCCGCCAGGCTGCCCCCGCCACCGCCGCGCGCTCCCCGTAGCGGCTCCGTCGTCAACGCCTCCGCCTCCGGCCGCCACCCGCGTCTCTTCCCGCGCGCCGACGACCGCGCCGCCCGCGCGTCTCCTTCCCCCGACGACCGCCGGCCGCCCGCGTCTCTGCTTCCCGCCCACCGCCGCGCGTCAGGTACGGCGCCGCCCCTCCCTGCCTCTCTGTCCTCCCCCTCCCTCTGCTGCTGGTGGTGGGCGCGGCGGCTTCGATCGGGTGGTGCATCGTCGCTGGCGCCATTTCCTCCACCGCCGCGTCGTCCTTGTCCACGGCCACGGCGGCTGCGTCCTCCTTGACAGCGGTGGCGAGGTGGCTCCGGGCCCCACCTCTGTTTCCCCTTTGCTTGCGTGGCGAGGTGGCTCCGCGTCCTCTGTTTCCCCTTTGCTTGCGTGGCTGCTGAGGTGGCTCCGGGCCCCACCTGTCAGCCACTATGGCTAGTTGTTACTATGGTGCAAAAGGTTTAAACATTTGATTTAATAATTTCAGAATTTGAATAAAACTTGTAAATTCAATAACTTTTAATCTGTAATACAGAAAAATACAAATAATATACCAAAATGTTCAGAAAAATGAGAAATATCTATCTATGCTATAATCATGCATTGTTCAACAACTTAAATGACAAGTTTAATTAGAACACCCTAGTAACCCTAACAGGTGATTCCGGAGTTCCTTGAGTTAGGGTTTGCGCCCCTCGGAACCCCGATTAACTTGTCGAGCATGCTTTAGGGTTACATTCCAATGCACATTAACTTGTCGTATCATCATCATTGCTTGAGCATTGCATCGATTCCATGTGTTGATTGTTTCCCTTTCTTTCCGGTGATTTGGTTCTTCTCGGTAGAATACGATATCGAGATCGAGATCGAAGACCGAGATCAAGACCATAGATAGATCTAATTAAATGACAAGTTTAATTAGAACACCCTAGTAACCCTAACAGGTGATTCCGGAGTTCCTTGAGTTAGGGTTTGCGCCCCTCGAAACCCCGATTAACTTGTCGAGCATGCTTTAGGGTTACATTCCAATGCACATTAACTTGTCGTATCATCATCATTGCTTGAGCATTGCATCGATGCCATGTGTTGATTGTTTCCCTTTCTTTCCGGTGATTTGGTTCTTCTCGGTAGAATACGATATCGAGATCGAGATCAAAGACCGAGATCAAGACCATAGATAGATCGAAGACCTTTTGTAGCCTTATACTCATGTTCCCCTCTCATAGCCTTAGGGTTTAGGGTTTCTCTTCATTTTTATTATTGTGTATGTATATATTAGGGTTTCACCTTCGATCCGGAAAATATTCGTTAGCCGCTTTGACTTATTCGTAACTTTCTCCTTTAGCCGCTTTGACTTATTTGTTTTTCCACCTATGCAGAAAATATGGACCCACACGTCAGAGACGAAGAAAAGGAAGAGTTGATCCAAGGTGTGATCCGTGGGGAAGATAATCTAGACGTATCAACGTTTCTGAACAACTCCGGTGAGGGTGATCCTCTTTTTACCGGAATAGACAACTTGTTTGAGGTTGAAGGTGTTGCCTTCCGCGAGGGAGAAGGCGATGCCTTGTGTAATCGAGAAGACGACCGCTCCGGCGAGGTGCATGTAATATAAATCAATTCATTAATTAATCATCTGCTATCTATATAGAAATAGTAACGACGATCTTTCTTCTTTTAGCCCTCCGGATCGAAGGAATCTACTGAAAAGAGCAGACGAGGCCCAACCAAAAATTTGCAAGACCATGAGAGGTTCAGGATCGAAGATGTCGCTGAAGACGGCAAACCGACAGCTCCCGAAGTTGTCGCAACCAAATTTGTGGCACAATGCGGAGTAATTGTTAGGGACTTAATCCCGATCACCATTAGAAATTGGAATAGGCCTGCTAATGCGGATGAAGAGGGAACATGTTTATTTGTCCCTAACCACGCCAAAGATTTATTGTGGAAGAGGCTCATGGTTAATTTCAAACTACCGAAGATAGAGCTGGATCCAAATGTGGAGGATCCAGTTGAGGACGCTTTACAACATGGGAGAGCCATGGAGGCTAAGGTCAGGGAGTGGGCTTTGAAGAAGATGGCCCAGTGTTTCACCAACTGGAAGAAAAGATTGCACCTTGACTATGTCGTGAAAAAGAAGACTCCCGATTTCAAGAATATTCAGTTTGAGAAGATAAAACCATTCTGGGCTGAGTTTGTGGAATACAAGAAATCAGAAAAGGCTAAGAAAATGTCTGAAACGAATAAGCTGAATGCTGCTAAGAAGAAGTATCACCATACTATGGGGCAAGGTGGCTACAGGGTTGGCATTCCTAAGTGGGAGAAACTTGAGCAGGAACTGCGTGATAAAAATATCACCCCAGAGACAGACGATTGGGTAGAACGTGCAAGGAATTGGTTTTACGGGCATGGGGGCATGTTGGACTCGGAAGGGAGGTGTATATAGAACATACGACATAAAGAAGACCCCTTGCCAATCGAGAGGATCAGAAAAGCAGTAAAGGCTGTTAAAGATGGGGACTTCATTCCCGATAGAGAGAATGATGAGCTCACACTCCTTGGAAATAAGGAACATGATGGACGAACACGAGGCACAATAGGCTCCCAATAATGGAGGACTGGGTTTCCCGAAGAGAGGAAGAAATATCCTGATAGAAACCGTCAGAGGAGTAAGGACAGGGCGGCAGTTGAAGCAGAAAGTCAGAAAGAGCGAATGCGTTTAATTGAAGAACGATTAAAGCAACAACAAGATGAAATTAACTCACTTAAATAGCAAAGTACTACCGGCCCATCTCAGCAGCACACTGCATTCGATGCTACCGGCCTATCGAATAATCGAA
The DNA here is from genome assembly GCA_916181665.1 of Avena sativa. NCBI lineage: Eukaryota > Viridiplantae > Streptophyta > Magnoliopsida > Poales > Poaceae > Avena > Avena sativa. Next base: position 413,177,778 of record OV702282.1, read on the forward strand.
AAAGCAGTGTGGCTTCCACCGAGGTCCCGGGTGATGACAATGGCGATGACGATGATGCATCGACGATGGCTCCTGTTGGCTACCCAGTGGATGATATCACAGAGATGACACACTGCGAGCTACATGTCAAAGTTGTGAACATATCAATGAAGGTGGCGGTCGGCTATGCCTTACCAATTGGACCCACACCAACTTACCACTGTCGTCCGGTTCCAGAGGGCTACGCTGTTGTCGGCGTGGATGAAATCATGCCCACCTTTGAGGTTTTGGATCTTCACTACCCTGCTGGTGAAGGGGATGTGACTGTGCTGGGTGACGCAAAAAACGCCACCATTCTATGGCCGAAGGATTGTATCGTGCTTCGAAATCACACGCCAAGGCCATCTTCGCCGTCGCCTCACCCGTCTCCAGCGAGGTCGTCGCCGCCGCGGCAGCCGTCTTCGTCGCCTCACCTGGCTCCATCGCCTCACCAATCTCCGGTGCAGCCATCGCCGCGGGAGCCATCGCCGGCGCCTCAGGATAAAAAGCGTAAGCGTACCGCTACTGTGCGTCGTAAGCGATCGCCGAAACGTAAACAAGAGCCTCTTCCAAAAGTACCAACGGTTCCTCCCAAGAGAGCTTATGACTGTACTGAAGAGGAGACTGCGGCGATCGTTGATGCGGAAACGACAGCGTTTTTCGCTAAGCTGAGGCGGCCGAAAGAGCCAGAGTTCCCCAGCACCAAAGAAGAAAAAGCCAAAGTGTTGAAAATGCTAAAGAATCTTCATCAACCCGAGCCAAAGCTGTCATCAGACTATGAGCGTTCTATTCTCAAGTCACATGCGGCACAAAAAGCCTCGAAGAGCAGTACTGATGCAAGCGGGAAATCTGTTGCCCAGCTCGGAGAACAAGCAAAACAGACTTGCGCCCCTCTCAAGGTGATTTCTCAAACCAATGTGGGGTCGAGCAAATATGGGGTCGAAGAGCAGTATGATCCAGAGGTAGTTGCACAATACGGAGAAGCTGCCGCTGCTCAAGGTATGAGTATTGCCCAGTACTTATCCCAGTTAGAGTTCTTCCCCGTGAGTGAAGTAGCATACAAATACCAGTACGGAAAACCTCTCGTCAAACCTGAGGAGGTAAACAATCTTCCAACAAAAATGCGAAGATTGCATAACTGGTACATGCATGCCACAAGGGCCGGGGCTAACTGGATAGTGCTGAGGGTTACAAAAAAGCATCATGGGAAAGATAAGGATGACATGATATCCATTGAATTTGATGAACTATTTCAATTATTCAATCAAGACGCCTTGGACAAATCGATCATCAGTGCCTATTGTCTGTAAGTACTAATTCTGTAATTAATTTAGTCTCTAGCTATATTATTTTGTTTATTGCATGTATATAATCATACTGTAATATGCAGAATGAAGATTCTCGAATGCAGCAGAGGACAAATCTATGACATTGGCTTCATTGACCCATATTGGGTTCATGAAGCTAATCTCAAAATAAGCCCCCAGGATACGGAGGATAATATAGTACACGCGTTAAGGTTTCAAGAAACCAAAAGGGAAATACTATTTCCTTACAACTTCCAGTGAGTGTTATTGTCTTGTATACACTTTCTATTTCGCTTACTCGATGTTAAGTATATAATTGATTAGTTCTGCATTCGTAGGTACCACTATATTCTGTTAATCATTCAACTTGACAAAGGGCGTGTACTAGTCATGGACTCGAAACATAAACCCCTTGAGACGTGGAAGGACATGCGGATACTTCTCCAGCGGTAATTCTAATCATTACGACACTATATCGGCAACGTGCGTGAATTTTATGATATCAAGTACTTAATAACTTATTTTATTCGTTTTCTACGCCGGGCAGCGCTTGGAAACGGTTCACCAAGAAGGCTAGGGGTGTTTGGAAAGAGGAGCTTACATTTCAACCACTAAATGTAAGCACCGCTAGCTATATCCGCGCATCTCTTTGATTCTAGTTTTGATACAGTTATTATCATGCTTGATTATTATTTCGATTGAACTCTGTTCTCGTAAAGTGCCTGACGCAGGGACCAGGTAACAATCTATGTGGATACTATGTATGCGAGTTCATCCGGCAGACGTGCGATGAGAAGGGCAGAAATTTAGAGCAACTCCACGTACGTAAACAATTTCTATAGTTTTTAATTACAATCAAATTGTGTTTAGTTTCATATTCATATAGGCTGACTCCTTTTTTAAATCAGATCGAACATCTACGGGACGGTCTTCTGCCAAAGGATCGCGTACGAGCAATTCAGGAGGAATTGGCGGGATTCTTGGATGCAGAAGTCCTAAACACACAAGGGGAATACTACTCGGCTGTGTATAGACAATAGGAATTGTAAAAATAGCAACTTTCAAGAAATTGGCCGGTAGCATCGAATAGCAACTTTTGTATGTAGTGCATGAACTCGATCCGTGTATTGAATGTAATGTTGTCATGATGATCTTGTGTAATATAAGGTTCCTTTGTTGATAAGTGCAAAACACTAAATAAACAATAAAACAACCTAAATGAATTCTCTGCCGCGGCACAAAAAGTGGCGAAAATGCTGTCGCGGCAACAAAATGTGCCAAAATGAATTCTCTGCCGCGGCAGAGAAATGGGCCAAATCTCTGCCGCGGCAGCAGGTTATTAGTCCCGGTTCGTGTTACGAACCGGGACTAATGCTCCACCCCCCTCGCGCTCTGATGCCGCCACGTGTGCCCCATTTGTCCCGGTTGGTGGGGCAACCGGGACTAAAGGTTAGAGCTTTAGTCCCGATTGCCCCGTCCCGGTTGGGCAACCGGGACTAATGGCCCTTACCAACCGGGACGCATGGGCCCTTTTCTACCAGTGTCCTGGTGCCTCTCGGCTCTAGACAAGTGGGCAATCCGTTGGAAATATAAGCAATTTACCACAATATTTAATCCAAATAGACAGTATAGAAAACATTACTAAAAAATAAAAATATAAGAATAAAAACAGTCATAACAGTCATATAATCTATAGAATAAATAGTAACTAGCAATTCTAAACAGATTGCTACGACTAACATATGAAGTATGATGTGAACAAGATAGAAGAAGGTACACTTGTGGAAAACAGGCTTTCAGTCCCGGTCCGTAATAGGCTCTAGTCTCGGTTTTGGACCCGGGACTGCCAAAACGGGACTAGAGGCCCCCTCCCCTCTCTAGTCCCGACTCGCTATGGCCTGCGACAGATAATAGCCACGTGGCTGTTTCAGCGAGGCGGGGGTGGAAACCCTCTAGTCCCGGGCCGTAACACCACCCGAGACTATAAGGTTTTCTGCCGCGACAGAGAATTCGTGTGTTTCTCTGCCGCGATAGAGATTGTGTGTTTCCTTTTGTTTTTGCCACTTTTCGTTTTGTGTTTCACTATAATTTCAAACATATATTTCAGTACACATATTCTACGCTACTACATACACCGTACACGTTGATGCATCTTATAATTAATCGATCCCTTGCAAGCATATATATAATCAATCATATCAAAAGGAAGAAATGTTTTTGAAATTACATGGTCATTGAGGATATATATATCATATCAACTACATGGAGATCACTAAGGCATATAGAGTTCCTCGTCATCCCCATAATGTTCTCCATGTACATCAAGGACCTCTTTCATCATAAATCCCGTCAGCTCCTCTTGAATTGCTCGTATGCGCTGGTCTGGCTCTAGTTTCTCCCGCAAATCATAAATATAATGTGAGTCAACTTTTCGCTCACTGGTCAACTCGCGGATATAGTCACAGACGTAGTATCCACATAAATGAGTTTCTCTTTGAATGGACCTGATATTTTATAAATTATTCACCATTTTATAAGTTAGCTCCTCTTTGAATGGACCTGATATTTTCTGTCTGAACCGTGTCCAACACCTGCTCAGCAAAGAAGATAAACAAAGGAGTTATTAGTTACTTGATATCAAAAATGAATGAAAGAGGCCGATATAATGTGATAATGATTGAAATTACTTATGGAGCATTGCTTTCATGTCGCTCCACTGCTCTTGGTCCCAACTTAATGAGTCGTGGACTTTAACTAGGGACTTGTCAACTTGAATGTTTAGCAAGATCTAGTGGAATCTACGGACATTTACATAAGCATGCATGCATATCTCATCGAGTAAGCAAAAATAAAATATGTACAAGATAGAAACACTCACTTGAAGTTGTAAGGAAATAGTATTTCCTTAACAAAATTATTCTCGGTTAAGAACCTGCATAGGTCTTCCTCCACGTCCTTGGTGTGATTCTTTAACGTAAATTCATTAACGATATATGGGTCAATGAACCCAACGTCATATCTTCTAGCTCTTTTGCATTCAAGCATCTTCATTCTGCAGAATATAATATCATATAAAAGGATATATAGTTAGGATAATATATTAAATGCAATGAACGAGCTGAGCTACAAACTTAATTATAGAAATAAATCACTTACAGACAGTAGCAACCAATGATAGATTTGTTGAGGGCGCGCTGGTTGTATAACTGAAACAGTTCTGTCATTTGAACCTGTATCGAGTATGCTTTGAAGTGATGCTCCTTTCTCACGTCCACCGGAAACCAATCTTTCTGATGCTTTTTTTTCTGTTTGCAACATGTACCATGTGTGCAGATTTCGCATATATGTGGATAGACGCGCGAGCTCCTCACTACTGACTAGAGGCTCCCCTTGGACATACTTCCGTACTATCTGACCCACTGGCGTATCTTCATAGCCTAAATATTGACCAAGAGACATATTTTCTTCGGTAGCAAGTGCTTCGGCCTACGATATAGTGATGCCCATTAGTGCAGCATTAGTACGGGCTCTAGGGTCCATTATTTGCATGTCCATATCCATTTCAGCTCTGAAGGCCTTGTCGAGGTCTGAAATCACTTTGAGCGGAGCGACCGATTGATTCTTCTGTTGTCCGATCTAGGCAACTTGCTTCCCGCTTTTTGCACTTGTGATTTTTTTCTTCTTTGCTTGCTTAACAATCTCCCGGTCATAGTCTGATTCCAGATTCATCGATATCTGGGATGGTTGCTCAAGAAAGGACTTAGCCCACTTTTTGGTTTTTTCATCATATACCGGCTTTGGCTCAGGGTTTTTGGGTGCAAAATGCGCCTTTACTTGGGCAGCCACATCCGCGGCAGTTTCCACATCGGTCTTGTCATAAGGTCTCTTTGGAAGAGCCGGCAGGATGTCGACTATCTTCGCTGTTTGACCTTTCTTCGATGTGGGGTGCGGGGGAGCGTCGACCTTCCGTTTCTTCGACGAGGTAGTAGTATTGGACGGAGACGGAGGAGGAGATCGATTATTGCGCGGAGGCGGAGGCGGAGGCGGAGATCGAGTTCATGTACTCATGCTGCGGCGATCGACATCGGGGCGGGGTGGACTTGGAGGTTGACGATAGTTAGGTTGGGATGGACTTGGAGGTTGACGATAATCGAGGCGGGTGATGCGTGCACCCAGTGTTTGATGACCCACAAGTATATGGGGGTGTATCGTAGTACTTTCAATAAATAAGAGTGTCGATCCCAACGAGGAGCAGAAGGTGCTGAATAGTGGTATGGAGCGGGAAATCCCTGTGAATACTTGACAAACGGATTTTTAGTGGTTTTCTGATAAAGCAACAAAACAAGGAGCAAGTAACACAGACAACAAACAAACGGAGCAAGTGGCCCAATCCTTTCTTAGCAAAGGACAAGCCGGTGGAAATACTTATAAGGACCAAACATTCTCGAGGCCACATGGGAATTCTATCAAGTGATTTCGCTTCAAATAGTTGAGTACGTTTCTCTGGTGTTGTAAGTGTTATGTGGGTAAACATGTGCTAATGTACCGACCTTACTTGGACTAATACATACTTATGATTAAACTCCCTGCAAACATCCGTAACTACAGGAAAGTAATTAAGATATAAATCTAACCATAGCCTTAAACTCTGAGATCCTACACTCCCTTGTGCAAAGGTATCCTAATGGGGGTTCAGGTTTCTGTCACTCCGGCACCCCCACAATTAGTATCCAAATACACAATGCACTCCCTTAAGCCCATACATGGTGAAGTGTTATGTAGTCGAAGTTCACATGACACCACTAGAAGAATAGCACCACAACTTAAATACTAAACCATTGAATAATAACTCAACACAGATTCACTACTAACAACATGACTTCTCCCATGTCCTCAAGAACTAAATGAACTACTCATAAGACATCATATGGATCAAGATCAAAGATGATATGGTAACGGATAAAAATCTAAACATAAACAATAATCTAATGGTTCCACTCACAAGCATCAACTAAAATAGTAATTAACACGGGGAAAGTTTCCCCTAAAAACTAAAGCAATATCCAACACAATTGTTACAGCGGGATGGAGTGGTGATGATGGTGCTGGTGGAGACGATGGTGTGGATGATGATGATCCCGATGAAGCCTAGCTTGATGATGGTGTTCATGGCGACGGTCTCCCCTCTCCGGGAAGGAATTCGCCCGGCAGAAATCTATCCGCCAGAGAGATCTTTCTCTCTCGGTGTTTTCCGCCCCCCAGAGGCGGCGGAAATCTATCTGTAGTCGCTCCCTAAGGCTTAGGATTTCGTACGGAAGATATAGGCGAAGGGGCGGAGTCGGGAGCCGGGCAGGTGGGCTACACCTTCCCTAGGCGCGGCCTAGGGTGGGCCCGCGCCTAGGGGGTGTGGGCCCCCTGTGGCCCCTCTTCGCTCCTCCTTCTGGCTTCCTTATTCTTCTAGTAAAATAATATGTTTTCATATTTTTCTGGTATTTTTCTGATCTTCGCGAAATTGCACCGAAACGCCTTCTTTTCCATCAGAATCCAGACTCCGGCAGTCCATCCTCCAAGAATCATCCAACATTCATAAACAGATGAAAAGCCATAAGTAATACCTCATAATAAGACAAATATCAATGAATGGAGGTAAATTATGATATAGAATGGTGATGCAAATTGGGCGTATCAACTCCCCCAATCTTAGACTTCGCTTGTCCCCAAGAGAAAACTGAGCTTAGTAAACATGTCCACAGGTTTATGGAGTGAAGTGCCGATAAAAGAATACGAACAAGAAGCATCACATTTACCATTGCACAACTCATAGAAGAAAGCAACTCACCATTATATAACTTAGCTTGCAACCAAGTACAGCAGTCACAATAGAGATGCATAAAGATAAATCATAATTGGAATTGGCAAACTTGTTCTTGGTCAGAGAACACCTGGCAAATAGTTTTACAAAATATTTTTGTAGAAGTTTCAAAACAGGAGCACTCTTTGCTCAAAAAGGTTTTTCACAAGTGAAGGCTTTAAAATTAATACTCAATAGATAAGAGTTTTGTGCAAACAAGGAAGATAAAGAACATGATTGAATAAATCACCATATGAATGCTTGAAACACAACAACTCAACTGCTTGCTAGAGATAGAGAGGAAGTAGGTTTACTAACTCAACTTGGAAGTGGGAGAAAGGTCCCTTCTTAGAGGGAAACATAGATTACAAGTCATAAAGAGCTACCAAAAGATTATGGTACTTACTAGCTTTGAGCCCTCATTGCCCCTATCATAGGCATCTTGATATGATTAAGGTTAAAGTGCACAAAGATGGAGTATATGCTTGATGAAATATAAGTTGGCAATCTCATGTCCCTTGAATATGAGGGCCACTCCTCATGCTACTCAACTTTGGTCACAGGTAAGTTATTGTCATTGTAAGTATTTGCATATCATTGAGAACCGCCAACGGGGTACCCCTTGCACATGGTACATGAGCTTTCCCATAACCAAAACGACAAGGCAAGCAGACAATGAGCATCTCAACGATCTTTTTATTTACTATGTGCATAGCTTTTTATTGAGGATGCTTCATAGATAGCTCACTATGGTGATGCTGCAAGTTTCCACCATGATTAAGCATGGCTTAGGCTAGCGGCCCAGACGTTTCTCTAACACAAAATACAGACTCCATGGACTTACAAGTTCCCTCTTTATTTCACACCGTTGACATCCATAGACAAAAGAGCGCGATATCAATTGTGTATAGAGTACAAGTGTAATATTGGAAACGTTCCTTGTGACAACACGGTTCTACTAATTCCAACGTATAGATGAAAGCATATACAACTTCGATGGCATAATGGTTCAAGTCTATTAGGGGAAAGGCAATAAAGTGTGCCATCAAGTTCGTGAGAGCTTTACTAGTTTTCACATAAAAAAATACTTTTTAATTCGAAAGATAGATGAAGCTTGAGAATTTGCCTTGAATAGCAAAAGCTACTAGATATATATGGTGGACACAAGTGGCACATGTTTTTGGTTTAAAGGGATTTGGAAACATGAGAAGTATGCCTTCTTAAAACAGGTTTTTTGGCTAGCAAGGCTGGGTAGCAAGCAAGAGAGTTGAAAGAAACAAGCAAACATACAAGTAATAAAGCCAAACATGTAATCTTCCTTGAAAACACAAAAGAATCTTAAATAGAGAATACTAAGCTTATGAGCCAACAAGAAAGAAAATAAATGATACAAAATACCTGTAAGCCTTTTTTTCTCTTTTTTCTCTTTCAAAGTAATGCTACTGACCAGAACTCGGTTTGCCAAAACCAATTTAGATCCACTTGATGATCCCCAAAGTGATGCCAATACTGATCAACAAGATCCATCATATAATAGAGATTGCAAACTAAAGTGAGAAATGCAAAACATAAAAGATGAGACTTCTCATTAATATTCAATAAAGGCACTCACACCAAGGGATACATAGATAATCAACTAAAGGAGAGATACTTACACATGCAAACCAAACTATAAGATAACCTCTCTACCACTGATATGAATCCACTAAAAAGGTAAAAGATAAAAGATAATGGTGGTGATACCGCGGCACTCCCCCAAGCTTGGAACAAGCCAAGGGGATGCCAAACCTGATGACGAATTACTCCTTCGGTGGTGGTGGTGTTCTCTTGTCATCATATGACTTCCAAGGCAATGGTTACCCATCAAGAAAGGATGTCCTTGTCTCTGCAATCCTAAAACTAGCAACAGAGCTTATGCGATCAAATCTAGCCTCATACTCACAGTTTTGGTTTTGTATGTCATAGAGATGTGCTTGCAATTGGTTGGTGGCCTGACGGAGTGAGAAGATCTCTTATCGGAGCTCAGCAACCTCTCCCTCATGCTTGGTGATGAGTTCTGAATTCATCTTGTGAATAACATCCACTTCGCGTTCTGCCATCTTCTTGTACCTGAAAACTTCCTGCTCCAATGCTTCCATTCTGTCTTCCAGACTGCCTTCTCCTTTAGGGCCTTGAACTTCTTTCATCTGTACCTTCCCCTCTTTGAGGATCAACTCCTTGGAATGAATCCTCAACTCATACATGTATGGATTGAGGACATCCGCAGAGGAATCCTCCGTGGGTCATCCAGAGGAAAACATTGAAGCTCCAAATATGAGAATCTGCCTGACAGAAACAGATCGAAACAAAAACACGACGAGAACTCGATACAAGAACCTCGGGGAACCCGGGGGGGTTATATATTACGAAGTTTCTAGGTTTAAGGAAGGTTCTAATACGGAAACGAGGCGGAGCCGAAGCTCGGGGGAGTCAAACCCCCTCCAGACGTGGCCAGCTGGTGTAGTGACCTCGGATCGATAAGGATCCTAAGTCCCTATGATTAACATGCTAGTCCCTGGATCAACAGGTAGCACTCACAGTCGATGAAATATCATGTAAAACACAAAGTCTTTATTACACGGAGAATCCAGAGTATGAATTTATTACAAAATTGCTTAGCATTAAGCTAGCTCAAATAACAGCAGAAACATAAAAGCAGCTTGAGTCCATCAACGCCCCAGGCTTGTCGAGTGTAGACTCGCGATCCCTACGCACCTTTCAATCTTCGGACTCTGCACATAAAACGTGCAGCCAACAAGTTGGGTCAATACTTTGAATGTATTGGCAAATTACACCAAGGAGAGAAAAGGCTATCTCTACATGCAAGGCTAGTTTAGGCTGTAGAGTTCATTTGCTCAAAGCTAGTTTTCTTAAGTAGAGAGAAGAAGAGAGGATTGTCCTACTTTGTAAACATTTGCTTAGATAACATAAGGTCGAGTGGCACACGAGGATATTACGCACCAAGTGTCCAAACAACCAAACACTTGGATATTACGCACCAAGTGACACTTGGATATTACACACCAAGTTCCCAAATTCCCACCCATTGCCGATATTACTCACGCCATGGGGTTTTTAAAACCTTGTTTAGAAAAGAGAGAGGAAGATTCTTCAGAGGCTCCATGATTTAGACGCTCATTGTTGTTCTGTTACCGTGAACACGGCTGATCGATCAGATTGCAATACTCTCGAGAGTTTGTGCACTTTACCCACAATCCACGATCAAGTCCTTTCAGACAAGACCATGGCGAGGCTTTCCTTTAGTAGCCCCTCTACCTTCCGGATCCAACCGTGCCAAGAACCTCCAAATGTTGGTACCCAGGTGAGGTTAACCCACTAAGTACTAGGCCAAGACAGAGCCCATAATGTATTGTGGTTGCACTAGAAGCTTCTGAATTCTAAAACATGGCAGACTTCTTTGATTCCTGGGCGGCCGTCCACCACCAAAATCTCACTCGTTGACCCGACAACCATTCCGCCCAGAAGAAAACTTAGTTTTATTTTGAAGTGGATTTGAGGAGAAAGGTTTGCTCTAGAGAGCCTTTATACTTAGAAAAATTCTTTGTCTTTCGAACCCCCCAACGGTACTTTGTATATATAGCATAGCAAGCAATACTTAGCAAAAACAGGGGTAACCTATTAGGAGGGAAAATCCTAAGTATAGAGCTACTCATGGCATACTACAAAATCATCGCACTTGCAAAATAACACTAAGGAAAAATTCTACTAGAACATCCTACACATGCATACTACAGAATTTTGAAGATCACATGCATAGAATCAAAACTGGGACAAAAGTTATGAACAAGTGGTGTAACTTGCCTTGATCCGAGCATCACTCTACACAATAGCACTCCTTAGCGCACCCCGAACAATCTAACGAATCACAAACATAGATCTGATCACAACTTGCTCAAAACATATCACAGAGGTAATCATGCATGCATGCAACATGGTATTTTATGCAAGATTGGTTCTTCTAAATTGACCAAGGTAGCATAGTTGAGTTGCAAAAGTGTTAAGGATGTTACTAGGATTGATTTCCCAAGGGTTTAGATCTATTTGGGTTACTAATACAATTCCTAGGGTTAAAAGGAGATCAAACCATCTAATTAGCCCCAAACTAGATCTAATAGTCTTAAGCAAGGTTTTATAATTTTGTCCAGTAGGCAATGTGGAAACAAAGTTATTGAAACAAGAATCAACTAAAACAGAATTTTAATTATTTTTCAATAGAATAAACACTCAAATCTAATGATTAAAATCTACACCTAAAACCCTACTGTAAACTTGGAATATTATTGCAGATTTGGATTCTACATAAAATTATGAATCCAACGGTATATTATAAGCTAAAATTGGCCAAATATTCAATTTTATATGATTTTCGCAATGTTTAGATCAAATTTGCAAACATATCTAACCCTGACTCACGAACTAGCCAAGTGTCAGCTTCCGATTGGGCCAGCTAGAAAAGTAGGGAGGGTGACGTGGCGCGGGCGCTGGCGCCGACGTGCTTTGCCACGCGGCAGCGTGGGATTCGCCGATACCCCTTCGGTACTTTGTTCTAATCTAAGCCGCAGGTGGCAAATCGGACGGACGAGAGGGCGCAGCGACTCACCGTGGTGGCGACGGCGGCGATGGGTGGCGGCGGCGTCGGTGGAGATGGTTGGCGGCGCTCTGGTGGCTCCCCGAGGCGGCGGTGTGGTCGACGGAGCGTGTCTGCTCCCTGCGGTCCCGCTCGTGGCTTCTTCTGCGCTCCTCGTTTCCTCCTCCGATGGCAAGGCCCCGCCGATCCTCCCCGTCTCCGGCGACGCGTCAGCGAGAAATTGCCGATGACCTGCTGCAGTGGAGAGGAGGAAAAGTGCACGGGGCGAATTGGTGGTGAAAGAGAGGAAGCTTTAGAGGAAGGAAGGGGCAAGAGGGGGTCCCGAACCGTCTCGGTGAGGTCGACCCGACGGCGGCGGTGCGAGTCGTCGATGGGCTAGGGCTTTCGCTAGTAGAAAATCGAGCGGGGGTGAGCCGAGGGTGGCGGGGTTTATATGGGGTGGAGACTTGGGCGAGGGGGCTCAAATCGCCGCGAATCTTACCGGAAATCGGTTCGAACTCGTGCAGCAGCCGGACTCCAGCTCGAGGTAGGGGATGAACAGGTGGGTCCCGCGTGTCTGTGGTGGAGGGGGGAGTGGGCTGGCGCGGGTGCGGGTAGGCTAGCTGCCGCGCAGGCGTGGGTGGGCTGGCGCTGCGGCCCAGTTAGGTTAGGTCGCCTCTTTTTTTTCCTTCTAACATTTATCAAATTCTATTTTAGTAAAACCCAAATAACTTTTGCATACTAAGTCCAAACTTGATGAAATTTGTTCCTAAATTTTTATAAAAGTAAGGTGGTCAACATAGGACCATGGTTTGATGTTTCACAAGGTTTTTAGTAGGGTCAAGCTTGTGTACAACAATAATGACTACATAAAGAAATCTTTATTAGGGTTTTGATAGGTTTAGGTGTTAGGATTTTGTTGCAAATTATTATTTGTAGGGTGCAATGATGCAAGGATGATGCATGCCACTAATAACATCCTAATATAAAATCTGGATGTTACAGCTAGGGCCCGCGCCTGGGGTGGGTTTGGCCACCCTGGCCTCTAGTTCCTTTTCTGTTCCGTCTCGTAACTTGCCTTATGTACTAAAAACATCAAAAATGTAAAAGATTGGGGTTTCACGAACCTTCTATTTTCACCACTTTTACCTATTCAAAGTCGAACTCTGCAGAATCTGGTGTTTGGCTTCTAATAAATTCTTCTGGGGTCACAAGTTGAATTGTGTCAACGTCTTCATTATATGAATCTCCAGAAATATAATGTTTTAGTCTTTGACCATTCACCACCTGTGTTGTGTCATCCTTCAAAGAAGATATCTTGATGGCACCTGAACGGTATACTTCCTTGATAACAAAAGGTCCTTCCCATTTTGAGAGTAGTTTCCCTGCAAAAAATCTGAGACGAGACCTATACAAAATAACTTTCTCACCAACATGGAACTCCCTTTTGAGGATTCTCCTATCATGCCATATTTTTACTTTTTCCTTAAAAAGCCTAGCATTTTCATAAGCTTCACCTCTCCACTCATCTAGATTACTTAAGTCGAGCAGTCTTTTGTCACCTGCAAGTCTAAAATCTCTATTCAACTCTTTCACTGCCCAATAATCTTTGTGTTCTAATTCTAAAGGCAAGTGACAAGCTTTCCCATAGACCATTTTGTAAGGATTTTTATAAGCAGTTCTATAAGCCCATAAAGGGTGATTCAACTTTTTAGCCCAATTTTTTCTAGATCTATTGACAGTTTTCTGCAAGATAGACTTAATTTCCCTATTGGAAAGTTCTACTTGCCCACTAGTTTGGGGGTGATAAGCTGAAGAAATTCTATGGTTTACATCATACTTAGCGAGAGTTTTTCTAAAACCCCCATGAATAAAATGAGAGCCTCCATCAGTCATGAGATATCTAGGTACACCGAACCTAGGAAAAATGATATCTTTAAGCATTTTCAAAGAGGTCTTACCATCAGCACTACTTGTAGGTATGGCTTCTACCCACTTTGTAACATAGTCAACAACAACAAGAATATGATTATACCCTTTTGAAGGAGGAAAAGGCCCCATAAAGTCAAAACCCAACAATCAAAAGGTTCAATAACAAGAGAATAATTCATAGGCATTTCATTGCGTCTGGAGATGTTACCTACTCGTTGGCATTCATCACATGATAAGACAAACTTCCTTGCATCTTAAAAAAGTGTAGGCAAATAAAATCCAGATTGTATTTGTGCAGTCCTATCCCCAGCATGATGTCCTCCATAAGCACTGCCATGACATTTTCTCAATATCTCTTGTTGTTCAAATTCTGGAACACGTCTTCGCATAATGCCATCTACTCCTTTTTTATATAAGTGTGGGTCATCCCAAAACTAATGCCTTAGATCATAAAAGAATTTCCTTCTTTGCTGAGATGTAAGGGTTGGAGGCAAATACTTGGAAACAATAAAGTTAGTATAATCAACATACCAAGGACTCTCATGCGGACTTACCCTTATTGCAGCTAACTGCTCATTTGGAAACCTATCATTAACAGGCAATGGGTCAATCTCAATTCTTTCCTTCATGAAGACATCACTTTCATGATCTTCCATAAATTGCTGCAAGGCATTATTAGGAGCAGGAGAAATAGCAGAAAGCTATTCAACCCTGAAATCCTCATCAGGCAGTTCATTTTCATAAGGAGTTTTGGAAAATTTGGAAAAATTAAACTCATAAGACTCTCCAGCAAACTTAGTCAAAACCTTTTCCTTCCTACAATCTATGATAGCCCCACAAGTATTAAGAAAGGGTCTACCAAAGATAATAGGATAGGTTTTACTAGCTTCTTTACCAAGTACTAGAAAATCAGTAGGATATTTAATCTTACCACAAAGGACCTCCACATATCTTACAATGCCAATGGGGCAAACTTGCTCTCTATTGGCAAGGTGAATAACCACATCAATGTCCTCAAGCTCACAAGGACCAATCTCATGCATAATTTCCCTGTAAAGCTCATAAGGAATAACACTAGAACTAGCACCAATATCACATAAACCATAATAACTATGACTACCAATTTTAACAGAAAGCATAGGGACATTAGCTTTTCTAACTTTCTTAGGATGAGAAACAATATTAGTAGCGTCTTCACAGAAGACAATATGCTCATCCTCTATATTTCTAATGACAAGATCTTTCACAATAGCTACCACAGGCTCAATATCAATAAGATCATCGGACCCCATAGTTTTCTTTGCGCTTTTGTTAACCACATTAGCTATAATAGAATGTTCCCTTACCTTGGAAGGAAAAGGGATTTTCTCAACATAAGGTTCAGCAAAAATAGGATCAACAGTATAAACCTCTACGCTGGCAGGAACATGGGTAACAATGTCTTTATAAGGAGCATGGTACTTGTCCCACTCTTTCTTGGGAATTTCAATATAAGAGGAGAAGGCCTTAAAACATTTTGCAAGAACTTGAGGATCAAGACCAAACTCATTGCTAATATCACGGAAAGTCATCAATTCCCATAAAATATTTAATGCATTCATAATCATAGTTTATACCTGACTTTCTTGCTTTGTCATTCTCCCAAGCTTCAGTGTTATCTTGAATACGGTCTAGGAGATCCCATTTAGCTTCTTCCTTCATACGTGTGAATGATCCAGCACAAGAAGCATCTAGTAAATCTTTATCATGAAGAGAGAGCCTAGCATAAAAGTTATTGAGAATAATATTGTTAGGGAGTTCATGAATAGGACATTTAAGCATTAGTAACTTCAATCTCCCCCAAGCTTGAGTTGTACTCTCTCCATCAAGAGGCCAAAAGTTATATATAAGATTTATATCCTTATGAATCTCACTGGGAGGATAAAATTTAGAGTAAAAGAGAGATGCCATCTCCTCCCATTCCATGGATTTTCCATTCTTCAGCAGCTTATACCATTCTTCAGCTCTCCCTTTCAAGGATATGGAGAGTAACTTCTTCTTCACCTATTCAGTTGTGATACCTGCACACTTAAACAACCCGCATAATTCATGGATAAAAAGCAAGTGATCACCAGGATGGACTGTTCCATCTCCAAAATAATAATTATCCATAACACGATCAACAATACTTGTAGGTATATTAAAAGGATTTATCTCAACAGGTGGTGGTTCATCTACTACCCTAGCAGTGGTAGTAGTTTTCCCAAACAGAAAACCAAGTGGGTTATCCATATTGGAAACAAAGTAACAAGCAGTAACAAGAGCAATACTTATAGTAAAGTTTCCCTTACCAGTTCCACTCTTCAATAGCGCTTCACTCCCCGACAACGACGCCAGAAAATAATCATAATGACCCAAAAGTATAGGGGGTGTATCGTAGTACTTTCGATAAATAGGAGTGTCGATCCCAACGAGGAGCAGAAGGTGCTGAACAGTGGTATGGAGCAGGAAATCCCTGTGAATACTTAGCAAACGGATTTTTAGTGGTTTTCTAATAACGCAACAAAACAAGGAGCAAGTAACAAAGACAACGAACAAACGGAGCAAGTGGCCCAATCCTTTCTTAGCAAAGGACAAACTGGTGGAAATACTTATAAGGACCAAACGTTCTCGATGACACATGGGAATTCTATCAAGTGATTTCGCTTCAAATAGCTGAGTACTCGTCTCTGGTGTTGTAAGTGTTATGTGGGTGAAACTATGATAATGTACCGACCTTACTTGGACTAATACATACTTGTGATTAAACCCCTTGCAAACATCTGTAACTACAGGAAAGTAATTAAGATATAAATCTAACCACGGCCTTAAACTCTGAGATCCTACACTCCCTTGTGCATAGGTGTCGTAACGGGGGTTCAGGTTTCTGTCACTCCGGCAACCCCACAATTAGTATCCAAATACACAATGCACCCCCTAGGCCCATAAATGGTGAAGTGTCATGTAGTCGACGTTCACATGACACCACTAGAAGAATAGCACCACAACTTAAATACTAAACCATTGAATAAGAACTCAACACAGATTCACTACTAACAACATGAATTCTCCCATGTCCTCAAGAACTAAACGAACTACTCACCCAGTGTTGATGTGGGACACTTTGTTGGAACCCCAAGATCAAGGTGTGATGAGCACAGCAGCAAGTTTCCCTCAGTAGAGACCGAGGTTATCGAACTAGAAGGAGGAAGGAAATATCTCAAAGGTCCTGCAAGAAACATGGAAACCTGCGCAACACAAACTCAAGATTTTGTCCCAATGAATCAGTGAGATTGTCAAGCTCACCGGTTTCCTGTAACAAAGGATTAAACGTATGGTGTGGAAGGTAATGGTTTGCAGCAAGTAAACAAGTAGAAGTGGAAGATATATCAATGGTAAAGATTGGACCGGGGTTGAAAGTGTAATGGACGTCTCCTAGAGGGGGGTGAATAGGCTTTTAAAATTATTACGGTTTAGGCTCAAGTAAATGTGGAATAAAACTAATGTTTAATATATTGAGCACAAAACCTAGCCACTAAGTTCACCTAAGTGCACCAACAACCTATGTTAAGCAATACAAGCAACAAGGTGATAGAAAGATAAATACTTCAAGCATGATGGCTATCACAAAGTAAAGTACATAAGTAAAGGGCTCGGTTGAGAGATAACCGATGGACTCGGAGACAAAGATTTGTTTCCCGAAGTTCACTTCCAAAGAAGCTACGTCTCCGTTGGAGAGGTGCGATGGTGCAATGCTCTCCGAACGCCAAAAATGGCTCACCTCGAGGTGTGGTGGCTCGATGCTCACCCAACGCCACACAAGGCCTCACCCCGGACGCGGACGCACACAACTCACCGACGCCACAAAAGGATCACCCTATTCTCCCGAGTGCACACCACAAAAGGCGGGCACTCGCTCCACTATGGGATTCTTGAGGGCGGTCACCGAACTCGTACAAGATTGGGGCTATCTCCACAACTCAATTGGAGGCTCCCAACAACAAAGCCACAAAAGGCTACAATGCCACAAAAGGCCAACAAAGCCACAAAAGGCTACAAGAGCACAAAAGGTCAACAAGACCACAAAAGGCCAACAACCCAACCACACAATCGTCTAGGGTTCCAAGAACCCAAGAGAAACAAGCCCACAAGCTTGAACTTACCGAATCTCCGAGGAGAACTCAAACCTATGCACCAAATGCAAGGGCAAGTACTTCTCTCCCAAATTCCAACAAAGCTACAAAAGCTATTGGGGGAATAAGGGAGGAAGAACACACGAGGAGAACACAAGAGGAGAACACAAAACTCTCCAAGATCTAGATCCAATGATTCCTTCACAAAGAAGGGATTTGACTTGGGAGGATTGTAGATCTACATCTCATATCACGTTTCCCTCAAAAAGATGTAAGAATCATGGGAGGGAGAGGGAGTAAGAGAGATTAAATAGGTCAACAATGGTGGGCAAAAACGAGCTCAAAAGATGGGAAACCATTGGGGAAGAAGCCCCCCTTAAATAGGACAAGGAAAAACTGACCGTTTGGGCTAGATTCGCGCACGCCCCCCACCAGAAGTTTCGGAAAATAGAAACACAAGTTACTGAACCTTACCGGAACTTGGGTTGGAACTTCGGCCGGAACTTCCGCTCAAGCAAAAACGCAGGATAGTATTGCACGAAAACTTCAATAACTTTTGATTTCGGACTCTGTTTTTGATGATCTTGGGATCATTTTGAAGAGAACGAAAATCTCTAAAAGATTATGCAAATAAAAATCATAGTACGGCATGGAAGGATAAAACCAAATTGAGAAAGGTATGACCTCTCTAGAAGCGATGAACCGGTAAAACCTCCAAAACCCAAAACACATGAAGTTGAGCTTGGAAACTCCGATTAGGATGAAACCAATTTTGTTGGAAAGATAAAACCAAGTAGAACCCAAAAAATGTGAAATATTGGATACCACCAAGGTATAAAATATCAAGTATATATATGTGATGTATCTCCCAAGGTGTGGAGCCAGAAAACTCGCAAGATCAAAAACTGTAATAAGATATGCAAGTGAAATAGTTATTTGATGAACTAGAGCTTATTATGATGATGACCACAAGCTCTAGATCCTCTCATGTACAAGAACCAAATAACAACCAAGAAAGATGATGTTATGAATGCAAAGGTTTGATCTCTCTCCGAACGATGCGATCGAGGCACCCGCTTGAGAGCCCCTCTTGATAGAACAACTATCTCTCCTAAACCCGGTCTCCCAACTAACAACACGATACCGACAAAAGAGAAGCCATATCAAGATCATACCTTTGCCTTGAGCATTCCACTTGAACTTGATGTAGATCGGCTTGCTCTTCTCAAGTGGGAATACCTTTCTTGTTTGCTCTTTCTCGCTCTTGCTTGATGAAGATTTGCAAATTGCTCCCCCCATACTCCATGGGGAAACCTCTTCTTGAACTTGTCTTCATCACTCCATGATCACGAGGATGGAAAGCTTCAAGCATGAGATCTACAAGAGATAGTGCATCTTGAGCTTTCCCTTCTTCATCCCTTCTTGAGGTTGATCCATCTTGATGCAACTCTTTGCACTTGTCTTGATCAACCTTCAAGCTCCTTCTTTCTTCATGAATCCAATGGCACAAAGCCCTTGGACATTTCTTCATCTTTCAACCTTGAGACCAACACATGGACCAAGCGATGCCAATGGACAAACCTACAAGTGAAACTCAATTTACACATTAGTCCATAGAGATTGTCATTAATTACCAAAACCACACATGGGGGCATACATGCCCTTTCAATCTCCCCCATTTTGGTAATTGATGACAATCCCTTAGCGAGGGTTTAAATATGACAATTAACGACCAAAGCGGTTGCCCCAACATCAAATACTACACAAGTATGTGATGTTGGTACAACCACAATATATTGAGCAAACTCCCCCACAATCTATGCATGTGTGATGAACTTGAATTTCATTTCATAGATTGACAACTGTTACCATTGGTTGAGTTTCCTCTATATATTCAACATGCAAAGCAACCACAAAGATGCAAGAGAATGAGAGGCAAATGCTCAAGAACACACTCAAAGCAAAGGCCAACTTCCCTTAAACCCTCCAAAACTTCTCCCCCATTGGCATCGATTGCCAAAATGGGTGAAGAGTTCTAGACGACCAATATAGTGAGAATTCCTCCAATACTTGGGAGGAAGTAAAACTATATTGAGGACCTAAGTTTGCAAAAAGAAAAGAAAGAGAATAAGCTTCAACAATTTAAGCAAGCAATCAAAAAGGTCCAAAAGAACCAAATGAAAAATCAACAAATGATACCAAAAGAAAAAAATGTTTGAATGAAAATAGGGATTCTCCCCAAGATTTATGCACAACTTAGAATAATTGCATTTGAATACAAGATGCACAAATGTGGAATCCTCGCTCCCCCATAAACATTTAAACAACAAGAATATGAGAAAGAAGGCAAGTGTTCATTCTTAAATGAATTAGAGAAACTCCCCAACGATTATGCACCAATTATAGTAATTGTATTTGGAAACAACATGCACAACCATGGAATCCTCAATCCTCCAAACTCATTTAACAATGCACACAAAATACAATAAAAATGGAAGCCACCGAACAACCAAAAATAAATAAGAGGTGGTTCCCAATAAATGCAAAAACAACCAAAGAATGATCTTCTCTTGTGTGTATAAATTTCTAGGTGGAAAATGTCAAAAAGACAAATTCCCACAAAGAAATATGCACAAACATGATAAATACTCAAGAAAGCACATGAAAAACAAAAGGAAGTCATAGAATATACCAATAAATGTTTTGCTTGAAAGCATGCCCAAGGGATCAAATATATCTTATTGTACATCAATGAGCTTCAAACACCAACATACTCCATACAATACAACTATTACCAAGGGAAGAAGGGGATAGAAGGAATATATGGATAAAGGCAACAAGTATCACAAAATAGAAATCAACTTTGTAAAAATACTCACTATTGCACATGAGAGATATTGAGGAAAAAATATGCAACAAAACTGCTAGATTGACATATTTGGGATTGGTGTATCATGAGCATGATTTTGTATAGTCCCCATTATATGCACTCATCTCAACATACACACATTTGCAATAGAGAGAACTCTTCAAAGCCAAAGCAATAAATCCAACATATGCAAGTACACAAGTTCATGCCAACAATCAACCTACACAAGGTTGGGAACAAGATGTGTATGCATGAGAGAGAGAGATACTTGTTACCGAGAAATAATTGGTTGGACGAAGAAGATATGAATTCGTTGATCATCCTAGCTTGCATCCAATTGACATGTAGATGCTACTTCTTCCTTGTTCAAGATACAAGCACCCAATATATATCCCAATGTACCTAAAACACAATTAATTACATTATGGTCCCCAAACAAATTGGGTCCAAAGTAGTTAGTGCAACTACAATATATAGGAGAGCCTCCACAAAAATATGTGCATGTTGATATGAAATTGAATTTCATTCACATATTAGACCATAGGATTTGGTGGAGTTTCCCCTATATATTGTATCAAAGAAAGCAAGCATGCCATAATATATACATGTAGTAAATATGCATGCATAAAACTTTCAAGAAGCAAAAGGAGATACAATTTGAACAAAAAAAAGAAACCAACAAGGCAACACAAAGGTGTGACTTGACACAAGGTGTCCAAATTGTATCAAAGAACCAAATCAACACATGAAGGAACACAATATCAACAAATGAATTAGGAAAAAGCCAAAGAGCAAACAAAATAGACACAAACACCAATGCTCAAGGATTTATCTCATCCTAAAGGATCAAAACAAGAAAAAATAATAAGATAAAACCTACTCCCAAAGAGAGCAAGGTTACAACAACCAAAACAAACTCTTCACACTTTTCATGATGGCACACAAAGTACCAAAACAAAAAGGATCGAACTTCCAAGCAAAAAACATGGATCAAATCAAGAAGCATAAAACAATGTTCTAGATAGTATAGGAGAGCTCTCCCATAAGTAGAGCATTATATATAATTTTGCCTTTGAATGCAAAATGCCCACAAATGAGATCATCACTACTACCTACACTAAAAAAACACAAGGGGATACAAATAAAATAAGAAGATCCACAAGAGGCAAGGAAAGCTTGGGAGCAAATAGAAAAACATTTTCTTGGCCAAAGATAAGGCAAATAAGCAAAGGCCAAAGTGAATATGATCAATAAAATCTACCATATATGGAGTACCAATTGTCCAAAGACAATAAATATAAGGGAAATTTTCCCTAAGTAGTTTGCAAGGATATCACGATCATATTCACAACAAGAAGCATATAACAAAGCATGAGAAATGAGCTTGATGCTTCGAGAGATATTCTTGATTGCTTCAAATAGTCACACAATCACTAGTGATTCGATTAAATAGAAGCAAGTAGTTCCCGTGAGGATATAGATCCAAATATGAGGAAACACATACCAATAATCACTCTCACACACAAGATCCAAGAAATGAGCAATAAAACATCCAAGCAAATAGGAACTTGTATGAGCAAATGTGCCACATAGGAGCTAGATAATTCTCAATATCAATTCTAAGTGACAATACCTCAAAAGCCCACATTTTGTAGGTTTGTAATATGCACAAAGCATATGACTCCCCCATAATGTGATAAACCAAGAAATTTCAACAAGAGGCAAAAGATCATACTAGAAAGGATTAATGGACATTATAGAACTTAAGTTTATGATGAGAAAAACATACCACATAGAAACTACTAAGTGGTTTTCCTCATGTAAACACATTTTAAGATTGTGGAATGCCCAAGCATGACACTCCCCCAAAACGAAATAGCCCAATCATCCCTCATAAGAGCCAAATAAGATACCAACTAGAATCTATAAAGGCTCCAAACCAATAAACACAAATACATGGTGTGCCAACCAACATACACAAATATACATCATAGATCAATAAGTAAGTGGGAAGCACGACATGTACAAACACATGCAAGGTACAAAACCAATACATGCACAAGGGTGCAAGTAACTATAAATGTAAAGGAGTTTAGCACAAGTTACCGGAAGGAGGAACATTGGATAAGGAATAGAAGCATGATAACCAATGACTTGACTTTGATAACAACAATATGATGAAGATCCCTCAATTCTTCATAAGGTAGCCAAGTCTTCAATGCCCTCCAAAACACCTATTGATCAAGTTTTATCTTGTTGGTCCCCAACCAAGTTGGGTCCTAAGAAGTTTTTCACAATAGGCTTGGCCACCCAAATGGTTCTTTTCTTGAAACCACTTTGGGCACCAACAAATTTGGCAAACACATTGCCACCCTCATCCTTACGAAGTGAATAAGAATCATCAATCAAGATAGGATGGGATTATGAGTTACCCATGGTGCATGAGGAAGAAAGGTGCCCCTTCTCACGACATATGTAGCAAGTTCTTCTCTTGCCATCTTTCTTCTTGGGAGGATCTGCACCATGAAGAAGAGCTTGAGGCTTCTTGGGAAGTGTCCCATCTTGAGCTTGTGGAGGAGCTTAAGGCCGCTTCCCTTGTTGCTTATCACTATGAGGCTTCTTCTTCAATGGGAAATCCCTCACATGGTGCCCTTCTTCCTTGCACTTGAAGCACACAATGTTGGCCGGATTCTTCACTTGTCCTTGGACGTTCTTCTTGTTGCCCTTGTGCTTCAACTTGTTAGTGGGCTTGTTCTTGATGTCAGAGTTGAATCCAAGCCCACTCTTGTCACTTGGCGGTCATCGCACACTCAACATTTTCTTGAGTGTGGTATTCCCTTCATGACACCTTTTCAAGTCATTCTTCAACGAAGTGACTTGATCCTTAAGCTCTTTGATTTCCTCTACATGGTTAGTATCAAAAATAATACTAGAGGAAGTAGAAGCTTCATTGTTAGAGCAACAAGGCAAAGGATGCAATTCATTACAAGATATAACATCTTTGTGAGAGGATGAATTACAAGGACTAGCACATGGCAATATAATATTTGGAGTAGATATAGTGCTAATGTCCACATGAGGCCCACTAGATGTTACCTTTGACACGATGGCCTCATGATCTAACCTTAGCCTACCATGGGAGGCTAGAAGATCATCATGCGAGCTTGAGAGCTTGGCATGACTTTCTTCTAATTTCCCATAGTTGCTAGTTAGAAAATCAAGTTGAGCCTTTAGCTCAACATTCTCCTTCAATATAGATTCTTCACAAGAAATAGAGTTAGTAGCACAAGCATCATCATTTAATGCAAGAGGCGAGGGAAACTTGGAAAGCTCTTTAGAATATGAATCTTTAAGTTGCTCATGTGACTCTGTGAGTTTGATGAGCTCTCCCTTGATGACCCTAGATCCATTGTTGAGGTGCTCAAAATCCTCAAGGAGTTTAGCATAAGCAACTTCAAGTTCATCATTTTTAATTTGAAGGGCTCTTTCCACCTCAAACTCTCTATCATGAGATTTCTTTACTCTAGATAGTTCTAGATCAAAGGTCTCCTCAAGAGATTCATTAGTGGTTTGTTCCTCTTCAAGAGCTTCATTTAGATTTGCAATTTCATTAGCATACTCACGCTCAAGACTACTTATTTTAACTATTGTGTCCTTATGCTCATATATTAGTTGCTTACTTTCAATAGCACAAGTCAAGATTTCAATGAAAGTAGAGCAAGCATTTTTATTTGGATGAAGAGCACGAAGTACTAGCCCCCCTTCTCTTTTAAAGAAGCAACATCATCATCTACTTCTACATGATCAACATTCACATCATCATGAGATATATTAGGATCCAAAGGAGAGGTTACCTTTGAACCCTTAGCCATGAGGCACAAGTGAACATTGGGAGAATGTGATGATGGGGGAACACATGAAGCTCCAATCGCAACCTTGCCTTGGCCCACACATTCTTCAATTTCATCTACATGGTTAGCAACACAAGTACTAGAGGGAATAGAAGCACATTTATCATGGCAACAAGGCAAAGCAAGCATATCATCATGAGACACATTCAAGGCATTTATACATGATATGCAAGGGCAATCAATACTAGGATGTGAATCATATATGGTCCTACACGTGTTCATTCCCAAAGATACAACATTGCAATAAGATAGAGACAAAGGATCCCGAATGGAAATCTCACTATCTACATTGCAAGTTCTATCACCACTCACCATATCATTACCTTGTGACAACTCACATGATGGTGTAATGGGAGAAGATGAGAACTCATCGTGGCCGGAGGTGGAGGGGACACAATCATCCTCATTAAGCTTGGACACATCATATTTTGCTTGAATCTTGGTCCATATATCATGTGTGTTCTGGAAAGGCATGATTGAGGAAATAAATACAAAGATCACAACATTAGGAAGCACATTAGATGCTTGAGCTTCGAGATTAGAGTTTGTCTCCTCCTCCAAAGATAGATTTTGGGGATCCATAGGAGGAGACAAGCCCATATCTAGAATTCGCTCAATATTTGGGTCAGTGGCCCGGAAATGACTAAGCATGCGAGTATGCCAAACATCATAATGAGTGCCAACAAATGTAAATGTGTGAGAGTGCACTAAACCCCTAGGAGGCATCTTTACTCTCGAGGCGGTGAAGCCTAAAAGCAAGAGACCTCGCTCTGATACCAATTTAAAGTGCAATGGACGTCGCCTAGAGGGGGTGAATAGGCTTTTAAAATTATTATGGTTTAGGCTCAAGTAAATGCGGAATAAAACTAATGTTTAATTTATTGAGCACAAAACCTAGCCACTAAGTTTACCTAAGTGCACCAACAACCTATGTTAAGCAATACAAGCAACAAGGTGATAGAAAGATAAATACTTCAAGCACGATGGATATCACAAAGTAAAGTACATAAGTAAAGGCTCGGTTGAGAGATAACCGATGGACTCGGAGACGGAGATTTGTTTCCCGAAGTTCACTTCCAAAGAAGCTACGTCTCCGTTGGAGAGGTGCGATGGAGCAATGCTCTCCGAACGCCACAAATGGCTCACCTGGAGGTGTGGTGGCTCGATGCTCACCCAACGCCACATAAGGCCTCACCCCGGATGCGGACGCACACAACTCACCGTCGCCACAAAAGGCTCGCCGTATTCTCCCGAGTGCGCACCACAAAAGGCGGGCACTCGCTCCACTATGGGACTCTTGAGGGCGGTCACCGAACCCGTACAAGATTGGGGCTATCTCCACAACTCAATTGGAGGCTCCTAACAACAAAGCCACAAAAGGCTACAACGCCACAAAAGGCCAACAAGACCACAAAAGGTCAACAACCCAACCACACAACCGTCTAGGGTTCCAAGAACCCAAGAGAAACAAGCCCACAAGCTTGAACTCACCAAATCTTCAAGGAGAACTCAAACCTATGCACCAAATGCAAGGGCAAGTCCTTCTCTCCCAAATTCTAACAAAGCTACAAAATCTATTGGGGGAATAAGGGAGGAAGAACACAAGAGGAGAACATAAAACTCTCCAAGATCTAGATCCAAATGATTCCTTCACAAAGAAGGGGTTTGACTTGGGGGATTGTAGATCTAGATCTCCTCTCACTTTTCTCTCAAAAAGATGTAAGAATCATGGGAGGGGGAGGGAGTAAGAGAGCTCAAATAGGTCAACAATGGTGGGCAAAAACAAGCTCAAAAGATGGGGAACCGGGGAAGAAGCCCCCCTTAAATAGGACAAATAAAAACTGACCGTTTGGGCCAGATCCGCGCACCATCGGAACTTCCGGCCCCCACCGGAAGTTCTGGCAAATAGAAACACAGGTTACTGAACCTGACCGGAACTTGGGCCAAAACTTCCGCTCAAGCAAAAACGCAGGATAGCATTGCACGATAACTTCAATAACTTTTGATTCCGGACTTTGTTTTCGTTGATCTTGGGATCGTTTTAAAGAGAACGAAAAGCTCTAAAAGATTATGCAAATAAACATCATAGTACAGCATGGAAGGATAAAACCAAATTGAGAAAGGTATGTCTAGAAGCGATGAACCGGTAAAACCTCCAAAACCCAAAACACAAGAAGTTCAGCTTGGAAACTCCGATTGGGATGAAACTAATTTTGTTGGAAAGATAAAACCAAGTAGAACCCAAAAAAATGTGAAATATTGGATACCACCAAGGGATAAAATATCAAGTATATATATGTGATGTATCTCCCAAGGTGTGGAGCCGGAAAACTCGCAAGATAAAAAACCGCAATAAGATATGCAAGTGAAATCCTTATTTGATGAACTAGATCTTGTTATGATGATGACCACAAGCTCTAGATCCTCTCATGACAAGAACCAAATAACAACCAAGAAAGATGATGCTATGAATGCAAAGGTTTGAGCTCTATCCGAACGATGCGATCGAGACACCCGCTTGAGAGCCCCTCTTGATAGAACAACTATCTCTCCTAAACCCGGTCTCCCAACTAACAAAAAGAGACCGGCAAAAGAGAATCCCTATCAAGATCATACCTTTGCCTTGAGCATTCCACTTGAACTTGATGTAGATCGTCTTGTTCTTCTCAAGTGGGAACACCTTTCTTGTTTTCTTTTGCTCGCTCTTGCTTGATGAAGACTTGCAAATTGCTCCCCCATACTCCATGGGGAAACCTCTTCTTGAACTTGTCTTCATCACTCCATGATCACGAGGATGGAAAGCTTCAAGCATGAGATCTAGTAGAGATGGCGCATCTTGAGCTTCCCCTTCTGCATCCCTTCTTGAGGTTGATCCATCTTGATGCAACTCTTTGCACTTGTCTTGATCAACCTTCAAGCTCCTCCTTTTCTTCATGAATCCAATGGCACAGAGCCCTTGGACATTTCTTCATCTTTCAACCTTGAGACCAACACATGGACCAAGCGATGCCAATGGACAAACCTACAAGTGAAACTCAATTTACACATTAGTCCATATAGATTGTCATTAATTACCAAAACCACACATGGGGGCATACATGCCCTTTCAGGGTTCCATAGTTCAAGGTGGAACTACTCATGCATCATACCGGAGAGAAGTCCTCCGGGATGATTCCCCCTCCGGCAGGGTTCCGGGAAGAACTTCAGATCCCCCCGATCTAGGGACGATGGTGGTGGCGGGTACAGACGTTTAGTGGAGATTTGATCCGGTTCTTAGGGTTTCTGCATCGGGGGCTTCTTATAGGCGAAGGGGGAGGACGAGGAGGTGACCAGGAGGGTCAAACCCTACCAAGGTGTGGGCCCACCCCTGGCCGTGCCTAGGGGGGTTTGGCCACCTTGGCACGCTTCCTCGTCTCCCCTCTGGACTTCTTGAAGGGTTTCGCGGCATAGTAAATCAAAATTTTCTACGGATGCGAACAGAGGAAAGCCAAGATCTAATCTAGGAGATGCAAACAACGAGAGGGATTAGATGAGATCTTCATACCCTTGAAGATTCGCACAACGGAACGTTCGTCGGAACGTGGGTGATGTAGTCGTACTCGCTTCTCCTCCTCGCGATCCGATCCGATCTAGCACCGCAAGTGGCGATGCCTCCGTGAGATGCACACGTGCAGCACCTCGACGTCTCCTCCTTCCTTGGTCCAGCAAGTATGGTGGAGAGATGGATTGGATATACAACATGACGGCGCGGTGCAAGTGGTGGAGAGTTTCTGCAGCAGGGCTTCGCCTACACGCAGTCGGGAGGGAGAGAGAGAGGAGGGCAGCAGGGCGACTAGGCTTGAGGGGAAGGTGTGTGGGGGTGGTGAGCCCCCAGCCCTCTTTATATAGAGGGGTGGGCGGCAACCCTAGCCCCTCCCCAAGCCTAGGCCGGCGGCCAAGGAGGGAAGAGTGGGGGGCAAGTTTCCCCCTCCTTCCAGAAGCTCCAATTAGGGTTTCCCCTTGATTGGCCGGCTGGGCCCTATGGGGCCTTGTGCGCCTGGCCCAATGCGGCCAGGGCACTCCCTCATAGGCCCATGCCCCCTCCTGACAGGTGGGGCCACGTTGGTCCCCCTCCGGAAGGTTCTAGAAGCTTCCGGTACAATACCGATTAACCCGAAACAATTCCGAACTCCAAAAACTGCATTGCCTTATATGAATCTTATTCTCCGGACCATTCCGGAACCTCTCGTGATGTCCCGGATCCCATCCGAGACTCCGAACAAAAACTCATAAACCAATCATCCAATCTATCCTAGCGTCGAGACACGTTAAGTGTGTGACCCTTCGGGTTCGAGAACATGCAAACATGATCTTCTATCAATAATCAACAGCGGGGTCTGGAAACCCATATTGACTCCCACACATTCATCGATGATCATATCGGATGAACCACGATGCCAGGATTCATTCAATCCCATATATATATTCCCTTCATCTCGCGATATTTTACTTGCCCGAGATTTGATCGTCGGTACCATCATACCTAGTTCAATCTCGTTCACAGCAAGTACTTTACTCGTTCCGTAATCCAATATCACTTTGTGATTAAATCCTTAACCACATTCTTTCAAGCGGTGTTGATATCGATTACCGAGTGGGCCCGAAGTATATCTCTCCGACTTGGGAGGGACAAATCCCATCTCGATACATACAACCCAACAGGTACTTTCCGATCACCTGAGAGACACCTTTATGATCACCCTCTCATAGGATGACGTTTGATGACCTCAAAGCTTTCTTCCGATACCAGGGAGTTGTATTATCTCATGGTCTAAGGAATACAATATTTGACATAAGAAAAGCTTCACAAAGATGATATGACCTCATTATCAATTGACAACTCATGTCTATGGTTAGGAAACCTTAACCATCATTAATCAATGAGCTAGTCTATAGAGGCATACTAGGGACATGGTGTTGTTCATAAACCACACAAGTATTAAAGTTTCCGCTTAATACAATTCTAGCATGGAATATAAACTTTATCATGAACAAGAATTATAATAATAACATCTTTATTATTGCCTCTAGGGCATAATTCCAACAGTCTCCCACTTGCACTAGAGTCAATAATCTATTTTACATTTGGCAACAATCTCACACCCATGGCACTAAGGTGCTGATCATGTTTTACACGTCGAAGAGGTTTAGTCAATGGATCTGCGACATTCAGATCTGTATGTACTTTGCTAATCTTCAGATCTCCATCTACTATATAATCTCGGATTATATGAAACTTGCGGTTGATATGCTTGGTCTTTGGATGATATCTTGGTTCCTTAGCTAGTGCTATGGCACCAGTGTTGTCACACAATATCTCCAGTGGGTCCAATGCACTTGGAACCACGTCAAGCTCAGTGATGAAGTTCCTGATCCAAACTCTTTCACTTGACGCTTCTGCAGCAGCCATGTATTCCGCTTCTACTATAGATCCCGCGATCACGCTTTGCTTGCAGCTTCTCCAGCTCACAGCTCCTCCATTCAAAATATAAACATATCCTGTCTGAGATTTAGAATCATCCTTGTCGGTGTCGAAACTAGCGTTGACGTAACCTTTAACGACGAGCTGTTCATCACCCCCATAGACTAAGAACATTTCTTTAGTCCTATTTAGGTACTTTAGGATGTTCTTCACGGCTGTCCAGTGTTCCACTCCTGGATCACTTTGATATCTGCTCGTCAAACTAAGAGCATTGGACACATCCGGTCTAGTACACAGCATGGCATACATGATAGAACCTATGGCCGAGGCATAAGGCACTTTGCTCATAGATTCTCTATCATTTACCGTAGCTGGACACTGAGCCTTGCTCAATATCTTACCTGACAACATAGGCACTGAACCTTTCCTTGCCTTATCCATTCTGAACCTTTTCAGAACTTTGTCTAGGTATGTACTCTGGCTTAAAGCTATCGGGCGTCTTTATCTATCTCTATAGATTTTGATGCCCAATATATAAGCATCTTCACCTAGGTCTTTCATTGAAAAACACTTGTTCAAATAACTCTTCACATCGTTAAGCATGTTAATGTCATTTCCAATAATCAATATGTCATCCACATATAGTACCAGAAATGTCACCGAGCTCCCACTCACTTTCTTGTAGATACAAGCTTCGTAGCAATTTGTAACAAATCCAAAGCTCTTGATCACTTGATCAAAACGAAGGTTCCAACTCCGAGATGCTTGCTTCAGTCCATAAATGGAACGTTGAAGTTTGCACACTTTATCAGCATCCTTAGGATCGACAAAACCTTCGGGTTGCATCATATACAACTCTTCATCAATGTTGCCATTGAGGAACGCAGTCTTGACATCCATCTGCCATATTTCATAATCATGAAACGCAGCAATTGCTAATAAAATCCGAATGGACTTAAACATCGCTACGGGAGAGAAAGTCTCATCATAGTCAACACCTTGAACTTGCCGAAAAACTTTCGCGACAAGCCGTGCTTTATAGACGGTAACATTACCATCCGCGTCCGTTTTCTTCTTGAAAATCCATTTGCACTCAACGGCCTTTCGGTCGCTAGGAGGGTCCACCAAAGTCCATACTTGGATTTCTCTCATGGATCCCAATTCGGATTTCATGGCTTCTAGCCATTTCTCAGAGTCTCGGCTCATCATCGCTTCCTCATAGTTCGTAGGTTCACTGTCTTCTACCAATAAGACAGTCAAGACAGGGTTGCCGTACCACTCAGGAGGGGCACGCGACCTTGTCGACCTGCAACGTTCAGTAGCAGCATCGTCCGAAGCTTCATGATCCTTGTCATTTGCTTCCTCTATCGTTGGTGAAGGCGGCACTGGAACAATTTCAGGTGCTGTGCTACTCTCCAATTCAAGAGAAGGTTCAACAACCTCGTCTAGCTCTACTTTCCTCCCACTCACTTCTTTCGAGAGAAACTCCTTCTCAAGAAAGGAGCCGTTCTTTGCAACAAACACTTTGCCTTCAGTTTTGTGATAGAAGGTATACCCAATAGTTTCCTTAGGGTATCCTATGAAGACACATTTCTCCGCTTTGGGTTCGAGCTTGTCCAGCATCAACTTCTTGACCTAAGCTTCGCATCCCCAAACTTTAAGAAACGACAACTTAGGTTTAGCACCAAACCATAGTTCATACGGTGTCGTCTCAATGGATTTAGATGGTGCCCTATTTAAAGTGAATGCAGCGGTTTCTAATGCATAACCCCAAAATGATAACGGCAAATCAGTAAGAGACATCATCGATCGAACCATATCCAATAGGGTTCGATTCCGGCGTTCAGACACACCATTGCGCTGTGGTGTTCCGGGTGGCGTGAGTTGCGAAACGATTCTGCTTGCTTTAAGATGCGTGAGAAAATCATAACTCAAATATTCACCTCCACGATCGGATCGTAGAAACTTACTCTTTCTGTTACGATGGTTCTCCACTTCATTCTGAAATTCCTTGAACTTTTCAAATGTTTCAGATTTATGTTTCATCAAATAGATATACCCATATCTACTTAAGTCATCGGTAAAAGTGAGAAAATAGCGATATCCACCGCGCGTCGAAACACTCATCGGTCCGCATACATCGGTATGTATGATTTCCAACAAGTCTGTTGCTCGCTCCATCATACCGGAGAACGGGGTTTTGATCATCTTGCCCATGAGGCATGGTTCGCATGTGTCAAATGATTCAAAATCAAGGGACTCCAAAATTCCATCAGAATGGAGTTTCTTCATGCGCTTTACACCAATATGACCTAGACGACAGTGCCACAAATAAGTAGTATTATCACTATCTACTTTGCATCTCTTAGCCTCAATGTTATGGATGTATGTTTCATCCCTTTCGAGATTTAGAAGAAATAAACCATTCACAATAGGTGCATGACCATAAAATATGTTACTCATATAAATAGAACAACCATTATTCTCCGATTTAAATGAATAACCGTATTGCAATAAACAAGATCCAAAAATAATGTTCATGCTCAACGCAGGCACATAATAACATTTATTGAGGTTTAAAACTAATCCCGAAGGTAAAACTAAGGAGAGCGTGCCGACGGCCATCACATCAACTCTTGATCCGTTGCCAACGCGCATCGTCACCTCATCCCTCGCAAGCCGCCGTCTATTCCGTAGCTCCTGTGTTGAGTTACAAATATTAGCAACTGAACCAGTATCAAATACCCAGGCACTACAACGAGGGCTAGTATGGAAAACATCAATAACATGTATATCAAATATACCTT
Organism: Avena sativa; assembly: GCA_916181665.1. Lineage (NCBI taxonomy): Eukaryota > Viridiplantae > Streptophyta > Magnoliopsida > Poales > Poaceae > Avena > Avena sativa. The sequence continues at coordinate 413,210,712 of OV702282.1, forward strand.
TGATGGTGCCAGCCTTCTTGTCCGCTAAGTACTTCGGACAGTTGCGCTTCCAGTGACCCTTGTCCTTGCAATAGAAGCACTCAGTGTCCGGCTTAGGACCAGACCTGAGCTTCTTCTCAGCAGGGGCAACGCGCTTGCCGCCGCCTTTCTTGAAGGTCTTCTTTGCACCCTTACCTTTCTTGAAGGTGGGGGTCTTGTTGACCATCAACACATGATTATCCTTTTTGATGTCCACCTCCGCAGCCTTCAGCTTTGCGAAGAGCTCGGTGATCGTATCAGTGGAACCAATCTGATTGTGAGTCACTACAAAACTTTTGTAGCTGGGAGGAAGTGATTGCAGAACCCTGTCAATCTTGAGCTCATCTGGAATCTTGCAGTCCAGTTGCTCAAGGCGTTGAGTGTATCCCGACATCTTAATGGCGTGCTCACTAACGGAACTCCCTTCCTCCATCTTGCAGTTAAAGAATTTCTCAGAGATCTCATATCTCTCAGAACGGGCCTGAGTCTGAAACATGGTTTTCAGATCCTCGAGAATCTCAAAGGGCCCGGGATAGTCTTCAAAACGATTTTGAAGGTCCGATTCCATAGCAAACAACATGGTTCTCTTAATCACACCACAATCATCTTTGCGCGACTGATAGACAGCTTTCTCATCAGCCGGTGCATCTACAGCAGGGGCGTCACCTAGCGCATTTTCAAGGACATAGTCCTTTTGACCGCCAGAGAGAATGATTCTCAGATTGCGGAACCAGTTGGTGAAGTTAGACCCATTGTTTCTAAGCTTTTCCTTCTCAGCAAAAACGTTAAAGTTGAAGTTGGACTTAGCCATTTGATCTACAATGTTTGCAAGTACAAATTAGACTATGTTCATGATAACTAGTTCAACTTTTTAATCAAATTACTAGATGAACTCCCACTAAATTCAACATCCCTCAAGTTGTTTAGTGAACACGATCCAAATTCACCACACCTAATCCGATCTTCACGAGAAGAGATGTGGCTTCAATGGTGGACAACGAAGTGTCGATCATATCATTCATATGACTCATGCTTAACCTTTCGGTTCATGTGTTCCGAGGCCATGTCTGTACATGCTAGGCTCGTCAAGTTAGACCCAAGTATTTCCGCGTGTGCAAAACTGGCTTGCACCCGTTGTATGTGAACGTAGAGTCTATAGCACCCGATCATCACGTGATGCTTGGACACGACGAACTTTCGCAACGGTGCATACATGGGGAGAACACAGTTTTATCTTGATCTTTAAGTGAGGAATCATCTTATAATGCTACCTTCGCGATCTAAGCATAATAAGATACATAAAAGGATAAACATCACATGCATATAACTTTATGTGACATGGTATAGACAATCTTCGTGCAATGATCTCCATCTTGTGCGTGCCGGCATGATCTCCATCACTCCACCATGATTGCCTCCACCACGAATAGCAACTACAACTATTGCTAACTACTTAGCGATAAAGTGAAACTATTACATGGCGTATAAGAAGTTGACAGACAAGTCATACACAATTATAAAGACAACCATATGGCTCCTGCCGGTTGTGTACTCATCTACATGCAAATCGTGAAACATTACAAAACATGATCATCGCATACAATATACACATCACATCTTGGGCCCTACCATATCACAGAAAACACTCCCTGCAAAAACAAGTTAGACGCCTCTACTTTGTTGTTGCATCTTTTACGTGGCTTATGGGAGTAGCAAGCTAAGAACGATTCTTACCTATGAAAAGCCACAACGGTGATATTATGGTTGCCAAACTCCGGTGTAAATCCCATGACAACTATAGTGAGAGAAACTGGCATCCACCAGCCGCATGTGTGGAACAAGCCACACGTCAAGTGCAGAGCCGGTCTCGCGAACAACGTCGCGTAAGGTTGGCCTGGACCGCTTCAATCTCACTATCCCGCGTCATAAGAAGAACACAAACAAGAGGCTTGCAACAGAAAACATCAACGCCCGCAACAACCATGTTGCGTTCTACTCGTGAAACACATCTACGCATAGATCTAGCTCTGATACCACTGAAGGGTTTCGCGGCATAGTAAATCAAAATTTTCTACGGATGCGAACAGAAGAAAGCCAAGATCTAATCTAGGAGATGCAAAAAACGAGAGGGATTAGATGAGATCTTCATACCCTTGAAGATTCGAACAGCGGAACGTTCGTCGCAATGTGGGTGATGTAGTCGTACTCGCTTCTCCTCCTCGCGATCCGATCCGATCTAGCACCGCAAGTGGCGATGCCTCCGTGAGATGCACACGTGCAGCACCTCGACGTCTACTCCTTCCTTGGTCCAGCAAGTATGGTGGAGAGATGGATTGGATCTACAACGCGACGGTGCGGTGCAAGTGGTGGAGAGTTTCTGCAGCAGGGCTTCGCCTACACGCAGTCGGGAGGGAGAGAGAGAGGAGGGCAGCAGGGCGACTAGGCTTGAGGGGAAGGTGTGTGGGGGTGGTGCGCCCGCAGCCCTCTTTATATAGAGGGGTGGGCGGCAACCCTAGCCCCTCCCCCAAGAATAGGCCGGCGGCCAAGGAGGGAAGAGTGGGGGGCAAGTTTCCCCCCTCCTTCTAGAAGCTCCAATTAGGGTTTCCCCTTGATTGGCCGGCTGGGCCCTATGGGGCCTTGTGCCCCTGGCCCAATGCGGCCAGGGCACTCCCTCATAGGCCCATGCCCCCTCCCGACAGGTGGGGCCACGTTGGTCCCCCTCCAGAAGGTTCTAGAAGCTTCCGGTACAATACCGATTAACCCGAAACAATTCCGAACTCCAAAAACTGCATTGCCTTATATGAATCTTATTCTCCGGACCATTCCGGAACCTCTCGTGATGTCCCGGATCCCATCCGAGACTCTGAACAAAAACTCATAAAGCAATTATCCAATCTATCCTAGCGTTGAGACACGTTAAGTGTGTGACCCTTCGGGTTCGAGAACATGCAGACATGATCTTCTATCAATAATCAACAGCGGGGTCTGGAAACCCATATTGACTCCCACACATTCATCGATGATCATATCGGATAAACCACGATGCCAGGATTCATTCAATCCCATATATATATTCCCTTCGTCTCGCGATATTTTACTTGCCCGAGATTTGATCGTCGGTACCGTCTACCTAGTTCAATCTCGTTCACAGCAAGTACTTTACTCGTTCCGTAATCCAATATCACTTTGTGATTAACTCCTTAACCACATGCTTGCAAGCGGTGTTGATATCGATTACCGAGTGGGCCCGAAGTATATCTCTCCGACTTGGGAGGGAAAAATCCCATCTCGATACATATAACCCAACAGGTACTTTCCGATCACCTGAGAGACACCTTTATGATCACCCTCTCATAGGATGACGTTTGATGACCTCAAAGATTTCTTCCGATACCAGGGAGTTGTATTATCTCATGGTCTAAGGAATACAATATTTGACATAAGAAAAGCTTCGCAAAGATGAACACGATGACACGATCTAATTGCTTCGCTTAGTTTGGGTCTGTCCATCATATCATTCTCCCAATGATATGACCTCATTATCAATTGACAACTCATGTCTATGGTTAGGAAACCTTAACCATCATTAATCAATGAGCTAGTCTATAGAGGCATACTAGGGACACGGTGTTGTTCATAAACCACACAAGTATTAAAGTTTCCGCTTAATACAATTCTAGCATGGAATATAAACTTTATCATGAACAAGAATTATAATAATAACATCTTTATTATTGCCTCTAGGGCATAATTCCAACACTTCTTGTTCCCCACGGAAAGTAATTGACTTTGGCTTTTGTCCCGTCCGATTCCGAGAATATTTCTTTACTAACTTTTCTGAAACCAAAAACAGCAGAAAACATGCAACTGGCACAGTGGCAACTTGTTAATAGGTTAGTACCAGAAAACATGTAGAAAGCACCTCAAAGTGTAGACAAAGCAAAGCAAAGTAGATACTAACAAGCATGGAACATCAAAAATTATAGATACGTTTCCAACGTATCAGCGGGGTGGACTTGGAGGTGGACGATCATCAGGGCGGGGTGGACTTGGATTCCTTGGAGTCGGTGGCCTTGGTGCCGAGCCTGGAAACTTGATGTACTTCTTCTTCCATAGAATGATGTTGCGCTTGACATCTCCTAGTTTCGTAAGGCCTTCAGGCATAGCAATGTAAATCTCTAGGTCCGCAAAATCCTCCACTATGTCATCCACCGTGACACAAGCATATCCAGGTGGAATCGGAAGTGAATGGTGGAGTGCTCAAGGTAGACAAGGTAAAGCAGTGTCGATCGCCACCTTGAAGGACATGTTGTACATTGGATGATGTAGCTCACATTGTGCCATCTCTCTGATATCATCCACGAGGTAGCGAGGAGCCGGTGCATCATCCAGCATTGCTTGATCATCTGCCCGGACCTCCATGGAAGCCACGCTGCTTCTCCGCTGGCTAAGATCCAATGCAGGATCATCAGCCCGTGGGTGAGTTGACGATGACCTTTGGCTAATTTCTTGCATGAGGTTCTTTAGATCAGCTAGGTCCTGCTCTACCTTGGAGATCCGGTCTGCCTCCTAGTCCTTCTTTCTCTGACGGCTTATGTAACTGTCATCATACTGAGGAAACCCTTTCTTCCACGAGACACCGGCACCTTTGCCTCGTGCTCGTCCACCCTTTTCAGGATTCCCGAGGGCGCGTGTCAGCTCGTCATTCTCTCTCTTGGGACGGAACAATCCCAATTGAGCATCGTTCATTGCTTTAATAAGGTCTTCAGAGGGTTTTAGAATTCTTTCATGAAATAATGTCTTCCCTGTTTCTGGGTCCAACGATCCCCCGTGCCCGTACAACCAGTGCTTTGACGTCTCGGGCCATCCATCTGTACCAGGAGTGATGCCTCTAGTCCTCATGTCCCACCCCATAGTTTCCCACTTAGGGACGCACTATTGTAGCCACCTGTCCCCAATTTATGATGGTATTTCTTTTTGGAAGCATTTAATGCATTCTTTGCCGACTTTGCCTTTGCTTTATCAGATTTCTTGTACGTTACAAAATCGGGCCACTGTTCTCTCAACTTCTCTTTTGCTCCTACGAAGTCTGGAGTTTTCTTTTTCACAGCATATTTCGCGTATAAACTTTTATTGTAGTTCTGGTACAGTTCGGCCATCTTGCTCAGAGCCCACTCCTTGACCTTCGCTCTTTTTTCAATCCCACCCAGCCTTGGGGTAATACCATCTGCCTCAAATGCTTCATACTCTGGAGGTAGTATGAAATGCGCTATGAGCTTCTGCCAAAGGTCATCTTTGGCATCATTGGTGACATAACTGTTGGATTCTTCACCGGGTTTCTTTGACTTATTCCATTCTTGAATGGTGATCGGCAGGTTGTCCCTAACAAGCACCCCGCGTTGATTTGTAAACATCCTCCGGTGCTTATCTGGAGCAATCGGTTCACCATCATCATCTAGTTCTTCGATGGTGAACCTCTGATTACCATACAACTTTTTGTTCAGCCCTCGTTTCGTTCGAGCTGTCAATTGCTTTGATCCGGTGGGCTAAAATAAGAATAGAGAGTGATTAATATATATATATATATATTGATATATCTAGATCAATTAATTAATAGAGGTAACACGAGGCTTTATATATATACCTCGCCGGATCCTGTCGAGGGGCCATCATTATTGTTGTTATTTGTTTGCCCTTCGTCCATCTGGTCTTCCCCTTGGTACATTAGGTTTTTCTCTAGTCCATCACCGGATGTATTCAGATATGAGTAAATCTCTTCCTCGAGCAAAATATCTTCACCGGTAGTAATAAGATGAATTTCACCTCTTATCATGCCCTGAAGAAGACCTTCACCAATGCAACCAGGATCACCGGATGGATCCATGACTTAACTATAACAGAAAGAGAGTTAAACAGGTTAGAAAAAAATTAATAATATAATACTAACAATATTACCACAAATAATATACTACTAACAATATTACCACACATAATATAATATACAAATGATATTACTACTAACAATATACTACTAACAACATTACCATAAATAATATAATATACAAATAATATTACTACTAACAACATTACCACAAATAATATAGTACTAACAATATAACCACAAATAATATAATATACAAATAATATTACTATACTAACAATATACTACTAACAATAACTAATAATATAATATTACCACAAAATGTGATATTTACTAAAACAATAACTAATAGTAGCATTTATATATTAATAAAAACTAAAACAATAACCCTAATTAGGGTTATTGTTATTACCATAAGGTAATAACCCTAATAAACCTAATATTATTTGTGGTAAAACAATAACCCTAATAACTAAAAAAAACAAAACAAAACAATAGTTAACCCCTCCTATACGTACTAACCGACGTCGGCGGCAGCACGTACGACGGCGGCACGGCGAGGCGGCGGCACAGCGGGGCGGCGCGCGGCGGCACGGCGAGGCGCGCGATAACGCGTACGGTGCGGGGCGGCGGCACGGCGGAGCGGCTCGTGGCGGCACGGCGGGGCAGCCGGAGACGAGGGCGGCGGCGCGGTGGAATCGACGAGCAACACCTCCCCTGCGTTCTATGCGTTGGCGCCTTCGTCTTTGTCGAAATGCTAAGTGTTGTGCATGGGCAGTGGCGCGCGGAATATAAAGGGCGACCCTTTAGTCGCGGGTTAAGCCACTGCCCGGGACTAGAGGGTCTCTAGTCCTGGGTCGTGGCTTAACCCGCGACTAAAGATCCACCCCTAGTCACGGGTTAAGCCACGACCCGGGACTAGAAGGTTTTTTCGGCCGCTTCGTTTTCACGCGTGTAGGCACCCTCCAGTTCCGGGTCCAGCCACAACCCGCGACTAGTGTATTTTTTGTAAATTTTTTTTTATTTAATTCAAATCAAATATAAAACTTTGGAAAATCATCTCTTATTGTAAAAATCCAAATAAAACAAATAATATGTCTATTATTATTAGGAAAATATAAAGAATCTTAATATAATATCCATACATCTGTTTGCGTCATTTATAAATTATGTCATTTTGTAAATTTTCTTTTTTAATTCAAATCAAATATAAAACTTTTGAAAATCATATCTCCTATTGTAAAAATCCAAATAAAACAAATAATATGTCTATTATTATCAGAAAAATATAAAGAATCTTAATATAATATCCATACATCTGTTTGCATCATTTATAAATTATGTCATTTGTAAATTTTCTTTTTTTAATTCAAATCAAATATAAAACTTTGGAAAATCATATCTCCTATTGTAAAAATCCAAATCAAACAAATAATATGTCTATTATTATCATAAAAATATAAAGAATCTTAATATAATATCCATACATCTGTTTGCATCATTTATAAATTATGTCATTTGTCAATTTTCTTTTTTTAATTCAAATCAAATATAAAACTTTGGAAAATCATATCTCCTATTGTAAAAATCCAAATAAAACAAACAATATGTCTATTATTATCATAAAAATATAAATAATCTTAATATAATATCCATTAGTCCGGTTGTAGTCACTAACCGGGACTAAAGATATTTCCCGCCATTTCCCATCGCTTCCCGCCAAGTTTTCCCGCCCTTTTCCCTTTTACCAGAGCTTTTAGTCCCGTTTGTAGTCACTAACCGGGACTAAATATATTTCCCGCCATTTCCCACCCCTTCCCGCCAAGTTTTACCATCCTTTCCCTCTATATCTAGGGCGATCGCGCCATGGCTATCCACACATCCACACCTTCCTCTCTCACAACAATGGAGAGCGCCTACTGGGCCATTCTAACCCTCGAGGAGACCGAGGCGATGTGCGCCTCTAGCTACCCTTGTCCGCCAGGCTACCGGCCGCCCATCGGCTGGATGCTGAGCGCTAGAGGGGTTCCTGTCCCTCCTGTCCCTCAAGGTTCTGCACGCCAGGCGGCCATCACGAACCACTTCTATCACGAGATCACGCCGGAGCAGCGGATGGATCCTTAGTGGGATCCCGGCAACTATGACACCTGGAATGCCTTCTTCGCTAACCGGCAAGAAAGGGAGCTCGCCAGCTATGAGGGTGATGGCCCGCCCCCGGTGAACCACAACGAAGCCGGCCACCGTCTATGGTGGGTGAACCGTACTATCATCGGTGTGATGCTCTACATTGCCGGGGGAGACCATCCTCGCCTGTGGTGCCCACAAGTCCACCCGGCACAGAGCCACAAGAAGGCCCTTCCCTCGCCCGACGGTAGCGGCATCGTCTTACAGGAGACCCCTCCCCCGCCCGCCGTGAATGCATGGCCGGAGTGGCAGTTGCCCCGGTATATGCCATGGCTGGGCTGAGGATCGAGCCGTGTGCTCCTAGCCACAACGACGATGACGATGATGATGACGATGATGAAGAAGACCCTGAAGCTGCGTACTATAGGACTAGGCATGATTATGACTAAAGGGGGCGGCTTTAGTTCTGAGTGTTAGCTAGTCCCGGTTTTTAATATTAATAAATGTCTCGAGTGTTACCTAGTCCCAGGACTAAATATGAAGATGTTGTTGTATTCTTGTGAGTTCGCTCAGGTGATCAAATGCTGTTTTTTCTACCTGCCTACAGCAATCAGAATGTCATAGTATTGAAACTAATAAATGTATTGAAACTAATACATCTTGCTCAATCAAACTGGACGATGACTCCCAGTGCCTAAGCCGCGGGAGGTGAAAACCCAAAGAGACGGAACCATCACACAAGCATAGATCGGGTGAGATCCTCGAAGAATCTGCCAGGTATCATCGACTCTGGTGTCCAACGCAGCCATATAGCAACGGACGTGCTTGTCCACCTCCCTGACACGACGCTGTACCACATCCTTGGTGGCTGGCTCCCTCTACACCCTTCCTGGACCAGGCGACCTCCACCAAAGAAGCTCCGGGTCGAAGACGACACCCGGATTCCTCACCAAGCTACGCGTCTCAGAAGGTAGCACCATCCAGTGCCAGCCCGGCGGAGCCCAGTCTTGAACATGCCCGGCGGAGCCTAGTACTCCATCGTTGCCGCCGAGTCGACTACGAGGATGCAGGATGGGCATCCTAAAGTAGGCGGCGAGGAATGTGTGTATGTGTGGGTGGCCATGACGGTCGCCCTATAAATAGAGGGAAAGGGCAGACAGGCTGGATCGGGCAGCCTATAAATAGAGGAAAATGCCTATAAATAGAGGGAAATGCCTATAAATAGAGGGTTCATCTTTTGTCCCGGTTGGAGAAACCAACCGCGACTGAAGGGATTGGCTAGGATGAATGGTTCGTCTAAGTACCCCAAGATTGTGGTGTCTCCAACCGGGACTAAAGGTTCATCTTTAGTCCCGGTTGGCGACACCATCCGGGACAAGGTACAAGCCGCACGACATAATGTCGACACTCACCCCTATCATTAGTGCTGCCTGGCCCAATCGCGGTTGGTTTGGTAGACATGTCCTTCACATAGAAAACCCGAGCCACATAATTGGCTAGGATGAATGGTTCGTCTAAGTACCCAAGATTGTTGAGATCCAACAATGTCATTATGTACTTCTTGTCTACCTCAACCCCTCCTCGTGTCAGCTTGACCCATTTGCACTGAAACAAGGGGACCTTAAAAGTAGGTCCATAGTAAAGTTCCCATATCTCCTCTATGTAACCATAATATGTGGTCTTTGACCCATTGTTGTCTGTTGCATCAAAGCGGACACCACTGTTTTGGTTGGTGCTCTTTTTATTTTGGGCGATTGTGTAAAATGTATACCCATTTATCTCGTACCCTTGGAAAGTTGATATAGTCGAAGATGGTGACCTGGACATGTGTTCATCTCCAAGAGTGTTGTTTTTGATGAGATGTTGCAACAACTGCCGAAACTCTTCATGTGTTCATATCTAATCCAAGAGTCATGCTTTCCAGGGTTGTTGGAGCGTAAAATTTTCTTGTGTTCCTCGATATACGGGGATGCCAAGATAGAATTCTATAGAACCATGTAATGTGCTTCAGTGTAAGAATGTCTGTCCCTACATATTATTGATTTCCTTCCTAGATTACCCTTTCCACTCAGTCTATCCTCATACCGCGATTGAGGAAGACCAATCGGCCTAAGGTTAGGAACGAAGTCAACACAAAAATCAATGACCTCCTCTGTTCCATAGCCCTTGGAGATGCTTCGTTCTAGCATAGCACGGTTACGAACATATTTCTTTAAGATTCCCATGAACCTCTCAAAGGGAAACATATTGTGTAGAAATACAAGACCGAGAATGGAAATATCTTCGACTAGGTGAACCAGTAGGTGCGTCATAATATTGAAGAAGGATGGTGGGAACACCAACTCGAAACTAACAAGACATTGGACCACATCATTCTATAACCATGGTAGATCTTCAGGATTGATTATCTTCTGAGAGATTGCATTGAGGAATGCACATAGCTTCACAATGGGTACTCGAACATTATCCGGTAGAAGCCCCCTCAATGCAATTGGAAGCATTTGCGTCATAATCACGTGGCAGTCATGAGACTTTAGGTTTTGGAACTTTTTTTCTGCCATATTTATTATTCTCTTTATATTCGAGGAGAAGCCAGACGGGGCCTTAATACTTCTCAGGCATTCAAAAAATATTTCCTTCTCTTGTTTGGTAAGAGCGTAGCTGGCATGACTTTGAAACCATTTTGGATGCAGGCTATATGGGTCTTTCATACGTTGATGGTCCTTTCGTGCTTCCGGTGTATCTTTTGTCTTCCCATACACACCCAAGAAGCCTAGCAGGTTCACGCAAAGATTCTTCGTCACATGCATCACATCGATTGCAGAGTGGACCTCTAAGAATTTCCAATATGGTAGCTCCCAAAATATAGATTTCTGCTTCCACAAGGGTGCGTGTCCATCAGCGTCCTTCAGAACAGATTTTCCGCCAGGACCCTTTCCAAAGGTTACTATTTGATCCAAACCTTTGACCATAATAAATATATCAGCACCAGTACGCTCATTAGGCTTCATCTAGTGACATGCCAGACCGTTGAAATGCTTTCCTTTCTTTCTTAAGGGATTCTTGGCCAAAAGAAATCGATGATGCTCATTGTACACATTCTTCTTACAATGTTCCAAATATATACTTTCAGTCTCATCTAAACAGTGTGTGTGCATGCATTGTATTCCTTGTTTGACTGTCCTAAAAGGTTACTAAGAGCAGGCCAATCATTGATTGTTACAAAAAGCAATGCTCGGAGGTCAAATTCTTCCTGCTTGTGCTCATCCCACACGCGTATGCCGGGTTCGTGCCACAACTGTAAAATTTCTTCAACTAATGGCCTTAGGTACACATCAATGTCGTTTTCGGGTTGCTTCGGACCTTGGATCAACACTGGCATCATAATGAACTTCCGCTTCATGCACAACCAAGGAGGAAGGTTATAGATGCATAGAATCACGGGCCAGGTGCTGTGACTGGAGCTCTGCTCCCCAAAAGGATTCATGCCATCTGTACTTATACCAAACCTTAAACTCCTTGCGTCATCTGCAAAGTCCGGGTACTTTCTATCGATTTTTCTCCATTGCGACCCATCAGCGGGGTGTCTCAACATCCCGTCTGACTTATGTTCCTCTTTATGCCATCGCAACAACTTGGCGTGCTCTTTGTTTCTGAATAAGCGTTTCAACCATGGAATTATAGGAGCATACCACATCACCTTGGCAGGAACCCTCTTCCGGGGTGGCTCGCCCTAAACGTCACCAGGGTCATCTCGTCTGATCTTATACCGAAGTGAAGTGCATACCAGACATGCATCTAAATTCTCGTACCCCTCATCGCGGTAGAGGATGCAGTCATTAGGGCATGCATGTATCTTCTGAACCTCTAAACCTATAGGGCCGACAACCTTCTTTGCTTCGTACGTACTGGCAAGCAATACGTTTATCTTTTGGAAGCATATTCTTCATCATTTTCACGAACTTTTCAAATGAGGAGTCAGGTATAGCACACTCTGCCTTCCATCGCAACAATTTCAGTATGCTTCCCAGCTTTTTCAGACCATTTTCGCAATTTGGGTAGAACAACTTTTTGTGATCCTCTAACATGTGATTGAACTTCTCCCTCTCCTTTTCATTTTCACAGTCTCTTCGTGCATCGGCAATGGTCCGACCAAGATCATCAGCGGGTTCATCATGTGTCTCTTCTTCATCCTCCCCTTCAGCATCCCCCATGGAAGTATCTCCGTACTTAGGAAAATCATGATAGTTGTCATCATCCTCCTGTTCTTCATTGTCTTCCATTATAACCCCTCTCTCTCCGTGCTTGGTCTAACAATTATAACTGGGCATGAAGCCATACTTCAACAGGTGGCTGTGAAGGGTTTTTGAGTCAGAGTAATCCTTCTGATTCCTACATCCACTACATGGACAGAATACAAAGCCATTGCGCTTGTTTGCATCAGCAACACGGATGAATTCATGCACTCCATTAATGAACTCGCCAGAGCGTCGGTCAGTACCGTACATCCATTCCCATACCATCTGCATTATAGTAAAAGTATATCAAAAACCATTACACAACATGATAAAATTATTACAAGTTATAATGAGAGCTTCTAGAGCATTAATTTTGAATTTTGAAAAATTTACATGCACCAATTTGTGAATTGGAGAAAAAAATTAACATGATAAATGTGGAGTTTTTGATTATTGTTCTATCAGTGAAAACCTCATTCCATTCTAAGCTCTGAAACTCTAAAATTACACATTTCAATTTTCAGTAACTATGTGCCTAATCAAAATTTGTTACACATATCAAAATCCTTATACTTCTAGAGCATGCATGCATTGATCCATATATCTATACTTCTAGAGCATTATAGAGCTAAAGTAGCAATAAAAGATGAAAGAATGAAGTTCTAACCTTTTAAAACTTTGGATTTAAGGGTTGCAAACAAAATCTTGACAAATCTTGAGAAAAGAAATGGCATGAACTCGGCTTGCTTCTTTGAGTAAAATGGCCACCATATGGCTAGGGCAGGTGGACACGAAGTTGTATATATACTGATGGACAACTAGTCCCGAGCCATGATACGACCCGGGACTAATAGTCCACGAAAAGAGCAGCTGGCCCGCTCCAGGTTATTAGTCCCGGGCCGTATTACGGACCGGGACTAGAGGTCTGGTCCGGCCCGGGACTAGTGTCTACGGCCATTTCTAGTCGTTGGAGGCGTCACGGCCCGAGACTAGTGCTAGTCACGGTTCGTGACAATCCGGGACTGCTGTCTTTGTGAAGATCGAACCGAAGACCCGTTTTCCACTAGTGGTAGCGTACGGTCTAGCAGAGGGACCAACGTTGATGTGGTCGTTGGCATTGGAGTTGTCGTCGGCCATGTCGTCTAAGAAGTGGTCTACGTTAGGAAATAAGTCATCATTCTTGGTGAAGCCAATAGTCGCATAGAGCGCTCCCCAAAAAACTTATAGCCCTTCTCCCGTACAGGACTCGAAGCAGCGATGTTCTGGAGGCCTACTGTCTCAACTCGTGATGCATGCTGCAAGCAGGGATGGAGAGAACTTAGTGGTCGCTCAGAGCTCTGGAACTGGAGGCAGTAGGTGAGTGTTGGTGTATCTTGTTGAGAGAAGATACCTCTCTTAAATAGGCATAGAGGGAAGGCGAACATGCTATGCAGGAAATGAAACGAAGAGACGGAAGCTGAAGCAAACATGCGGCAAACGAAGCTAGACAAACCTCCACTAAGTTCGCATTCATTTTCCACTTAGCTCATATTAAAAATCCACTTGAGAAAAACGTTTTAGTGTATGTACAACTGTTCATATACCAATCATGTGTGGCAAAATAAAGCTCGGCTCGACGATATTTCCGTAACCAGCGGAGCGCCTGCGCCGTGACGAGGCGAGGCAAGGCGTAGCGTATCTAGACGAGCAAGAAGGAGGAGCGTGTGTGTATATGTGTTCTTTTTTCAAGATCGTACAAATGGTGGAAGAGCTCACCTTATAAGCTGATCCAACTTCCACTCAACTAGTAATGTGGGACTAAACTTTTGTCCCACCTCTTGCCTTGCATGAATAGGCCAAATGAGCCTCTAGGATCTTTAGAAATTATTGGCATATAATAAATGGGATGGCCTATTTTTAGGCACTGGTTTTCAGAAGACTGAGGCCTTCACTTGGCACTTGACAATATGGTGGGCGATTCAAAGATCTCCGATGTTGTAGTGGGTGCCAAGCAAGTTCATGCGCCTTTCCGAACGCCATCTCGTCTCTGGGGACACTCCAGTCATCGACTAAAGCAACTATCACAGGGCTTGAGGTTTTTTCCATTGGGAGCTGGATCAATTATCCTAGAACCTAGAACCTCTGACCCGGCTGCTCCAGATGTGTGTAAGTGTGTTTGTGTTGGAATAGTCACTACTAGGAAAAAGCTCATCAGTGGCGCGTCATTTTTTAACTTCTGTGGTGCATATGGGATGTGACACTGTTATCACGCCACTAAATTTTAGTTCTGTGGCGCATATTTAAATGTGTCACACAAGTCTCAAAAACTTTTGTGGCGCATATTTCCAATATGCGACACAGAAGTCCCCAACCATATCTCAAACTTCTGTGGCACATATTGCCAATATGCTTCACATATTTTTTTTTAAATTTCAAAAATAAAACGGCCATATCTGGCCGGAGGTGGGGGTCACCGGAGGTGGAAAAGGAGGTTGATGGTGGCCAGAGGAGGAGGAGGTTGCCGGTGGAGGACAGGAGGAGGCCGCCAGTGGAGGAGGGGCTCGCCAGAGGAGGAGGTCGCCGGTGGAGGAGAGGAGGAGGCCACCAGAGTTGGAGGTCACCAGAGGAAGAGGTCGCCGGTGGAGGAGGAGGGAGGAGGGAGGAGGAGCTCACCGGTGTGGAGGAAGAGGTGGAGCTCACCGGGGTGGAGGAGGAGGGAGGAGGATAAGGTGAGGAAGAAGGGGAGAAGGAGAGAAGAAGTGGAGGAGGAGATGGCTGGAGGAGTGGAAGAGGATAAGAGAGGGAGAAGGGGCGGCGGGATTCAAATTTTGAATCCCGCCCAAGACTTCTGTGGCGCATATGGGAGAAATGCGCCATAGAAGTTTCTCCCCCTTTTTTTATTTTTTTTTGCAGGAAAAAATCTTCTTTCTGCCATAACTTTTTACTCTTTTCGAATTTGGGGAAGCTGAAAGCCATTGAAATCGAGTAAGAAATTTCGAGACGATCATTTTGGTATATTAAACTTTTTTCTCTGACGTCGTATGCAAAAGTTATGGCCATTTTTTGTCCCATGATCGTTTTTTGCAAAATACATCAAAATTCATGTTTTTCAATTTTACCTACAGCTATACCCCAAAATATAACTACAACTCAAAGGAATTATTTTGATAATTTTTTTATCATTTTTATTTATTTTTTACAAAAGTTAAAAGGCGATCCAAGGGGGGATCTGTTTTCAACTTCTGTGGCGCATACATCTATATGCGCCACAAAAGTTATAACTTCTGTGGCGCATATATAGGTATGCTCCACAGAACATTGTGAAGGGTTTCGCGTCATAGTAAATCAAAATTTTCTACGGATGCGAACAGAGGGAAACCAAGATCTAATCTAGGAGATGCAAACAACGAGAGAGATTGGATTAGATCTTCATACCCTTGAAGATTCGCACAGTGGAACGTTCGTCGGAACGTGGGTGATGTAGTCGTACTCGCTTCTCCTCCTCGCGATCCGATCCGATCTAGCACCGCAAGTGGCGATGCCTCCGTGAGATGCACACGTGCAGCACCTCGACGTCTCCTCCTTCCTTGGTCCAGCAAGTATGGTGGAGAGATGGGTTGGATCTACAACGCGACGGCGCGGTGCAATTGGTGGAGAGTTTCTGCAGCAGGGCTTCGCCTACACGTAGTCGGGAGGGAGAGAGAGAGAGGAGGGCAGCAGGGCGACTAGGCTTGAGGGGAAGGTGTGGGGTGGTGGTGTGCCCCAGCCCTCTATATATAGAGGGGTGGGCGCATGCCCTAACCCCTCCCCCAAGCCCTAGGCCGGCGGCCAAAGGAGGGAGGAGTGGGGGGCAAGGAAACCCCCCTTCTAGAAGCTCCAATTAGGGTTTATCCCTTGGTTGGCCGGCTGGGCCCTATGGGGCCTTGTGCCCCTGGCCCAATGCGGCCAGGGCACTCCCTCATAGGCCCATGCCCCCTCCCGGAAGGTGGGGCCACGTTGGTCCCCTTCCGGAAGGTTCTAGAAGCTTCCGGTACAATACCGATTAACCCGAAACAATTCCGAACTCCAAAAACTGCACTGCCTTATATGAATCTTATTCTCCGAACCATTCCGGAACCTCTCGTGATGTCCCGGATCCCATCCGAGACTCCGAACAAAAACTCATAAACCAATTATCCAATCTATTCTAGCGTCGAGACACGTTAAGTGTGTGACCCTTCGGGTTTGAGAATATGCAGACATGATCTTCTATCAATAATCAACAGCGGGGCCTGGAAACCCATATTGACTCCCACACATTCATTGATGATCATATCGGATGAACCACGATGCCAGGATTCAATCAATCCCATATATATATTCCCTTCGTCTCGCGATATTTTATTTGCCCGAGATTTGATCGTCGGTACCGTCATACCTAGTTCAATCTCGTTCACAGCAAGTACTTTACTCGTTCCGTAATCCGATATCACTTTGTGATTAACTCCTTAACCACATGCTTGCAAGCGGTGTTGATATCAATTACCGAGTGTGCCCGAAGTATATCTCTCCGACTTGGGAGGGACAAATCCCATCTCGATACATACAACCCAACAGGTACTTTCCGATCACCTGAGAGACACCTTTATGATCACCCTCTCATAGGATGACGTTTGATGACCTCAAAGCTTTCTTCCGGTACCAGGGAGTTGTATTATCTCATGGTCTAAGGAATACAATATTTGACATAAGAAAAGCTTCGCAAAGATGAACACGATGACACGATCTAATTGCTTCGCTTAGTTTGGGTATGTCCATCATATCATTCTCCCAATGATATGATCTCATTATTAATCGACAACTCATGTCCATGGTTAGGAAACCTTAACCATCATTAATCAATGAGCTAGTCCATAGAGGCGTACTAGGGACACGGTGTTGTTCACAAACCACACAAGTATTAAAGTTTCCGCATAATACAATTCTAGCATGGAATATAAACATTATCATGAACAAGAATTATAATAATAACATCTTTATTATTGCCTCTAGGGCATAATTCCAACACATTGGTCAACTGAATTCTGTGGTGGGGCCTATCCTCACTTTCTGTGGCGCATATGGTCATATGCGTCACAGAAAGTGAGGGAGCCCAACCCCGGTGGCGGGTCCATCAAACTTCTGTGGCGTATTGTTTCCCTATATGTGCCACCGAAGTGTGAAGATTTATGTGGTGCATTTCATGAAATGTGTCACTAGAGTTTATGTGTGGTGCATGGTCACACATATGCACCATAGAAAATTTGTCTATCTATAGCTGGTTTCCTAGTAATGAGTGGAAATGTTCATGGTAGGAGGAAGTCTGACATAGGTGCACCACTAGACCAGTGCTGGTCACATTTGAGAAAACCTGAACTTCGTGTGGGTGTGTCTCCAAGTCCACTTCTCATCCCATCTCCAAAAGAGAGAGGAGAGAATTCACTAAGCAGAGCAGCTGGAACACGGATGGGTTGATGATATTGTCGTAAACGTATCTATAATTTTTGATGTTCCATGCTTGTTTAGTATCTACTTTGCTTTGCTTTGTCTATAGTTTGAGGTATTTTTATATGTTTTCTGGGACTAACCTATTAACAAGATGTCATAATGCCAGTTGCATGTTTTCTTCCGTTTTTGGTTCCAGAAAAGGCAGAAAATCAATATTCTCGGAATTGGACGGGACAAAATCCAAAGTCAATATTTTACCGTGGGGAACACGTAGCCAGAAAACGAGACTGAGAAGATCCACCAGGGGGCCACACCCCCTGGCCGCGCGGCCTAGCCTAGCCCGCACCTAGGGGGTGCGGCCACCCTGGGTGCCCCCTGCCTCGCCTCTTCGCCTATAATAATCCCCCGATACCAATGGCCCCCTGCCTCGCCTCTTCGCCTATAAGAAGCCCCCGATACCAAAACCCTAAGTACCCGATCAATCTTCCACGAAACAGTCCATAGCTGCCGCCACCATCATCCCTAGATCGGGGGGGGGGATCTGAAGTTCTTCCCGGCACCCTGCCAGAGGGGAGATCACCCCGGAGGCTTTCTTCATCATCATGCCAGCCTCTGTATGAAGCGTGAGTAGTTCCACCTTGGACTATGGGTCCATGTAGTAGCTAGATGGTTGTTTCTCCTCTTTTGTGCTACCATGTTTAGATCTTGTGAGATCCGTTCATGATCAAGATCATCTATTTGTAATCATGCATGTTGTGTTTGCGGGGATCTGATGGATATTGAGATTACTATGTCAGATTGATTAATGGTTCTATCTTATTGATTCTATCATGTTTGTGTTGTTTGTGATCTTGCATGTTCTCCATTTCTAGTAGCTATCTTGGCCAAGTAGATGATAGTGACTCCAAGAGGGAGTATTTATGCTCGATAGTGGGTTCATGCCTCTATTTAATCTGGGGAAGTGACATAAATCTCTAAGATTGTAGATGTGTTGTTGCTACTAGGGAGAAAACAATGGTCTCTTGTTCATGGAACAAGTAGATTGTTTACCTTACACACTTTGCTTAAAGCAGTTATCCATTGCTTGCAACTTAATACTGGAGGAGATTCGGATGATAACCTGAAGGTGGATTACTAGTCATAGATGCAGTTGGATGGCGGTCTATGTATCTTGTTGTATTGCCCAATCAAATCTCATAGGATCATGAATGTCTAGTATTGCATTGTTATGCCTTGGTCTGTCCTGTCAATTTCCCCGCTGTAATTTGTTTACCCAGCATGCCATGTTTGTTTATCTTAAGGAGAGAACCTCCAGTGAAATATGGACCCCGATCTAATATTGACCATTGATACATCTTCCACTGTTACTGTTTACTTTCTGCAAACCACCATTACCTTCCATACCATACAGTTAATCCTTTGTTTTCAGCAAACCGGTGAGATTGACAACCTCACTGTTCGTTGGGAAAAGTCTTGAGTTTATGTTGTGTAGGTTTCCAAGTTGCTAACAACACATTTGGGTCATTTCCTTCTCCTACTGGTTCGATAACCTTGGTTTCTTTCTGAGAGAAGACTTGCTGCTGTGCTCATCATACCTTCCTCTTGGGGTCTCCCAACGAAGCTCTACATTGATCTGAGCGCATTAGTTGACACCATACCACGATGTTCACATGCCATGTATGCTGATCTTTATTTTGTTTAGCTTTCCTTTTGTGAAGCTATACTAGTCATATGTGGCATGCAACAATGCACAGATACACCATGGTATTGGCGTGATTCTAGCATGCAGAACCTGAAGTCTCATCTTTACATCAGACCTGCAGCATGTTCAAAAGAAACTAATATGTGAACAATGTGCAAAAATTCAGACATGCTTCATTTTGATCTCACAAGTTCATTAAAAGTAGTACGCCATAAGATTATACTAGAATCAAAACACATGTACATGTGTATAGTCATGGCGTTTAGTTTTGGTACTCTTGTAGTTTTCCCGACTTTTCATCCATGAGTACTGCCGGTTAAGCTAAAGCCATCGAAAATAAATTTGATTCGAGTAGTATTGCCTTGAAAATTTTGACTGTCATGGTTCGGAAATTTTCTAAAATTAACATCATGGCGTCCCATCATCAACATGTGTTATGACTTCAAGTGCACAAGTATGGGAGATTTATGCTGTCGGCAACCCAGGCAACAAACTCCAAAAACGAGTAAACAACCTTTTATTTTGGCTGGGCATCAACATTTAATAAATGATATTTACCATCTTCAATGAAATTACACCCCGATTCAACAAAATGACGTTGCTAATGGTAAAATGATTACAAAATGTGCACGAATACATAAGTACTCAATAAGGAAACCTAACAAAAAGTACGCCCACTAAAGTACTCTAGCTACTCTCTCAATGATGAATGCACCTTTGCATGTCAATTTATACCACCCAAATGTTGAGTCTTTGCTATCTACTAAAGCATATACACCAGTGAATTGATAACATCTATAGAAAGCAACGAAGAGAGAAAATGGTGTATAGTACAGAGATTTAATGTTTCTAAGAAGTGAGAAATTGGCAGAGGAATGACATGTTACTAAGAAGCATCGAGTTTCATCGGTGTGTCTTACTTAAGAATAGGAGGCAATGGGAAAAATTAACGAGAAAAACTAGAAAACAACATTACTGCAATCACCTCTTCCTTAATATCCGGCCGCCACACTAACTCAGAAACACTGGGCCACTCTATTGTGTTCGTGTCGGAACAGATCAAATGGTTTTCAGTCAAGAAATAGATCAAATGGTGTGAAATTAGTTTGTTATGGGCAACGAGGAGAGACGATGGTGCCGGACAACTTTTGAGGAAACAACCTGAAGCTCGCGTCTCGTGTGGCGTAGGTGCATCTCCAAGTCCTTCTGAAAATTTGAGGATCGCATTTGCTGAGCAGAGCAGCCGGGGCAAGGATGGTTTCACACGACACAGCGGGGTCACCCGGCCGTGTAGAGTATGCCACACTTTATTTCGTTGTGATTTTCGTTTTTTGCAGCTGCACATACGTACATGCAGCCATACACAGCTAAACCTTGTGCTGTTCCACACCATGGTATGGTGCAATTCCAGCATATGTAACGATTGAAGACTGGTCTTGGCGTCAGATTTGAAGCGTGTTCGAACAAAACTGATACTCACTCCGATTCAAATGAATAAGTTACAAATTTAGTTAAAAGTTAACATCTTCTAAAATTGAACAATGTCTTCGACGAAGATATGAACAATTATAATACCAAATCAATGTCAATATATTCACCATAAAATATATTTTCATAATGTATATGTTTTATCATAGATGTTAACATTTTTTCTATATTTTTTTGTAAAACTTAGTAAGGTTTATTTTTTATTAAATTTATAAGTCTTGTTCAATGGAAAGGAGGTAGTATGTGAACAAGGTGCAAAATTAAAATTTGCATTGTTTTTCATCAGAATTTAATTAAAAGTAGTACCTCGTCCATTTCATAATAAATGATGTTGTTGTTACCGAACTTATAACACCATCTTACATTATGAAACAAAGGAAGTAAGTCATAAGATTATAGACCCAAAAGATATGTACATGTGTACGGTCAAAGCAGTCAATTTTGGTACTTCGGTATTTTTACTAGACTTTCCATCCATGTAAGCAAAATCCACCAGAAATAATTTAATTCGAGTATTGTCTTGATTTTTTTACTATCATGGTTGAAATTTTTGTTGACCATATTGATCAAAAACAGAGCACGCCTTATTCTTGTGGGCTTGCACGAGAGGTGTTCGGTGGCAAATACAAGAGAAATTTCAAAACTGTTTGTAGGTGTATTCAGCATGGCGGGCTTGGGATCTTTCACCTTAATAACATGCGAGAGCTTTGCGCTTGCGGTGGTAATGATATGAGTGGCGGTATCCGATGAAATAACTTTGGGTGCTGATTGGCAATCCTTGTGATTAGGTTGACATGAGTCTCTTCTATGCGGCTACCTACATCTCCACTAGAAACGGTGGAATTGCATATTTTTGGGACACCCCTTGTGGGTAAATGAAAAGAAGCCCAAAGAAATATAGCTCCTCTAATCCTTGAGGCATCCACACGGAAGAAATGGAAAGTCCACCAAGCATTGCACAATCTTGACAATCCCCCAACTATAAAATATAGCATGGATTCCAAATATAAAAATGGATACAACCTTGACCATCCCCCAACTGTGCCAACATCGGTCATGGAGACAATGGCGACCTCTTTGCATCGATATCTTGTTGAAGGCATCTTTGATGCAGCTCTCGTCTTCTCGCTCAGGCTACTCTAGGGGAAACTCCAGATTTGAGTTTTTCAGATCAGACGATGGCAGCTCGCAATGCTGTTTTTTCTCATCGGGTCATCGTCTTTGGAGTAACTGCTGGTACAAGGTGGAACAGCTTAGTTTTGTACGGAGTCTTTGCCCAAGATGTCAAGTCATGCGTAACTGTCACGTGGTACACTCTGTCATGCCTGATTCATAGATGCTACACACAACCGATCTTTCGAAGGTTTCAGGCTGCGTCGGATGGCGAGACTCAACAGCATGGTGCCGAGGGGTCTCGGTGGCGATAGCACATGCATGTTGATGGACGCGATAGGATGGTGACGTTGTTTGGTGTCGTGGTGGCGCCTGATAAGGTCATTACGTAGCTCCTCCTAAAGATGGCGGCAATAGCGGTTGAGCGCGCATGTTGCTGTGTGTTGGGACTGGTTTGTGCTCCTGGCTCGTCGTTGGGTGGTTATATGGAGCCTCCAGTTTTGTAATGTGTGTGTAGGTGCGTGGTTAGAGTGCCGGCTCCGACATGGCTACCCCATTCATCAAGTTGTAGGATTTGCTAGTGTTCTCGCTAGAGAGCTGGCCTCGGATGGCAGGCTAAGTCCACAACATTTTTTCTCCATGTGTAATAAACTTAGTATCTTCAAGTTCGATTCATTTTGGAATATGAATCCACCAAAAAATATCTAAATAAGATATCCCCTTGGTTAATTAAAAAATGCATGGACTGAAACATTGATTCCTTTCACACGGTTTTCTTTTTTACTAGGTGAATTATTAAAATAAACAAAGATGGAGACTACACAAATGCGAAAAACAAATCATGTCTTGATAGTTGTGGCAATACTAGAAAAAACTAACAGTAAAAGAAACGGGGAAAAGCATATAACTAATCACCCATGCCTCCCATTGATAGTTCTTCGACGCATCCATAACAGTAGGAAAAAAGTAAGAAAAGGAATCTCAATGAAAGATTAGAAAACACAAAAGAAAATAAAAAAAACAGCAAGAGAATCACTAGGACGACTTCACTAAGGTGCAATGCATATTGACATTGCGGACAAACTGCCTATGTAGAATTGGTGTCAAATTACGCACAACTGTATGTACAAGTGAAATAGGTCCGCGCAGCATCACGCCTATCGGCCCATGGTACTTCCCCAAGTCCGAGCTTTTCGAGCTGCTCAGTAGACTATCTCGCTATGTCATTTCTTGGAAGTCAAAATTTACCAAAAACAAGGAATTATTCTTCCTTGGTCCAACTAAAAAAAATGGACCAATCGGCTTTGGATATTCTTGGCAAACTCCATTCTTACTATAGCTATGTATAGTGTATCTGTAGCTGACCAAGTCTCTATCCTACTCCTGTTTTTTCAGGATGTATAATTTCCCCATTTTGATAGTTGAAAGTATTTAGGAATTAATAGCCATTTTTAATAAATCTTGATGGAATCGGTAAAAGAGTAATTGCCAATTTGCAAAATCATGTGTGTACATAAGGTAACTCCACACCTAGTAGATATTTGTTAATAATTGTAGGATGGTACTTTGCACATTTGCACAAATACACAAGTATTGCACATATGTTGAAGCGTTTTGATGAAAAGATATGTACCCTCAAACCTTTCACTTCAAACCTAGGTGCACCTGCATCAATGAATGCACATCTTGCCATATCTTTATACCACCTCATTTGTGAGTCTGGAAGTCGCTAAAACTCTTAATCAAACAATATATAGCAATGAATTTGTATCAGGTATACGAAGAAATGAGGAGAGAAAATGTTATAGTGAAGAGATGGCATGGGGTGTTTGCCATGCATTGAATAGTTCTATTTTTTCTAAAATGGGAATATCCCAACCTGCGTTGGCCCATTACTTTTTAGAAAAGACGAACATAGCCCTCTGCATCGAAACTATGGACACAGCCTACATTGGCCTATCACACAACCATAAAGCTTAAAGCTTTAGAACAACTAATTATTCCATGTCCCCACGAAATAAGTGGACAAAGGAAATTTGGGACTCATGTCATAGGTTCATCATGTATACCCATCGCCTACTGGCATGGGTTGGTTTTCTCATACTTCTTTCTTAGAATGTTTTACTTATACTTTAGAGAAAATACCATTTTTACCCTCTAGTAGTGCATGCTGGCGCCCTATTTTTTTTAGAAAATGGACGATGCATGTCTGTTTGCAAGGCTTGAGATGATGATCGAGCTTCGAGGATACAAGGAGGAGGAGGATGCATGAGTAATGAAAATATGGAGAAGAAAAGGTTGTACATGACTGTTGATGACACCCTCCGACATTCACGCATTGTTGTGATGCCACATTTGACCCGACATGCCGATCCTACCTAACAACTAAGGGAAATACTAAATGGACTAAAATAGGGTTGTGAATTTCTGAGATGGTGTATTCCAGTGAAATTTTCACCAAAAGGGATAGTATGTCTCACAAATGCGTAACTGTCCAAAGGGGTGTGTGTGTGTGGTGGGGGGGGGAGGGTAAAAATAGAATTTCCTCCATAATAAAGTTCTACGAAAAAGAATAAAAAATAATGCTTTGAGTACCTTTGTAGTAGTTCTTCACTTCTTATCATGCTATTTCATCCGTACACATATTGCTAAATGATCTAAGGGCACGGCCAACGCTACAGCGTGGACGCCTGCCCCAGCACTCCACGTCGGCTCGGATGGTCCAGCTTACCAAAAGGTGCCACTTGCAGAGGCAAATGGGATCCTGCAGAGAAGACCGCTTCCTCGCTGCCAAAAGTAATAGCGCACTCCGAGAGAGAACGAACTGGGAGAGGAAAAAGCTGAATGGAGGGGTCAGGGTGACGCAGAGAGATCCCGCCGGGTGATTGCTCTATTGGATGGGTGCAATACTCCGCCGGGTGATTGCTCTGTTGGATGGGTGCAATACTGAACTACTGCTTCATGCGTTTTTACCTACGTGGATTCATGGGGAAGCTGTATACGACTGCTACCATAAATCGTGCCCTAAGTGACTACTCCCTCCGCTTTTAAAATATAGACTTTTTTAGCTTTATAAAGCAAACGTATCTAGCTAGACTTTTTTTAGTATTTAGGTTCACTCGAGTACATCCATAAACCTGTTGGAAGTGCAAGGCAAAGGCGAAAGTGACACAAGGAAAGAAACCAAGAACATAGAAACTACGAAGTAGAAAAAATCGTTCCTGTACCTCTCTAACTAGCTTTAGCAGTTGAGCCGGTCAGTGCCCTGCGCCTCCTCCGCTTGGCCCCATAGGCAGCATCTGCATCAACGTCAACACCAGCGCGGGCGCCGTGGAGGACTTCGCCGGACTCGGGGGCACGGGCCTTGCGGCATCGGCGCCCCGCACGAGGCTCGAGTCGACGATGTCGACGATCAGGACGAGGACGACGATGACCACAAGAAACCAACCGCGGCGCCCCTCAGCGGCCATGGCTCCCAACAAGCAAACCGAGGCGCTCTTCGATGTACCGTGAAAACTCTCTATGGAGCACGCACTCACGCCGTATGTCGCTCTGAATCTCTGACGGCCTTCGAGTGTGAAGATGGTTTGGACTCATGTGTTATACTCCCTCCGCCTGTAAATAAGTGTATTTTTAGTATTGTCTTAAGTTAAACTTAATAAAATTGTACTAACTTTTTAGGAAAACGTATCAATACCTATGACACTAAATTGTTACTATTAGATTTGGTTTTAAATTTAGTTTTATAATATATTAATTTGATGTAATATATGTTACTACATTTTTTTATAAATTTAGTTAAATTTTATTATGTTTAACTTAGACAAAAGGTAGAAGTATACTTATTTGCGAACGGAGAGAGTATATATAGATAGGGAAGAAGAAGCAGAACGGTGGCTGGTGTGCAGCTGGCTGGCTCGCCGTACTAGGTTGGATTTTTTTTTTTTTTGACATGAGGTTGGAAATTCTTGTGCTGGAACAGAATGCTGACCCATTTGTTGCACGGAAGAAACGGTCAAGACTCGACAATTCTTCCTAGACGACGTGTCCGTGCGCCGGGAGCACAGCGCCGGCGTCCGCCACATTAACTCGGAAACGCTGACCCGGTTGCTCTACCGTGTTCCTGTTGGAACAGAGGAAATGGTCACGACAGAAGACGATCCAGCGTGAGTGCACCGGCGGCCGGCCACCATTTGAGGAAATCTGGAGCTCGTGTCTCGTGTGGCGTGGGTGCGTCTCCGAGTCCACTTCTCAGCCCCCTCTCTCAAAGTCAGTACAAGTGCGAATTCGCTGAGCATAGCAGGCAGGACATGGATGGGTCGACACGACAACGCGGCGTTCACCGGCCATGCATGCCAATCTTTATTTTGTTTTGCCTTTCCTTCACCGGCGGTACTTTGGTAGTATAATTTTTCCCGACTTTCCACCACACGAGTATCAGTTAAGTTAAAATCCATCATAAACAAATTCGATCTGAATATATATTGTTGACTTGAACTAGCTGAATGCCCGTGCGCTTGCTACGGGTTCTTAAAATCTGAAATATGCAGTAGCTGCAAGACTAAATAAACCCTTGCTCCTGAGGCACCGAATCCCCGATCGAAGCCATGCTTCCGCTCGCCTGCCGTACCGCCACTCATGGAACTCACCGGGGCCTCCATATGCAAGAGGTCGCCCCTGACGTTGCTTGCCGGCCGTCGCCGTGCCAGGCCTTGTCAGTCTCCGTCAAATCACACCACTGCCATAGAGAGCTCTACCCTGCACGAACATCGATGCGTCAAGGAAAGGAAGGGGCCAGCGGTGGCGAGGGGGAAGGGGCCAGAGCTAGGGTTCGAGTCGCCGCTCCGGTCGCATGTGGGAGAGACGCGGAGCATGTCGAGGCGAAGCTGGTCCTGCACGCTCGTGCGTTGTTCTGGATCTAAGAAATAAGAATGTGTTTAAAAACAAAATCATACAACCTAATTCTAAATTGATACTCCCTCGTCTCAAAATAGATGTCCCAAAGACGGAGGGAGTAATATATTAAACGAGTGTTTCCTATATGCAGAGGAAGCGGTCAAAGCAAATTGTTTAGAAGTTTATCTGCTATAGATTTTCGTTGTTAAAATATAATATTAAGTAAACACCTATGGTGCATAATGATTAAAAAAGCAAGATCTACCCTTACTTGGGTGTTCCACAAAATCAGCCGCTCAAAATTTACTTTCGGAAGTTTTAATGATAATTCAAGAAAAAAGCATGTTAGATCAATTTCTGAAACAACATTCCATAATAAAGTTGACCAAGTATATTATAGATTAGAGAAAATTTTCCAAGCTCATATATTTTATGTGCTTTCTTATTTACATAGTCTCTATTTGAACAACTCATCTTTTATCTCTAGCAATTTATATGATCAAGAATACATATAGCCCAGAAGACAGAATAGTGTAGCGAGGCATAGAGAATATTGCACTATAAACTGAAATAAAGAAATTAATAATACCAAAGAAACGCATGCTAGCTACAAGCACATTTTGTTATATCTCACTCACTGGCGGAGTTTCCTTGAAACAAAACCGTGCCATGGCCCGACCTGTTTAAAATCATTTTTTTGCTCTATCAAGGATTATTCAGTACTAATCATTCTTTAGTTTTGTCCAGATCCACAGCCTGTCGTTTGCTTCCCAAAAAAAATTCATCAAACTCCGCCACTGATCTCACTCCCGAGCAAATTGCAGCAACCTAGTTAGCATCGCTGGTGCAAAGCAGCAGCAAGCTAGCTAGCATCGATGATACTGCATCCACTTTTTCTCACATTTCTCCGTGTCTCCACATCTAGCTTATGTTCTGCATCCACCATGCCTCGTGAATCTGCTCCTCTAACTACAACGCCCTAGCACCACAACATCACCGATACAATTCATGTCTCTTATTGGACAAAAGCAGAATACTGAATGCACTGTAGATAGTCTCCATAGCAAGTAGCAACTGCTATCACTGAAATCAGTTTGAAATACCATAAGAAAAACGAAAAACTACAAAAACAGAAGCGATGCATAAACTGAATAATTTTATAGCTGTGAACAACGAGTGTTCAGTTTGTTCGGTATTGACTCTAGGCGGGATGACGGTGTCCCTACTCCATGCCGGCGCGAATACCTAGCCTCAGTGGCGCCGCCGTAGCCCCACAGCCGTCAACCCTAGCTCTCCCTCTCTTCCAATTCCCTAGCCTAAGCGGCAGAGGAACACCAATACACAAGGTACTGAAAATAAACTAGCAATGCAAACAAGAATAAAAGCCTCGCGCTACGCTCCCCGGCAACGACACCAGAAAAGTATCTTGATAACCCCCAAATACAGGGGATCACCATAGTACAATTCTATAAGTATTTGAGTGTCAAACCCACGAGGAGCCGAAGGTAAACTATATATTCTCTAAAGTCCTATAGCCCACTTATATGTCTTTCTATGCAAAGCTAGGATCTAGAGAGTTTGTGTGTGTGTGTGGTTGTTTTTACTATTAACTATAGGATTGTAAAGTGCTCAAAGTAAATATTGCAAGTGAACTAATGCAAGTAAAATAGGAACTAGTGAAGTGGAGTGATGGCAAGTTTTCTCAACAGAGTAAATGTTCAGGAAAATTGTTATTTCATTCGTTTGGTTATCACAATTTGTGAAGGTAATATTATAGCTAGATGCATTGGTACTAAGCACAATAAAGCATAAAAAACTCGATGATTAAAATCCCAAGGCACTATAATCTAGTGCAACAATAGGATTAATTAAGGACATGTGTCTAGCAGGTGACACTCCTAACCGTAACATCTAATTTGTATAGATAAAGTCTATTGTTTCTTCTAGGTGGAGCCCTAAATCATGGAGTAGTCAAGTAAATGAACTACCACACATCCTAGTGATTGGTCCCTAAGCCAAGTTAATGTGCTAACAAGGGATTTATTAAGACAAATATGTCCAACCATCGCTTTAAGTTATAAGGTCCCCAATATATTCCTCATTAATTAACCATGAATTAATATAGCATGCATATAGGACTTGGAACACGTTTTCTGTTCAACTCCCTCTGTTCCTCCTCCTAACAACATGTAACGGTGATAGTCTTATGCACCCCCCAACATATGTGTGCACTCATATATCAGTACATAAGACCATCATAGAAGATAAAAAACTTGTATGCAACCAGTCAAGAAAGTATTTCACAATTTCCATAAACAATCACTACTCAAACATAGACATAGATACAATAGATCATGGGAAAATAATAGATTGTACCACAAATCATGTTTTGCCAAGAGATTACAGTATGGATGATGAGGAGGTTATGTAGATGATGATGGAGAGGTTCCTCCCTAAGGAGGACAGGCGACAGCCCGGCCATAGGAGGCACCGCCGGCGGCGGCGGTGAAGCGTAGCGCGCCGACGGCGGCAGTGCAGGGTGGCCCGACGGAGGCCGGCCCTAGGGGAGCACCACTGCCTTGTCCTCCTTCTTCCTTGGATCTTCTTCGTGTTGTAGATGATCCCTCCCCATGGAGATGGAAGCTAAGAGGGAGGCAAATTCGCAGCTATGGGTCGATGCCTCTAAAAATAGGGTTTCCCCTCAATATATAGTGGTGGAGGCTTCATCGAAGCCATCGAATCAAAATCCTTAGATCCAAGGGCTCTTGGGAACCTCTAAAATCTTCATGGTGGCTCCTAGAAAGACTCACAAATCTCCAAATTCGTAGCTTGACCGAATTTATCTTATATGGCAAGAGTTTGAGTCAATCACGTCACCAAATTTCGGAATCCCGAAACTGCTTCTGTATCCCTCCATAATCGGGATATATAAAATGCATCCAGACACCGATTGATGCGAATTTTCTGTCTAAATCGTACGGATTGAAATTCCCCACAACTTTCATGTTGATCACTTTTTTATTTGACATCATCTTCAAGCTCTTCCGAGTTAATCTTTGAAAACTGTTTAGCAGGACAGATTTCAGAAAACTCCAAATATTGTCATATTTAGCGATTTTCTTTTATATTCATCTTTTTCCTACACAACAAAGTGTAAAACAAGAACTTGTGCAATTTTTTCAACTATTAGTAGGTTAGTCCAATAAATATAATAAATTTACAAAATAATAAGCATTTTAGCATAATAAACTATAAAGTTCATGTCTGCATTTTATATGCATCACATAGCGATCTATATCAACCACTTAAACAATAATAGCTTGAAATCCATATTTTGGTGTACCTCAATGGTGTAGATAAATATGTAATCAGTACAAAGTAGTGTAGACTTCAAGACGTCCAACCTCCCAAGGTAACATCCTGGTAATATAAAAATAAATTATGGAATAAGATGATCAGATTTACATGGCAACATGAAAATATATTGTAGGTTGAGCAACCAAACCAGACATAACTAACCTTGAATGTCTTTGCATACGTATTGTGTTCTCCAAGTACACATAACGAAATATACGTTCTCTCTATCTCGATCAAAAAAATTCACAAACATAATTCATTCCCTGGCCCTGTCTTCATTGAAAAGTGCAACTCTAAACGAAGGGTACAACTGAATAAAATTGACCATTAAGAAGAAGTTGAGATACAGACTGTTTACCTCTGCATAACCCTAAATCTGTGTTGTTAAACATGGGTTTGGACGCCCAGACGAACTGCCGTTGTGGCCTCGCGATAAGCCACTGACATTGAATCTAGCTGCGATGAGCATGATGGCTAAGAGGTTGCCAACTCGCCATAGTTTTACGGTTATATTTCCATACTATAAAAAAATGCTTGTTAAAGAGAAAGCAGATCTTTCCAGATTAGTTAAGCATCATAACAAGATTATTAGCAATCGGAAACTACTTATCCCATGGATCAAACTTACACACAATATTAAATAAGAATATTGCGATGTGGCTAGATGGATGTTTGGAGCTACCTCACATGGAGAAGGAATGGTTTGGTGTCAAGAAGTGCGGAAACATGGCCACCGTCTGCACGACTGTTGACGCAAAGTTTTGGTGCACAACGCCCGAAAACATGGCGCATAGTAGTGGACGACGCCGCTAGAAGTCAACATGGGGAAGGAACAATGTCGCTAGGGGTAAGGGTGGGGGAAGCGGCACCGCCGCTATAGGTCGTAGGACGGCGGTGCTGGAGGGAAGGAGTGACGAGAAAGAGGAACCGTCAGGGAGATGAGGCGGCTCTGCGATAGGCAGAGAGAAGACATGGGAGATTAGATCGATCTTCTCTCGTGCGTGCCATATCAACAATGGAAAATGGGCCACGGAGTCAACCTCGGCCTGATTCATGAGAAACCGCGTTGGTCAATTTGCAGAGTAGCAGCCCATCAACATAGCATCGACTGGGAAGCTACGATGACACGGTGAAAATGGATGGAGGGTTGGTGGGACGACCGATTGATCCAGAGCGTTGATTGACCAGAACAGACAGTTTAGGAGTTCAAATCAATGTGGAAGAGCCTAGCCAAGTGACTTTTACTATTTCTTAATGGTCAATAGAGTGAATGATGTCATTGTCATACCAATGACCTTTTCATGATGCTAATTACGTCCAATTTTTTTTAGTTCAAACTATTTTTTTTGCTATTGGTCATTCTTCTAGAAATCATAATAAAAGCTTTGGAAGCATATATATTCAACATGTTGCAAACATATGCCGGTCAGACCAATCCACACCTATACGATATTTGTTGATCATGGTAGGATGCTACTTTGAGCTTGCACAACTGTAAAATAAATATACTCTAGCTACTCTTTCTCTATCAATGATGAATCCACTTGGCATGTATTTTTGTGCCACTATATGTTTGAGTCATTGCTATCTACTACTAACATTCATGAAACCATATGCAATATTGAAGTGGTAACAATCACTATAAAGCAACGAGAAGCGAAAATGTTCTCTAGTGAAGAGATATCAAATGTATGCGAGAAGTGAAGCTGACAGAAGAATGACATGCATGTAACTAACAACCATAGAGTATTAGCTGGGGTGTGTCTTAGTTAAGAATAGGAGGCAATTGGAAAAAATTATAGGAGAAACTAGGGAACGCCATTATTCTCATGGCCTGGCCTCTTCAAATTTCAGTCACAAAGGGACATTCTAGTTCTTGTTTTGGTGTGGTAATCCCATTCCAGATGTGGCCAATACGAAGAAATTGTAGATCTTCAGCCACTCCTCGTGTTTTTCTCACTCCTTCTCCCTGCCTCCGCCATTGGTGCAAACTTGACGTAAGAGGTGAAAGGGATTGGGCTCTGACAACATTGACTTCTTGTCCTAATTGAAGAATTCCAAGATGGTCTATACACCGGGAGCAGTGGCGGCCACCACATTAACCTAAAATCTCTGACCTTGCTGCTCTAGATCTGTGTAAGTGTGTTCGTGTTGGAACAGAGAAAATGGTCATGAAAGTAGGAGGTCTAACATTGGTGCATCACCGGCTCGGTGCTGGCCACATTTGAGATAACCTGAACTTCGTGTGGGTGGGTGCGTCTCCAACTCCACTTCTCTGCCCCTATCCGAAAGTGAGAGGAGCAAATTCGCTAAGCAGAGAGCAGCTGGAACACGGATGGGTTGACACCACACCACACCATGATGTTCACAGGTCGTGTATGCTGATCATTATTTTGTTTAGCTTTCGTTTTGTGAAGCTGCACTAGTCATACGTGGCATGGAATCATGCACAGGTACACCATGGTATGACGCGATTCCAGCATGCAAAACCTAAAGTCTCATCTTAACATCAGATCGGAAGCGTGTTCGAATGAAACTGCTATGTGAACAAGGTGAAAAATTCAAACATCCATTATTTTGATGTCACAAGTTCATCAAAAGTAGTATGTCATAAGATTATTCATGTCTCGAAAGACAGGTACATGTGCACGGTCAAGGCATTAAGTTTTGGTACTTTGGTATTTTTCCTGACTTCTCATTCACGAGTACTACCAGTTAAGCAAAAGCCATCGAAAATAAATTTGATCCGAGTAGTATTGCCTTAATAAATTGACTTCCGCCGTTGGAAAATTTGTTGAGGTTAACATCATGGCGTCCCATCATCGACACGTGTTATGACTTCATGTGAACAAGTATGAGAGATTCAGGCTCTCCGCGACCGACAACAAACTCCAAAAATGAGCAAACAACCTTTTTTGGCTGCGAATCAACATTTAATAAATGATATTTACCAGCTTCAATTAAATTACACTCCGATTCAACAAAATAATGTTGCTAATGGTAAAATGATTACAACATGTGCATGAATACAGCAGTACTCCATAAGGAAACCTAGGAAAAAGTATGCCCACTAAAGTACTCTAGCTACTCTCTCAATGATGAATGCACCTTTGCATGTCAATTTATACCACCCAAATATTTGAGTCTGTGATATCTACTATCGATATTCATGAAACCATATACACATGTGATGTGATAACATCTATAGAAAGCAACGAAGAGAGAAGATGGTGTATAATATGGAGATAAGAAGTGAGAAATTGGCATAGGAATGATATGTTACTAAGAAGCATCGAGTTTTACGGTGTGTCTTACTTAAGAATAGGAGGCAATGAGAAAAATTAAGGAGGAAAACTAGAAAACAACATTACTGTCGTCATCGGGGCTTCCTTAATATCTGGCCTTCACAATAACTTAGAAACACTGAGCCGCTGACCAGGCCGCTCTGTTGTGTTCATGACGAACAGATCAAATGGTGCGAAATTAGTTGCTATGGGCAACGAGCAGAGACGATGTTGGTGCGCGGCGCCGGTGTCGGACACCTTTTGAGGAAATAACCTGAAGATCACGTCTCCTGTGGCGTAGGTGTGTCTCCAAGTCCCTCTGAAAATTTGAGGATAACATTTGCTGAGAAGAGCAGCAACACGACACCACGGGGTCACTGGCTATGTATGCAGCTTTATTTATTTGTGCTTTTAGTTTTGTGCATCTCTACTAGTCATACATGCATGCAACCATATACAGGTAATCCTTGCGGTGTTCCACACCATGGTATGGTGCGATTCCAACATGCAACACCTAAAGTCTTGTCTTGACATCAGATTTGAAGCGTGTTCGAACGAAACTGGTAATCACTCTGATTCAAACGAATAAGTCACAAATTTGAATAATTCACAAATTTAGTTAAATGTTAACATCATCTAAGATTGACCAATGTTTTTGACGACGATACGAACAATTATAATACCAAATCAATGTCAATATATACACTATAAAATATATTTTCATAATGTATTTGCTTTATATCATAGATGTTAACATTTTTTCTATATTTTCGGTCAAACTTAGTAAGGTTTGATTTTTATTAAATTTATAAGTCGTGTTCAATGGTATGGAGATACTATGTGAACATGGTGCAAAATGAAAACATGCATTATATTTTGTCACAATTTAATTAAAAGTAGTACCTCGTCCGTTTCATAATAAATGACGTTGTTATTACCAAACTTACAACACCATTTTACATTATGAAACACAGGGAGTAAGTTGTAAGATTATAGACCAAAAGACATGTACATGTGTACGGTCAAGCCAGCCAATTTTGGTACTTAAGTATTTTTACTAGACTTTCCATCCATGAGTACCAGGTAATCAAAATCCATTGAAAATGATTTAATTCGAGTATTGGCTTAATTTTTTTACTATCATGGTTGAAATTTTTGTTGACCACATTAATCAAAAACAGAGCACAGATTATTCTTGTGGGCTTGCACGAGAGGTGTCCGGTGGAAAATACAAAATAAATTTCAAAACTGTTTATAAGTGTATTCAGCATGGCGGGCTTGGGATCTTTCACCTTAAGAACATGCGAGAGCTTTGCGCTTGCGGTGATAATGGTATGAGTGCCGGTATCTGATAAAATAACTTTGGGTGCTGCTCGGCAATCCTTGTGATTAGGTTGACATGAGTCTCTTCTATGCGGCTACCTACATCTCCACTAGAAACGGTAGAATTGCATCTTTTTGGGACTCCCCTTGCGGGGTCAATGAAAAGAAGCCCAAAGAAATATAGATCCTCTAATACTTGAGGCATCCACACGGAAGAAATGGAAAGTCCACCAAGCATTGCACAATCTTGACCATCCCCCAATTTTAAAATATAGCATGGATTCAAAATATAAAAATGGATACAACCTTGACCATCCCCCAACTGTGCCAACATCGGTCATGGAGACGATGGCGACATCTTTGCATTGGTATCTTGTTGAAGGCATCTCTGATGCAGCTCTCATCTTCTTGCTTAGGCTACTCTAGGGGAAACTCCAGATTTGAGTTTTTCGGATCAGACGATGGCAGCTCGCAACGCCGTCTTTCCTCATGGGGTCATCGTCTTTGGATTAGCTGCTGGTCCAAGGTGGAGCAGCTTCGTCTTGTATGGAGTCTTTGTCCGAGATGTCATGTCATGCGTAACTGTCACGTGGTACACTCTGTCATGCCTGATTCATAGATGCTACACACAACAGATCTTTCAAAGGTTTCAGGCTGCGTCGGATGGCGAGACTCGGCAGCATGGTGCCGAGGGGTCTCGGTGGTGATAGCACATGCATGTTGATGGACGCGATAGGATGATGGCGTTGTTTGGTGTCATGGTGGTGTCGACGGCGGGCCTGATAAGGTCATTACTTAGCTCCTCCTAAAGATGGGTTGGCGATAGATGGCGGCAATAGCGGTTGAGCGTGCATGTTGGTGTGTGTTGGGACTGGTTTGAGCTCATGGCTCGTCATTGGGTGGTTATATGGAGCCTCCAGTTTTGTGATGGTGTGTGTAGGTGCGTGGTTATTAGAGTGTCGAATCCGACATGGCTACCCCCTTCATTAAGTTGTAGGATTTGCTAGTGTTCTCGCTAGAGAGGTGGTTTGGATGGCAGGCTAAGTCCACAACATTTTTTCTCCATGTGTAATAAACTTAGTATCTTCAAGTTCGATTCATTTTGGAATATGAATCCACCAAAAAATATCTAAATAAGATATCCCCTTGGTTAATTAAAAAATGCATGGACTGAAATATTGATTACTTTCACACGGTTTGCTTTTTTACTAGGTGAATAATGAAAATAAACAAATATGGAGACTACACAAATGCAAAAAACAAATCATGTCTTGATAGTTGTGGCAATACTAGAAAAAACTAACAGTAAAAGAAACTGGAAAAAGTATATAACTAATCACCCACACCTCCCATTGATAGTTCTTCGACGCATCCATAACAGTAGGAAAAAGTAAGAAAAGGAACTCAATGAAAGATTAGGAAACACACAAGAAAATAAAAAACATCAAGAGAATCACTAGGACAACTTCACTAAGGTGCAATGCATATTGACATTGCGACAAACTGCCTATGTAGAATTGGTGTCAAATTACGCACAAATGTACGTACAAGTGAAATAGGTCTGCGCAGCATCACGCCTATCGGCCGATGGTACTTCCCCAAGTCCGAGCTTTTCGAGATGCTCAGTCTCTATGTCATTTCTTGGAAGTCAAAATTTATCGAAAACAAGGAATTATTCTTCCTTGGTCCAACTAAAGAAATGGACCAATCGGCTTTGGATCTCTTTCTTGGCAAACTCCATTCTTACTATAGCTATGTATAGTGTATCTGTAGCTGACCAAGTCTCTATCCTACTCCTGTTTTTTCAGGATGTATAATTTCCCCATTTTGATAGTTGAAAGTATTTTGGAATTAATAGCCATTTTTAATAAATCCTGATGGAATCGGTGAAAGAGTAATTGCCAATTTGGAAAATCATGTGTGTACATAAGGTAACTCCACACCTAGGAGATATTTTTTAATAATTATAGGATGGTACTTTACACATGTGCACAAATACACAAGTATTGCACATATGTTGAAGCGTTTTGATGAAAAGATATGTACCCTCAAACCTTTCACTTCAAACCTAGGTGCACCTGCATCCATGAATGCACATCTTGCCAGCTCTTTATACCACCTCATTTGTGAGTCTGGAAGTCGCTAAAACTCTTAATCAAACAATATATAACAATGAATTTATATTAGGTATGCGAAGAAACGAGGAGAGAAAATGGTATAGTGAAGAGACCGTGTGGAGTGTTTGCCATGCGCCGAATAGTTCTATTTTTTTCTGAAATGGGAATATCCCGACCTGCGTTGGCCCATTAATTTTTTAGAAAAGATGAACATAGCCCTCTGTATCAAAACAATGGACACAACCTATATTGGCCCATCACACAACCATAAAGTTTAAAGCTTTAAAACAACTAATTATTCCACATGTCCCCACGAAATAGGTGGACAAAGGAAATTTGGGACTCATGTCATAGGTTCATGATGTATACCCATCGCCTATTGGCATGGCTTGGTTTGCTCATACTTCTTTCTTAGAATGTTTTACTTATACTTTAGAGCAAATTCCATTTTTACCCTCTAGTTGTGCATGGTGACACCCTATTTTTTAAAAAAATTGGACCCTCACTTCGTTTCATGTCTGGTTGCAAGGCTTGAGATGATGATCGAGCTTCGAGGATACAAGGAGGAGGAGGATGAGTAATGAAAATATGGAGAAGAAAAGGTTGTACATGATTGTTGATGACGCCCTCTGACGTTCACGCATTGTTGTGGTGCCACATTTGGCCCAACATGCCGATCCTACCTAACAACTAAGCGAAATGCGAAAGTTTCTAAGATGGTGTATTATGGAAAAAATTTCACCAAATGGGATAGTATGTCTCACAAATGCTTAATTGGCCAAAGGTGGGGGGAGGGTGTAAAAATGGAATTCCCTCCATAATAATGTTCTA
Source organism: Avena sativa (assembly GCA_916181665.1). NCBI lineage: Eukaryota > Viridiplantae > Streptophyta > Magnoliopsida > Poales > Poaceae > Avena > Avena sativa. Next base: position 413,248,529 of record OV702282.1, read on the forward strand.
CAAAAAATAAGGCTTTAAGTAATTTTGTAGTAGTTCTTCACTTCTTATCATGCTATTTCATCCGTACACATACTGCTAAATGATCTAAGTGACTACATCCATAAACTTGTTGGAAGTGCAAGGCAAAGGCGAAAGTGACACAAGGAAAGAAACCAAGAACATAGAAACTACTAAGTAGAAAAATTCTAGCTTTAGCAGTTGAGCCCGTCAGTGCCCTGCGCCTCCTGCGCTTGGCCCCATACACTACGGGAGAAGCTGAATACGCCGACGGCCGGGTCCCGTCGGCGTAGGCCCTAAATGCCGTCGGCGTAAGCTGGCCCGACGGCTGCCGTCGGTGTACAGCCCCGTAGACGTAGCCTCTCCTCCCGTCGGCGTATATAGCTAGCCGTCGGCGTAGACCATATGGGGCCCACCTAGATGACTAACGGCCGTTTGGCTACGCCGACGGCTTTACCGTCGGCCTAGATTTTTTCAAAATTTTTTTCCAATTTTTTTTTCAACTTTTTTTTTCAATTTTTTTTAACATTTTTGTATTGTTTAACTTGTTAATCTCACATGGACATTTTTAATTCTAGGTATACTTAGTCTCAAGTCAAATTGCACAATTAGTCAAACTTCCCAGCCGGTCACCCATCCTAATACTACTCCAGTCCCAGCACGCTTAACTTCTCCATTCCTTCCACATGAGCTTCCGACAAAGAAACTAGAACTTGTTGTGAATATTATCATATCAAACATATTAACCATTACACTATAATGTTAGACATATTTGTTTTTTTACATTCCATACAATTTTTTGAGTAAACAACAATAAATAAGTAATAATAATCTTGAATTCAAATAAAAAAAATTGATTTATTTTGCTTGTTTTATTTAAATTTGAATAATTCATATCTACAAATCCGTAAATCACAATTCGACAAATAATATATCCAACTCGATCAAAAAAATGAGAGGAATCCAAATATGACATCCCTATCATCTATTTAATTATATATCATAAATTTTAAATATTAGACCAACTGAAATCGCAATTCTAGCAATAACATTGGTCGTTTGACCTGAAATCCAGAAAACCTCGATTGGGATAGGTCATTTTGTGAAGGTTTTTTTGAGACACGATCAATATATCAAGTTTTATATTTTTTTCATGCAACTATGTCACATAATATGACACCACGCAAAGGTTTTGCATTGTTTCGATCTTTTTTAATTTTTTATGCCCATTTCAAACTATCGTCAAACTTCCTAAATCGAGGGGCATGATGATTCTTAGCTCGGGGACGAGTCTCACTAAACTTGCATTAGATCTCTGATGAAATAGCATATTGTGAACCTAAAAATAATTTTTACAAAAAATCATGAGCAATATATCATGTACCTGTAGTTCAAATCTAACTCATTTCCTACCGATTCAGCAGAAATTTGTCTTTTTCACGAGAGGTGAACGGAAAGATTTGAGATTCCTAGGTTGGGAAATTGTCCATTCAATATGGTCTAGTATTTTTGAAAAATGTGGTATTATCATTTTGAAACTTTATTTTGGTGGTTGCTTCACAAAAACACCCCGTTTTTTGCACTCGGAAAATGAAAAATGGCTTTTTGGTACGATGAAAAGGAAAACTTCCTCCTGCAACATTATTCACCATCCCATGATACACATGCATGCACAATGTGGACACATTATCGTAAACTATACCGCGATTCTAGCAATAACGTTGGTCATTTGACCTGAAATCCAGAAAACCTCGATTGAGATAGGCCATTTTGTGAAGGTTTTTTTAAGACTCAATGAATATACCAATTCTGGTATTTTTCCATGGAACTATGTCATATAATATGACACCACACGAAGGTTTTGCATTGTTTCGATCGTTTTTTAATTTTTTATGCTTATTTCAAACTATCACCAAACTTCCTAAATCGAGGGGCATGATGATTCTTAGCTCGGAGACGAGTCTCACTAAACTTGCATTAGATCTCTGATGAAATAGCATATTGTGAACCTGAAAATGATTTTTAATATATCATGTACCTGTAGTTCAAATCTAACTCATTTTCTACCGATTCAGCAGGAATTTGTCTTTTTCACGAGAGGTGAACGGAAAGGTTTGAGATTCCTAGGTTGGGAAATTGTCCATTCAATATGGTTTAGTATTTTTGAAAAATGTGGTATTATCATTTTGAAACTTTCTTTTGGTGGTTGCTTCACAAAACACCCCGTTTTTTGCACTTGAAAAATAAAAAATATGTTATACGAAAGTATTTGTATTTTTTATGTATTTTTTGAATAAAAATATATAATATTTGAGTTTATATAGATATATCTTATTTTTCTGCAAATTTTGATATATTATATGTATTTTTCTGAATTATGATTTTTCTAAGATTAATGTGGCAAAAAAAGAAAAATAGCTACGCCGAAGGCATAGGTCTGAAACCTACGGGCTACGCCGACGGTCATGTTTACGCCGACGGCGGCCGTCGGCCTATTTATTCTATGCCGACGGCAAAACTGGACCGACGGCCCGTCAAGCTACGCCGACAGCCCCAACATTTTGCCGTCGGCGTATAAAAAGACCGTCGGCCTATTTAGTTATTCCCGTAGGGATAGGCAGCATCTGCATCAACGTCAACACCAGCGCGGGCGCCGTGGAGGACTTCGCCGGACTCGGGGGCACGGGCCTTGCGGCATCGGCGCCCCGCACGAGGCTCGTGTCGACGATCAGGACGAGGACGACGATGACCACAAGAAACCAACCGCGGCACCGGTGAGCAGCCATGGCTCCCAAGAAGCAAGCGGAGGTGCTCTTCGATGTACCGTGAAAACTCTATAGAGCACGCACTCACGCCGTTTGTTGCGCTCTTCGAGTCTGAAGATGGTTTGGTGCCAGTCTAGTGCCGTATGTCGCTCATGTGTTATAGAGAGGGAAGAAGAAGCAGAACGGGGGCTGGCGTGCAGCTGGCTAGCTCGCCGTACTAGGTTGGAAATTATTGGAATGCTGACCCATTTGTTGCGCAGAAGAATCGGTCAAGACTCGACAATTCCTAGACGGCGTGTCCGTGCGCCGGGAGCACAGCGGCGGCGTCAGCCGCATTAACTCGGAAACGCTGGCCGGGTTGCTCTACTGTGTTCCTGTTGGAACAGAGGAAATGGTCATGACAGAAGACGATCCAGCGTGAGTGCACCGGCGGTGGCGCCGGTGCCGGCCACCTTTTGAGGAAATCTGAAGCTCGTGTCTCGTGTGGCGTGGGTGCCTCTCCGTCTCCGAGTCCACTTCTCAGACCCCTCTCTGAAAGTCAGTAGAAGTGCGAATTCGCCGAGCTGAGCAGCCGGGACACGGATGGGTCGACACGACCACACCGCGGCGTTCACCGGCCATGCATGCCAATCATTATTTCGTTTTGCCTTTCGTTTACCGGCGCTCCTTTGGTAGTAGTATAATTTTTCCTGACTTTCCACCATGAGTATCAGTTAAGTTAAATCCATCATAAACAAATTTGATCTGATCCGAATATATATTGTTGGCTTGAATATTTTGACCATCACCATACAGAGTTTTATATCGTTGGCCAAGGTTCTGTTAATGGCGTCACTGCATACTCACCGTCGTCTTTCCATGGCAATTTGTACAATCAAGAAGTTTGTGAGTACATTGGAACTATATTTCATTCTTCTAAACATATATTAATAAAATTTTGAACGAGTATACTACATGTTCAAGAAATGAAGACAGAATGACTACTCACCTCATAGAAATTCGTTTATAATGGTACGATGCTAATTTTTACTGTCTTCGTCCGAAAATAAGTGACTTAGATTTGTCTAGATTGTATATATCTACAAACTAAAGCACGTCAAAGATAAGTATACCAATCTAGACAAAGCAAATCACTTATTTCTGACGGAGGGAGTACATGTTTTGTGCATGTGCACAAATCCATAAGTACTGCAAATATCTTGAAGCAACTCACTAAAAGAAGTGCACCACCATTTCTATGATTTCTCCCCCATTTCGAAAAGAAAAAGAAAAGTACTTTACACCCCTAAACCATGAATGCACTTTGCTGTCGTATTTTATACCACTTCAATGAGTCTTTGTTACATACTCCCTCTGTTCGGGATTATAGGTCCTACGCGTATACCTAGGTTGTTAATTTGACCAACAAAATATAACTTATATATCACAAAAGTTATACCATTAGAAAATATAAGATCTAAAGTTTCTAATAGTATAATTTTTATGCTATACTATTTATATTTTATTGTTCAAATTGGCAACCTAGTTATCCGTGTGGGACTTATAATCCCAAACAGAGGGAGTACTACTATTGATCTCCAATTCTCCATCAAACCATATAAAAGAGTGAGGTGGTAGCAGCTATAAAAAGCAACGAGGAGTCAAATCGGTCTAGTGAGGATGTAACAAATGTCTATAAAATGAGAAGCTAATTAAAATGATGGCACAAAAATATGTAAGTAAGAACCACAAAGTTTTGCTTTGTGCCTTAAGAATAGGAGGAATCCGGGAAAATAAAAGTAAAAAGTTTGGGGAACGGTATTGTTCCGGTGTTCCCGAATGTTGCCCCTTCCTCCATTGAGTGCCTACATTACATTTCTTACTGATACGACATAGGTGTCCTAATCATGCATGCAGTGGTCGCTCCTCTCCCATGTGTCAGGGTATCTCCACCAGACCGACCCATTTGGTCATCCCAAACGGTCTGTTTCTGTCCTTTGAGTCGGGTCGCGGTCAATTTGGGGAGGGTCATCGGACCAACCCATTCGGTCGCTCCAAACGGTCCGTTTCTGTCCGTTTGGGTCGGGCCGCGATGGATTTGGGGAGGGGGTTTGGCTTGTCCGGCCGACCGCGCCCAGCGGCGCGACCCATTTGTCTGCGCTTGACCAGCGTTGGCCAGAGATTTCATAAGTTTGCAAATTTTGTCATAAAATTAATTTTTGGAAAGCAAATAAAATAGATTAGGTAATCAAATTAAAATAGTGTTCACCGGCGGTACTTTGGTAGTATAGTTCTTCCTGACTTTCCACCATGAGTATCAGTTAAGGTAAAATCCATCATAAACAAATTTGATCCGAGTATATATCGGCTTGAATATTTTGACCATCACCGTACGAGTTTTGTATGGTTGGCCTATTCCATACAAGGTTCTGTTAATGGCGTCTACTAACTATCGTCTTTCCATGGCAATTTGTACAATCAAGAAATTTGTGAGTACATTGGAACTATATATTTCATTCTTCTAAGCATATTAATAAATTTTTGAACGAGTATACTACATGTTGAAGAAATGAAGACAGAATGACTCCACACCTAATAGAAATTCGTCGATAATTGCACAATTACTCTATAGCTTACGTTTGAGGGAAAGCCTAAACGCTAAGCACCGGCTCAGCTACGTGAAACAGTAAAAAAACGTGAACAGATAACCGGCTAGCCCACACCAGCGGACCGGTCCACGGCCCCTGCTCACGCGCCGCCCGCCAATCCTCTCGAGGTCTCGATCCCTCTCCTCTCTCCCGTTCCTCCTATGGCGAGGACAGGCCCCCGCGCCAGCTAGGGTTCCCGTCGGCCGCCCCAAGGCTCCCTTCAAACTGCAGACTGCAAGCTCGGCGTCGGCCTCGACGACTTATTGCCCAGGTCGACCGCCGCCTTCGTGGCCTACTCCTCCACCATGGAGGAGCCGCTTAGGCACATGTGCCGGGGGCGTGGACCGTGGATTCGGCCTGTGCAGAGGATCCGCGGGGATGTGCGGCGTTGGGGCAACGATCGGGGGAGAGGAAGTCGCTCCGACATCGCTGATTGGGGGAGAAGAGGCGCAGCGGTGTGGGGAACTGGTGCAGAGAAGCAAAGCAGCATGGCATAGAGAGAGGTTCAGGGGAGAGAGAGACGAGGGCGCCCGTGTTGCTGCTTGCCTCTGCTAGGACGCGTCAGTGAGAATGGTGTAGTGCTGCTGATTGCTCCTAACGCTGAGTGGAATGAGAGATTAATTGGAATGGGATATATTGAGAGATTAAAGTGGAGTGAGAAAGATTGGGAGATGCAGTATTGCTAGCACATGTGCTACTTGTTTGCTGGACAGCTCATTCAGTGTTGGTGCTTCATGTTTGATTACAGAGAAATTCAAAGAGGGATCTCGGTTTGTAGATTTTCATATGTAAATGTTAAAAGTTTAACTGAATATCAGTCTCTGATCTGACATGTCACCGTTCATCGGGTATTTAGATATACACATGATCTTGCAGATTATGTAGATCAAATCACATGAATGGTACAAAAAATATGCATTGACATTTGTATTTGCTGAATGAATTTATTTGTGTAGGTTATGAAGAAGAATCAAGTATTGATTTACATGAAAGGTTATCCGTTATGATGTCTCCACTTGCGAATTCAATGCATTGGCTAATAGGGATGTACCAGTTTTTTCTCTAAAAGTATGAAACTATGTCTGCTGTACTGTAGGTTTATCAACAGTGCTAAAGATATTCCGAGAAATATGGAGCTAAAGGAGGGTGTCAAATCTCACATGTAAGTAGCTATGTAGTCATATCCCTTTTATATGCTTTTAGATGGAAAACTATTGTATCTCTAAAAGGAAATAGAACTAGATTTTGGTTATATATTCAGAAAACCTCATTTCTTGACAGCTTTGTAGCTACAACATTTGTTATCACTTGAATATATTTTTTCTCTATCCAAAGTTATCACTGAATATATATATGTATATCTCATGGTTGATTTTAGTGATTCTTGCCCTACGATTTACCGAGTGGCCCATTGTTATGGTTTTACGATTCTGCAATTTGTGCTTATGATAGGTGCGGCGAGTCGATCTATACTCTTGACGTGTTATTGGAAGGTGCAGAGCTGGAGTCGTCAGTTGATTCTGAAGTGGTATGTTCATTTTGCACTCTGCTTCGGAAATAGTTATTACCGTGTTCTTCATGCAGGCTGCAACATAATTTACAGTATATACGAGTTAACTGCATCACCCTGTGTTAAAAAGATTAACACTAATTAGTAGAAGCCTCTGACATCTGTAAAATATATACAGAACTAAACCTCTTGCTTTAGATTATTCAAGTACAGCGTCTTGATCTTCAAACTCTGTGCTTAATCTATATGGTATTTTTTGCATCTTCAACTACAAATGTTCGCATTTTTTCACATTTTTTTCTGCACACTTGGGGATTTAAAGTTGTGCCAAACATTCAACGAGTTTGTAGACTTTGTTGCTCAGCAAATGGTGTCCTGGCATGGCTGGTGACCTCATTGTGTTAGGTTGCTTCCTCCAGCACTCACCAATACTGGAGAATCTTACTCTCCAGCTTTCCGAGTAATATATTTTGTAGATTAATAGCTTTGTGTTGCTAGAGCTAATTAGAATCCATGATGGATTAATGTCCTAAAAGTTTTAGTGCTTTTATAGATACCTAAAGTTTTAGCGAGCAGTGGTAGCAACACAGCAGGAGGAGAAGGATGGCATAGGTGCCCCACCGAGTGGCCACCATATGTGAAGGAGACATCGACCTCCCCCACCACTTCTCCCTTGCAGCGGCGCTCACCCTTAGGAATCAGAGCTCTCGGTCGATTCGCCCCACCATGGCCGCCTCCGAAGGGGTGGTAGGTGGTGGGTGTGCTCCCCATGGTAAGCGGGGCGATGGGGACGCGGATGAGAAGCCCGTCATCGCTGCATCGTATTCGGAGGTACAAAATCTCCTTCGTCGATCTCTTCTCCTCATCCTGTCCGAGTTCCCTCTCATTCGCAATTAGCTTGTTTGCTGGATTTGTTGATATAGGTTTTTTCTGTGGGGATTTGAGAAGTGCGTAGCTGGCGTGGCATTATTTTTTTTTTGATTTATGGGTGCATCTTTGGCTTCTGTTTTGGATAGTTCCTTTTCTCCTTTGGTTGGCCAATAGTTTCCGATTCCACCGGTTATTGCTTTGATTTTTGCAGGTTTGTAGTCTACTACCATTCGGGGCATCTGTTCTATCTCCATGCATGTATGGTGGATTCGGGTCTTCTTTTGTTCTTTCTTTTCTTATTCTGGTTCTTGGTCTGCTAAGGTTGTTTTACAGTTTTGTTGGGGCTGTAAGTGACTGGTTTCATGCCAAGCTTGGTCCTTCGATGACTCTTACAATTCAAACCGAGAGCGCCAAGCTGACATGTTTTTCTTTTCCTTTCATGTGTTGTCCTACTAACCCTGCTATATACTCTGTAGATAACTTCAAGCTAGGATGGTTTCATTATCATGGACATTTCTCTGTTTCATTACTTGTGCTAAACCAGATGTCATCTCTTGCTTCAACGTGAAGGTTAGTTGTTTGCAATTACATTTTTTAGCATCCTTTCGGCTGATTATGTAAAGAATCAACCCTTAGCATCAGAGGCAATTTTTGGGCTAGAAACTACTAACCACTTTCGGCCTATGCCTTTTTTTGCGTGCTATGGCCTTTTGTTGGATTGAATTAGTTGGTTAACTGTTGAAATTCTTATTATGTAAATTTTTTGTTTACATCAGTTGGTACATTAAATGAAGCATTTTTTATAGGAAGAAATCGATGCAATTAGAATCACGTTGTTCCAAGCGCAACAAAATCAAACTTTTTAAGTTTTTGGTATAAACAATTCATTTCCTTCTGATTTCAACATTGGTCTGATCTTCATATTTATATCAGCTGAATCATGAAAAAAAAATCAGCCGGTACCTCTTATGTGGATCAATTTCCCTTTTGATTTTACAGAACCATTTGTAGTTTGAGAGGGTATTTTCAAAAATAACATTTGTTCTTCAATTCACTTTTTCCTCAGTGGAATAGAATCAGTTCTCACAACAGAGTTAGCATTTAATTTGTGATGGTTTGTAGAGGTACTACTTAAATCCCATATTAGATATTAGCTCTCTTGAGTATGTGCCACATGTTAGGTGTGGTAAACTCTTTATTAATATGCCCCGTATGTTAGCTTACTCTGATTCATCGGTTAGTTGGTATTGTAGGAATGCTGATCTTGGAGACAGTAAAGTAGCATAGTCCTTGCAATATATATATACAGGCCTAAATATGATATTTTTATGCCTCGATGTTTGTTCTGTAAGTGTGTTTAATAGAGACTGTCTTTTACAGATGATCTTTTATGCACCAAACTAATCACTATTTGTTTCAGAATAACTTACATGCTCTATGTTATCTCACAAAATGATGTTGCGCAATATGCTTACCTAAGTCTCACTGTTTATTCAGAATGGATACATAATATGCTTGTGTAATCACTATAATAGATGTGTCCTATGGAAGATCGCATAGGTGGAAGACAAGGGGTGGGTGAGAAACAAACACTACTACATATACATCATGTATTTTCTAATTATCCAAAGATTAATATTAGTTAATGTCTGTAATTCTGCAATTATGTAGGCCAAGAAGACTTTACCTAGAGAAGACCTGGTCAGGCACAATGAACACCAGGAAAGATCAGAACAAGGTGGTCCATTGGTGATGATGAAGTGTGCAATCAAGTCTTTGTGTGATCAAATATTTGTGTAGTTTCATATCCTACTCCTGCAAGTATCCACGCTGATGCCCTAGAATACAGTGTAGAATGTAGGAGCAGCGCAGCATGGGGCCACAAAACTGGCAACCATCACAGAGGCTGGTGGCGTACCCATGTTGCATCCATCATGTTCATGATATTGTTCCAGCGAGGTGTTCGGCTTTGCAAAAATGACCTTCGAGGAGGCAGTTTTAACAATGACCTTCGAGGAGGCACTCTTCCAAAATGCATTGTGTGATATCAGTTTGGAGCAGAGCAAACCCTTCAACATATTTTTTATTTTTTATAAGTATATACTTACCTCTGGCTCCAGGAAAAGGATAGTAGTATAGATAAATAATTTTAAAAATGCTATTTTTGTTAGTGCTCTAAACCGGAATGTGTTATCTTCTATTTTTTGAATCAGGAAAGTGTCAATTTTATGCTTAGTCCGTTGTCCAGACCTCACTCGCTACTATAGAATGGATAGTGTCATCCAACATAGTAAAACTAAAAACAAAAATGTATTACACATATTTGACCGAATCATACTCAGGAGTACAACCACATTGTGCAACAACGCTATGTAGTCGGCGAGGCGAAGCTCGCCTGTTTGGCTAGTACTACTTACTTTCTACATGTTCTGCGCATGTGCACAAGTCCATAAGTACTCTAAATATCTTGAAGCAACTGACTAAAAGAAAGTGCACCATCATTTCTTTGGTTGCTCACCTACAAGTACTTTACACCCCTCAACCATGAATGCACTTTTTTGTCGTATTTTATACCACTTCAATGAGTCTTCGCTACGTACTACTATTGATCTCCAATTCTCCATCAAATCATATAAAAGAGTGAGGTGGTAGCAGCTATATAAAGCAACGAGGAGTCAAATCGGTCTAGTGAGGATGTAGCAAATGTCTATAAAATGAGAAGCTAATTAAAATGGTGGCACAAAAATATGTAAGTAAGAAACATAAAGTTCTGTTGTGTGCCTTAAGAATAGGAGGAATCTGGGAAAATAAAAGTCAAAAGTTAGGGGAACAGTATTGTTTCGATGCTACCGAATGTTGCCCCTTCCTCCATTGAGTGCCTACATTTCTTCCGGGTACGACATAGTCGTTCTAAGAGCATCTCCAGCAGCCACTGTATAACGATTAAGTTATGATTTTTCTGAATTAGAATGATTAAGTTATGATTTTTCAAAGTTTAATGAGATAAAATAAAAAATAGCTACGCCGAGGGCAGCCGTCGGCGTATGCTACGCCGAGGGCAGCCGTCGGCGTAGCATAGGATATGTCGAGGGCAATTCTACGCCGACGGCTGCTTGGCAGGGCTGGCCTAGACGATGGCTACGCCGACGGTCCCGACGTTTGGCCGTCAGCGTAGCGACCGGCCGTCGGCGTAGCTTCCCATTTCTGTAGTGTAATGGTAGGATGATAGTTTGCAGCATGTGAACTTATACAGAAGTACACGCAATCAAGAGATATACAAAAAAGTATGCCCACTGACATTTATTAGAACATCCATGGGTACTCTGCTAGCTACTCTCTCAGCGACTAATGCACCTTTGCACGTCTATTTATACCACCCAATGTTTGAGTCTACCGTAGATATTCATAAAACCATATACACATGTGAAGTGGTAACTGTAGAAACCAAGGAAGAGAAAAAATGGTATATACAGTAAGGAGACAGAAAATGTGTGTAAGAAACGAGAAACCGGCAGAAGGATGACATGTTACTAGGAAGCATAGAGTTTTATGGTGTGTCTTACTTGAGAATAGGAGGCAATGGGGAAAATTGACAAGGAAAACTAGGAAACAACATTACTTGCGTGCATGCATCTCTTCACACAGTGACCTACTCGTTCTTCTTTAGTTGCGACTATCCAATTCCATCTATGGTCGAACCCCTGAAGTTGTCGATCTTTGCATCAAGCACCCACTTCCCATGTTTTGCTTGCTCCTTCCCCCTTTCATGTCCCTTGTTGCAAGCAACAGAAGAGATGAAAAATATCGGGCTCTCGGTGGATCAAATCTATCTACCGTAAGATGATTTTTTTTGCCTTTTCTACCAATATGATGACTCGAAGATTACACTATACAATTCATCTATATAGCTCCTCAAACATATTATCACCCTATAAAATTTCAAATTTGACAAAGTACGGTCATCGGTGCTCTAGAGTTAGGAGAGTGTGGATTTGGAAGGCATGGACTTGTATTAAAGGAATTACGTGAAAAATATTGTTGGATTTGTGTGAATAATACTGAGAAGTGTGTGTTTTATATCTTAGTAGTTTTCCGCCGTGACTAAAAGTTGATGTTTGCGTGTCCTGAGAATATAAAAATTCATAAACTTACACAAGTATAGTGTAAGTGTTAGGGCTTCCCAGATAAAGCGGCTGCTTGCTGATGGCTTTCGCCATTGCTTTGATGGAGTCAAAATATCATGTGGTACTAGTGTGAGGGTTGTCATGCATGATTTTGCCTCTCCACGGGTGGACAGCAGCCTAGTGAAAGTTGAGGTGGGAACGTGCGAAAAGGCCGATCTAGAACTCTAGTACTCCATTCCAACACGGGAGGTTATCGATGGACGAAAGTCTTGCCGCCTTTGTTGGCGACGATGATGCCTGAGGGTGTCGTTCCCCTCCTTGGAGTTGTAGCCGAGGTGAGCCGACACTTCTCTCACACTCGCTCCGGTTTGGTAGAGGTCTCCAGGAGAAAGCCTAGGTCTAGAGATGGATTAGCGTGATGGTGGCGTCTTCGGCGTCGTCACTTTGTTGGGAGCATCACATTTGGAGACTCAGCATGGAGGCTCCAAGTTGACCTCCTCCAGTGCCCGCGGTTGTCCTAGGGTGATCTCCATGGGCGCAATGCACGCCTTCGTCGGCGAGTCCAAAATGAGGCCCCTTCTTGGACCCGACCAAGTCCCATCATCTACTCTTCTTGATGGATGGTGCGTCGACAAGGAGAGTCCTCTGGAGCCTCTATTCTTTGGATGTGGCTAGCATAGTTCTTGACGTGGCCTTGTTACTTAGCTTAGGACAAGCTCATTGTTGTTTTTGTTGTGTTTGTGGTGGATGTCTTCGGACTAGCCGGAGTGGAGGTTGTGCTACACCTGTTGTTCGCAACGAGTGGGAGCGTTCTTGTACTCAAACTTCTGCCATCTATAAAGATAAGGTACGTCATTGACATACTTTTAAAAAAGAACTCTAGTACTACCACAATATGTTTCCATCCATAGTTCCATTACAACTCAGAATTTCGAAAAAGAATAGTACTGTACAAAACTCTAGTATTTACAAGCTACTTTTTCTTTTTAAGCTCTTTACATATGTAAAAATCTTTTTTTTTTTGAATAATGAGTTCAACTAACCAAATAGTCACGGGAGAAAAAGACGGGATTAACGCAACCTCTAGTGGAATTCGATCTTCGCGTGCACCGTGTAATGCCGGAGCGGGACATGCTTGACTATTAACTATAGGAGGAGGGCCTGCATGGCCTGTGTTCAGCACAGAATATTTTCCTCTCGTCATCCAAATCAAGGAGGTGCCCCTATTTTACCATCCCAGTTTTGATAATCCAAACTATTTTGAACTATTGGTCATTCTTCTTGAAATATTAGTGTAAGCTTTTGAAAGTATATGTGTATGAAATGTTGCAAGCACCTGTGGGTCAAATAAATACAGATCTGACAGATTTATGTTGCTAATGGTAGGATGATATATTGCTAAATGGTAGGATGATATATGTGTATGAAATGTTGCAAGCACCTGTGGGTCAAATAAATACAGATCTGACAGATTTATGTTGCTAATGGTAGGATGATATATTGCAGCATGTGAACTTATACAGAAGTACGCTCAATCAAGAGATATACAAAACCAGTATGCCCACTGACATTTATTAGAACATCGATGGGTACTCCGCTACCTTTGCACGTCTATTTATACCACCCAATGTTTCATAGTCTACTATAGATATTCATGAAACAGTATACACATGTGAAGTGGTAACTGTAGATAAACCAAAGAAGAGGAATATGATATATAGTGAGGAGACAGAAAATGTGCCTAAGAAATGAGAATCCAGCAGAGGAATGACATGTTACTAAGAAGCATAGAGTTTTATGGTGTGTCTTACTTGAGAATAGGTGGCAATGGGGAAAACTGACGAGGAAAACTAGGAAACAACATTACTCGCGTGATCAGCGCTGCTCAATAGTCAGTCATAGGAAGCCCACATCTCTTCACATAATGACCGACTCGTTCTTGTTTAGTTGCGGCCATCCAATTACATCTATGGTCGAACCCCCAAAGTTGTAGATCTTTGCATTGAGCATCCACTTCCCATGTTTTGCTTGCTCCTTCTCCCTTCCATGTCCCTTGCTGCAAGCTATACAGGAGAGATGAAAAATGTTGGGCTCTCACAGGATTGAATCTACGGAAAGATGATTTTTCTTCATTCCAGAATGACAACAAAAAGTTCACGCTACACAATTCATCTACATAGTTCCTCGAACAGATTATTACCCTATAAATTGTCAAATTTGAGAAAGTACGGTCATTCGATTCTCTAGAGTAAGGAGAGTATGGATTTGGATGGCATGGACTTGTATTGAAGGAATTACGTGAAACATATTGTTGGATTTGTGTGATAATTCTGAGAAGTGGGTTTTCCATATTTTAGTAGTTTTCTTCCGTGACTACAACGTTTTTAATTGTCTCTTGAGAGTAAAGCTTCTCATAAACTTACACAACTATAATATACTCCCTCCGTTTCAAAATATACGATGTTTTAGGTTTGTGAAAAAAATATCTAGACTTGTTTTAGTATGTAGATTCATTTCAAACTTGAGTGAACCTATATACAAAAAGTAGTCTAGATACATTTGCTTTACAAAGCTAAAATATCTTATATTTTGAAACGAAGGAAGTACATGTTAGGGCTTCCGAGATAAAGCAAATGCTCGCTGATGGCTTCCGTAATTGCTTGGAAGGAGTCGAAAATATCATGTGCTACTGGTGTGAGGGTTCTCATGCATGATTTTGCCTCGCCACGGGTGGAGAGCAGCCTAGTAAAAGTCAGGGTGGGAATATGCGAACTCGCGGATCTAGAACTCTAGTAGTACTAAATGTCGAGTTTGTTACGAACTGGTGATCTAAATATCGAATCCGTATGTAATAATTCATATGTACATACAAAGTAGAAAAAAAAAGCTGGTGTAGTGGCTTGCCTCATCTAGTACTATTTTGCTTCTAAAGTCTAAATCGACCAAATACAACAAATAGTTCTTCTTTGTTCCGAGGGAATACATGGAACAGGCGAATTTGAGCCTCAAATTATCAGTTAAGAGTCGCTCCTAGAGGGAATACTAGCCATCACAACCCCCACTCCTCTCCTTGAACTTCCCACCGCTGCCGGAGGATGCCAGTGGGAAAAGCCTGCCCGACGGACAGCGGGTCCTCATCTCCCTAGCCGTTCTAGCGACAGGGAATGGGAGGTATCCTGACATCATGCGGCTACGGCCATGCTCCTAGACACTTGTCATGTATAGTGGAGCATGTACCCTAGGGCGGCGGCCCCGGGATCTCTAGGCGGTGGTTTCGATGCCGTTTTTTTGACAGGGTTTCGGTGCCGTTGCTATGGGAGGTATGACAGTCAGAGCTAGCCATATGGTGTTGACCATTACAAAACGCATCGCGTGCCCTGGCGCTTATAAACACCGAGTCACACGTCTTGTCGCCTTGCATGCAAAAAAATATGCTAGGGATAACTACGTTAGGAAAAAAAATAGGCGATGCTTTTTTTCTCTCAGAACATCGACATCCGCCGAGCGATTGCTACCACGGCGGTGCACGAGGATACGCCTGTAACATGAAACCCGGACATTAGAATAAGTGCCGCGTATAGAGTATTTTGTTTTGCCGTGTTACATTCAATTAAGAGGCACAAATGTTAATGACGATCAATTTGTAATAAATAATTTTGGTCACTGATAAATAAATAATAATTTCCATTATATTTAAGATATTTTCTATATTACATTTAAGATATAAAATTCCATTTTCATTAACATCCGTACCAGTTTTGGTGCGGATATTAATGTGTGGAATTTCCTTAATAAGGGACTAATTAAAACTAAAAAAAAAGAAAATTTTAAGCAAAAAATCCCAATCTTTTTTCTGTAGTCCTTGAGCATGTTGCGATTTACATAAATAGGGCTTACAAGATCTTCTTGATAAATAGAACCTAGCTACTACCGATCTAGCTACTACTATTTACAAGCATCATCCCATCGGCGTGACCTCGATGAAGATCTCCTAGCCAGCCTTCTCAGTGTGGATCTAGAAGGCTGCATCAGTAATGCTACAGTTACGAAAAATTGTTGGCAGTTGCCGTAACATGACGTAACTCCACAGCGCGTCCGTAACCAGTTTCCGTAACAAGGTGTCCGTAAGTGTAGGATTTCCGAGGCTGCATTCTCACAGCTGATCTAGCACCCCGGGCTCCTCGTGACTGATCTAGCAGCCGCCTGCCTCACAACGGATCTAAATAAAGAAGAGACATGCAGAACGGGCACGGCGTTGAAAGCCTCCGACGCAGCACGAGCATGCCGGGCGGTACGGTACAAACCGATGTCAACCTCCGGCGCTTTTGCTTGCTCGTTCACTACTTGCGGGAAAAGAGGTTGGGATCTTTGGGGTCAGTACTATAGAGAGATGAGATCTTGAGATAGTGGATTTTGGGAGGGATGCGGTTGGGATCTTGTACTGCGAGATCTAGGGTTTGAAGTGTGGCAGCGTGATTAGAGGGCAAGGAGAAGGTAAAAATGGCATTAAAAAGGAATGCCATGAACCGAGAACAAGAAGAACTAACGCCGACATCGAACTAACGCTGACATAGGAGGGTAGACGTCTCGCCTCCCCTCCCGTCTCACATCGCCTCCGTGCGGGCGGACGAGGCGGCTCCACCTTCCTCCGCCTTCGTCCTCCCTATCCTCTCCCTCCCTCTGCCGCCGCCGGCAGGCACCGACAGGCAAAGCCCGGGCGGGTGCGCCGGCGGCGGGATGTCTCGCGTCTACGCACAGGAGGGCCCCGCGGGGCAGTTCTGTCCGTGGTGGCGCATGGTGTTGGTGGTCTCGGCCGGCGGTTGGCGTCGCGCGGTGGCGGCGGGTGCTAGTGGCTCGCGCGCAGGCTATGACGTTCACTCTGATGCTGGGCGGCGGCGGGTGGAGGGGATCCCAGCGGCAGTGCTCGCCCGATCTGCGCCTCTTTGGGCCTATTCTGGGCTTCGCGGGCCTGATGTTGTGTGTTGTTGTCCCTCTACATGCACGGGGGGCTGGCTGGACGGCTGGTGCGGTGATGGTGCGTATGTGTGCGGAGGCGCTTGGTGGACGGCGCGTGGTTGGTGGGCTCACCGTGGTGGCGCAGGCTGACGTGGCTCAATTGTAGAGCTTCATTGGGAGACACCAACAGGAAGGTTTGATAAGCACGGCAGCAATTTTGTCGTGGCAAAGAAACGGTTAGGAATTCCATGACTGTGCGCGTGTCCGTGCACCGGAAGCGGTGGCAGCCGTCACATTAAGGGTATCTCGATCAGCATGACCCAATCGGTCTGCTGGCGTTCAAACACGCGGACAGCTGCGCATCGGCCCAGCGGAAGTAAAACATGCTGACAATTTTGGTATCATAATTTCATCAGCTATATATACCTCACAATTCATAATTTGGTGCAAAAGAAAATCCAACAAAGGAATTCAGACATATATACTCCAAGACAGGTACCGCACGTCTCTAATCACAAGACTGCCAGTTTGGTCGATCCTGTTACTGGCTTGGTAATATGGACCATTGTGGAAGGGAAAATTCGCGGAACCTAACATGATAGTAACATTCTACTAGTAATCAACACATGGCATGGCTCAAAAGAGCGAGGTAGGTGCATGCGGATAGATACTTTTAGGCATTTCAAATGCGTAACACCTTTGTTGAATGAATTTATAATAAAGATTGTATGGATGTTTTTAATATAGAGGCCAAGAATCTTAACCTCCTTTCGAAAAAATAAGTGTGTAATCCATTTTATTTATTTTTTAATGGGAACAGCGAGTACTAACACAAAGCATAAGGGAATGGAAAAGAAGGTAGATAGGCAAGACACTAACATAAAAGAGAAAATTTCTTATTTGACACTACTTCTCAATATATTTTCTTATTTGACACTGAAAACTTTTCACTTCTTTATACGACCACTTGTGAATTTTTTTTTGCCTTATATGACACTACCGCTAGTTTCGCTAAAAGGTTCCGTTAAATTTTTTCTAGCCGGACCCAAATGCCCCTGGCTCAATCATTTGACTCGTTTGTGTCTAACACACGCGACCGAAATTCTTTCCCGATGGAGCAGTCGTGGTCACGCGAGCGCGTGCCACGCAGCGCATTGCTTTTTTTTTCGCAGAGCAGTAGTGTGTGGACCCAAAAATCAAATAGTACTTGCTAGCTCCTATGACCGTACGTCTGTATATAGCAGTATATGGGAGCAGGAACTCCGCCTGGGCTAGCTTAGAAAATCCCATAGTCTAAAAGCCTATTTTGTCTTTTGATTATCTCTGCCCGTCGTTCCATGCGATGGCCTTCTCGGCCTCGTGGATCTCAGCGCCAAGTATTGGTACGGGAGACGAAGATTAATCTAAACTCGATGAGATTGAGATTTGAGAGCATAGACATCATAAGGTAAACTGACCGGGGCATGTAGTTGTATTATTGTGAGATTTTCTAGTTAATTAACTAATTTCTGGTAATCTCTTAATACACTTTTAATATATAATTGATTATATATATGAACTATGTGTAGGGATATGGCATCAAATTACGGCGCAGTTTCATCACATGTGTTGAATTGTTGGTTGCATCACTGTACAACAACATTTCTTGTATTTTTGTCATATTATGTATCAGGGGCAAAACCGTCTTTGTATGTTCCTAGTTAACCCCGTTAGCTCTCAAAATACACTAAAGTGTCATATAAGGCAAAGAAAATTCAGAAGTGGCCAAATAAGGAAGTGAAAAGTTTTGAGTGTCAAATAAGAAATCATATGAGAAGTAGTGTCAAATAAGGAATTTTCTCAACATAAAACCCGTGGTAAATGCTCAGTCACGAGCAGGCAAAAGCCTACTGGTGTGATCCTATGTCTATCCTAACACAACTGTCTACCTCATAATCCAATAGGCTTATTTAGCTTGGTCTTCAAATTTTTCTTTTTTAGCACCAAAACAAAATGGTTTTCTTATAATAAGAATTTTATTATGCATAACAGAGAGTTGCTCAATGCACATGGAAAGACTTTCATGGTGTTGTACTATATCATGCCCTGGTCAATAGACTAGATGATGTCATTGGCAAACCAATGGCCTTTTCGTGGTAATTTGTCCAATTTTGATAAATCAAAATAATTTTTTAACTAGTGGTCATCCTTCTAGAAATCTTAATGCAAGCTTTAGGGTTTTGGAATGTTATGTCCTCTACACCGCATGATTGCCAATATAATATTCTGCACCCCGCCCTCTACACCGCATGCCGCACCAGACCCGTCAATCTCCACGCTCAGCCGATGTAAAAATATGTTGTCAAAGTTATGTCCTTCTGTGCACAACCGAGAGACGTGATATAGGTGCATATGACGTAAGGAAATTATGACCAATCTAAGAGTAGTATTTTGGAATGTTATGTCTAAGTGGAAGACGCGTTACATAAGAAATGTAGGCCAGTGTGTAAGAGAACGTCCATGAACGACCAAAGCGTATAAAAATATTATATTATTCACCGATCAACAAATCTATTCAAGTATTTTGGCAATCATGTTCCATCTTAAAATAGATGTCTTAGATTTATTAAAATTTAGACGAATCTAGACACTATTTAGTATATAGATTTATTTAAATTTTGACAAACTTAAGACATCTATTTTGAGACGGAGGGTTGAATTGAACAAGGAACAGCAGTAAGAACTGACTAGACAAAGCTTTCAGGGTTGAAATTCATGAAGGTGAAGTTTGTACATTCTCAATGACCAAAAGAGATATTAAGCTACTTTACAATCAGAATTTGACGTAATCAGATCATCCTTGCATACAAATTATAACCTGATATCCTTGTATACAAATTACAACCTGACATCTTTGTATACTAACATCAACTAATGCAAACAATACATGATTTACACTTCTGGATATTGTCGTGTCCTTGTAAGAAGCATCTGAGATCCTTCTTCTAGCCGTATCCTGTTGCCACACACATAAACATTAGATCGCATTCATAATATGACATTAATTGGCAGATGAAAATTGAATTATAAAGTGTAAAGCAGATGACTTGCACCACCACTTTTCAAGTGGCAACCAGGAGGATAGAACAGTCTTCTCCAGGGCATCTACAAAAGCGTCACAATATTATTCTGCACTCCAACAAACTTCAATCAACTTCTTAGTTGCGTCATAATCAACAAAGACATCGACAAAAGCCATTATACTGACAAGAGTCAACTAGCTACTTGCAGCACTTTTGATGGCTGAAATATGGTGTACTACTTGTATTTCTCAAACTCTAGGACCGCACGATGCAGATCAATACTAGACCACGAAACCCTAAACTGAAAACTTCCACGCAACATGGACTAAAAAAAATTCACTGCATTCAGGCTTGAGGTCACCTCAGGCGACCTGCGGTATGACACAAACACTGGCATTTTCTCGTATGTGCAACATTGCCTCTAGATAATTGTTCTTTGTCTGCAAGTCCCTTGCATACATCTTCCATCCCTCGGTTTCTTGTAAGATTCCTATAAAATTACTACTCATCAGGCACAAAAAAGGATTCTTAAAAATTAAGCATCAGAGACGAGCCAGAATTCTTTTCAGAAATAACTAGATTCAAAACCGATATCTTCCTTTATCCCAGATTTCTCCCAAAGCATATCACTGCCATACCATCAATTCCTACTCAGGCATTAAAACAAACACCCCGACAATAAAAAAATACATAGCATATTCCCATTTGCCTCGCTAGAATTACATGAATACTCACCAAAAGTAGCACATTCATATCTCGTTTATGCTACTGAAAACTAACAAGCAATGACCTGAATGACCAAACAAAATCCATGTTACACATCACTCCTAGTTTGAGGGTGGATTTAATACTCAGCATACACACTTCTTTATTCCTACATATACTTATTTTCAAATACCAACTATAACTCAAATCACATTAGTGGCGTTTCCAGAACCTTTTAAAACCAGCTAAAAAGCACATATGAGAATGGCGAGGTATATGAGCTGTAGTGAGAATAATATAAATAAAATAAGTAAGCCTGATTGTTTCCGGTGGGATTAGGAGAACATATAAGACTAAATCGGGATTCTAGAATCTGATTCATTAGTGTAGTGGACATACTTAACTTATAGTCACCATGAGACTTCAGCTACTTAGTTATATGCTGATCGCAAGGACTTCTACCAAAGCAATTACAAAGCTACTGGAAAGATTTATCTTGACGGCTGAAATATGATATAGGACTAAAGCAAACAACTCTCGGTCTGCAGCGATGCAAATCATTTCTAGACCATGAAACCCCAAATTAGAAACGGCAACAAATCCTGAACTTATGTCCATGTAAAGGGTGGGTTAAACCAAGATTATCGTTGATTAAAAGGCGGGTTAAACAAAAAGTTTTACATAGCTTGTAATATAAATTATGTCAATGTAAGAATTCTCGGTGCCGACATAAAGTAACATATGTCCATGTATTTTTTTTGGTGGCAACAACGCATAACTACCAATGCAAGAATAAGAACTAGCGTCATGGTTTGATGCATGACTAAATGGCCCCATTTACACTACATAATCCATGGCCTCAGTTGTCCACAAAACAAATATATTAAAAAAATAGAATGTCATCTATGCTCAATGGCCAGCAACTGGAATATCCTCTGTAGGGATTTTCCTAGATTTAAAATACATTTAGCAAACTGAATCTATATTCAAGCATAAGGCCAAATCTGCTATGGCTGGTACACATGATCAAACTTCGAAGCAATGAAACTACCAGGTCAGACCAACTTCCATGCACTTTCCATTCACACTACCATCACTTTTCATGCACAAAATTAGTTAACTAAAACTCTGAGGTCGGGGACCAAGGGTGCTGCCGGAGAGCGAGGTAGGGGGTGGCAGCGATGATGTTTGCACACGAGGCCACCTGCAGCACCACATGTCATCTAGGCTACCTTCCACGAAGCTAAGCTCACCACGCCGCGAAGCTAAGCAAATCAAATCCATCCACAATCACATGATGAAAGTATCCTACAATGTCATTACCTTGATGCGCCCGGCAGCAGCTAGTAGATCGCTCCGTTGTCTCTTCTTAATCGTTTCAACATGCCTCTACTCCACCTCTGTGACAACAACGGAACCAATGTGAATCTTCCAATAACACATCATACCTGCAGTGCAAAATATCATCAAACTTCAGGCTAATAAAACTGCATCTAGATCTGACAGCAGAAAAACGGACAAGACTGAACGAGCACACCACGAAAGAAATACAAATCGATTCACAGGATCAGGAGAGATGAAGGTAAGAGCAGGGGAGAGTGCGCTCACATCAACACTCGCACTCCTGGTAGAACTTGGATCCTTCAATCCCCCTATGGCGGTCGTCACGCGGCTCGATGGTGGAGTTTCACGGGCTGCTTCGTTTGTTGGCAGTATTGCGACTGGGCGGCGGAAGGGGTACTTGCCACGGAGCACAAGACGATCGACAGAGGAGATCCGGAGACAGAGCAGGAGGCGGCCGATGCCGATTTGGCCAGTAGCCTCCACCGCCATCGCCGCCAATCCAGCCGGCCGACCACGGCGCCGCCGATTCCATCCGCCCTCGAGGACGGAACCGAGGGCACCCAGAGCGCTCAAAGCACACCCGCCGCTGGCGACCGGACGCCGACCGCTCGGCTCGCCGCTCCGGGCGCTCAATTCCTAACCGTTTCGCTGCCATGTGACGGGGTTAGTGGTCAGCTCAAAAAACATAATAGTACGGGGTTAGTGGTCAGCTCAAAAAATGTTTGATGCATGTTCAGGCACAAAAAATAGTACGGTTTGGTGTGACCATTGAGAGCAAACAACAACATAATGAACATGTTCATGTTCCTGTCATGGCCAAGGATGATGATGATCAGCCAGTTCGTGCACCCTTTTTTGCTTGGCCAAAACAAGCCTATGCAGGGAAGTACAAGGATGTTGAGAAGGTTGGATGTGATGGGGAGAGTACATATTTTGTTTGGATGGTAGTGGTCCGAAACCATATGTACTGTTGATATTATTGAGATGTTGTCAAACTGATTTGAAATGAAGTCAAAATGCTGCTGAAATATTGTCTATTAGTGTTGAAATATTGTCTAGTTGTGTTGCTAAAATGATGTTAATTTATTGCTGAAATGTTGTAAGCAAACATGCTGAAATGATGTCAAGTGTGCTAAAGAGGTAAGGGTATATACGTCTTTATTAGATAATGTTACTTCCAGTTAGTCACTAGTGGTATTCTGGCTAAAAAAACTGAAATGAGTGTTATTTTGGCAAGTTGGTTTTTACTAGTGGTATTTTGACAAGTTCGGTTTTCACTAGTGGTATTTTGGCTATTGTCTCATGGGTTAGTGGTCAGCTTCCAGATCCCATGAGGCCAGGACTGAATGGTAAAAAGGGAAACCGTCCACGTATCAAAATAAAATTAAAAGTTACGACACGAGCAAACCGATCCGGCGAGGACAAATATCCACGCGTTGAACAAGTTGCTCTCTCTTATCCACGCGTTCTCCAAATTCCATGCTTCGAACGGCTAATTTTTCTCACCTAGCGTGAAATTGTTTGCCTCCTTGCGCCAAATTCTTCTTTCTCCCCGCGCGCTGAACCCTGCTCCCTCTCGGTGCCATATATTCACATTCAATCGACCATGGAGGAACCAAAACCTATAGCCGCCGCTACCATCAGCGGCAAAAATCCATCCCAGGCACCACGGCTCCACCCATGTCTCATCGGCCAGCACGCACTGGAGCTTCCTCGGCCATCCGCGGACATGCTTCACCCCCAATGCCCGCGTATGCTCCCCCACCGTCGGACTATGCCGGATTTGAAGCCGATGCTGCTCAAGTTTGGTTGGACAGGGCTGCCGGTGGTAGCCCCAATCTTTCTTCTCCAACAGATTGGTTAGTCTCGTCCTTCTGCTGGTACATCATGTGTAGATCGTGTGTTCTTAATCTTGCTTATCTTGGTGGATTTGGTGATGCACTGCCATGATAATTTTATTACTCCGTACTAGGATATGCAAATTGTAATACTCCCTCCGTCCTAATATAGATGTCATGAATCTAGACACTATTTAGTATATAGATTTATCAAAATTTAAAAAACCTAAGACATCTATTTTTGAACGGAGGGAGTAGTTTTTCTTAGTTTTTGTATAGGTAGCTTTCGCATATGTACTATTTAGTATATAGATTTATCAAAATTTAAAAAACCTAAGACATCTAATCTTGGACGGAGGGAGTAGTTTTTCTTAGTTTTTGTATAGATAGCTTTCGCATATGTACTTGAGATTGTAGATGGAACGGATTACCTTTGCACCTGTACAATCCACTAGACAATTACTCATACTGAACCCGATTGGAAAGGAACAGCAAAACACTGTCATTTTTAGTTAGCATATGTACTTTAATCTGAAGCATCATGTGCATACTAACTGCGGATAATTATTTATGTTCAAGTCTAGACAAGGCTGATTGGATTTTCACAGGTTCTTAATGTGTTATTTTAACATTTGAATATTTATTCTTATGTAGGGTAAACGATGTTCACCCACCTGGAGGTTATGTAATTTCTTTTACAAAATCCGGCTAGTTTTCCATTTCCGCAACAAATTAGCCGTCCAGACATGCCACATAGTTACCATTTTGTTGGTAGTTGTTCACACAATACTCCATTACCAGAAGCACAACCATCCGCTACAAAAAAAAGTCAAAAGGAAGCATCTAATAAACATACACGTACTATTAATCTTGAAAATGGTGATGATGAAGAACCTGGCAATAAAAAGCGAATGGCATGGACAACAAAGGAAGATGAGAGATTGGTAAGTTTTTATATTATTGCATTCCTTTGTCCATATGGCTGGCTTGTATATGGCAATGCTTAACAAAGGTTGCATTCTGCAATGTAGATGGGTGCTTGGCTGAATAACTCAAATGATGCTATAAGTGGAAACTACAAGAAGAATGAACAGTATTGGGATGCTGTGACTGCTGAGTACAATAGCAACACCCCTGACAACAATCGTAAAAGGCAAACAAAGCAATGCATGAGCCGTTGGCATCGAGTGAACAAAATTGTAAATGATTTCCATGCTGCTTATACAGAGATAAGCCAAGTATACTCTAGTGGACATAATGATGTTGATTTGATGGAAAAAGTAAAAAAAAATTATGAGAAGTACCATGGGCCGTTTCTGCATATGGATACTTGGGAGGCGTGCAAAAAATTTCCAAAGTGGCTTTCTTACAATGCAACAATGCATGGATTGA
The DNA here is from genome assembly GCA_916181665.1 of Avena sativa. Classification (NCBI taxonomy): domain Eukaryota; kingdom Viridiplantae; phylum Streptophyta; class Magnoliopsida; order Poales; family Poaceae; genus Avena; species Avena sativa. Next base: position 413,273,719 of record OV702282.1, read on the forward strand.
AGAAATGGGATGTGGCTGATTTGGGAGATGTGGGGGTCAAGTCATCTCCTGCAGGAATTGATGACATTCCATGTCCTCCTATGGGGGTCAAAAAGGCCAAAGCTGAAAGAGATGGCAAAGGAAAAAATAAGCAGGTGTCAAAGGATATGGAAGATCTCAATAAATACATTGAAGCTCAGGAAGAAGCTAACAAAAATCGCACTGCGGTGCTAGAAGTACAGAAACGTATTTCACAGGAGAAGGTTGAGGCATCACGGCTCGCTCTAGAAGCAGCAAAGGAGAACAAGGAAGCCAAGACAAAATCAAAAATGCTAGAGCAGTACACTAAGCTCCTCACACATGACACTAGCGGGATGCATGATGATATGAAAGCAGAGCATTTGAAGGCAATTTCATTAATGCGGGAAACATTGTGGGGGAAGACTCGTCAAAGTTGAAAGGTAAGCATGATACATAGTATTACGTTACAGGGTATAATTCATGTAACTAGCTAGTAATGAGTTAGCATAAATATTTTTTTGTTCAGCCCTGGCAGTCAACTTCAAGGCCTTTGGAAACTTGGGCGCAATATCCAGTGGTTGGTGTCAGACTACCTACCTTGTGTCACATGAGTTTGAATTGATTTATGCATGGAACTTGTAATAGTGTTTGTCTCAGAGTTTAAAGAAAGCATAAGAATAATCCATATTTGTGTTGGTCTTAGACTAGGTATCAATTTTTAGGAGCACTTATCTGAATTTGTCAAGTTTTCTTCTATCGATCAGTATGCACTTCTACTTCATATATGTGTGTGTTGGATCTTGCTTCTGTTGCCTTTCACAGTATCATACTTAACTTGTTTTGGTTCCAAACTGGGAATACACGTGCGTGTGTTTCAAGGAAATTAAGAGAGTTTATATGGTTTTAAATTGTGATTCACGAGTTGTATTTGTCTTGGTACTTGGGATACAATTGTGTCGAGCTTGGCAAGGACTTCAAGTCCGATCTGTATACTTCCTCTATGCTTGCTTTCCACTTCAACAATGGTATATATATATATATGTGTGTGAAACCCAGCCCAGCTTTCCACATTTGTAATTTGCACGGACAATATCTCAATCCGGCGACAGTTCCTCTGACGATTTTGATGCAGCCGATGATGTAGACCCAGCTGCTGTGTACACACTAGAAGATTTCTTGGCAGAGCAAGAGTTTCTAGATTCATTTGGTCTACGGATTGCAGGAAAGTTGAAGGACAAGCTTGAGGAACAAAGCGCAGAGTCATCTCGCCGTCGTGGTGGACCAAGAAGGTACATACCAAGAGACCATGCAGCAGCACACCAGAATCTTGTGGATAATTACTTTTGTGACAATCCTCTCTACACGCCTGAGATGTTCCGTAGAAGGTTTCGCATGAGCAAGCCACTATTCCGACGAATCATAGATGGCCTAAGCAACTGGTCTCCCTATTTTATTGATAGAGTAGATGTCGTCAATCGTGAGGGTCTCTCACCGCTCCAGAAGTGTACAGCTGCAATTCGTATGCTTGCCTATGGGACAACAGCTGGCCAGCTTGATGAGGTGCTAATGCTCGGAGATAGTACATCATTGGATTGCTTGAGTGCATTTGCGCAAGGCATCATTGAGGTGTTTGGCGGAGAATACTTGCGCCCCTACTCCTGAAGAAATTCTTCGTCTTATGCAAATTAGCCATGCTCGTGGCTTCCCTGGCATGTTAGGAAGTATTGATTGTATGCACTGGGAGAGGAAGAACTGTCCAATGCAATGGCGGGGTCAGTTCACACGTGGTGATTACGGAGTTCCAACTATGATACTTGAAGCTGTTGCTTCATATGATCTCCGCATATGGCATGCTTATTTTGGAGTTGCTGGGTCAAACAATGACATCAATGTTTTGAATCGATCTCCCTTGTTCATCAATACTTTGAAAGGAGAGGCTCCTAGGGTTCAATACAGTGTCAATGGGAGTCAATATGACACTGCTTATTACCTTGTTGATGGTATATATATCCTATATCCAGAATGGGCTACATTTGTTAAGTCAATTCCGCTTCCTCAGAATGACAAGAATAAATTATTTGCAAAGCATCAAGAAGGGGCAAGGAAGGATGTAGAGCGGGCATTTGCGGCATTGCAATCTCGTTTTAGCATTGTAGATCGCCTGGCAAAATTCTGGAGACGTTCAGCCGTTGGATCAATAATGCAAGCATGTGTCATACTTCATAATATGATAGTCGAGGATGAACGAAACCGTTTCCCATTCCATTGGACCTGAATCGAAGCCCAGAGATATCATCTATTCTACCACCCGAAGTCGCAAAGGGTGTTCACCCAGTCTTCGAAGATGTCCTGCGGAGAAGTGCCACCATTCATGACCGGGAGACACATATTCAACTCAAGTCGGATTTATTAGAGAATATCTGGGATCCCTTTGGCAAGAAATAATATTTGTTTTTTATTATTTGTAGTCAGTACTACACAATTCTTCTGTATATCTTTTACTATATAAGAGTGATGATATGATATATGCCATGGCGTGTTGGTTGACCCTTTTTTTTTTTTTTTAATAGCATGTACTATTTCAGCCACATAGATTTTTTAATTCTTACATACGACCTCTTGAACCTACAAATCTATTTGTATTTGGTGGAATAAACCTATTTGCTACTATCACGTAACACAAAGGGGTCTACAGGGATACTACTCATTCTCGATCCCTACTTTTGTGCTAGCATTTGAAGTACTAGAGATAACTCTAAGCAACAAAGCATTGTACCATATATTTTTCTTGCCTTCTCTTGCCAACATGGTAGGCACAAGGGAAGACTGCTATCCCTTGCATTGAACATGCCCTAATAGAGTTTCGACATGTTGCAAAAATCTACGGGTCAAACCAATCAACATCTATTTGATATTTGTTGATAATGATAGGATGCTACTTTGAGATTGGAAAAATGCAGAAGTACTCTCACCAAAAAGATCGACAAAATAAAATGATCTCTAACTACCACTTACTCTCTCAACCTCCCAATGACAAATTCCCTCCATATGTTTGAGTCTTTGCTATCTACAGTGAAGTGGTAACATTCAATATAAAGCAAGGAGAAGAGAATGTTTTATAGTGAGTGATATCTAGTGTGTATAATAAGCAAGAAACTCACGGAAGAAAGACATGTAAAACTAAGAACCATAGACTCTTATGGTGTGTCTTAAGAATAGGAGGCAATGGGGAAAGTTGATAGGAGAAACTAGGGGGTGGCATTGTTCTCATGATCTGGCCTCTAGCCTATTCAGCCATGGAATGCTCACACCTCTTCACAAAATGACCTTCTAGATATTGCTTTGGTGTGGTCATCAAATTCCATATGTGGCCGATGTGATGAAGTTGTACACCATCCCATTGACGATCCACTTACCATGTTTTGCTCACTCCTTCTCCCTCATCACGAGCAGATAAAAACCTATTGATGTGATCCCGTGTCTATGTTAACACAATTGGTTTACCTCATAATGAAATAGGCGTATTTGAGTTTGGGTTTCCAAAAAAATCTAGTATCACCAAAACAAAATGGATTTCTTATAAGAATTTTATTATTCAAGTCATACAGTTTCTCAATGCACATGGATAGAATTTCATGGTGTTGTACTATTTCATGCCATGGTCAATAGAGTGAATGATGTCATTATCATACAAATGGCCTTTTCATGGTAATTTGTCCTAGTTTGATAAATCAAACTATTAACTATGTTGAGGTGGCATGACGAATCTTCACAAATAGACGAATCTTCACGGGCCGGCGCATGACATATGTCGAGGTGGCCTCTGTTGCCACAAACGACATTCTTCAACGTTCGTCTGCTTTTGCTAGGCTTGGGCCATCTATCCCAGCTGAGCCAGATTAAATTTTCAGTTTTTTCCCTATTTTGGTGGTTTTCTGACATGTTTACACCTTAACTTAAACACGTTCTTCTGTATCGGGACCTTTATTTCCCCTTCTAATATAAAAAGCAGAGCTTCTGCCGGTTGCTCTAAAAAAATATTAACTATTGGTCATTATTCTAGAAATCTTAATGCAAACGGGTCAGGCCAATCCACATCTATTTGATATTTGTTGATAATGGTAGGATGCTACTTTGAGCTTGACCAAATGCAGAAGTACTCTTAGTAAAAAGATCGACAAAATTAAATGTTCTCTACCTACTTTCTCTCTCCCAATCAATGATGAATGCCCTCCATGCATTTGAGTCTTTGCTATGAAGTGGTAATAGTCAATATAAAGCAGGGGAGAGAAAATGTTTTATAGTGAAGAGATAGCAAAAGTGTCTAATCAGCAAGAAACTCACCTAAGAATGACATGTACAACTGAGAACCGTAGATTTTTATGGTGGGTATTACTTAAGAATAGGAGGCTATGGGGAAAGTTGATAGGAGAAACTAGGGAACGAAATTATTCTCATGATCTGCCATCTTTACTATTCTATCACATAATGCACACACCTCTTTACAAAGTGGCCTTCTAGCTCTTTCTTTGGTTTGGCCATCCCATTCCATATGTGACCGATGTGAAGAAGCTGTAGGTCTTCCCATTGAGGAGTCACTTCCTGTGTTTTTCTCATTCCTTCTCTCTCCTGTCCAGCATTGACGCAAACTTGACCGAAGAGATGAAAGGGATTGGGCTCTGGCTACATTGACATTTTGTCCTACTTGAAGAATTGCAAGGCGATGTGTTCGTGTGCACTGGGATCATCAGTGGCGATCACATTAACTCATAACCTCTGACCCGGCTGCCCAGCAGAGCGTTGGTGTTGGAACAGAGGAAATGGCAGCAGGACATCCGGTGTTGCTGTACCGCCACCGGTCCCGGTGCCGGCCACCTTTGAGAAAAGTCAGCGGAGCTAATTCGCTGAGCAGGGAAGCCAATCTTTAATTTAGTTACTTTTTTCGACTCATATTAGTTGACTTAAATTTATCAAAATTTTGGATGAACCTATATATTAAATAGTGTTTAGATTCATCCAAATCTAAACAAATTTGAGTCAACTAATATGGATTAGAGGGAGTACGTCTTTTATCTTGGGCAGCGGTACTAGTCATACATGGGATGCAAGAAAAAATAGTATATATTGCGGTGTTTCACACATGGTACGATGTGATTCCAGCACGCAACAGCTAAAGTCATGTCTTGATGTTAGATTTGAAGTGTATTCGAACGACACTGATATATGAGCAAGGTGAGGAAAATTAAAACATGCATCATTTCGATGTCACAAGTTCATCAAAAGTAGTACACTACGTCATGAGATTATACCTGTATCGAAAGGTATGTTAGGGGCAGTATCCTTTCTCCTAGACTCCCACCTGTGTCCGTTGAGAGTCTGTAGAGAGTGACCGGGCCGGCCCCGAGGCCTCTCCGGCGGTGCTAGCCGGACATGGCGGCAAGAAGGTGCCGGAGTAGTTCATAGTAGTAGGGCTTGCGGCTGCCTGCCGGTAGGGGTATTTTTGCCCAATAGATGGAGCAGAGTTCTAGATCTTGGCGACCAGGTCGTCCGTGGAGCTCTAGGGTTCTTTTTCTTAGTCTGGCTGCTCCTTTGGCCGGAGCCGAGTGTGGAGAGAGGATCCACCGCTTCATTGAAAAAAATATGGTGTCACTGGCGACCCTGTCGATGGAAGGATGGTGTTCGACGCGGCTTTTTCTGGCTGGCAGTAGTGGCAAGGGGGAAAGGTGGCGTGGTTCGGCATGTTGAGCGATTGATCTTCCCTTGGTCCTTTACATACTTCATGTGGTCTTTCCCTCTTGTGGTGGGGGCAGTTACAGTGTTGCTCCGGTACCTAACAGGCGGTATCTCATATCTTCTTCCAAGTCGTCGCGGTGGCGATGTGAAGGAAGAGGGTGAGCCGACTCTTCTTCATCCTGGAATACCTCGACAAGTTGGGTGGTGCGCTTGTTCGTGCTTCCCAGGAGCTGTGTCTGGTGGAGCTCCCAAGTAACGTCCATGGCGCAAACACTATCCTTGGCCAATGAGGTGTCTCCACGCTCGAAAATCTCCGAGTATTTTCTTCCTCCAGGTGCGAAGGATCTTCAATCTCGGCATGGGAGTTGTCGCCGGCGTCATCCCAAGTGGTTCTGTCCCAGGTGATGGCGCAGGTGCCCATGCTTTTAGGTCATCCATTGTTCATCACAGCGGCGATGAAGGACTAGATTGTATCTTTACTTCTTGTGATGTCTTTTTCAAAGGTTGAGGGCTGGGTTTTAATTTTTTTAACCCTACTTCTTGTGATGTCTTTTCAAAGGTTGAGAGCCGGGTTGTAATTTTTTTTAACCCTTTTGGTCCTATGTGTAATCTTTTTACTCATCTCCCAAGTAATGCAGCTTCAAAGCCCTTTGAGGTCATTCACCGTGCAAAAAAAAAAGGTTAGTTGTGTACAGTCAAGGCGGTCAGTTTTGATACTTTGGTATTTTTTTTACTTTACGTCCATGAGTACCAGTTAAGTTAAAGTCAACAAAAATACTAGACGGCAAGCACGCTTCGCCGCACCGTGTGGCTGACATTGTCACAGGACGCGGCTCTTGTGGTGCACTCGTAGAAGGTTTCATCTGACATGTGCGTAAGGCGTCCATGCTTTAGATCTGCCTCTTAAATGGTAGGAGTGAGCGAGTGGCCATCTTGGTAGCCGCGGTGTGCTGGAAGTATAGGAGTGGCTTTCGAAAACTGTGTGCATAACCTTGAGGAGTGGGAATTAATTAGGAATGCAGCGAAAAAAGTTTCAGATTTAAGGAAAAAATGCTAATTAGATACTAATTAGGTGCAACAAATCAGGCAACAAAGTTGTATTGCAATCCATTTCTTGCTTTGACCCGGAGCATCCAGTCTCTAGGAAAAAAATATTATCTTGCCAACTTGCAAAGAAACATAATGCAGTATATTCACCGTACCAAAGCAAGCCTCCGAGCAATAAATAATAAAAATGACAACAAATGATGGAGTCGATTCTGTGTAAGTGCATACAACTATATAAGCCAAAAGAAGAACAAGTCGCATTCGAACAACCAACACATAGATGTACGAAACAGACTGGCAATATTTTGTCCTTCCTAGGACATGTATGTTTTTCTTTTTCTGATTTTGATCTCAACATTAACAATATATACAGTAGTCCCTCTGTCCAAAATAGATGTCTCAAGTTTCTCAAAATTTGGATGAATCTATATGCTAAATACTGTCTAGATTTATCCAAATTTTGACAAATCTGAGACATCTATTGTCGGATGAAGGGATATTATTTTTCCTTTCTTAGGGGGAAGACCAGAACAACACATAGATGCTCGTCTCTCATTCTGCAAACCAGGAACCTTTATTATTGGCCGCAAGCACTTACCATATCAAGACAGGAAGTCTACTTGAAAGGAACAACTTATCATACCAGCCTCGCAACATACATGGCAGATAGTTTTTGACGAAACAAAATTCTAGTAATTAGGTTCTGCTATTCTAAGTAAAGTAAATGATTAAACAACAAAAGCATGTCAGAACCACCTACAATGGATGCACCTTCAGACCAACCTGAACAGAATGTAGCCACTACATTTAGCACATGACCTGCAAGAAAAAACATGTTCAGAACAAAATTGTAGCCTTCTCGGGCTCTCAACAATCTCAACATAAAGGTTTTTTTAACCGACGCCAACAAACCATTTGATACTATTTAGCTAACGCCAAACATGTTTTTTTTATGTCAAAGACCTAGGAATGCCATTGTGCTATCTGAAAATACAAAACTGAATGTCAAAAAGGTATCCAGTTACACCTGACAGCAACAATGTTGAATCTGTTGGTTCTTCACCTTTTATTATCACATTGGGCAAAGTAAATTTATGCATCATAGGGCATGGCCTGTTATGATCATGAAGGCCGGTGGATTTTTAGCAAGGCCTTCCTAAAGTAAACATTTGTAGGACACTATAGACATTTAAATATGAAGCAGAACAATGTAGGGTTTCGTAGCATGGAAAACAAAAATTTTCTACCGCATACAAACAAACAAGCCAAGATCTATCTACTAGATTGTAGCAACGAGTCGATGGAATAACTCACCCTCGAAGATTCCAAAGTGTTTAACGAGAGCGGATTCTCGTGGGTGATGTAGTCGTACTCTTCATGATCTCAAGATCGCGTAGACGATCCTTCCGGCGCTGCGTTTCGGCAGCGCTTCCGTAGTCGGTCACACGTTCGGTACTCGACGAAGACCTTCCTCTCCCTTGTTCCAGCAGGCAGCGGAGGTTGTAGCACTCTCCTCGCGATTCCGGCAGCACAACGGCGTGGTACCGGAAGTAGAGGGGAGATCTCGCAGGGCTTCGCCTTAAGCCGGAGCGAGTATGGTGGAGTATGAGAGAGTCCCTCGATGATCTAGGGTTTAGACACGCCGAGGAGGGGGCTAGGCCGGCGGCTAGGGTTGCTAGGCGGCGGCGGTTTGCCCTAGGGCGGCGGCGGCAGCAGGTGGCGGCGCCGGCGGCTTAGGGTTTGGAGGTGGGGATCTTGTGTACAAGGAGGGGCAGCCCTGCCCCTCCCTTTATAGGTGGGAGGCGCGGCCAAGGGGAGGGGAGTCCCTCCCCAACTCGGCTTGGAGGTGGGCCGGCGGTGGAGGGGAGGAACTCCTCCCCAACTCGGTTTCCACCTCCCTCTCCACTTCCCAAAAATAGCCGTTTGACTTTCAAATTGGCGTTTGACTTTTCAAACAAGGATTTGATTAAATCCTCTATTTTGTTCAGCGATGACACTTAGTACATGATGCAATCATACCAACTTGATATAACACATTCATGTACCCTTCCCCTCCGGAGTGCCGAACATTCTGGAACCTTCTAGAACATTCCCGATGAAAACACCGAAAACATTCCCCAACTCCGAAACAGGACTTTCCTTATATGAATCTTATTCTCCGGACCATTCCGGATCTCCTCGTGATATCCCGAATCCCATTCGAGAGTCCGAACAACATTCGGTCTCTTTCTCATCTTTCCATAACTACTCAAACAACGTCGAATCCTTAAGTGTGTCTCCCTACGGTTCGTGAATTATGCGGACATGATCGAGACACTTCTCCGAACAATAACCAATAGAGGAATCTGGAAATTCATATGGCTCCCACATATTTCTACGATTACTTTGCGATCGAATGAACCACTTACATACGATACCAATTTCCCTTTGTCTCACGATAGTTTACTTATCTGAGGTTATGATCGTCGGTATCTCTGCATACCTAGTTCAACCTCGTTACCGATAAGTACTCTTTTCTCGTTCCCGTGATATGTGATCCCTTGTGAGCCAGTCACATGCTTGCAAGCTAATTGGATGACATTTCACCGAGAGGGCCCAGAGTATATCTATCCATCATATGGATGGACAAATCCCACTCTTGATCCATGTGTCTCAACCAATACTTTCCGAACACTCAATGCCACCTTTATAGCCACCCAGTTACGGTGTGGTGTTTGATGTCATCAAAGCATCCATCCAGTAAAGGTGATATGCATGATCTCATGGTCGAAGGAATTAGATTACTATGTATCAGAAAGCATATAGCAATTGAACCATTAAAATGACTTGATCTTTATGCTATGCTTATCTATAGGAGTATGTCCACCATATCATTCTCCTAACGATATGATCTTGTTGTTAATAACATCTCAATGTTCATGATAGGGAAACCACAATCATTTATTAACCAACAAGCTAGTGATGTATAGAGGCTTTACTAGGGACTTCAATTTAAGTTTACAAATCACACAAGTATTAATGTTTCCTTGTTAATACTATTATAGCATGAATATAAACATTTATCATAAACACAAAGATATAATAATAACTACATTTATTATTGCCTCTAGGGCATATCTCCAACAGTCTCCCACCTGCACTAGAGTCATCTAATCTAGATTACATGGTAATATACCGAACACCCATGGCAGTTTGGTGCTGGTCATGTTTTTCCCTCGGGAGAGGTTTAGTCAACGGATCCGCCATATTCAGATCTGTGTGTACTTTGAAAATCTTTATGTCCCCATCTTGGACATGTTCTCGAATAGCGTGAAAACGTAGCTTGATGTGCTTCGGCTTCTTGTGTGACCTTGGTTCTTGCGTATTGGCTATGGCACCCATGTTATCACAGTAGATAGACATTGGGTCCAGCGCACTAGGAACCACACCCAGCTCTGTAATGAACTCTTTCATCCATATCGCTTCTTGTGAAGCCTCTGAAGCAGCCATGTATTCCGATTCAGTTGAAGATCTCGCCACAACACTTTGCTTTGCACTCCTCCAGCTAACTGCTGCACCATTCAAAATAAATACATTTCCAGATTGTGATTTAGAATCATCCGGATCGGTGTTCCAACTAGCATCGGTGTAACCATTAACAACGAGCTGTTCATCACCTCCATAAGAAAGAACCATATCCTTAGTTCTTCTCAAGTACTTAAGGATGTTTTTGACCGCTGTCCAATGATCCACTCCTAGATCACTTTGATATTTGCTAGTTAAACTAACACATATGCAATGTCGGGTCTAGTACATATCATGGCATACATTAGAGATCTTATGGCTGAGGCATAGGGAGTCTTACTCATCCTTTCTCTATCTTCTGCCGATGTCGGACTTTGAGTTTTACTCAAGGTCATATTGGGCAACATGGGCAAGAACCCTTTCTGTAGGGGTTCGTAGCATGGAAAACAAAAAATTTCTATCGCATACAAACAAACAAGCCAAGATCTATCTACTAGATTGTAGCAACGAGTCGATGGAATAACTTACCCTCGAAGATTCCAAAGCGGTTAACGAGAGCAGATTCTCGTGGGTGATGTAGTCGTACTCTTTCCGATCTCAAGATCGCGTAGACGATCCTTCCGGCGCTGCGTTCCGGCAGCGCTCCCGCAGTCGGTCACACGTTCGGTACTCGACGAAGACCTTCCTCTCCCTTGTTCCAGCAGGCAGCGGAGGTTGTAGCACTCTCCTCGAGATTCCGGCAGCACAACGGCGTGGTACCGGAAGTAGAGGGGAAATCTCGCAGGGCTTTGCCTTAAGCCGGAGCGAGTATGGTGGATTATGAGAGAGGGCTATTAGTGGTCTAGAGATTTAGACACACCAATTAGAAGGCTCTAAACCGCAGGCTAAAGCAATTAGAAGCTCTAAACCAAACGGCTCTAAACCGGAGATTAGAGGTAGAAATTTGTGTGTCTCAAGGAGGAGGCCCTGCCCCTCCTTTTATAGGTGGAGGGGCTAGGCGCGCCAGGGAGGGAGGGGAGTCCCTCCCCAACTCGGCCTAGGGCTGGGCGCCGGCTTGGAGGAGAGGAACTCCTCCTCCAAGTTGGTTTCAAACTCCTCTTGCTTGTTTCCCACAGTTTCCTGTTTCCCACAGTTTCCTGTTTTAGCCGTTTGACTTTCAAACTGGCAGTTTGACTTTCAAGTTTTGGAACAATAAGAACACTTAGTACATGATGCAATCATTCTAATATGTAATGACACATTCATGTACCCCTTCCCCCCCGGAGTGCCGGACATTCCGGAACCTTCTAGAACATTCCCGATGAAAACACCGGAATCATTCCCGAACTCCGAAACGGGACTTTCCTTATATGAATCTTATTCTCCGGACCATTCCGGATCACCTCGTGATATCCCGGATCCCATCCGAGACTCCGAACAACATTCGGTCTCTTTCTCATAATACCATAACTACTCAAACAACGTCGAATCCTTAAGTGTGTCTCCCTACGGTTCGTGAATTATGCGGACATGATCGAGACACTTCTCCGAACAATAACCAATAGAGGAATCTGGAAATTCATATGGCTCCCACATATTTCTACGATTACTTTGTGATCGAATGAACCACTTACATACGATACCAATTTCCCTTTGTCTCACGATAGTTTACTTATCCGAGGTTATGATCGTCGGTATCTTTGCATACCTAGTTCAACCTCGTTACTGATAAGTACTCTTTTCTCGTTCCCGTGATATGTGATCCCTTGTGAGCCAGTCACATGCTTGCAAGCTAATTGGATGACATTTCACCGAGAGGGCCCAGAGTATATCTATCCGTCATATGGATGGACAAATCCCACTCTTGATCCATGTGTTTCAACCAATACTTTCTGAACACTCAATGCCACCTTTATAGCCACCCTGTTACGGTGTGGTGTTTGATGACATCAAAGCATCCATCCGGTAAAGGTGATATGCATGATCTCATGGTCGAAGGAATTAGGTTACTATGTATCAGAAAGCATATAGCAATTGAACTATTGAAATGACTTGATCTTTATGCTATGCTTATCTATAGGAGTATGTCCATCACATCATTCTCCTAATGATATGATCCTGTTGTTAATAACATCTCTATGTTCATGATCAGGAAACCATGATCATATATTAACCAACAAGCTAGTTTAACAAGAGGCTTTACTAGGGACTCTTATTTTAGTTTACAAATCACACAAGTATTAATGTTTCCGGTTAATACAATTATAGCATGGTATGTAAACATTTATCATAAGTGTGAAGATATGATAATAACCACTTTATTATTGCCTCTTGGGCATATCTCCAACAGTCTCCCACTTGCACTAGAGTCAATAATCTAGTTTCAAACCTTTGTGTATTCAACACCTATGGCTTTCCGGTGTTGTATGTACACGATTGCCAGTGGTCAACTGATCTCCGGATCTGACACTTCCAGGTCCGTGTGTAATTGCATGTCTTTGCGTCTCTACGCATCACTCATTCTCTAATGAGATGGCTTTGTATAAATTTGGTCTTTCGGTGTGACCATTAGCTCTTTGGGGTTAAAACATGTTGATAATATTGTCGCACAATATATCTTCATAGTATTATCCCACTGTGAACTACACCTAGTTTGATAACAAACTACTTGACACAAATGCCCTCTTTTGCTGCTAAAATAGCAGTCATATACTTAGCCTTTTGTTGTAGTATCTGTCACAATGTCTTAACTTTGGAACTCATACAAATCCATTATGGAACTCACTTTCCATTATATTGTGCCACCCTTAGTTTAGATTGAGATAAACTTAATTTGTACTTTGTGACAAAGCTAGTATCAATGTAGTACTTTTACAATGAACTAACCATCTATTTGTCACTTCTACAAATATTATACTCTTAGTTCTTCCAAAAGATCATAAGAATATCCTTACTATTGTCCAATGATCATCTTACGAATCATTCTGGTATATGCTCACAGCATTTAGAGCATAGGACATATCTGGATTTGTACATATCACAGTATGATTGATATAAATACTCTTCGTGATTTTATACATCAAGTATCAATCTATACTTGATTATTTGTTTCACTTTACCAAATGTCAATACACTTGAATATATCATCAACATTGAACTCATTCAATCCTTTCTGTGCGACAAGAACCTCTCTTGTAGTTTCTATATTGAACTCATTCAATATCTTGTCTATGTACTTCTGGCACAACCATATTAGCGTCTATTGATGCCAAATATTTGGGTTTTGCCTAAGTCTTTCATCGGGATGAAATTCTTAATATGTGTTAATAAAAGATACATTATTTCCAATCAACAATATGTCTTCCACATAATGTATTAGAAACATGTCTTAGCGCTCCCACTTAATTTCTTGCAAATGCAAGCATCTTCATCATCTCTAATGAACTTTTAAACTCCTTTAACAGTTTCATCACAGTGAAGATTCCAACTCCGCGATGCTCACTTTAACCATTGAAGTCTGCATATGCTTTTAGCATCCTTTTGAATTAACAAAACCCTATGGACCGTGTTATGCACATGTCCTAGGTAACGATTCTATTAGAAGAACTTGTTTTGTTTATTCAACTACCATATAACAAAATTATATGTAGTGGTTGCTACATTAATCCGTCTAGACTAAATATCACTATGAAAGATCAAATCTTGTCATAGTCAACCTTTGAACATTGTTGTGAACTCTTTCCCAATATGTCGATTATAGATGTGAAACATCCATGTCTATTTCTTTATAGATCCAGACACAACTGTAAGGTCTTACACCTTTCTCGAGGGTCCTTCAAGTTCAAAACTTGATTTCTCGTGTATGGAACTATCACGGATTTTATGGCTTTAAGCCATTTGACGGAGTCAGGGCTCATCATCGCTTCTTTGCACGCAGTCGGATCATTATTGTCAAATAATGATTTAACTCTCAAATATTGGTATTTGATTGTTTACCCGACCTTCTTGTTTAAATAGGAACTTGGATCCCCGTGACCACAACCTTTGAGGTACGTGAGCCATGAGCTTTGTTGCTGCCTCCGGAACACTTTTCGGCGCTGCGCAACTCTGCACATATAGCTAAGGTTCTTTTAACCTTATCAAAGTTCTATTGTCCTCCCACTTAACTTTTCACGAAAAATTCCTTCTAAAAGAAACTTGACGTTCTAAGTGACAAACACTTTTGTCTCCGGTGTTATGGAGGAATACTTAACAAAGACAGGTTCATCCGACTTTGGTTGCAAACATCTTTCTTATGCATAGCATACCAATGTTTAAGAAAAGACAACTTGGGTTTTATCCCAAACCATAACATATGGTGTCATTTCAACGGATTATGATGGAGCTCTTTTCAGTGGAAAAACGGTAATCTCTAAAGCTTCTAATCTTTAAAATATAATGGCAGTTTTATGAATTATACCTTTGATCTTACCATGTCAAACAAGGTTTAATTACATACCTCGAACGCCCCATACCCTTATGGTGTTTCGGGAAATGCAAATCCACGGAACGATTCCTTAAATCTTAGGTATTATGCTAAACTTATAACTTAAATATCTTCCTTTATGATCTTATCATAAACTATTCATATTCTTGTTACAATGATTTTGCACTTCATCTTGAAAATCTTTGAACTTTTCAAATATTTCACACTTCATCCTTATTAAGTAAATATTCATATATTCACTCAAATTTTCGGAGAAAGCATATGAAGTTGAAATCCATCGCTCTTGACTACACATAATGGATTTCGTACAACAATATGTACAAGTTCCAATAAGCTAGTCATTCGTTCCCTTTTGGCCTATGAACAAAGTTTTAATTATCTCTAGGAAAGTTTCACAAGCGTCATTTGATCAAAAATCAAAAGACTCCCAACCCATCCACATGGAGTTTCTTCATGTTTTCTTTCCAATCTAATTTAAACGGCGATGTCACTTCCGAAGTGATCTTTCAATCAATTTGTCTTTCGACATTTTTAGCACTAGTTTTATGGATGTGATTTCTCCAACGAGATTTGTGAATCATCCATCTTTTATGGATTACGGCAATTATTTGAACAACCCTTTTGTTCTCATAATACCTGATAAAACAAATCTTGAAGGTAAGCTTTGATGTTTAACGAGCAACACAATAACCCTTTATTTGTTCTCAATGAACATCATCACATATTCTTTTGCTAGTTACTTAGGCCATTGTAGTTCATGAATTGTGTTGTTTCGTATGACGATTCACACCAACAAATTCAGTATCAAATACTTAATAACCACATTGTTTAATAAGCAAAGAATATAGCCATAACATGTATATCATCTATATACTCAAACTGAACAATTCTAGTCTTTTCTTTTCTGCCATATATTTATGAGATTCTCTTTCAATATTTCCTTTTCTGTTTGAAAGAATCTATCAACATCAATAGTGGAGTCATACATATGACACATAGTCCAAAGCGTGTATAGTTAAATACCAATGTCTTTGGACTTGCACTTTGAAGTAGATCACCATCATCAAATGTTTGGTGTTCTTTCAAATTCCTTTTTTTTAGTAATCTCTTGGTGTAGTAAACATTTTACCTACATCAAATATTCACCTTATCATGGAATCGTCCATGATCAAGCTACTTTTAGCTTATAACGATGAATTATGAGTATAATGTTGCTATCCAAAACCTTTTGGAGGATTAGGACAACAAGTGTCTACAACCCTTTGCAAATTCTCATCAAAATATGAGAACATGAACTTTGCCATATTATACTCTATCATGTTGCAACCAAAACTTCGTTTCAGATATCACAATATCTTCCACACATCATGGTTTCTGAAACAACTCTTTCAGATCCTAGATAACCTTGATATTAAGAGAATCCTTTGAATATCAAGAATCATGGAGACAAACATGATACTTATATACTAACACTTGGAATTGTTACTCTTGATTTAATACTAATTATTAAACTTCATGGAGTAACCGGAACTTACTGAAAGTTTGTAATAGGACTTTTAAACTTTAGATTAACACTTCAAAACAATACGATACCAGTTCGTAAAGTAACTAACCAGAATTCTATAGTTCTATCATCTCAATTATAACTAAGCGCAAGGTGGTAAACGGATGCCAATGACTACAACAACTATGCAAATTCACTTTGATTTAGTTTATGATAAATTGAGTTCTAATTAATAATTAAATTAATCTAGGTGAACTCCCACTCAAAACAATATCCCTCACATTGTTTTAGTGATCACACGAACCAAATCCACCACATCAAAACCGATCATCACGAGAGTTGATATAGCTTCAATGGCGAACAATCAACATGTTCATCATATCTACTATATGACTCATGCTCTACCTTTCGGTAATCCATGTTCCTGAGGCCATGTCTGTACATGCTAGGCTCGTCAAGATCAAACCTTAGTTTCCGCATGAGCAAATCTGGCTTGCTCACGTTGTATACACTTGAAGAATCTAACACACCCGATCATCACGTGGTGCTTCGAAACAACAAGCTTTAGCAACGGTGCTAACTAAGGGTGAACACTTTATGACTTGAAATTCATGTGCATGAGGGATCATCTTATAATGCTACCGTCGTCTACTAAGCAATACAAGATGCATAAAGGATTAACATCACATGCAATTCATAATTTGTGATATGATATGGCCTTTCTTATTTGTGCTTCCGATCTCCATCTTCCAGCACGAACATGATCTCCATCATCACCGGCATTGCATCAAGGTCAATGACGCCTCTCCATGGTTGTCGTCCACCGGCTTCAACTATTACAACTACTTTGAATAGACACGCGGGTCTTAACAGAAATTAAAGACAACCATATGGCTCCTGCCGGTTGCCAACTTACAATAAGGAACATTGCATACATCATATATAATCACAATCATGGCCATATCACATCACTGCACACCCCTGCAAAACAAAGTTAGACGCCTCTACTTTCTTTGCATATTTTACGTGGTTTGGGGCTTTCAATAAGTGTCGTTCTAACTTACGAACAAGAACCACAACATTGATACTAGTATTGTTAATCACCCGTTGTAAATTGGATCTTAACTATGCTAGGAGAAACAGGCACCCGCAAAGCCACTTATGCAATACAAGTTGCATGTCAAGCGTGGAGCAAGTCTCATGAACGATGTCATGTAAGGTTAGCCCGGGCCGCTTCATCCCAACATACCGCAAGATGCAAAGTACACAAGAAGCAATCAACAATAAAAGCATCAACGCCCACAATGACCATTGTGTTCTACTCGTGCAACAGATCTACATATAGACACGGCTCTGATACCACTGTAGGGGTTCGTAGCATGGAAAACAAAAATTTTCTATCGCATACAAACAAACAAGCCAAGATCTATCTACTAGATTGTAGCAACGAGTCGATGGAATAACTTACCCTCGAAGATTCCAAAGCGGTTAACGAGAGCAGATTCTCGTGGGTGATGTAGTCGTACTCTTTCCGATCTCAAGATCGCGTAGACGATCCTTCCGGCGCTGCGTTCCGGCAGCGCTCCCGCAGTCGGTCACACGTTCGGTACTCGACGAAGACCTTCCTCTCCCTTGTTCCAGCAGGCAGCAGAGGTTGTAGCACTCTCCTCGAGATTCCGGCAGCACAACGGCGTGGTACCGGAAGTAGAGGGGAAATCTCGCAGGGCTTCGCCTTAAGCCGGAGCGAGTATGGTGGATTATGAGAGAGGGCTATTAGTGGTCTAGAGATTTATACACACCAATTAGAAGGCTCTAAACCGCAGGCTAAAGCAATTAGAAGCTCTAAACCAAACGGCTCTAAACCGGAGATTAGAGGTAGAAATTTGTGTGTCTCAAGGAGGAGGCCCTGCCCCTCCTTTTATAGGTGGAGGGGCTAGGCGCGCCAGGGAGGGAGGGGAGTCCCTCCCCAACTCGGCCTAGGGCTGGGCGCCGGCTTGGAGGAGAGGAACTCCTCCTCCAAGTTGGTTTCAAACTCCTCTTGCTTGTTTCCCACAGTTTCCTGTTTCCCACAGTTTCCTGTTTTAGCCGTTTGACTTTCAAACTGGCAGTTTGACTTTCAAGTTTTGGAACAGCAAGAACACTTAGTACATGATGCAATCATTCCAATATGTAATGACACATTCATGTACCCCTTCCCCCCGGAGTGCCGGACATTCCGGAACCTTCTAGAACATTCCCGATGAAAACACCGGAATCATTCCCGAACTCCGAAACGGGACTTTCCTTATATGAATCTTATTCTCCGGACCATTCCGGATCACCTCGTGATATCCCGGATCCCATCCGAGACTTCGAACAACATTCGGTCTCTTTCTCATAATACCATAACTACTCAAACAACGTCGAATCCTTAAGTGTGTCTCCCTACGGTTCGTGAATTATGCGGACATGATCGAGACACTTCTCCGAACAATAACCAATAGAGGAATCTGGAAATTCATATGGCTCCCACATATTTCTACGATTACTTTGCGATCGAATGAACCACTTACATACGATACCAATTTCCCTTTGTCTCACGATAGTTTACTTATCCGAGGTTATGATCGTCGGTATCTCTGCATACCTAGTTCAACCTCGTTACTGATAAGTACTCTTTTCTCGTTCCCGTGATATGTGATCCCTTGTGAGCCAGTCACATGCTTGCAAGCTAATTGGATGACATTTCACCGAGAGGGCCCGGAGTATATCTATCTGTCATATGGATGGACAAATCCCACTCTTGATCCATGTGTTTCAACCAATACTTTCTGAACACTCAATGCCACCTTTATAGCCACCCTGTTACGGTGTGGTGTTTGATGACATCAAAGAATCCATCCGGTAAAGGTGATATGCATGATCTCATGGTCGAAGGAATTAGGTTACTATGTATCAGAAAGCATATAGCAATTGAACTATTGAAATGACTTGATCTTTATGCTACGCTTATCTATAGGAGTATGTCCATCACATCATTCTCGTAATGATATGATCCTGTTGTTAATAACATCTCTATGTTCATGATCAGGAAACCATGATCATATATTAACCAACAAGCTAGTTTAACAAGAGGCTTTACTAGGGACTCTTATTTTAGTTTACAAATCACACAAGTATTAATGTTTCCGGTTAATACAATTATAGCATGGTATGTAAACATTTATCATAAGTGTGAAGATATGATAATAACCACTTTATTATTGCCTCTTGGGCATATCTCCAACACTTTCTTGCTATCTTCCATTCCAAACCTCTTTAGAACTTTGTCCAAATATGTACTTTGTGACAATGATATTTGGCGTCTTGATCTATCTCTATAAATCTTTATGCCTAATATGTAAGCTGCTTCGCCAAGATCTTTCATTGAAAAACTATTATTCAAATATTCCTTGACACTATTAAGAAGGTCTACATCATTCCCAATCAACAATATGTCATCTACATATAATATTAAGAATGCTACAGAGTTCCTACTCACTTTCTTGTAAATACAAGCTTATCCATAAGTTTGTACAAAACCAAAACTTTTGATTACCTTATCAAAACGTTGATTCCAACTTCGGGATGCTTGCTTCAATTCATAGATGGACCGTTGAAGTTTGCATACCTTGTTAGCATCTTTAGGATCGACAAAACCTTTGGGTTGCATCATATACAACTCTTCATCAATGTCTCCATTGAGGAATGCTGTTTTGACATCCATCTGCCATATCTCATAATCATAATATGCAGCGATTGCTAACATAATCCTCACAGACTTTAGCTTCGCTACTGGTGAGAAAGTCTCATCGTAGTCAACTCCTTGAATTTGTCGAAACCCCTTTGCGACAAGTCGAGCTTTATAGACAGTAACATTACCATCAGCATCTGTTTTCTTCTTGAAAATCCATTTGTTCTCGATAGCCTTCCGGCCATCCGGTAAGTCCACCAAAGTCCATACTTGGTTTTCGTACATGGATCCAATCTCGGATTTCATGTCTTCTTGCCATTTATTGGAATCTGGGCTCATCATCGCTTCCTCATATGTCTCAGGGTCATCGGTTTTGTCCACCAACATGACACTCATAACGGGATCATACCAATCTGGAGTGGTACGAGTTCTCATTGACCTGCGAGGCTCTGTAGCAACTACAACCGAAGTTTCATGATCATCATCATTAGCTTCCTCTCTAATTGGTGCAGGCACCACAGGAACTTCTTCCGGTGCTATGCTACTCGCAATTTCGAGAGAAGGTTCGACAACCTCGTCAAGTTCTACTTTCCTTCCAGTCACTTCTTTCGAGAGAAATTCCTTCTCTAGAAAGGATCCATTCTTAGCAACGAAGATTTTGCCTTCGGATCTATGATAGAAGGTATACCCAATAGTTTCCTTCGGGTATCCTATGAAGACGCATTTTTCCGCTTTGGGTTCAAGCTTGTCCGGTTGTAACTTCTTTACATAGGCTTCGCAACCCCAAACTTTAAGGAACGACAATCTAGGTTTTTTCCCAAACCATAATTCATACGGTGTTGTTTCTACGGATTTAGATGGTGCCCTATTTAAAGTGAATGCGACTGTTTCTAATGCATAACCCCAAAATGATAGCGGTAAATCTGTAAGTGACATCATAGAACGAACCATATCTAAGAGAGTTCGATTACGACGTTCGGACACACCATTACGCTGTGGTGTTCCCGGCGGTGTCAATTGTGAAAGTATTCCGCATTTCTTCAAATGCTCGCCAAACTCGTAACTTAGATATTCACCTCCACGATCAGAGAGTAGAAATTTAATCTTCTTGTTACGTTGATTCTCTACCTCACTTTAAAATTCCTTAAACTTCTCGAAAGTTTCGGACTTATGCTTCATGAAATAGATATACCGATATCTACTCAAGTCATCCGTGAAGGTAAGAACATAACGATAACCACCGCGCGATGCTACACTCATTGGACCACACACATCAGTATGTGTGATTTCCAATAAGTTCGTAGCTCGCTCCATCATACCAGAAATGGAGTCTTAGTCATTTTACCCATCAGACATGCTTCGCATCTTTCAAGTGATTCGAAATCAAGTGATTCAAGAAGTCCATCGGAATGGAGTTTCTTCATACGCTTCACTCCAATGTGACCAAGACGACAGTGCCACATATAGGTCGAGTTATCGCTCGATTTCAAACGTTTAGCCTCAATGTTATTAATATGTGTATTTCCACTATCGAGATTCAATAATAATAGACCATCTATCAAAGGTGCATGTGCATAAAACATATTACTCATATAAATCAAATAACCATTATTCTCGGATTTAAACAAGTAACCGTCTCGCAATAAACAAGATCCCAATATAATGTTCATGCTTAACGCAGGCACCAAATAACAATTATTTAAGTATAAAACTAATCCCGATGGTAGATGAAGGGGTAGCGTGCCGACCGCGATCACATAAACCTTTGATCCGTTTCCCACGCACATCGTCACCTTGTTCTTCGCTAGCTTCCGTTTATTCTGCAACACCTGTTTCGAGTTACAAATATGAGCAACCGAACCAGTATCAAATACCCAGGCACTACTACGAGTACTAGTGAGATACACATCAATAACATGTATATCAGATATACCTTTCTTCTTGATGTTGCCGTTCTTCAAATCCGCCAAGTACTTTGGGTAATTCTGCTTCCAGTGACCTTCTCCTTTGCAGTAAAAGCACTCAGTATCAGGCTCAGGTCCAGCCTTGGTCTTCTTCGTTGGCGTGGTAACTTTCTTACCACCCTTCTTGAAGTGTCCCTTCTGCTTAGACTTGCCTTTCTTGAATTTGGTGGTATTATTGACCAACAACACTTGGTGCTCTTTCTTGATCTCCACTTCTGCAGATTTCAACATGGCAAAGAGTTCTGGCAACGTCTTGTTCATGTTTTGCATGTTGTAGTTCATCACAAAGTTCTTGTAACTTGGTGGTAGTGATTGGAGGACGCGGTAAATCCCCAAAGCATTAGGAATCACTATACCCAAGCTTTGAAGTTTGTTTGCGTGCCCAGACATCTTAAGCACATGCTCACTGACGGAGCTGCCCTCTTCCATCTTGCAGTTAAAGAACTTTTCAGAAGCTTCATAGCTTTCAATTGCCGCATGAGTCTCAAAGATCAATTTGAGATCCTCGACAATATCATATGGGTTTGAATTCTCAAACCTTTTCTGAAGATCTGATTCTAAACCATACAAGATAGCACACTGAACTGTGGAGTACTGAGTCTTCCGAGTGAGGTAAACATTCTTTACTTCATCGGCAGCATCAGCTGCAGGTGGGTCACCCAGCGGTGCATCCAGCACATAGGTCAAATTACCAGCTGTGAGGACAATCCTCAAATTGCGGAACCAATCCGGGAAGTTGCTTCCATTGTTTTTCAACTTTTCTTTCTCTAGGAACGCATTAAAATTGATGGTAGGGGCTGCCATTGATCTACAACATATTTGCAATAGTTTAGACTAAGTTTATGACAAATTGAGTTCAAATTAATAAAATTGATCTAGGTGAACTCCCACTCAAAACAATATCCCTCACATTGTTTTAGTGATCACACGAACCAAATCCACCACATCAACACCGATCATCACGAGAGTTGATATAGTTTCAATGGCGAACAATCAACATGTTCATCATATCTACTATATGATTCATGCTTTACCTTTCGGTGATCCGTGTTCCGAGACCATGTCTGTACATGCTAGGCTCGTCAAGATCAAACCTTTGTTTCCGCATGAGCAAATCTGGCTTGCTCACGTTGTATACACTTGCGGAATCTAACACACCCGATCATCACGTGGTGCTTCGAAACAACAAGCTTTAGCAACGGTGCTAACTAAGGGTGAACACTTTATGACTTGAAATTCATGTGCATGAGGGATCATCTTATAATGCTACCGTCGTCTACTAAGCAATACAAGATACATAAAGGATTAACATCACATGCAATTCATAATATGTGATATGATATGGCCTTTCTTATTTGTGCTTCCGATCTCCATCTTCTAGCACGAACATGATCTCCATCATCACCGGCATTGCATCAAGGTCAATGACGCTTCTCCATGGTTGTCGTCCACCGACTTCAACTATTACAACTACTTTGAATAGACACGCGGGTCTTAACATAAATTAAAGACAACCATATGGCTCCTGCCGGTTGCCAACTTACAATAAGGAACATTTCATACATCAAATATAATCACAATCATGGCCATATCACATCACTGCACACCCCTGCAAAACAAAGTTAGACGCCTCTACTTTCTTTGCATGTTTTACGTGGTTTGGGGCTTTCAATAAGTGTCGTTCTAACTTACGAACATGAACCACAACATTGATACTAGTATTGTTAATCACCCGTTGTAAATTGGATCTTAACTATGCTAGGAGAAACAGGCACCCGCAAAGCCACTTATGCAATACAAGTTGCATGTCAAGCGTGGAGCAAGTCTCATGAACGATGTCATGTAAGGTTAGCCCGGGCGCTTCATCCCAACACCCCGCAAGATGCAAAGTACACAAGAAGCAATCGACAATAAAAGCATCAACACCCACAATGACCATTGTGTTCTACTCGTGCAACAGATCTACATATAGACACGACTCTGATACCACTATAGGGTTTCGTAGCATGGAAAACAAAAATTTTCTACCGCATACAAACAAACAAGCCAAGATCTATCTACTAGATTGTAGCAACGATTCGATGGAATAACTCACCCTCGAAGATTCCAAAGTGTTTAACGAGAGCGGATTCTCGTGGGTGATGTAGTCGTACTCTTCCCGATCTCAAGATCGCGTAGACGATCCTTCCGGCGCTGCGTTCCGGCAGCGCTTCCGCAGTCGGTCACACGTTCGGTACTCGACGAAGACCTTCCTCTCCCTTGTTCCAGCAGGCAGCGGAGGTTGTAGCACTCTCCTCGCGATTCCGACAGCACAACGGCGTGGTACCGGAAGTAGAGGGGAGATCTCGCAGGGCTTCGCCTTAATCCGGAGCGAGTATGGTGGAGTATGAGAGAGGGCTATTAGTGGTCTAGGGATTAGACACACCAATTAGAAGGCTCTAGGGCGGCGGCAGCGCTAGCAGGTGGCGGCGCCGGCAGCTTAGGGTTTGGAGGTGGGGATCTTGTGTACTAGGAGAGGCAGCCCTGCCCCTCCCTTTATAGGTGGGAGGCGCGGCCAAGGGGAGGGGAGGAACTCCTCCCCAACTCGGCTTGGAGGTGGGCCGGCGGTAGAGGGGAGGAACTCCTCCCCAACTCGGTTTCCACCTCCCTCTCCACTTCCCAAAAATAGCCGTTTGACTTTCAAATTGGCGTTTGACTTTTCAAACAAGGATTTGATTAAATCCTCTATTTTGTTCAGCGATGACACTTAGTACATGATGCAATCATACCAACTTGATATAACACATTCATGTACCCTTCCCCTCCGGAGTGCCGGACATTCCGGAACCTTCTAGAACATTCCCGATGAAAACATCGGAAACATTCCCCAACTCCGAAACAGGACTTTTCTTATATGAATCTTATTCTCCGGACCATTCCGGATCTCCTCGTGATATCCCGAATCCCATTCGAGACTCCGAACAACATTCGGTCTCTTTCTCATCTTTCCATAACTACTCAAACAACGTCGAATCCTTAAGTGTGTCTCCCTACGGTTCGTGAATTATGCGAATCCTTAAGTGTGTCTCCCTACGGTTCGTGAATTATGCGGACATGATCGAGACACTTCTCCGAACAATAACCAATAGAGGAATCTGGAAATTCATATGGCTCCCACATATTTCTACGATTACTTTGCGATCGAATGAACCACTTACATACGATACCAATTTCCCTTTGTCTCACGATAGTTTACTTATCCGAGGTTGTGATCGTCGGTATCTCTGCATACCTAGTTCAACCTCGTTACCGATAAGTACTCTTTTATTGTTCCCGTGATATGTGATCCCTTGTGAGCCAGTCACATGCTTGCAAGCTAATTGGATGACATTTCACCGAGAGGGCCCAGAGTATATCTATCCGTCATATGGATGGACAAATCCCACTCTTGATCCATATGTTTCAACCAATACTTTCTGAACACTCAATGCCACCTTTATAGCCACCCTGTTACGGTGTGGTGTTTGATGACATCAAAGCATCCATCCGGAAAAGGTGATATGCATGATCTCATGGTCGAAGGAATTAGGTTACTATGTATCAGAAAGCATATAGCAATTGAACTATTGAAATGACTTGATCTTTATGCTACGCTTATCTATAGGAGTATGTCCATCACATCATTCTCCTAATGATATGATCCTGTTGTTAATAACATCTCTATGTTCATGATCAGGAAACCATGATCATTTATTAACCAACAAGCTAGTGATGTATAGAGGCTTTACTAGGGACTTCAATTTAAGTTTACAAATCACACAAGTATTAATGTTTCCTTGTTAATACTTTTATAGCATGAATATAAACATTTATCATAAACACAAAGGTATAATAATAACTACATTTATTATTGCCTCTAGGGCATATCTCCAACAGTCTCCCACTTGCACTAGAGTCATTTAATCTAGATTACATGGTAATATACCGAACACCCATGGCAGTTTGGTGTTGGTCATGTTTTGCCCTTGGGAGAGTTTTAGTCAACGGATCCGCCACATTCAGATATGTGTGTACTTTGCAAATCTTTATATCCCCATCCTGGATATGTTCTCGAATAGCGTGAAAACGTAGCTTGATATGCTTCAGCTTCTTGTGTGACCTTGGTTCTTGCGCATTGGCTATGGCACCCATGTTATCACAGTAGATAGACATTGGGTCCAGCGCACTAGGAACCACACCCAGCTCTGTAATGAACTCTTTCATCCATATCGCTTCTTGTGAAGCCTCCGAAGCAGTCATGTATTCCGATTCAGTTGAAGATCTCGCCACAATGCTTTGCTTTGCACTCCTCCAGCTAACTGCTGCACCATTCAAAATAAATACGTATCCGGATTGTGATTTAGAATCATCCGGATCGGTGTTCCAACTAGCATCGGTGTAACCATTAACAACGAGCTGTTCATCACCTCCATAAGAAAGAACCATATCCTTAGTTCTTCTCAAGTACTTAAGGATGTTTTTGACCGCTGTCCAATGATCCACTCCTGGATCACTTTGATATCTGCTAGTTAAACTAACAGCATATGCAATGTCGGGTCTAGTACATAGCATGGCATACATTAGAGATCCTATGGCTGAGGCATAGGGAGTCTTACTCATCCTTTCTTGCTTTCTTCCATTCCTTTCTTCCAATGTCGGACTTTGAGTTTTACTCAAGGTCGTATTGGGCAACATGGGCAAGAACCCTTTCTTGCTTTCTTCCAATCCAAACCTCTTTAGAACTTTGTCCAAATATGTACTCTGTGACAATGATATTTGGCGTTTCGATCTATCTCTGTAAATCTTTATGCCTAATATGTAAGCTGCTTCGCCAAGATCCTTCATTGAAAAACTATTATTCAAATATTCTTTGACACTATTAAGAAGGTCTACATCATTCCCAATCAACAATATGTCATCCACATATAGTATTAAGAATGCTACAGAGCTCCCACTCACTTTCTTGTAAATACAAGCTTCTCCATAAGTTTGTATAAAACCAAAACTTTTGATTACCTTATCAAAACGTTGATTCCAACTTTGGGATGCTTGCTTCAATCCATAAATGGACCGTTGAAGTTTGCATACCTTGTTAGCATCTTTAGGATCGACAAAACCTTTGGGTTGCATCATATACAACTCTTCATCAATATCTCCATTGAGAAATGCTGTTTTGACATCCATCTGCCATATCTCATAATCATAATATGCAGCGATTGCTAACATAATCCTCACAGACTTTAGCTTCGCTACCGGTGAGAAAGTCTCATCGTAGTCAACTCCTTGAATTTGTCGAAACCCTTTTGTGACAAGTCGAGCTTTATAGACAGTAACATTACCATCAGCATCTGTTTTCTTCTTGAAAATCCATTTGTTCTCGACAGCCTTCCGGCCATCCGGTAAGTCCACCAAAGTCCATACTTGGTTTTCGTACATGGATCCAATCTCGGATTTCATGGCTTCTTGCCATTTATTGGAATCTGGGCTCATCATCGCTTCCTCATATGTCTCGGGGTCATCGGTGTTATCCACCAACATGACACTCATAACAGGATCATACCAATCTGGAGTGGTACTCCGAGGCTCTGTAGCAACTTCAACCGAAGTTTCATGATCACTATCATTAGCTTCCCCTCTAATTGGTGCAGGCACCACAGGAACTTCTTCCGGTGCTGCGCTACTCGCAATTTCGAGAGAAGGTTCGACAACCTCGTCGAGTTCTACTTTCCTTCCAGTCACTTCTTTCGAGAGAAATTCCTTCTCTAGAAAGGATCCATTCTTGGCAACGAAGATTTTGCCTTCGGATCTATGATAGAAGGTATACCCAATAGTTTCCTTTGGGTATCCTATGAAGACGCATTTTTCCGCTTTGGGTTCAAGCTTGTCCGGCTGTAACTTCTTTACATAGGCTTCGCATCCCCAAACTTTAAGGAACGACAATTTAGGTTTCTTCCCAAACCATAATTCATACGGTGTCGTTTCAACGGATTTAGATGGTGCCCTATTTAAAGTGAATGCGGCTGTTTCTAATGCATAACCCCAAAATGATAGCGGTAAATCTGTAAGTGACATCATAGAACGAACCATATCTAAGAGAGTTCGATTACGATGTTCGGACACACCATTACGCTGTGGTGTTCCCGGCGGTGTCAATTGTGAAAGTATTCCGCATTTCTTCAAATGCTCGCCAAACTCGTAACTTAGATATTCACCTCCACGATCAGAACGTAGAAATTTAATCTTCTTGTTACGTTGATTCTCTACCTCACTTTGAAACTCCTTAAACTTCTCAAAAGTTTCGGATTTATGTTTCATGAAATAGATATACCCATATCTACTTAAGTCCTCCGTGAAGGTAAGAACATAATGATAACCACCGCGCGATGCTACACTCATTGGACCACACACATCGGTATGTATGATTTCCAATAAGTCCGTAGCTCGCTCCATCATACCAGAAAATGGAGTCTTAGTCATTTTTCCCATCAGACATGCTTCGCATCTTTCAAGTGATTCAAAATCAAGTGATTCAAGAAGTCCATCGGAATGGAGTTTCTTCATGCGCTTCACTCCAATGTGACCAAGACGACAGTGCCACATATAGGTCGAATTATCGCTTGATTTCAAACGTTTAGCCTCAATGTTGTTGATATGTGTATTTCCACTATCGAGATTCAATAAGAATATACCATCTATCAAAGGTGCATGTGCATAAAACATATTACTCATATAAATCGAACAACCATTATTCTCTGACTTAAACAAGTAACCGTCTCGCAATAAACAAGATCCCGATATAATGTTCATGCTCAACGCAGGCACCAAATAACAATTATTTAAGTATAAAACTAATCCCGATGGTAGATGAAGGGGTAGCGTGCCGACCGCGATCACATCAACCTTTGATCCGTTTCCCATGCGCATCGTCACCTCGTTCTTCGCTAGCTTCCGTTTATTCTGCAGTACCTGTTTCGAGTTACAAATATGAGCAACCGAACTAGTATCAAATACCCAGGCACTACTACGAGTACTAGTGAGATACACATCAATAACATGTATATCAGATATACCTTTCTTCTTGATGTTGCCGTTCTTCAAATCCGCCAAGTACTTTGGGCAATTCCGCTTCCAGTGACCTTCTCCCTTGCAGTAAAAGCACTCAGTATCAGGCTTGGGTCCAGCCTTGGTCTTCTTCGCCGGCGTGGTAACTTTCTTACCACCCTTCTTGAAGTGTCCCTTTTGCTTAGACTTGCCTTTCTCGAATTTGGTGGTCTTATTGACCAACAACACTTGGTGCTCTTTCTTGATCTCCACTTCTGCAGATTTCAACATGGCAAAGAGTTCTGGCAACGTCTTGTTCATGTTCTGCATGTTGTAGTTCATCACAAAGTTCTTGTAACTTGGTGGTAGTGATTGGAGGACACGATAAATCCCCAAAGCATTAGGAATCACAATACCCAAGCTTTGAAGTTTGTTTGCGTGCCCAGACATCTTAAGCACATGCTCACTGACGGAGCTGCCCTCTTCCATCTTGCAGTTAAAGAACTCTTCAGAAGCCTCATAGCTTTCAATTGCCGCATGAGTCTCAAAAATCAATTTGAGATCCTCGACAATATCATATGGGTCTGAATCCTCAAACCTTTTCTGAAGCTCCGATTCCAAACCATACAAGATAGCACACTGAACTATGGAGTACTGATTCTTTCGAGCGAGGTAAACATTCTTTACTTCATCGGGAGCATCATCTGCAGGTGGGTCACCCAGCGGTGCATCCAGCACATAGGTCAAATTACCAGCTGTGAGGACAATCCTCAAATTGTGGAACCAATCCGCGAAGTTACTTCCATTGTTTTTCAACTTTTCTTTCTCTAGGAACGCATTAAAATTGATGGTAGGGGCTGCCATTGATCTACAACATATTCGCAATAGTTTAGACTAAGTTTATGACAAATTGAGTTCAAATTAATTAATGAAATTAAACTAGGTGAACTCCCACTCAAAACAACATCCCTCACATTGTTTTAGTGATCACACGAACCAAATCCACCATATCAACACCGATCATCACGAGAGTTGATATAGTTTCAATGGCGAACAATCGACATGTTCATCATATCTACTATATGATTCATGCTTTACCTTTCGGTGATCCGTGTTCCGAGACCATGTCTGTACATGCTAGGCTCGTCAAGATCAAACCTTAGTTTCCGCATGAGCAAATCTGGCTTGCTCACGTTGTATACACTTGCAGAATCTAACACACCCGATCATCACGTGGTGCTTCGAAACAACAAGCTTTAGCAACGGTGCTAACAAAGGGTGAACACTTTATGACTTGAAATTGATGTGCATGAGGGATCATCTTATAATGCTACCGTCGTCTACTAAGCAATACAAGATGCATAAAGGATTAACATCACATGCAATTCAATATATATGTGATATGATATGGCCTTTCTTCTTCGTGCTTTCGATCTCTATCTTCAACCACGAACATGATCTCCATCATCACCGGCATTGCATCAAGGTCAATGACGCTTCTCCATGGTTGTCGTCCACCGGCTTCAACTATTACAACCTACTTTGAATAGTCACGCGGGTCTTAACATAAATTAAAGACAACCATATGGCTCCTGTCGGTTGCCAACTTACAGTAAGGAACATTGCATACATCAAATATAATCACAATCATGGCCATATCACATCACTGCACACCCCTGCAAAACAAAGTTAGACGCCTCTACTTTCTTTGCATATTTTACGTGGTTTGGGGCTTTCAATAAGTGTCGTTCTAACTTACGAACATGAACCACAACATTGATACTAGTATTGTTAATCACCCGTTGTAAATTGGATCTTAACTATGCTAGGAGAAACAGGCACCCGCAAAGCCACTTATGCAATACAAGTTGCATGTCAAGCGTGGAGCAAGTCTCATGAACGATGTCATGTAAGGTTAGCCCGGGCCGCTTCATCCCAACATACCGCAAGATGCAAAGTACACAAGAAGCAATCGACAATAAAAGCATCAACGCCCACAATGACCATTGTGTTCTACTCGTGCAACAGATCTACATATAGACACGGCTCTGATACCACTGTAGGGGTTCGTAGCATGGAAAACAAAAATTTTCTATCGCATACAAACAAACAAGCCAAGATCTATCTACTAGATTGTAGCAACGAGTCGATGGAATAACTTACCCTCGAAGATTCCAAAGTGTTTAACGAGAGCGGATTCTCGTGGGTGATGTAGTCGTACTCTTCCCGATCTCAAGATCGTGTAGACGATCCTTCCGGCGCTGCGTTCCGGCAGCGCTCCCGCAGTCGGTCACACGTTCGGTACTCGACGAAGACCTTCCTCTCCCTTGTTCCAGCAGGCAGCGGAGGTTGTAGCACTCTCCTCACGATTCCGGCAGCACAACGGCGTGGTACCGAAAGTAGAGGGGAGATCCCGCAGGGCTTCGCCTTAAGCCGGAGCGAGTATGGTGGAGTATGAGAGAGGGCTATTAGTGGTCTAGGGATTAGACACACCAATTAGAAGGCTCTAAACCGAAGGCTAGGGCAATTAGAAGCTCTAAACCAAAACGGCTCTAAACAGGAGATTAGAGGATAGGAACTTGTGTGTCTAGAGGAGGAGGCCCTGCCCCTCCTCTTATAGGTGGGAGGCGCGGCCAAGGGGAGGGGAGTCCCTCCCCAAGTCGGCCTTGGGTGGCGCGCCGGCTTGGAGAGGAGGGACTCCTCCCCCAAGTCGGTTTTGCCTCCTCTTGCTTGTTTCCCACAGTTTCCTGTTTTAGCCGTTTGACTTTCAAACTGGACATTTGACTTTTCTGTTTTAGGATTCAATTTAATCCTTTATTTGGAACAGCAAGAACATTTAGTACATGATGCAATCATTCCAATATGTAATGACACATTCATGTACCCCTCCCCCCTCCCGGAGTGCCGGACATTCCGGAACCTTCTAGAACATTCACCGGAATCATTTCCGAACTCCGAAACGGGACTTTCCTTATATGAATCTTATTCTCCGGACCATTCCCGATCACCTCGTGATATCCCGGATCCCATCCGGGACTCCGAACAACATTCGGTCTCTTTCTCATAATACCATAACTACTCAAAACAACGTCGAATCCTTAAGTGTGTCTCCCTACGGTTCGTGAATTATGCGGACATGATCGAGACACTTCTCCGAACAATAACCAATAGAGGAATCTGGAAATTCATATGGCTCCCACATATTTCTACGATTACTTTGCGATCGAATGAACCACTTACATACGATACCAATTTCCCTTTGTCTCACGATAGTTTACTTATCCGAGGTTATGATCGTCGGTATCTCTGCATACCTAGTTCAACCTCGTTACTGATAAGTACTCTTTTCTCGTTCCCGTGATATGTGATCCCTTGTGATCCAGTCACATGCTTGCAAGCTAATTGGATGACATTCCACCGAGAGGGCCCAGAGTATATCTATCCGTCATATGGATGGACAAATCCCACTCTTGATCCATGTGTCTCAACCAATACTTTCCGAACACTCAATGCCACCTTTATAGCCACCCAGTTACGGTGTGGTGTTTGATGTCATCAAAGCATCCATCCGGTAAAGGTGATATGCATGATCTCATGGTCGAAGGAATTAGGTTACTATGTATCAGAAAGCATATAGCAATTGAACTATTGAAATGACTTGATCTTTATGCTACGCTTATCTATAGGAGTATGTCCACCATATCATTCTCCTAACGATATGATCTTGTTGTTGATAACATCTCAATGTTCATGATAGGGAAACCACAATCATTAATCAACCAACAAGCTAGTGAAGTATAGAGGCTATACTAGGGACTTCAAATTAAGTTTACAAATCACACAAGTATTAATGTTTCCTTGTTAATACTATTATAGCATGAATGTAAACATTTATCATAAACACAAAGATATAATAATAACTACATTTATTATTGCCTCTAGGGCATATCTCCAACAAACATAGCAAACACAACCAAACAAGCGAAGCATGGAGTAGTCTGGAGACTGTCCAGATATGCGCTCAAGAGGGATGCCACCCTGTAGAGCGGCAGAAGGCTGAATATTGATGAGGTAAGCCAACGTAGCGACAACCTCAGTCCAAAAATGCGGCGGAAGAGAAGAAGCAATCATCATGGCACGAGTGGTCTCAAGAAGATGGCGATGCTTACGCTCAGCAACGCCATTCTAGGCATGTGCGCCAGCACAGGAGAACTGAGCAAGGGTGCCCTGCTCAGCAAGAACACCTCACAACATCTGAGAGATATACTCACCAGCAGAATCAGTACGAAACACACGAATGGGGGTAGAATATTGAGTACGGACCATGGCCGCAAAACGCTGATATATGGAGAGCACTTCACTATGAGAGTGCATAAAATACAACGAAGTGTACCGAGAAAAATCATCGATGAATAAAATATAGTAGCGATGGCCCCCTTTCGAAGCGAAAGGAGCCGGACCCCAAACATCGGAATGAACTAAATCAAAAGGTCGCTAAGATACAGACGCGCTAGTAGGATAAGGAAGCTGAATCTGTTTACCCAACCTACAACCCTGACAATGTAAAGACCCATCTCCTGAGACAGACCCCAGAAGACCACGATGAACTAATGACGACAGGCGAGAGTCACAAAGGTGACCAAGACGATGATGCCACTGCTGAAAGGAGCTGGTAGCAGAGGCGACGACCGGAGAAGAACTGGCAGATGAAGTGGCAGCGGAAGGAACATGAAGCCAGTCTAACTCCCAAAGTCCTGAAGAGTCACGGCTGCGAGGGCCAGCTCCAACCAGGGCATGTGTGCGACGGTCCTGGATAACACAAGAATCAGCATCAAGAATGACGCGACAACCAGAGTTAGTAAGCTGGCTAGCAGAGAACAGGTTCATCTTAAGAAGAGGGACATGAGAAATATCAGGAACAAAAAAATAAGCAGTAGAAAGGGTGCCCCGACTAGAAACAGGAAGAGAGGTACCATCAGCTGTGACAACACGGACAGGAGAAGAGTGAGAACGAAGAGCGGACAGAAAAGAAGACTCAGAGGTCATATGAAAGGAAGCTCCAGAATCCAGATACCACGGGGACATACCTGACTGTGTAGAAGGTGGTGGTCACGCAGTGCCTGAAGATTCAGTCACAGAACCAGCAGTGCCCGTCGAAGAAGACTAGAAGAGCCTATAGCAGCAAGCAGACCGCGAAGACTCCTGATAATGTCCTGATCAGAGAGAGCAACTGCTGAAGATCCAGAAGGAGCCGACTGCCCACGAGCCTGGTGCTGCTGACGTAAACTGGGATCCCGTGTATAACAGGTGGCCCAAGTGTGGCCATCCTTGTTACAGTAAGAGCAGTGACGAAGAGAACCACGGCGACCCTAACCACGAGCCTGCTGGTGCTGACTCTGACCCTGAGACTGCTGGTGCTGACTCTGGCCCCTGACCTGGAGGAGTGGGTAGTATCGGCGGCGGTACAGAGAACCGTGGCTGAGTCGAGGGAGCAGACGGCATAGGAGAACCACGAATAGCAAGCACAGATGGAACCGCAAGAATACCAGCACCACAGAGACGGGTCTCCTCAGCCCGAAGCTCAGACAACACCTCAGAGAGCGGAACACGACCACGAGCATTCAGCTGAGCACGCCGGGGCTCAAACTCCTGGCAGAGCCGAGACATAAACTCATAGATGTGGTGAAACTCCAAATCCAAGCGCACAATCTGGCAGCACGAGCATGTGCCACAAACAGCAGTACGGAGAGAATCAAGCTGACGCCAGATAGCAGCACTCTGAGTATAGAACTCATCAATAGTGGAATCACCCTGCTGAAGAGCATGCTCTTGGCGAACCACAGACAGGTAAAGAGCATCCCTAGATGGCTGATAGTGCTGACGAAGATGTGCCCACTGAGCGGCAACAGTAGGGAGACTCATGAACTCAGCAGCATACTGAGGCAGAACACTAGAGGTGAGAACAGCAGCAGCACGAGCATCCTCATAGACCCACTGAGTGTAGGCAGTCAGAGTGTGGCGATAGGCCTTGAGATCAGAAGAGTACTGCTTGAACTTCAGGTCATAAGCAGCAACAACACTATCATCAACACTCTGAGCAGCATCCTTGGCCTCCTGAGAAGCATCAGCACCGAGAACAATCGGCGTCGGTGGAAGAGGAGCCACAGGGGCAGGGGGCACGACGGACAGGAGACCTCGCCGGAGAGCACACCCCAAAGACGGAGACCGCGCATGTGAACGCGCATAAAGGCAGCGAAATCAGGATAATTCGCGACATCAAAGATTACCGGGCAGCGAGGAATCGCAACATAACCCGATGAAGAAGACATCTCTCTCTCTCTCTTTTATTTTTTTTACTAGATCTGACTAGAAGTCAACGCTCGCAAACCAGCAATCTCCGACCAAATCCGCCTAGAACAGGGCACCACCAAAGATCTGAGCACTGGAACAAGGTAGATCGGGGCGGCGCGAACCAATTCCGGGGGAAATCGAGACCGGAAGAGAAGGCGACTGAGACGGGCGAGAGGTGGGTCCCGTGTGGCCTGAGGTGGCGATGGTGTCGAGCAGATCGAGCAGAGGCGGGGCGAGGTCGACGAGTGGCCCGAGGAGGCGGGGGCGAGGTCCCGCGTGGCCTGGCGGTTGAGTGGCCCGAGGAGGCGGGGACGAGGTCCCGCGTGGCCTGTCGGTTGTCGGGCTGGTGCAGAGACGAGGCTAGGTCCCGCGTGGTCGGGCGGGTGCAGACGAGCGGTGGTCGGGCGGGTGCACGCAGGCAGGCGACGGGACGCGTGACAGGCAGGTTGGCGACGGGACGGGAAGGGTGACAGGTGACGGGTCCCGTCGATACCAGGCAGGCGATCTGTGACGGGCCTGGGGAAGCCTGTCGGGTGGAGCAGATCGATCTGATCTGTGCAGCGAGATTGATTCGATCTGGAGACGAAACGGGTGACGGGAAGATGCAGACCGATCTGGAAATGAATCGGCCAACGACGGCTAGGAACAAGGCGGCAACCGGCGGCGGCGACGACGGCAAGACCGTCGGCGATAGGGACGGTGGCGGCTGCAGCGACGAAGTTGCAAGTAGGAGGAGGCTAACCTAGCTCTGATACCATGTCAGGAATATGCAACTTGTATTCCTCTGGGGGCCAAAGGCCACAATATATAATACAGATACAAGTGTGAATATGAAGGAAGCCCCCTAACATATGGGGAAACTACAATACAAATATATACATCTAACAGTAGTAATGTTTTGACAAAGTTAAGACTCGAATCAACAGAAGTTCTAGTCTTTTCATTCCATTTAAATTTATTCAACTGATAGAAATTTTAGCACAAGATTTATAAGAATGAAGCAGTGGCGGATCCAGGATTTTAAACTAGGGTGGGGAAATTAATATTTTTTCCTAGGAATTACAAAAATAACAGGACAATGTACATGTATTGAGCATAATATATATAAAGGCACGTCAAAAATAAATTTATAAAGTCTCACAAGTAGCATAAATTCAATGATTATATTGTCAAATTTGTATATAGAAATATAACATACCGTAGCTATTTTAAAGACCACTACAATACTACTATTTCTTCTTATTCTTCTCAGGATAACGTTTTCTCATGGCCATGAAAGTCTCAACTATATCATCATCGTTTAACTTGACAAAAGTATCCCGCTCAATGAATGTGACCAGGCAATCATCCAAAAGACCATCACCCATCTTATTCCTCAACTTATGCTTCACTAAATTCATTGTAGAGAACACTCTTTCAACACTTGCCGTCGCCACCAGTAGAAGTAGTAACAATTTGAGAAGAGAGTAGACTAGATCATGAACAATATGTCTCTTTGTTTCAACAAGTTTGACTGATAGCTCAACAAGATTCTTTAGACCTCTGAAGTTTTCATCTTGTCTCATGTCATCAATGTAGTTAACAAGTTGTGTCTCAAGTCTCATCAGATCAACCTTGAAAATATTAGCAGGATAAAATTTAGCAAGTCTGCGTACCTTTTTTGCATCAAAAGAAGCAAATGAGCTGACAGGATTCAAGGCTACCATACAACTAAGTAACTCCATGTTGACCTCATCAAATCGATTGTCAAGCTCTGGACTGATTTTATCAATGACACCAATGTATACTTCTCTTCTGAAATGATCATCATTTGTTTGATCAGAACAAAACCGTGTTGATCTCCCATAAGGAACATAATTACCATTCGTTGAAGGAACTTGGATGCCATGATCATTGCAAAATGAAATCACCTTTTCATATAATGAATCCCTACCATCAGACCTCATCTCCTGCATTCTTCTCTTTGCCATACCAACAAGTGAGATAGCACTAACAATATATTGCTCTCTCCTTTGTAAACACTTGGATAAATCATTTGTGTATCCAAGAATTACAACCATCAACTGCGCACTAAAAACAAAATCAAATGATTCAAACACTCCAAGCACAGCATGTATTTTTGGCCAATCACCCTTTTTCCCATGATCTTTTCCAAGAATAATGAGCACATCTCGAATTGTGGCATACATACCAAGGATGCGCATAATGGTTTTGAAATGAGAGCCCCATCGAGTCTCACCTGGCCTAGCTAACCCCATCTCTTGATTTAATCCGCTGCCAGTTTCTAGTTCACCCATTTCAAGAGATTTCAAGAGGTTAACAGCTCTAACATTCGGAAGCAAGTCATGGCGCTTACAAGAGACTCCCACAATACTCATCAAGAGAGATACTTGAGCAAAAAACGAAGAACAATCTGTATTGTCCTTAGCAACAGCAACTAGGACTAGCTGGATTTGATGTGCAAAGCAATGAACATAATAAGCAAAATGTGACTCTTGCATGATCAAAGTTTTCAGTCCTTTAATCTCCCCTTTCATGTTACTAGCTCCGTCATAGCCTTGCCACGGATTTGAGTGGGAGTCAAATGGTGATGACTGAGTAAACCATAAATTGCATCCTTAAGTGACAAAGAAGTAGTATCACCTACATGAACAACTCCAAGAAAATGCTCCTTTGGCCTTCCCACTTTATCTACATAACGCAAGCAAATAGCTAGTTGTTCCTTATGTGATACATCACTACTCTCATCAGCAAGAATTGCATAATTGTCATCACCAAGTTCTTCTATAATTTCCTTCCTCGTGTGTATGGCACAACATTGAATAATTTGCTTTTGTATCTCAGGGGAAGTCAAGGTACAATTACCAGGAGCATTTTTCAAAACCAATTTATTCACTTCTTCATTATTTGCTGCAAGCCATTCCAGAAGCTCAAGAAAGTTCCCTCTGTTGTGAGAATCATCCTTTTCATCATGTCCACGAAATGCCAATCCTTGACCCAGGAGTAATCTCAAGCATCTAAGAGAATAAAGCAACCTGAGCTTGTAAAGACGTAGTTCCTCATGGTTTACCTTCACAATAAGATTATCAACTGCCGCTTCGGGATTAAGAAATAAGTTATATCTCTCCTGAGCATGATTGTGTACACTTCTTACACCACCCACATGTTTGTCAAGTGCATCATCCCTATTCCAATTTCTCCAACCACCATCAACAAAAAACCCAGTACCCTTTCCCTTGCTTTTCTTCTCTTTGAACAAGTAGCATACGAAGCAAAATGCAGCATCATTCTTGATACTATATTCAAGCCAATTATACCTCTCAAACCAAAGAATACTAAAATGCCGATCTTTACCTCCAATATTCCTTGATTCAAACCGATGTGCATATGGTCGGCATGGACCTTTAAGGATGTATGCTCTCCGAACTGCATCCTGATCATTAATATTATAGCTTGCAATGGGTAATCTTTCTACTGGATCATGTGGAAGACGATTAATATCATATACTTGTGGCGGTGGCGGTGGCGGTGGCGGCGGTGGTGGCGACGATGAGAGCGGTGGTGGCGAGACTGTATCTTCAGTTGGAACTACAGTTTGCTCTTCGGCAGTTGTCGAGGCAGAAGATGCGATCTTCTTTGCTTCATGCTTCTAAAAAAGTGATGCAATGTCCGAGTTCCTCTTCTTCATGTTTCAGTCAGTCTGCAATGCAAAAAAAATATCAGTTGATTTATCAACTTCCAGATTACAGTGAATCAAATTTCTATATCCGAATAAATATAGAACAGTTAGAGAAGAGTAGAGAAAGAGAAAAAAATATTCTTCTACTAATGGATCGATACAGAACAAAAATACAAATTGATTCAAGCTAATTTTACTCTTCTACTTTGAATAAACTATTCACAATTAAAGTAGAACAAGAGAAGAGAAAGAGGCGCATAGCTTAGCTAACACGGTGGAATCTCACCTGATCGATTGATTAGCAGACACTAGAGGAAAATTCTACTACGCCGACGGCAGGGCCGTCGGCACAGGCTGTGCCGACGGTGGCCGTCGGCGTATCCCCCTCGGCGTACGTCCTCGTCGGCACAGCTCCATGGCCGTCGG
The DNA here is from genome assembly GCA_916181665.1 of Avena sativa. Classification (NCBI taxonomy): domain Eukaryota; kingdom Viridiplantae; phylum Streptophyta; class Magnoliopsida; order Poales; family Poaceae; genus Avena; species Avena sativa. The sequence continues at coordinate 413,313,163 of OV702282.1, forward strand.
CACAGCCCTCTCCCCTCGGCATAGCGTCTTCCAGCAGGCCCCGCATGTCAGTCAACGGCCGTCTTCGATAACGGTCTGGCCGTCGGCATAGCCTAAAATATTTTTAAAATTTTTTAAATTTATTTTTTATTTTTTAATCTTTGAATTGTTTGACTCCTTAATCTCTCGCTTTAATCATTTTAACACTATTTATAGTTAATAATTCATTAAATTGCAGTCTTAGTCAAAATTCCCATTTGGTCACCCATCCTAGCACTACTCCAGCTCTAGCACGCTTAACTTCCTCATTCCTTCAGCATCTCTTCCCGCAAAGCAATTTACACATTATTGTCAATACTATGATATCATTCCTATTAAGTCTTATATCATCATGTCACATGGTTGTATTTTCTGAAATTACAAGCAATTATTTAGTAAAAAACAATGAGTAAGTAAAAATATTATTGAATTCAAATAAAAATATAATAATTTTATTTTATTTTGTATTTTTTATTTAATATGTAATAATTAATATCTTTAAATCTGTAAATCGGAATTCGACAAATAATATGTCTAAATTGATTAGAAAAATGAGAGGAATCCAAATATGATATCAATATCAACTTATCACAAACTATGTCGTAATTCTTATCATAATTTCATTTGCCCGTTTAAAACGGCACGCATAAAAATTCTTAGCTCGGGGCTGAGACTCGCTAAACTTGAAGTGGATATATGATGAAACAACATATTTTAAACCTAAAAAAGATTTTTATAAAAAATCATGAGCATCCGATCATGTACCTGTAGTTCATATCTGACACACTTTCTGCCGATTCGGCAGAAATTTGTCTTTTTCACCAGGGATAGACGGAAATGTTTGAGATCCCCCTGTTATAAAATTATCCATGTAAGGTGGTCTAGTATTTTTGAAAAATGTGACGGTAGCATTTTGAATTAGCCATTTGGTGGTTGCTTCACAAAACCGTCCGTTTTTTGTACTCGGAAAATGGAAAACGGCTTTTTGGTGCGACGAAAAGGAAAACTTCCTCCTGAAACATTGTTAGCCATCCCATTATGCAAAGTTATGCACAATATTGACACATTATCACAAATTCTAGCCATAACATTGGTCATTTGACCCGAAAGCCAAGAAACCTCGAACGAGATAGGTCATTTTGTGAAGGTTTTTTTGAGACATAATCAATATACCAAGTTTGATATTTTTCCTTCTAACTATGTCACATAATATGACACCACGCGAAAGTTTCGCATTGTTTGGATCGTTTTTGAATTTATAATGCCCGTTTTAAACCATCGTTATACTTTGTCGAAGGGCGGGCATGAAGATTCTTAGCTCGGGGCTGAGACTCGCTAAACTTGAAGTGGATCTATGATGAAACAACATATTTTGAACCTAAAATGATTTTTGTAAAAAATCATGAGCATCCGATCATGTACCTGTAGTTCATATCTGATCCACTTCCTCCTGATTCGGCATGAATTTGTCTTTTTCACCAGGGATAGACGGAAATGTTTGAGATCCCCCTGTTATGACATTATCCATGTAAGGTGGTCTAGTATTTTTGAAAAATGTGACGGTAGCATTTTGAATTAGCCATTTGGTGGTTGCTTCACAAAACCGTCCGTTCTTTATACTCGGAAAATGGAAAACGGCTTTTTGGTGCGACGAAAAGGACAACTTCCTCCTGAAACATTGTTCGCCATCCCATTATGCACAGTTATGCACAATATAGACACATTATCACAAACTATGCCTTCATTCTAGCCATAACATTGGTCATTTGACTCGAAAGCCAAGAAACCTCGAACGAGATAGGTCATTTTGTGAAAGTTTTTTTGAGACATAATCAATATACCTAGTTTGATATTTTTCCTTCTAACTATGTCACATAATATGACACCACGCGAAGGTTTCGCATTGTTTGGATCGTTTTTGAATTTATAATGCCCGTTTTAAACCATCATTATACTTTGTCGAAGGGCGGGCATGAAGATTATTAGCTCGGGGCTGAGACTCGCTAAACTTGAAGTGGATCTATGACGAAACAACATAGTTTGAACCTAAGGATGATTTTTGTAAAAAATCATGAGCATCCGATCATGTACGTGTAGTTCATATCTGACCCACTTTCTACCGATTCAGCAGGAATTTGTCCTTTTCATCAAGGATAGACGGAAATGTTTGAGATCCCCCTGTTATGACATTATTCATGTAAGGTGGTCTAGTATTTTTGAAAAATGTGACGGTAGCATTTTGAATTAGCAATTTGGTGGTTGCTTCACAAAACCGTCCGTTTTTTGCACTCGGAAAATGGAAAACGGCTTTTTGGTGCGACGAAAAGGAAAACTTCCTCCTGAAACATTGTTCGCCATCCCATTATGCATAGTTATGCACAATATCAACATATTATCACAAACTATGCCTTCATTCTAGCCATAACATTGGTCATTTGACCCGAAAGCCAAGAAACCTCGAACGAGATAGGTCATTTTGTGAAGGTTTTTTTGAGACATAATCAATATACCAAGTTTGATATTTTTCCTTCTAACTATGTCACATAATATGACACCACGTGAAGGTTTCGCATTGTTTGGATCGTTTTTGAATTTATAATGCCCGTTTTAAACTATATATAATGTTTCATATTTTACTTAATTTTTGTTTATAAATGTGTAATATTTGAGTGTAGATAGATAGACTTTATTTTTCTGCAAATTTTGATATATTATTTGTATTTTTCTAAATTAGAATGATTTAGTTATGATTTTTCAAAAAATAATGAAAAATGAAAAAAATCTGGAGGCCTATGCCGACGGCCTGGCCGTCGGCACAGACCAAACAAATATTTTAAAGAGCTGTGCCGACGGCCTGCCTGTCTGCCTAACGCCGTTTTCGTCGTCGTGTCTGAACTGGGGCTACGCCGAGGGCTATATCTACGCCGAGGGCCACCGTCGGCACAGACCCCGCTACTACGCCGACGGCCACACTACGCCGAGGGCTACCCTCGGCACCGTCATCTACGCCGACGGCCGTATCTACGCCGACGGTCGGGCTGGTCGGCTGGCCAGAGAAGGCAGCTATGCCGACGGCCCCGACCTTTGGCCGTCGGCGTAGCCGGCCGGCCGTCGGCGCCTTACTTCTTTCCTGTAGTGAGATCGGAAATTGTTGAAGCTTCGGCTAATTGGCCGCAGACTCTGTATGAACTGAATCAACAATCGAGCAATCAATCGGTAGAGGAGTCTGGCGATAGGTTTTATTTTAGAGGGGATTGAATCGAGATCGATCGGGACTCTGAATTTCATTTGGACGGATCGTGAAACGGAGTTTGTGCGGCCGACGGTTTAACGGGACTAGAGGAATCGAGAAAACCTACGTGTGTCTGCTTTCCACCGCCTGGGCCAGGGCCAATTGTATTCATTTTAGACGATATGTATTAGGCTAACGGGCCAAATCTTAGGGTGGTCCTTGCCCCACCCTTACACCCTACTAGCTCCGCCCCTGGAATGAAGGGAATTTTATTCCAAACAACTTATACATGGACGATCTGGGCCCTTCAACCGGATTGTCATGCACCGCTAGGGAAGGAATGGGATAATTCGTGAAGAAAATTTGGTGTTAATAGGAAGAGATATAAACTTCCAACAGAAAAGTTGGTAAGAAGCCAATGCATCATAATGATATTGTTTCATACTTTTCCCTATCAATTTCCTGCAATGCCTCCTATTCTTAAGCAAGATACTTCACAAAAATTTGTGGGCTTTACTCATTCGTTCAGTCATCTTAACTCCGCACTACTACCTTTTCAGTAGCTCCGCGTTGGTTGCTACCGTTGTTGCCACTTCACTATTATATATTTGGTTGATGAAGAGTAGTAGCAAAGAGTCAAACAAGGCTTGGTATAAAAAGACAACAAAAGTGTATTCATGGCCGAGCGGGCCTCCTAGATGTACGTATATCAAAAGGTTTGCTGGTAGTACTTTTTTATCGGTTTGTTTAAGATATTTATGGTGCACTTATGCAGTTGTGCACATTCGTAGAGCTTGTACGTATCATCCGACCATTATTATCAATAAAGATCTTGGGTGAGAGCATGAAGTCACAAGTCATGTGGATAGCAAATCATGGAGTCATGGGTAAGGTGAAATAAAATGCAGGAACATGTAGCCAATTACTATCTCATGCCATGTTCTATAGAAATTGAGTACATGGCTAGACCTCTATCTTATATGGTTGATCTACCCCGTTGTCTTAGGAATATGACACTAAGCTATGCCATGGTTTGGGATTTTCAGAATTCTGGGCATTAGCCTCATATGTAGGTCTGAATTATAATTGTAACTATCTGGATTTTGTGAAGTGCCATGTATTGGTTTAGTTAGTTACAATACACTTATTAGGTATGCGAAGACTACATTTACATTCTTGGTTGAGCAAAAACAACTATTTGTTTAGCTCAACTCAATGTTTCATAGTTAAAGTCTATCCATAAAAAGAAAATAATAATTTTTAGTGTTCGCCTGAATTAGGATGCAAAGTTAAAAATTCATATGGTGACCCGAGGGTTTGGTAATTGTTGCTTTTCATTGTGGCGTGCATGTTTCTTTTACTAAAACAAGTGAGGCTGACCTCCTATGACAAGTTCATTAAGTATATGACTTCCCGTTGAAACCATTATTTCCAGATGCATCTCCTTCTATAACACTACTGCAAGATTCTAATATAAACTAAGGTTTTGATTCTCACTAGTCGACTAGTTCATTTCAGTTTTTTCACCCGGTGCACCAAAATTTAGTTAGATTTCAGTCCATTTCCCATTTATGTTTTTCAGTTGTATACCCGTCGCAATAGGAAAATGTGGAACTGAAAGTGCATCAATATTTATTTTAACTTTTATATGTATGATTTTATCTGGAATTAGCTAGTTCTTCTATTGTTCTATTTGGTTTCCCTTTTAATGTACACGAGTTGCACTTTTAGAAATGTACAACTACCTACAACCACCATCGTTTAGTTTTTAATTGTGAAATTGATAAGATTATTTTGGATTTGCAATCCACCGATGGGATTTCGAAAAACCACTCTCACGTATTTTGCATAAGACCAGACATTAAAAAATGTAGTAAGACTCATGCAAAACACGTGACATGGTTTATAGGCTTAGAGTCTTACTATATTTTGGTTAGCGCATAGTCATGCTTGTTCTACGGAAATCTATCAGCATCTAAAAGTAACATTGTTGCTCAGATCTGAGTCTTTGGAGACCTCCTATGGTCCCAGCCAGCCGATATCTCCTTTGAATGGAGTATTTACCGCCCGTGTCTGATAAATTTGACACTAGGTAAACTGAGAGATGCAAGTAAAAAAAAGTGAGTTCATCGTAGTGTGCATAGAAATTAGTGTCAAACAACTGCAATATTGAATAGGTACATTGTGAAAATATTTCTTATCGTGAGTCTATTGGTATTGACTCGGTATTGTGGATCATCATAGTTTTGTATACATATTTGGAAGAAAATCATTGAATTTTGACTAAATTTGTATGCCATGATGCATTTCAATATGGAAGGATGAGGGCATGACAAAAAAATTGGGTAATGTGACCGTGAAAAAATTGTCATGATCACTGGTCGTAACTTCAATGTTTAAATTAGTTAGGCATCCGTGTGGTCAGCGCCTAAATGCGATAATCCTACACCTACGAAAAGTATCCTACGGAATTATCTTACGGGCTGACATAGTGGGTGGCGTTTGGTCCCAATTTTCTTCCTTCCTTAAATTGTGGACGATAATCCTAGAGCTACGGATGAACTGTTACGGAATGAAGATACAGACTGTCGTGGAACTATGTCATTGGAGGAAACCGGCGAGTCGGTTGCTAAAATATCTCATGCAACAGTGCTGCAGCTGACACAAGCGAATTCCGTAAGAATTCTGTCCGTAGACCTAGCATTGAGGTGGTTTTCCGTAGGAATTTTTTGTAGGAAATGTCCGTAGATATTGCGTTACTTGCCTAAATGCCCTCAACCCTGAATCGAAAAGGCACTGATAGTGCCCACATCCTTGCTGGTCCCGAAGGCAGCAATGGCACCAAGAATTTATGTTAGCCATGGATGGGGGTGGCAGTACTGGTCACCATTGGCACTGGGTAAGTAAAGAACTGGGCGTTCACCGGAGAGACACACAACCGGCCGCAAAAGCAAACACTAGTAAAAGAGTCCGAGAATATGTACTGTATAGAAAAAGAAGTGCATGTAGTTTGTACTTTTTAAGCTGACTTGGAATATTTTAAAGTCCGGTAAATTCCAAATCTTGCTTCAAATAACAGACAGAGTGTCAGATCACAAGCTTTGCCAGTGTTATTACCTGATCCGAATGAGTTCAAACTTTGACCGAGATGCTGCTGCTGCTGCTGCACACTAGGTGACCGTATGAGTGTATATATGCTGCAGGTAGGTGTCGTAGCCATGGCCTGCATGTCTGGCATCAGCATACCCATCGTAGAAGCAGCCATCTATGTTCCACAGCATATTCTGCTGGGCTGGAGGTGCGCTGACATGTTGAGAGAGTATAAAACGTTGGAAGAAATCGCCGTCGTCATACGGTTGAAGCATCTCCACCGTCTTTTTCGCGAGGTCAATAGAGATGGTCAATATCTGGTTCTCTCTTTCCGACTCTATCTGTCTGCCATTGTGTCCCTTTTTAGACACGACGGTGAGATACACCACATGGCCGCCCTGCTGCATACTCAGGGTCGGGAGTTTCGCTTCCAGTTTTCTCAGCGTCAATCTTCCGCCGGCACCGCCGTCCCACAGCTCAGACAAGACGGTGCGATGCCTCAGGTCTAACACCGCGATGTCGTCAACATCGACAAGGTGCCCCGTGCGCCAGTAGTCCCAGGAGACATGCCTGTAGCATGTCCGGATCTTCCAGCCGTCCGGGACGTGGCGGACGTGCAGCAGTTGCTGGTCTTGGCAGATGAGCTCGGAGTCGAGGATGGCGTTCGCGTGGTCGAGATCCCTGATCGCCTTGATCAGGGTCTTCTTCTCGTCCTTCTCGTCAAGCGCGACATAGCGGAACCGGGTATCCAGGTCGACGAGCACGATGAACCCGTCGCTGTAGCACGCGACGTCGCGGTGAACCGGCAGCGGGGAGCGGTCACGGTTCTTGTGGAAATCGGACTTGGGAAGCGGGATGAATCGGGTGCGGGCGGGATCCGGGTCCACCACGTCGCAGGCGATGATGCCTCCCCCGAGGCCGAGGTCAACCCAGCCTAGCACGCTTCCTCCGAGCGCGATCACCTTGTCGAACCTGCGGGGTACTTCGTCGTACCGGACCCCGGCGGGGGGTAGCAGCGTGCGCGCCCTGGCGTCCCACGCCCACGTCTTGGACGAGAAGACGCGGAGTTCGTAGGCCGGCGGGTTCTGTGTCACGGCGAGATAGGCAAGGAGAAACTCGGCGCCGTCGTTGATGCAGGGCGAGATGGCGATGGGCGATGACGTAACGCGGGTACGAGGTTCCTCTATAGTCGGCATCGGCGGGGACGGGATCGCTCTGAGCGACGGCTTGCCGGCGGCGGCGTGGTAGAGGAAGTACTCGACGTCCTTAGGCTCTCGCCAGGTGCTACAGCGGAGGAGGATGAGATCCTTGGCGGAGGAGATAACCTCGGCTTTCGCTGAATCGAAGCCCGCACGCTGGGAGTCGGTGTAGTGGACGCGCAGGTGCGAGACGGACGGCGGGGACGCGAGGCAGAAAGTGACCTTGACGGTGCGGCCGGCGCTGGTCATGGCGTAGGCGGTGGTGGCGTTGTCGCAGTTGTTGTGGCCGGCCTTGTAGTTGAGGAGAACCCAGGAGGGGCTGGCGTGGGCGGCGTGGGGATGGAAGAAGTAGGAGGCGTCGAGCCAGCCCTGCATCTCCGTCTCCATGGTGGATCGGCGGCTCGGCGGTCGAGAGAAAACGAGATCGATCTTACGGGTCCCGTCAAGGGTTGGGGCGGGCGGAGGTTTTAGTTGGAACTTGGATTGGGCTTCAAGACTCGAGCAAAGCAATAGCACAGCCGCCAGATCTGTTTTGAGATCCGAGAACACGGAAGTTGCGAACAGCGGCAAGTAGCACCAAGACGTGTCGATCGAATATTATGCATGTATATACATACACAAATTACATTGTGAGACTCACCTTGCGTGCACATGCGAACCAAGACGCGTGTATACTTGGGTATTAGGAGAATGTACTACACAAAAATTGTTGTGGCATGTTGGTACTTATGGTGGGAGAGGCGTCAAGAGGTGACTGAGTACTCCTATCTCACTAGAATTCAAAACCTAGGTTTGACACTTCGGTGTCTTATAAAAGGCAGAATATTCTTTTGTGCGAGACGAAGTTCTCGTTGATTGCGACGTGTTTGTGATGACTTCGTCAAGCTTAAGACCCGTCGGATCAGTCTCAAAACTCAGTCTTTTGAAGGTGCTTATATGGGTAGAGTGTGTGTGGGTGTGGGTGTGTTTGTAGGGGTGAGTGTATGTGCGTATTTATGAGCGTCTGCGTTTGTACTAGGTTTCGTAAAAAAAGTGCAACAACCTACAGAACGGCTAGATCGATCATAGCACTGATGACAAATTAGATCTACTTATCAGGCTAAAGATCATAGGAAAAATGATGACTTGGAATAAACCCCTTGAACGATTATGTCAAGGTTAACGTTGATTCTTCTTTCGAACGAAGACTATCTTTGAGGTACATCTGGGGCTATGATAAGGGATGCTTCGGGCAACTTTCTTGTTGCATACAATCGCAAAATTGAATTGGTCGATGATGTGATTTCAGTTGAAGCTCATGCTCTTAAACATGGGCTCATACTAGCTCATCCCTGGGTACAAGTCATCATAGGCTCTGATAGTACTGATGTTGTGGAGACAATGAGGAATGGATCACATGCACATGCTTAGTGCAGGCGAAGATGCATGCCTTGTAATTTTGCACAATATTCTCCCATTATGTTCATCTTTTTTTAAACGGCATGTTCATCTTTAAATATGCTTCAAATCTTACATAGACAGATATGTGAACCACCAATGCAATTTAAGTACGTACATCCATGCCATGTACTCCCTCTGTTTTGAAAATATAAGATATTTTAGATTAGTAAAGCAGATGTATCTAAACAATTTTTAGTGTGTAGGTTTGAATAAATCTAAACAATAAAAGATGTGTAGATACATTTTCTAACTAAAACATCTTATATTTTTAAACGGAGGGAGTACAAACAATAAAGCACGAAGAGACGAAAAGAGAAACAAAATAAAAGCTGGTGCGCTGTATCTTCTCCTCTGTTTCAAACAGATTTTCCAACACTTATCAATGTCTCGAAAACTTTGGTGTGAGAAGCGGATAAATTTGACAAGGAGCATACCGGCTGGTAGGGGGTAGGGATAAATATGGAGCGGAAGTTTTTTGACTTTCAGCGAAAAACGACATAGAAATATGAAAACGGAATATTGCAAAACTGAAATGGGAAAAAAATTGCGAAAACAGAAACAGAAATGAAACAACCTTCCATCAGAACAAAAGAGAAAACAGAATTTTTGTTCCGGCTAATCCTTTTTTAAGGTTCTAGTGCATAAGAAGGCTAAATGTTAGATCTTGTCAAGCTGAACTAGCCAAGAGACCCATCCCAGGACTGGCGGCCACTATAACTAGTTGAAAGCCGGACCTTTTAAGCCTTCGATTTATATAATCCCTTAGTACGTTCTAAGGTCCTCTACCATTTGACCATTCTCCTATTCTCCAGTGCATCGAGTACTCGTGCTAGGGTTAAAAAGTTTGTCGGTTTGCTTAAGTTACTTGAGTTTTTTTGGCATGATTCAAGGGGTCTATTGTTTATGGTAACCATCATTTGTCCACTCTGTGTCTACATTGTGATATGCTTCTGATAATATATGTTTCCGTATCACATACGTAGAAATGTTTTTCATTATCATAGTGGATCTTTGAAAAAAATAGACTTCTCGTATATCATATCAGGTAGGTTATCGTATTTCATTGCTACAAACATGGGTTATTGTAAAATAACACATGTCATTTGGATTAAATTTGGAGGATTCTTTCGATAAAATAAAAAAAATATGGATTAAAAATTCTATTTCCGGGGGTTTTCACCCCGGTTTTGTCCGGCAGGAACCACTTTTTTTTTATCTCCGTGTCAAGTTCAATCACGACGCTAGACGCTACTTCTCGTTACGAAAAATCTATGAAGAAAAAGACCCCTTGTGCTGCAAATCAGTAGTCTCTTGCAATTTGAGCCGCCTTTGTGCGTGTCACAAAGATCTCTGCACGGTTCACTGCTACAACTACAGTGGTTGCTGCGCACCAAAAGGCACCACTGAACTGAGCTATAATTCCGCGTGTACCGGTACCACGGGTCGTGAGTCGCGACGACCGGACTAGCCATGGAATGGAACAACGCGAGCCCCAGCCCCGGACGGCCCGAGCACGGCGAGTCGACGACGACCGTCTCCGGTCTCCCTGTCTCGCGCGGTGGAGCACGTAGCAAAACTTCAAAAAACACGTCAGTGCGACAACGTGGCCGCCCGTCATTGGCTGCCGCCGGAGCTTAACCGAGCTTCATTCGTTACCGGATTTATCCCGTGGGGCCGGCGCCCAGGTAGGGACGTCCCAACGCCGGAGCCGCGGGCCCACCACCGTGGGGGGCGTTGACTTTGACGGGTCATCGCCGGCGTCCGGTGGTTGCGACGCGGGACGGGGAAGGCCCCGCTGCTCCAGTCCACACCTCCACTAGCCCCCGCGAATAGCCCCCGGTTTTCGTCAAACTACGAAGAATGACACCCCGGTACCCGACGTCGCTGGTCGGGCCGGAAGGGCAGTACCGTGAATAGGCACCGCGTCCGGGGTCAGGTACGGCGTGGTGCGCGCTACAAATATTCCCTTTGCTCTGCAAAGGCAAGCAGAAGCAGCACGGCTGGGAGCCACCACCACCACTCCGTCTCCGGCGAGCCACCGGCGATGGGTACTAGCCGCCCGGGCGGGCACCAGCAGCTCCAGCTCCGGCTCCTCGCCCTTGCGTCCCTGCTCCTGCTCGCCTCGGCGGAGGTCATCTTCGAGGAGCGATTCGAAGGTACTCTGACCAGTTCCCTAGTTCAGTCTAGACTACTACTAGCTGCTTACCAATATGGGAGGTGCATGCGTGCTCCCTAGTGCACTTGTACCTGCGGCTATTTCTGTTCTGGTGCTTGAATTGAATTGGCAGGGCTGGATTCCCTGCTACCAAATTCCATTTTGGGTGGGAGACTGATGAATTATTTCTGTCTCGTCCCCCTCGTTTGACCACTATTTTGTTCGCGTCCTTGCAATTTCTGCTTCCCCTGCTCATGCCTTGTTGATTGATTCACTTGAAGAAGCTAATCAAGTAGGAGTAGTAGTTAACTCGAGCATTCAGAGTTCAGTGATGCAGTTAAGCTCTACTGGTGAAATAATTAGTGCTTTGAACACTCTACGGTGTGAACTGGGAAGTAGTGTTTGTTTAAATTGAAGCACTGTATGTGTCCATGGGTAGCATGGCCAGTGAATTGCTAGCTGAGAGTCTGGTTTGCTTGACTCAACAGTGGCGCCTTGTCCAGTATATGAATTTCAATAAGCTATAGCTACTGCCAATTTCTAGGTGTCATATATATAGCTGTATTTTCCAATGTTCAGATGGTTGGGAGACTCGATGGGTGAAGTCCGACTGGAAAAGAAGTGAAGGGAAAGCTGGTACGTTCAAGCACACGGCGGGGAAATATTCTGGAGATCCTGATGACAAAGGTTTACATTTTCAGCCTTCAGTACTTCTTTCTTAGTTGATGATGCTGATTGTTTGGTCACGAGTCAAATGACCTCTTGATTGAGCTACCTTAATTCTGGACACTGTCTAATCCTTGTGTTCTATTTTCGTGTTCTAGGCATTCAAACAACACTAGATGCTAGGCATTTTGCTATCTCGGCCAAGATCCCAGAGTTCAGTAACAAGGGCCGAACATTGGTTGTCCAGTACTCTATAAAGTTTGAGCAGGACATTGAGTGTGGTGGCGGCTATATTAAGCTAATGTCTGGCTATGTCAACCAGAAGAAATATAGTGGAGACACTCCATACAGGTATGTTACTGCCTAATTTGCCCCCATGGATTTTCCCATTCTTACGGATATCCACTGTTGCTGTTAGTAAGGGACTATGTCCCTGTTTTAACCATGTAATTTGGATGTTCATTTAGTTGATGAGCAAATATATATCTAATGTAGTTTGCTATATTGTACTCCCTCTGCCCTGAAAAGGATGTCGCAGGTTTGTCTAAATTCGAATGTATCTAGACACTATTTAGTATATAGATTTATCCAAATTTAGATAAATTTACGACATCCTTTTTAGGACGGAGGGAGTATATGTAGAAGCGAACTGCTTGTTTGTTCAGTTTACTACTCTGTTGCTTGTTTAGTATTTGTAGGATGCCTGCTAACTTTCTCATATTCTCTTGTGCAGCTTGATGTTTGGGCCAGATATCTGTGGGACTCAAACAAAAAAGCTGCATCTTATACTTTCATACCAGGGGCAGAACTACCCTGTCAAGAAAGATCTACAATGTGAAACTGACAGGTTGACGCATGTTTACACGTTCATTCTTAGGCCCGACGCATCTTATAGTATACTTGTTGATAACCGTGAAAGAGAATCTGGGAGCATGTATACTGATTGGGACATCTTACCTCCTCGTAAAATTAAGGAAGTTAATGCCAAAAAGGTAGCTCGCTTCTTGAAATACAGATACTGTATTATGACTAGAAAATTACATTGTGAGAATCATCTAACATGTATGCCTTCTTTGCAGCCTAAGGATTGGGATGACAGAGAGTACATTGAGGATCCTGATGAAGTAAAACCAGAGGTTTGTGTTCCCCTACATCTTTTTGTGAACCAAATTTTTTAATAGTGTCGTTGTTTTGCAAATTTTAAAAATAGAATTGTATTGTAACTACTCATCCACCTTGGCCAGGGCTACGATTCTATTCCGAGAGAGATTCCTGACCCAAAGGACAAAAAGGTATGGCAAGTTCCAATGTTAATCATCCTTATGGCATCAAACTTTAATTTATTGGACTTCATATTTCATACTACATTTTCTCAGAATAATATTCCATGGCTTATTTAATGCATCATTCAGTGCTAACTTATTTGTTAGCATCAAGAGTGACCAATTTAACCAGCATATCTTGCTTACCTATTTGGGCTTGCTGCAACATTGTTGCTTTTGAAGCATTCTAGTTATTACCTGAGAAATCACATGGAACTCTAACAGCAGTGCATGTCCTACACATTTAAAGACACTTTCCTGCAATGAAGCTCTCTTTATAACTAAACACACAATTTGATGAAAAATATACTCATATTGTGTTCTTAATCAGCCTGACACTTGGGACGATGATGATGATGGCATTTGGAAGCCTAGAAGGATACCGAATCCAGCATACAAAGGAACATGGAAGCGCAAGGTATGTTGTGTTGTTTGCCCGTCAGTTGTTCATGCTACTTTATTTTTTTGGTAGACTCCATTTTCTCACATTCTTCTGCCCACAGAAAATTAAGAACCCTAACTACAAGGGTAAATGGAAGATCCCATGGATTGATAATCCAGGTAATGAGATAAGGAAAACTAAAATTATTATACTAAACACCTGATTTTGAAGCGGACCTCTTGTCAAACTTCAAAACAGCCCTAAGCTGTGAACTGTTCCACTTTTGCAGAGTTTGAGGATGATCCAGATTTGTACGTACTGAAACCTTTGAAGTATATTGGAATTGAAGTTTGGCAGGTACCATATGTTATGTATAGTGATCTTTCTGAGATGCATGTCATATGTTATTCTGAGTGAACGAAATGCGATGTCTAACTTAGAGCTTAATCATATGCAGGTAAAAGCTGGTTCAGTTTTTGACAACATTCTCATTTGTGATGACCCGGAGTATGCAAAAAGAGCTGCTGAAGAAACTTGGGGTGCAAATAAGGAGGTAACAGCACATGTTTACTGAATTAACCCATGCTGCTGATACCCCGAAAGCACAATCTTAATTTTACTTTTCCATAAATTATAGGCTGAAAAAGAGGCTTTTGAAGAAGCTGAAAAGGAGAGGAAAGCTAGAGAAGATAAGGTTACTATCTTCAGTTAGCAATCATTAATGGCCAATGTCCTTGAGGCAGAACTGCAGAAGAATAACTGCCGTTGTGAAAGAAGCTAAACATAACTACTCGTGTACAGGAAGCTCAACAGGCAAGGGAGGAAGGAGAGCGTCGCAGGAGAGAGAGGGGCGATCGACACCGTGGCAGGGACCATTACAAGGACAGATACAAAAGAGTAAGCTCACATATCGTTCACTTTCTTCCTGAAGCCACTCCAGAGTCCTTTTAAGTATCAAACATGGGGAAATTCTCTTAGAAGTCCTATTCGCTGACTCTCTCTTAGTACACTTACTGAATCATGGAACATATTAACATATTGGATAACCAAAGAAGACGATGCTTCTATGGTAGAGAAGTTTAATCTATTGTGTTCCAGTGTTGGTGTTCTTGGAAGACCGTGGTGTGTTGACTTGTGTTGTGGTGCCTTGGGTGTGTCATCACTTTACATATATTGAGTATATTTGAACTGTGTAAGAAACCATATACAGATGAATGAATGATTTACCTAACATCCTTTTGTTCTTTCTTTTCTTTGTATTTCAGCGCAACAGGGATCACTGGGATGACTACCATGTAAGTTGCGAAGCACTTACATTCTTTCATTTTAGTATTTATTACAACTGCTGAATCCACTTAGATACCAATAGCTTACTAACACATGTTGGTTTCATCTCCAGGATGAGCTTTGAAGGCCCCCCAGATATTCAATTCTTCAAAAGAAGGAGCTCGGATTTGACATGGATATCGTGTTATACTTGTTACCAATAAGTTATCCACCAAGCAGGAGCAACCTGAAGTGTTTCTTGTCAGTTGTCACCTGTGGGGGAAACTGATTGAATTGAACTGAAACGAACATGCCACGAAGATCATTCCTGTGTGACAGCATGACAGAACATTTCGACTTAGCAGCAAAAACTTGGCTTCGGCCTTGAATTGTAACACTGTGCATGTAATGTACACCTTTTGTGTTCTGATTCGCTTCCATTTGTAAACCCAAACACTACCTTTGCTAATATGAGTAATGAAGTGTCATATTTACTGTTGCTGAAGAGTTCTTGCCTGATGTCCATACAATGTGTTTCTGTTTCTTTAATCATCATAAGTAAACGCAAAAGAAAACATGTATCTGTAAGAAGCACATGTCAGCTTTTCTAGCTTTGACATGTACCAATAGCAGCCGAGTTGTTTAAACACAGTGATGCAAGGGGGTCAGGTAACACTGGCAATGGCTGGCAAAACAAGGCTAATGTATGCATGTATATGCAACAATCCACTACTAACAGTATTACTCTTAGCAACAAGTAGAATGAGCATACCAGTTTTCCATGCAAGGTATATCAACATCTTGGTTTAGAATTTAAATTTACAGTTCTGCACATTGGCATAGAAACAATCTGATATGCACAGCACTAAACAAATTTCACCATGCTTGGAACTCCCTTGATTGGTATACCAGAATAGCATCAGAACTGTCTAAACACAATGATGCAAAGGGGTAAGGTGACAAGGCACTGGCTGGCAGAACAAAACTGGTGTAAGCCTGTATTAGCAACATATCACTATCTGCTCTTTGAGACAAAAAGAATGAGCATGTCAGTTCTTCATCTAAGCTAATATCATGCATATGAAAAGCAATATCTTGGTTCATAATTTAAGTGTACACATTAGCATAGAAACAGCCTGATATGCACAACAGTAAACAAATTCAGCTGCTCTTTTTTTAAACATGCTATCCTTCACAAAAACAACCATTCCGGTTGGAAATGACTAGGCTTCTGCATATTCAGATAAAAGAACCCCTTCACATCTGGATGCCCAAAGAAGCCAATAACACCATATTTTCAAAACTGGAAGTGTAGCATTGTGTCAACATGATACAGTTTTCAAAACTGAAACAAGAGCTATCAAACATTTCAGTGACCAGCTCTTCCAGACTGTAGGTCATA
Organism: Avena sativa; assembly: GCA_916181665.1. Lineage (NCBI taxonomy): Eukaryota > Viridiplantae > Streptophyta > Magnoliopsida > Poales > Poaceae > Avena > Avena sativa. Next base: position 413,329,335 of record OV702282.1, read on the forward strand.
CAAGATCTGCAACTGCTCATTCATTCAAGGTGACACGGCAATGGCTGGCCGAACAAGACTGATGTATGCCTGTATCAGCAACAATTTACTATATGCGTAACAGTTCTTCATTCAAGCTATACCATGCATATGAAGAGCAGTTAGCATAGAAACAATCTGATATGCGCAGCACTAAACAAATTCAGTTGTTCTTTTTTACATTCTTCTTGTTCCTTTACACGCTATCCTTCACAAACGAATTTCTTTCAGTTCAAAATGAACATGTATCTGGAAGTCCAGATAAAAGAACTGCTTCACATCTGGAAGACCAAAGAAACCCATAACACCATATTTCCAAAACTAGAAGTATAGCATTGTGTCAACATGATACAATTTTAAAAACTGGAACAAGACATATCAAATATTTCAGTGACAGGGCTCTTCCTCACTGTAGGTCATACAAAGTCTGCAACTCCTCTTCTGGGCAGCAAATCCATCCGATCAATTATGGAGGAAACGACCCCACAGAAGGCAGGGAGGGTGACCAGCTCTTCCAGACTGTAAGTCATACAAGGTCTGCAACTCCTCATCCATTCAAGGTGACACGGCAATGGCTGGCCGAACAAGACTGATGTACGCCTGTATCAGCAACAATTTACTATCTGCATAACAGTTCTTCATTCAAGCTATACCATACATATGAAAGGCAGTTAGTATAGAAATAATCTGATATGCACAGCACTGAACAAATTCAGTTGTTCTTTTTTACATTCTTCTTGTTCCTTTACATGCTATCCTTCACAAAAGAATTTCTTTCCGCAAAATGAACATGTATCTGGAAGTCCAGATAAAAGAACTGCTTCACATCTGGAGGACCAGAGAAACCCATAACACCATATTTCCAAAAACTAGAAGTATAGCATTGTGTCACCATGATACAATTTTCAAAACTGGAACAAGACCTATCAAACATTTCAGTGACAGGCTCTTCCTCACTGTAGGTCATACAAAGTCTGCAACTCCTCTTCCCGGCAGCAAATCCATCCTACCGATTCTGGAGGAAACCACACCCACAGAAGGCAGCGAGGGGTCCGTAACTGGCTCAATCTCAATAAATCTCAGTTCCATAGACCCAGTACGCTTCAAGCTGAAGACAAACACAAGCACGATCCACCCAAGCATGGTGATCGCCCAGTAGTTGTTCATCCCGTGAATCAGACCCCAGGCGATCGAGTAGCCAACAACGATCCCCGACAAGTGGCCAATGAAGCTCGCCTGCGGAACCATGATTGATGTGAATATCAGTGACTCGAACGGCGCAAAGCTGATCGGCAGCGAGAGGACCCCGAAAAGGTTCAGCTTCGACGACGGCTGCTTCGCGGCCAGGATCGTCATCCACCCGAACACGACACACGAGTACCCGACCGCGGTCACCCTCCTGAAGTACTCCACCTTGAACCTCTGGATCATCATATGGTATATCCCAAGAACAAGCAACCCGGACAGCACCACGAGCACGATGGTGTAGTGGAGGTAGTACTCGACGCCGAGCCCGACATGGCCCAGCTGCTCAACCGCGCCGAGACTCCACAGCGCGCTCATGTTGAACACCAAATGGACCACGCTGATGTGAGAGAACGCAGAGGTGATGATCCTCCAGTACTGCCCTCCTTCCATGACAGCCTCGTAGCTCAGGCCGACATCCGCGTACCCGATGCCCCTCTTCTGGATAAGGTACCAGATCAAGGAGCAGATGCCTATGACGCTGCTGCTGGCTGGCTTCTCCAGTATCTCGTAGATTAGAGGCTTTCCCATACTGCCCGGAACAAGCTCCGAGGGATTGTAGCCCTCAGTTGACCAAGATCAATACTGTCCAAGAATTGGTGGATCTAACAGCGCCCAGGCGGCGGATTGAGTACTCACTGACCACCTGATGATTAGCGGCTGGCTTGAAGGTCGCGGAAATTCTAGGGATCCGTGGTCCGAATTGAAGGATTTGGAAGGTACCGCGACGGATTAATGGCTCTGGCTTTGGGGATTTTGGAGGGGATTCGAGCGGCTTCTGGACCGTGAGCGTCCAATGCCCTAGACTGTTCGAATCGGGGTTCCCCGTCCGCGAGGACTCCGGAACTTTTTACCTGCTTTAGAGGGTGATTAGAAGAGTTGACCAATTTACTAGGCCCAGAAAATATTTTGAATGCAAGGTCCATAGAAGTGTACAATGTTACCATAAAAACATATTTCCTCTGTCCAGAAATAACTGACTTAAATTTATATAGATATGTATCTAAACATATTTTAGTATATAGATATATTTTAAACTGGAAATCAGAAAAATGCAGGTCACTTATTTCTAAACGAAGAGAGTATATACAATATCCATGAGTATAACACAAACTTAGCTTTGTCGGGACTTCTATTTGACTCCTAGGAGGGCTTCCTCCACGGGGTAACCACTTTTAGCTTTTCCCAGAAGCTCGTCTCCTAAATTTATTTAAACTTTTAAAATAGCTCTCGTAGAAGCCGAAAAGACGTTCCCCTAGTGAGAATTACGATTTAAAACATTGTCAAAGTGCACCGACACGAGTGGTTTAGGTTCTTTGTGTTCACTTGATCCATAAGTCCTACCTCTTTAGGTGCACGAGTCAGGAGAAATCCTTGTCGTCTAGACACCGACGTGGTGACGCCTGCGGGTGTTGCCGACCTTCCTGAAGGGCGTCGGGTGTACCTCTTTCTCATCTCCTATAGCGTACCGGGGGAACCCTAAGAGCAGTCCGGATAGCAGCGCCGTCGTTGCTTTCCTTCTTGGAGGTGCTGCTTGGTATGCGATGCTTCAGAGTACTAGGAGCGTGTGGACATTCTACAGAGGGCGCAGCGATTGCGGGTCATCCTTTTTGTTGAGTCGCTATTGTCGGTTTTGTTTTCTTTTTTTTCTTTGTTGTTTTTTTGGACGTTATGCTGTCTGGCCCAACAGTGGTTTCAACCTTGGTTGCTATATTAATATAGCTGGGTGAAAGCCTTTTTCGAGGGGTCCTACCTCTTCTTCCAAATTACGTCATATTTTAGTCTTCCAAAATATCTTATAATTTGAAATGATGGGAGTAGTTTATGTGGATAACATTTTAGAAAAAAGTTGAGGCCTTCTAATTATAGCTATCCAAAAATTATGGGCTCCTCTACATTACAAAATCAACACATGACTGATAATTAGAGTCGGGGTTATGACGGCTGATTGCTTGGTTAAAATAGGTATGTCACATAATGATGGTTGTGTCTTCTCCAACTCAGCTAAGGAGGATCATAATCATTTATGTTTCAGAGGTGCGGTCGTTACTTTACTTTGGACTATTCCGAGCATGAATCAAACCTTGAGAAGTTGGTGGAGTCGGTCAATGGAGATGATGCAAGGATAGGAACACAAAGGTCTTAATTCCATTGCCATGCCAATAATCTGGAACATTTGGAAAAAACATAACGGAAGGGTTTTCTAGAACCAATTCAAGACAATTGAGCAAATCATGGATCATCTCAAGCAGGAAGCAAGACAATAACCGTTGACAAGTGGCAGTTGTTTTATTCTATTTGCAGTGTAGATTAATTAGACTAGAGGCTTTATGGTCAATGTCCTAGTTTTTTGGTTCTTGATCTTTGTAGAGGTTGCATCATGTTGCTGTATTTTTTCGGGTTGTTCTTCCTCTGTTCAAACTTTCTTTTGTACTTTCTCCTTGATGATTTTTTCCTTCTTCTTAATATATCACATGCAAGAATCTTGCATGGTTCGAAAACAAAAACTTCTTATATTTTATTAAAAGACTAGAAGTACATGCGGTTCTAGCAAGCCCCAGTAACATGAAAACAACTCCCACGGGTATCATCATGAGGGGACTCCCATGGTAGAAGAAGAAAATTACGAATGCCGACGCTATAGTGAAGTAAAAGCTCTGTTGACATGAAAACAAAGGTATATAAGCCCAAATGCCTGAAGCCGGTTATCAGCTAGACATGCCTGTTAACAATTTCCCCGTGAGGGCTCGCTGATTGTTATAAAGCAGAACAACTACAAAAATTTAGAGATGCAAGTGGGTCACTATTAAGGTAACTCTACCCTCTTTGGTTCAAAAAGGAATTAACCTTTTGAAAATCATAATTCTATTAAAAAGTTAGTACGCTTTGTTGAATTAAAAGGGGCACAAGGTACCCTAGTGTCGAACCACTTGCATCTCTACACATATCTGATTGTGATCGAACGAAAAACTAACTGTTAACCAAATCAAAATCAGCTAGCTTTAATAATTGGACACACACGCGTTACCTTTCAAGCAAAAATAAGAAAACTTCTTATAGTATTTGACTACAAGACTACAAGTATACATGCGGCTCCAGCAAACCCCGCGAACATGCAGCCAACTCCAACGGGTATCGTTGCAAGGATAGAAGAAGAAGAAAGTTGCACATGCCAATGCCATCGTGAAGTAAAAGCTCTGTTGACATGAAAACAAAGGTATATGTATGTAAGCGTGAAAATCTAGCCACAACAAATAGAGGAAATGGGTTGTCATAGCAATCTTATATCAGCACATGATAATTAAATGTAACTCTCTACCTGGCACGGTAATACTGTACTAGGTTGCTGTATACTACAACAATAATTGAATTCGTTTTGTTCCCTTAAAACGGGAAGCACCTCTCGTTGTTATACAGTACATCTTTTTTTACTATAATATAAGATGTTTTGACAAGTTAAATTAGCTTGTCGGGACGTCTTATATTATAATGCAGAGAGGAAATAGTCTTCGTATTGGTTTTATGAAACCAGCGAAAAATTATCTTGTGAGCTACTTTAACGAATAGGTTTTAAGAAAAATAATAAATTAGTAGTAACACAACATAGTCGTAGAGTGGTCAAATTAAATTAAATATCTTGAACCGATATCCAGGAGCGGAGAAACCTGAGATTTTTTTATCAGCTAGTTTGAGGGGAGTACGTGAAGATAGAGCGACGGATCGGCCGGCGTTACCGTACCGCTAGGAAGATCCTGCAGGCCTGGCGATCGTCGCTGCTCTGTGGTCGTGGTTCGATGAGCGGGTATCCGATGACCACCCTGCCGCCATCGCCGGATCTTTCCATAGCGAAAGGCGAGGGCGAGGCGACGCCGACGGGTTTCGACTTCGATCGAGCAAAGAGGAGACGCGACTGTGTATTGAAAATTTTAGAGGCGCGCGATCGATGTGGATCTGTTTATAATTTCAGCGTCGGCGTCCCGCGTCCGTGTTGTATTCGTACGAACATGGCACATCACCTATCGCGCGCGGACAGGTCAAGTCGGCCGGTCGCGTTTCCTAGTTACCCACGTTGGTACATCCACGATGCATTCACAAATTTAGTGTAAACTTTTGTTTAAAATTTAAACTTGATTTTGACAAAATTTAAACTTGATTTTGATAAATTTAGTGGCCTCTCTTTTTTCTTACTGTTTTCCCCTCCCACCAATCTTCATACTACAACAGTTTCCATTGTGTTTCTCAAAAAAAAAAAAAAAAAAAAAACAGTTTCCATTGTACCGGTTCAATCGCGACTTCCCATGCCCACGCTTCTCTAAACCCTAGACTGATTGGCATTTTTTTAGTTCCAGAAAATTTTAATAAAAAGTTTACAACATAGATAGTAGTTGTATCTAACATGTCATAAATTTCCAAATCAGAAATCTCAGCACAACTTAAAACACAGAAAATGACAAATTTGATACCAATAGTGATATTGGGCCAAAATTCAGAGCCCAGCATAATAGGTGCTATTTAGTGCTAAATTTGTCTATGAGTTTACTCAGTCTGTATTATAAATTTGGATTTGAGAATTGTGTGTTGTGTAAGATCTAAGTATTATCTATGTTAGAATATTTTTTTCCCAAATTTTTCAAAACTTGTAAATATATCAAACGAGAGCGGGTGCACCAGTGCACAGGAAGTGTGGGTGCATGAGATATTCAGGCATGTTTGGTTCCACGATCCACAAAAAGGTGTTTGTACCAATAATTTTTGATTTAATAATTAATGAAACTAGCACAGGGGCCCGCGCAATGCGCGGGCACTTACTATATGTTTTCTCTCTCTTTCATTTGTAGTACTTACTCTGACCCATATTAGTTGACTTTGATTTGTCAAAATTTGAATGAATCTATATACTAAATAGTGTCTAGATTTAGCCAAATCTAGACAAATTTGAGTCAACTAATATGGGTCGGAGGGAGTATTACTTTAAATATTATGAACCGATTTAGTTCCGTCTATCTTATTATTATATAAGTTTTAATTTAATTTGATCCTAGTATTTTTCCTATTAAAACATTCTAGCTTTTGCAGTTTGAATGGAGGTCCTTTTACTTAGTAAAAGTATTTTTTAAAGTAATATTACGCCTACACTCATTGATATCATGGTTTTTTTTGTAGAACTTTATAAATAAAAACCATGTGGCACCATTTTTTTCAGATGTATAATTAGATATAGTTTGCTGTGACAGTTTGAAAACATTGTGTCCACCTAATTTTTTGGCACTTAAATGTTAAGACTATACTTGATACACATTTAAAATAAAAGACATCATTTTCCTCCCTCCGTCTCCCAAAAAAAAAAAGATATCAGTTTTCCTCAATAAACAACATTTCTTTCTCTCTGTCCCTTTGTCTGTGCACATGTATTAATCCCAATGTTCACGATTCCACTTCCATCCTTCATTTTTCTCCAGCTACTACTCCACCAAATCTGCTTATCCCCGCAGCACCAAATCGCCGGCTCTCTTGCTTTTGTCCCTCATCCAACAATTAATTTGAGATTCTGCCGTTGGAGGATCTTGCGCTTGTGCTTCGTAAGGGAAGTAGTTGGATCCTGCAGGTTTTCATTCGTGCGGCCGGAGAAAGGCGGCCGGTGGACTGCGCGGCCGGAGAAATCTGCGCGTCCGAATGAATTTAGTGGTGGTTGTTGTTTGCTGGATCCGGTGAGGACATGACCATGAATTAGTACCACTTGCTTTCAGATTTTTAGTTTTTCTAATGCCTAGATCGAACAATTTGGTAATCTATTTTATTTTTCATTTATCATATGTTTGTCCGATGAAATTTAGTTTTTTCCATGTTTATGTTTATCCGAATGATTACTCATTTTTGTCCATCTAATTAAAGTACTCCATACGACCCAAATTATTTGACTCAAATTTGTCAAGATACAGATGAATGTAATAATAAATCATGTTTAGATACAATCAAATCTACAGAAATCTAAGTCAACTAATTTGGGTCGTAAGGAGTAATATATATTTTAATGTAATATTGTTATTAACTGCATATTTTTATTTTTAATGCCCCCTCCACTTTTTCCGGGCTTGGGACCGGCATCGGCAGTGTTAGGCCCCCCCATCCCCATTTATATGCAACAAATTTAAGTACCCAGCATTTAAAGTAATTATGAATCAAAAGATAGAAAAAAGACAGACTGCATTGTAAATATAAAAAATGTAGATATAGTATGTAAAAGTCACGGAATATGAAGTATATATAATATAAACACTTATTTCAGCTGAAATGCATCTGTAGTTCGTAGTAGAGCATTTCCATCCTGCCATATAGTGGAAAACAATCAGATATTTTAATCTTAAGATTTTTGCAGCTAATAAATCTCCATTTACTTATGCTTATCGAAAATGCAAACAACATTATATAAGAATGATGATACAGAAGTTTTTATTTGGTTTGTACCTTTAGAAAATTTCTTTATATACTATGTTCTTGACTGCATCATCCTCTTTGCTTTCTTCATCGTCTACCATTACACGTAGTCCTTCCCTTTTTGTGACCCTTGAGAATGCTACATATAGTTGACCATGTGTGAAAACTTGTTTAGGTAGATATAGTCCTACCCTGTTTAGAGATTGCCCCTGGCTTTTGTTTATTGTCATAGCAAAACACACACTGATAGGATATTGTCTTCTTTTTAGCAAGAATGGCCATGGTGATTCAGTCGGTGACATGATTATCCTTGGAATATACACCTTGTCACCTATGTGGGTTCCTGTTATAATCTGTGTTTCGATGAATTTTCTTCCAAGCTGAGTTATTGTCATCCGTGTACCATTGCATAACCCAGCACTCTGGTTAATATTACGCATCAGCATCACCGGCAGTCCTATCTTTAGTCTGATCTCATGATTTGGAATTCCCGGGAACTTCAGGCTGTTTAGGAACTCTTTTGAATATAGCATATCTATATCTTCACTTAAAGTAACAGCTTTGCATGCAGTGTTAAAAATTTGGTAAATTGTGTACTCACCTTGTAGCTGATCCATTATATATTCATTGATATCGCTTACTGTTTCGTTCCTAGGACATAGTATTGCTCTTTCTTCCAAGAATTCTCGCTCGCGATATCTTTGTTGCAAATTTGGATAGATGTTTTCAACTATTGTTTTCTTTGGATCATTTCCCTTCTTCAGTAGTATGTCACTTGGTATTTTTATCCACTCCTCACCTTCTAGTGATGTTGTTGTTCCATTTCCAATATTCAAAATCCAGCTTGCAAATTCTGCTACTTGTCTTTTCTCGGTCTCCTTATCTGTCATGCAAGTGAGTCGCATGTTCTCTCTTAGTTTTAATATTTTGAAGTGTTTCCAAAGATAGGACCTTTTAATGGATGCACTGACTATGTTGTGTCTTCTTCCTTTTGGCAGAACGGGAAGAATCTGCCGGAAGTCCCCTCCTAGAACCACTGTGATTCCGCCGAATGGTTTCTCGCTACTGTTTTCATTCTTATGTCTTAATATATCTCTAAGGGTTCTGTCCAGTGCCTCAAAACATAATTTGTTTGCCATTGGAGCCTCGTCCCATAGAATTAGCGATGTATTATTTATTAGCTCTGCCAAGTGTGTACCTTGCTTGATGTCACATGTTGACTCTTCTGTAAGTATTAGAGGGATATGGAACCTTGAGTGTGCTGTCCTTCCTCCTTGTAGAAGTAGAGCTGCAATACCACATGATGCCACCGCTAGGACTATCTTTCCTTCGGAACGCAATTTTGTTGTGATTGCTTTCCATAGGTATGTCTTCCCTGTACCACCATATCCGTCCACAAAAATCTGTTTTCCCAAATCCTTGTCTACTGATTCGATTATGGAGTCAAATGCGTGCAGCTGTTCAGAGTTCAGATTACCAAAGATACTTAGATGTTCATCTTTTTGCTCCTGTTTGTTGTAATTTTTCTCTTCATTGAGCAGCCTGTTTCCAAGTTCCTTTAGACCTGAAGAGTTTGGCATTTCGATTCCTGGGTATTCCTTAAGTGTCTTTCCAGTCTCTCTCATGAGCTTTTCTATTTCCACCAATGTGTAGTCTTTCTTTTGTTTTTCTGTTAAACGCAACGTAGGATAGTTCAATATTTTTCTGTGTTTGTACTCCATGTCTTCACTTAGAACTTCCCAACATGTTTCCCACACAGTTTTTGGATCTGTAACCTCACAGTGGCATAAGATGGTTGTGAAAAGTTGTCGTAGCTGATTTCCAGTTGCCCAGCTTGATGCCTCGTTGATGCAGTCAATCCACTCTTTGTCGTCATCGAGAAACCCTAATGCTTCACATGCTGCCTTGTATGATCTGTGGACAACTCCATTGACAGTTCTTATGTCTTCGAAAGAGGTGCATCCTTTGACGACGTTAAGTAGCATTCTCATGTAGTATTTCTCACCACTTGCTGGATGGGCATAATAAATCCTTCCAACAGATCTTCCTTTTTTACGCTTGCTCCATTTTGTCTTTCCTTTGTTCCACACCCATTTTGAAGGGAACTCTGCATATGTCAATTTTCTTGCTTCTTCACACTGCTTGTTTGTCTCCATCCATTGTGTAAACTTAGTGATTCCCGCCCTTTCCTTTCTTACTATCTTTGTTAAGTCTGCAGAGTCTGAGAAGATAACATGTTGTTCATTCTGTAGGTGGAAAGGCAGCCTTTCAACACAGGGATCTCTGAAGTGCATCTCAAATTGAAATATTCGCCAACACGCATCGTGTGCTGAGATGTATGTACACTCGAGGTAACTTTTGATCTCATCATTTTCTATCACAGTCGTAGCTTGGTCGTCACCCTTGTTTATGTATTTAAAGAGGTACTTTATTGAGAGAGATCTGTTGCATATCTCGACATTTATGTGTGCTTGATACTTTACCAGTAGATCTCTATTGTATGGGACCACGTATCTATTGTCCAACTTCACTTCTCCCTTCTGTATGTATCTTCCATCGTCGCGCCTTCTGTATACTGGGTATCCATCTTCATCTATGGTTGTGTTTCTGTTAAATTGTCTTGGGAAATTTCTTATGCATCTGTTATCAATCATGCATGGTGAGTTTGTATTGGCCTGCCCACATGGTCCATGCATCGTGAAGTTTTCTACCGCTGCATAACCTTCTGGATCAATTTCCTTGTCCGGGATCTCTGCGCTTGTTATCTTATCTACCTGCTCTGGTTCTGGATTTTTGTAACTTTTCTCTTTCTTGTCAAGGAATATGACTATGTGGGCGTGTGGTAGACCCCTTTTTTGGAACTCTATTGTGTATATAACTGCAATTAAGACAACAACTGTTAGTTACTTTATATAGGAATGTTTGCTGTGTAAGTTAGAGATCATTACTTGCAAGTGTTTTTCCAAAGTATTTCCTTTCCTTTATGTCTCTCATGAACTCCTTTAGTTTTATGTGGAACACTCGGTCAACAATGTCAGGTCTTTCCGATGCTATTTGCCCTACCTCCAATAGCATCGATTGAATTTCTGGCCAAGCTGCATTGCATGTGAACGTCACAAATAGGTCGGGGTATCCGGCCCACCTACATATTGCCATGGCATCTTGGAAGTTTTGTTTTTTGTACCTCGGGCTATCCGTGACAGTTGATGGAAGTAGTATTCTCTTCCCTACCATGTCAGCTCTTGTATCTCCCCTTTCAACTGCATCCTGCAAGCCAGCATATAGATCTGTTCTTAGTTTTCCTTGATTTTTCTTTATCCACTCCAGCCTGAAATGTAAAATGCATGCAAAGGCGTCTACGATGAATTGCAGTGTTAGCTTTTTACACAACATCAAGTGCATTGTTTGGTTCATGCGCTGTTGTATCCGATATGCATAGTATTCTAGCATTGTAACATTCTTTCTCTTGCATGTTGCACCTTCTTTTAATATGTATGGTATTTTTTCTCTGTACCCATCTTCACCATAGGGAAAGAGTAATGGATATTGCATGGACATGAATTTTGGATGGTTCTCGGATATTCTTCTGGGCTTCATGTCTTTGTACTGAACGATGATGTCACGCCCTTGTCTATTTTCTGTTGTTTCATTGACAATGAGGGCTGCCACTTCAGATGCTGATGGCATGTTATACTGCCTTCCATCTCTCTGCCTTTTATTGATTATTTTCAGTTTCACGTCATGATAATCACCTTCTTTGAATCTATCTCTCGCCATTCTGAATGTTTTTGCTAGTATATTGTCTCTATCCAACATATTTTTGAGGCCTTCAACGATGTGTGGATCTAAGGACTTCCTCTTATCTATGGAAACCGTTGATGCTTCTATCCTGTTGTTGACCTCGTTTTCCGTGTCGTAGATGTATAACTGAGCCCATCGTGGCTTGTCTCCTTCTTCTTTTGGTAGAAGAGTTCCAATCCGATGGTAATTCAGCCCATTCATTTTGAATACATAAGGTCCACTTCCTTTGTTTATTTCTTTGTCAATCTTTCCTCCCATTGATGTGAAAGCAAACATGGAGTTATACAATCTAATATTTTGCACGTAGTTTTTTGACCTCTTCCCATTTTGTTTCCTTAGCAATTTCATAAGGTAAGCTGGCGGCTCCTTTAATACTGGCAATTTGACCTTTCCATTTTGGCAGCATAGTCCAAATGTGGGGTTGCTGCTGCCTTTACCCTTGGTTCTTTCTTCATACCAGAAAGTTGTTTCGCAATGTTCACACGTGCAAGTTGGTTTTCCAAAGTTCCAAATCTTCATATCAGTTCTTTTTGACGACCTGTTCATTATTTAGCATTATCTTTTATGCTAGATATCAATGCCTGAATATACAGATTATGCAAAATGGTATACAGCTATAGATTACCTCTTTCCGTTGGCATCTTCTTTTGGCACTTGGTCTCCTTTAGTAATTAGTTTGAGTTTTCTTTTCCTACTTGGCCTCTGTTTTGTCCTTAATTCCATTGAATTTCTTGTGCTGAAGAGGAATTTTTAGTTTTCTAAAAGGCAAGTATAGTATTATATGATGAATCGAGTTTATACACGTTACCTCTCCTGGTCAGTAGTTTGTTCGTTTTGAACAGTAGTGCATTCTGGCTCATCTCCATGTAGTATTGTAGGCTCTCTCCTTTTGTTGTCCTTAATTTTTTTCATCCTTGCCAATCTTGCCATTTTTACTGTTTCCCTATATTGACACATGTATTTTTGGTAAAAAAAAGAATTTTGAAATCATGCAGTCTAGTGAATTGCAGTTATGACAATCATGTGCTATCCTTTTTTTTCATATAATTTATTCTCTGAATTTTTTCCTTGTTTGGAAATTTGAAGGGAAGTATATGGACGATAAACCTCAGACAATTGGCACATATAATGCTGAAATCAGTGATCTACCAGAACTGAGGCATGCACAATGAAGGTCAATGATTTTAGTCTATTGGAGACAGTTAACTTATCAGCCAATGAACATATTAGCACTGATATGATTTTATCAGATATAAGAAGGCACAACTATTAGATATCTGTCTATATATTTTTTATTAGTCTACTTGATTCAAAGCTTACTATTTTTTTCTGTAGGTCAATGATCTATGCTTTAGTTGGGAAACAGGGGCGCTGAGGCAGGATTGGAGTTCAAGGGGTGACAGACTGGCTAATCCTCTCACATAGCCCTATTAAAGTTTTATGATCACTAACATAATAATTACCTTGACATATTGCATATTTGATTGGTTTTGAGCATCTTGACAGTTTTCTTTGATGTCTTGCTATGTGCCTCGGCTTTTCTCTTCATTGAGTATTCCTGTATGTCATTGAAAGTATAAATATAAACACCTTCATTGATAAGAAAATATGAAGCTCTAAAGATCACATAGCTAGTTAGTTTTGAATCTATGGTTATTACTTAGAGAGATTTGAAAACAAAGGCGGTTTGGATTATTACCTTGTTCTTTCGTAGAGATCAAACTTTTGAGACAATGATTACGATCAAAGCTCTGGACAATCAGCTGTACTTCCCTAACGCATGCATGAAGAACAATTGGTATGAGATTTTGTGGATGACAAATTCATTGTGGCAAAGACGTAGTTACATACCGTACAGATTGATCTGCTGTAGGATTTTGGGTTGCCGTATTTCCTGGGATCTTGGTCCTCTTTTATGTATATCTTGTAGATCGTGTACTTGATTTTAAAGAAGAGAGAAGAGAAGAGATCGGACATTGTTATTATTGTGACGTGAAGTTGTATTATATATAGTCAATTAGGCATACACAGTACCTTTTGTCTTTGGATAGTAACCGTCCTTTTTAAAAGATGTTGGACTCTGATAAGAAGTCTTCTATATTATTCTTTTTAGACATTTTCCAAAAAAAAATGTGACGTGAAGTTGTATTATATAGTCATTATAGTTAGGCATACCAGGAAATATCCTTTTAAAAAGATTTTGTGTATATCTCTTAATCCGTTTTAAAAACTTGGAAGAAACTCTATTTTTTTTCAGCAGCAATTTTTTTATAGCTTCATGAACAATAATCAACATCTGTATTGTAAATTTCAGATACTACCTCCAGTCTGTTTTATTAGGCCGACACGTAGTTGAAAAAAAGTTTTTTGGAAAGAACCGAAACAGACAGAGTATTTAATATCTGGTAATACGACTTCCGTTCCAATTTATTCCATCTATCCTAAAATAATAATTTACCGAATCCAACTTATCTGATACCTTTTGAAGCGCGGCTACAATGATTCCGTCGACTTCCGTGATTTTGCACCAGCACCAGAAAATAAAACATTTTGGAGAAGATGCTATGGCTTGGATTCAGGGAGAGAAGCTCCGCACTGGCGAGCATCAGTAGGTCAGTGCCTGTTTTTTCTAAATTTTCTCCAGGTTGTCAGTTGTTTAATACTCAATACATACATGTACTTAGTTGGCTCCTACCTAGTTACTAATGGGTCAGCGTTTGGATGTAGGAAGCATAGCTATGCGTCAAAGAACAGTACTCCCTCCGATCCATATTAGTTGACTTCAATTAGGATGTATCTATTAGAAAAACTTGTCTAGATACATCCAAATTGGAGTCAACTAATATGGGTCGGAGGGAGTATATGATTTGAAGCAATTATATATTTGCACACCTAAATCATAAGATTGCCACGACTAAATGTTCATAGACTTCACAGCGTATGTCTGCATGCACAGACATGTTATAGTAAAATTCATGCGCTCATAGAGATTACAATAATGTGTACTAAGTATAATAGAGTACTTGAAAAGATTTATACTAAAGCAAAATATAATAGTAGTACTATCTATTTGAGGGCTAAAGCTATTGCATTTGATCCTAGTATGTGAACCTATCGGGTGTTTTCCTAATCCTTTTTGGTCTATCCTCAATGAGAGTCAAGTCTACAATATTCTCCTCTTTTGATGATACTTTTCTCTTGGTGTTGTTATCAGTTCTCTTCTTCTTTGTTGTCCTTGCAATTTCTTCATTCAACTCTTCAATTTTCTTCTTCTTTGTTGTCCTTGCAATTTCTTTATTCAGCTCATCAGCGCATTCATTTGTGATAATACAATCACTGTTCTCATCATGATTGTTGCTGTCTCTCTGTCAAATTGGGTAAAAAATCAGTGGTATTGTTAAAACAAAGAAATTCGGCTACATGGTACATGTGAAACTTGTACATCATCAGTTACCTTTTTAGACTTTTTAATTTGTTTCTTACAAACTTCATTCTTCCACTCTTCTTTAACATGTAAAATAGAATAGCTTACTTAGAGAATAGGATGGCATTTCATTTGTAGTGAATTAATATAAGAAATAAGCACCCTATTATTGATCTTTCCCATTTTCATTACCTTTTTATCAGTACTTTTGTTCTTTGTTGTCCTTGCAATTTCTTGGTTCAACTCACATTCATCTATGATGATGCAATCACTGTTCTCATCATGGTCGTTGTTGTCTCTCTGTCAAATTGATTAAAAAATCAGTGTTACTGTTAAAACAACGAAACTTTGCTACATGGTACATGTGAAAATTGTATGTCATAGGTTACCATTTTAGAATTTTTATTTTTCTTCTTACATATTTCATCCTTCCGCTCTTCTTTAACCTGTAAGATAGAATAGCTTAGTTAGATTCTTTCCCACTTTGGACAAATTTCATTTTATTTGTAGTGAAATTAATATGAGAAATAAGCACCAAATTATTTATATTGTCTACTTTCAGTACCTTTCTAAATTTGTTGATTGTAGGCTTTTGTAGATGGGATAAATATTTTTTTTATTAACAATATTACATTACAATATACACAAACTTAGTACGTATAGATTATGAAAAATAATCTGAACAGAATACCTCATCATCCAACATTTTATTTTTCATAGTAACTTTTTTCCTATTTCTTGAAGTAATGTTTTCCTCTCTTTTATTACATATCATGCGATGTCTCCTTTTCCCAATATTATCCGAATTGTTTTTAGACTCCTACATATTGTTTTAATGGAATATTACCAAAATTTCTTGAGCTATAAGAAAACATAACAATGCTACAGTTTACGTTTAATCAAAAATTGGCTTACCTTGTTCTTGTTGTTTATCCCCTTGACAACCTTTGTTTGCTTTTTGAATGTAGACTTTTTCACCTTTTTATCTATATTTCCACACTCTTGATCCGAGCCATTTATTATAATTAAATTTTCACTTGAAGTTTTACAATTTTGTAGGTTCTCTGTTGTTAATGTATTGTTTTCATCTTCTTTCAACTCCTTTGAATCTGTCTCTGATGCTTCCTGCATTTTTTGGTGTTGTATGACATAGAGAAAAGAGCTTAATATTAATAGAAAAATAACAATAAAAATTATCATACCTCATAATTAGAAATTTGCATTTTTCGAACAGATTTATTGCTCTTCTTGGAGCCAATCCTTCTCACTTTTCTGCTAGATCTCTTCCTGGATTTATCTTCTTCACGCTCTTGATAAAAGCTTGACTCTTTCTACATTATATTTGGCAATATCATTATACCACAACATTCTATGCATGTACGATTAAAAGCCTTACGTTACCTCATCATGGTGACTTGTTATGGAAGTAACCTTATAGTGCATTACGATGAAACCATATATTAGCTTACCTGATTCTTTAAATCATGTATAATAGAAGTAATCGGGTTTCCACATCGTTGATGGTCAAGTATGTCCTATAAAGTATTTTTCATTAAGATGTTGTACGTCCTTTGCCAAGAAAAGTAATGTAGATGGGCATACCTCTTCAGCCTTTTCATTTGAATATTCCATCTCTAGCTTCTTATTCGGCTCAAAGGCATAATTCACTTTATAATTTTCCATGCACTCTTGCAAATTCCTTGAATTTAACTTCAAACGGAATATGAGTGTTCTTCCACATAGGTTGCGAATAGCTTCCGGGATCGTCTCGGATAATTCATCTTGCTCTAGCAGGGTTGAAACTGACCTATTCCCCAAAAGTCTTTGTGCCACCTCATTAAATATTGCACATGTTGTTGTTCCTGTGTCGTCACTTATCCTTATATTGATTATGTACCTAATATCATACTTTAGTGTTAACATGTAGCTCGTAGTATGACTTTTGGTAATAAAATAGAACATGGAATACTCACCGTAGATCTGCACTTTCTGCTATTTTGTTACATGATTTGCAAACAAAGTTACTTGAGTTCTTTCTTGCTGCACAGTAGCAATAAATACATGCCATGTACCACCAACCTCTATCTGATATAATCTCATCAATCGTTGCTTTTGTTGTGCATATATATTCCTATTTTATGTTAAGAGCAAAAGGTTATTAATGTAACAAAAAATATGTAGAAGATACTTGAAGTTAAGGGTATTAGCTGACCTTTGTTTGCACATCAGTGTACCTCAATTCTATGATCTCCCTTAATGTTTTTCTGTTGTAGAACATCTGTTGTTCTATTGTTCCCTGCGTGCTTGCATCAACTTCAATCATTGTTGGGAAGGTATCCACTATACAATGCCTGTATATTATTGGTAACATTATCAAAATGGACTCATTCATAAAGAGTGTACTGCATTACTACTATATATCATACCTGTTGATGATTTCTTTTGTCTCAGGAATTTCCATGTCTAAATAGACCTTTGATGCATTTGTTGTTCGTAGTGATAAGCCTGTTTATAAATGAATCAGTAAAGGCATATTATGCAAAATAAAAGAGACTAAAGATTCTCACCATAGAAATCCTTGACCATATTTGAAGTGACAATCACTACCGTTTGTTTTCCTAAGAAATTCTCGTTTACCATATCCGCTAAATTGTCCCCCCATAAAGAGACCTTAATTTTCTCACCACTGCAGAAATTTAATCATGTAAAAGTAATTTAAAATTATATGAGAACTTAAATCATAAAAAAGCTAAATAATGCTGTAATTTACTGACTTACTCTAACAAAAGGATTTCAATTTCACGGATTTTTGAAGTTCGCTCCTTTGAGGTGTCCTTGGCTATTGTTTTTTGTTGTACTGGTTTTATCCCTCTAAGCAGGCCAATAACATCTGCATAAAGATGTATAGATCTTACTTTATTGATATATAATCATTTTTTACATGCATGTATGATTTACATACCTGAGCATTGTGCATCATTACTTTCCCTACTCCATAAGGTAATACTATCAGCAAACTCAAAGTAATAGTCTAGAAAGTTCTCTGGTTCTTCTAGAACTTCCTTTACTGTTGTATCAGAGATAAAAATAATTTTCAGATTGTTCTTCAAAGGCCGATACTTGTCATATTCCCAAACATTGAAGTTCTTCAATATGTAGATGGAGTTTTCCTTAAACTTAGACTTAAACTTGCTCATCAGTTTAGTTCCAATAGAAGCATGAATTGTATTTCCCTATGTACAAATAATATGTTAGGAAAATGTAAAATATGAAATACTATACAAATTATGCAAACTTAATACTTGTACCTTCTTATCTGCCAAAATCATATCAGCACTAATGACTTCATTAGTTGATAGGTTAACTGAATCCCAAAGTCTTAAAACCTTGACCTTGATTTTCCATGACTCATTTATTGTAGAAAGCGCACTTAGGAGTGTAGGTTTCATCTGTCAAGACAGGTGAAATATGAGTGCAAGTTGTTAACATAACAAATTATACAGGGAAAATATCACTGTCATAGAGAATACGTATAAGAGATTTTATCAAGGATATATGTGTTTGTTCATTGCATGTAAGATCAAAAGAGAAAAGGTGAATGTGACACCAAATTTTGTCCATATTGACGAAAATTTACACATATAGTAGCTATGATGTCACATCGTGTAGCTACCAGTACTTGATTCCCTTTGACTTGAAGATTGCAAAAGAAGATCCATCTACGTAGATTGTATTTAGATAGACAAACAATAAAATCAAAATAGAAAAGAAACTAAACCTAATACCTCGGAAGTACAATCTTGGATCGAAAGAGAAAAGGAGAAGGTGAGAGCAGATTTTTTCTATATTGATGGAAGTTTACACATATATTAACCGTGACACCATCTAGCTACCTGTACTCGATTACTTTTGAATTCAAGGTACTCCCTCCGACCCATATTAGTTGACTTGAATTTGCAAAATTTAGATGAACCTATATACTAAATAGTGTCTACATTCATCCAAATTTTGACAAATCTGAGTCAACTAATATAGGTCGGAGGGAGTAGCAAAAGAAGACACATCTATGTAGATTTTATTAGATAGATAAACAATAAGATCAAAGGAGAAAAGAAACTTAATATATGAAGATTGAAGTTTACACATATATTAACCATGACGTTACACCATCTAGCTACCTGTACTTACTTCATTAACTTTGACTTGAAGATTGAAAAGAAGATTCAATAACAATAAGATCAAAAGATAAAAGGAAATTAACCTGATCTGTGTGAAATACTGTCTTCCCGTGATGGATGATTGTCAAATTGACGGATGTTGACGCTGATCTGAAATCGTGGAGTTGCAGATGTTCAAGGGTCCAAGTTCTGCAAGAGCTTTAAAGATATTCTATGAAAGGAGAAGCACCGGTTGGGTGCAATAGCTTTGAATAAATCTGGTGGATATGTACGTGCAAGATGGTTATATTGAATCTGAAACTTGTGTATGCAAGGGTCTCTATTCCTGGTGTGTTTCCTTGTTGCTCACGTGTTGTACTGACCGGAACATCCACGGCTGGGGATATATGTGTGTATTATATTTGAACCGGAGAGAAGTCGTGATATGTAGGAGCCATGAGTCGTGGCATGTTGGCACCGTAATGTACGTAATACTAATTAAATCATAGCCTTAAGTAACAGATCTAACGGCTCATATAATTCAGGTGATGTGGATCAACCTGGTGACTCGAAAAACACCCTTATATTGCTTTTAGTATATAATAGATAGATAAAGGGTGGGTGCTAAAAAAAACGATTTTGCAGTTTTGCACCCAATTATTAGCCCACCTGGATTGCTCTTGCTTGGCCCAAACAGGCCTCATTGGGCTGGCACGCGACCAACAAATTCCCTTCCCTACTTTCCCTTCTAAAATAAAAGGAAAACCAAATCCCGTTCCCCTCCCTCCCCGTCCCCGAAAACCCCCCAAATTCGCCTGGCTCCAATCGAATCCATTCCCCTCCCTCCCTCCCCGTCCCCGGAAATCCCCAATCCTCTCCTTGCTTCAATCGAAGAGGCTCGTCAATGGACGAGCCTCTTCTTGCCGCAGAGGCTCCGCCCGACGCCTCTGCTCCTCCGTCTCCCTCGCCGTGCCCAGCGCGCGTCGACGAGGTCGCCAAGAACACCGAAGAAGCCGGCGTGTCGGTGCCGTCTTCGGATTGCGAACTCAAGAAGGAGGCGGAAGCAACCGATAAGACGGAGGAGGTCTCACCTGCGATCAAGGATGGGAGCAAGGCCGGGTTCTTCAGCTGGTTCGTCGGCGGGAGCGGTGCCAAGGAGGCGGGGCAGGGATCTCGCGGAGGGAAAGGTGGTGCGAAGGCGGGAGGGCATGTCTTGTCAAGCAGCGGGAGCGGGAGCGGGATGGGTGTGCTCAACAACGAGCAGGTGATCGACATCCACAGCGCACCCAGACCTCCTCCCCCCGCTATGACGGGGCCGGGCGGGGTGGGAGCGGAGGCGAGGAGGAGCTTTCCCTCCTGGGTTCTTGGAACCATACTCGGGAGAAAGACGCTTGAGAAGGCCAACACCGGGATCCTACTCCAGAGGAAGACGCAGATCAGCGAACTGATCCAGTGTGCAGAAGATTTCGCGGGCTCGTGCAGTGACCACCGCCGCCTCGCTGAACCTTCAGCGAACCTGGCTGCGGCGCTGAGGGATTTCGCCTCCGCTGAGAACACGGCCACGGTGGCCGGCCTTCAAGAGGCATCAGTCAGTTTGGAGAAGATTGCAAGCTCCGGCAAGATCGAGGAGCAACTTGCAGGGGCTGCCAAGAAGCTTTCCTCGGAAGCGACGGCATTGGCAGGTTCTACTTCGAGCACTTCCACCTGTAGCAGAAGCCCAGAGATCCTCTTCTACCTCGCCATTCCAGGGTCAGTAGGGCTCCTTCCGTACCTGAACACTACTATACCGAAGGATTTTCAGGGTTTCGCTGCCTTCGTGTTCGGGACTGTGTTTTCTGCAGCAACGGTGGGAGCGTTGCTTGTTGCTCGTGCTAAGGACAAGACTGACCTGGAGACCGCCGCCATTTTGGGGGCACTATGTTTCGGAGCTTTCTCAATTTTGGTGATCATTTTTCTCTCTGTCGCTCTAGCAGGAGGGAACCTGGCTTTAATCTGCATATTGACAGTGATAGTAGTTGTGATGCATAGCTTGGTTTGGGTTAGGAAATGATACCTTGGATCACCCCCAAGTATAGTGGATATTCACTGTGGATTCGAATACAGTGTGTGAACTTAGAAGATTCTGTAGAAGATTAGATGTATAGCACATGTTGCAGCATGTACTGTCTTGTGATGGCAGTCTGGTTGGAACTATTGCAATATATACAAAAGCCAGTAGCATTGTGCTGTTCGCTTATCATGTGTCTTTTTTTGGATATAAATGTTCTGTGCTTGGTTGTGGTTCCTGATTATTACATGAGTGCATTGATCTGTAGGAGCATGCGCCCCACAAAGTTGGTCTTGTAGATCCTCCATTCTGCATGGGAATCTGCAGAATAATAGAAGTAAAATGAGATCACATAATTGAGATATATCTTTTGCAGAGTCCCATTGTTTCTGGTCCTCAACCAAAGACCATTCTAGTGTTGCACAATGAAGTGGTCATTTAGACTGTAGAGAATTCCATAGTGAACAGCAAGGGTTGCTGCAGATGGACGTATTTGCCATTGAAAATATGTGCACTACTAGAAGCAGCTAAGGTGGGTTTAAAAATATGTGTAGTACCAGCAGCATCTTTGGGGAGTTCAACTTTTAAGGCAGATTTAGGAATAGCATACTGGCAGTCCAGAAAGTGGCATTTGGTAAATGCTAGAAAAAAATGTTGGACATGCAGTAGAAGAGGTGACTAATTTTTTTAGAGTGAACCTACCATTATATTAGATAAATGGTTAGCCTTATAGAAATTTGGCTCACAATTTGTCAAAGATAAATTGATAGGAAGCAGATCATTTTTAGCAGGCACAATAATGGGATGGCCAAGGTGAATAGTGTATTAGTGTTAGAATCCATGTCTAGCGCATCAAACTATGTTTTTCATTACCTACTTATGTTTTTGAAGGAAGATCATGCACAACTGGTTTGACCCAAGAGGTTGCACAACTGGTTCAGGACTTGATTACTGTTTGGTCGACAAAAGAGTTATATGCAGTTTTAGAGTGCATTGACCTGTAGGAGCATGCATGCAACAAAGTCGGTCTTGTAGATCCTCCTGAAGGATGGACATCTGCAGAATAATAGGAGTAAAATGAGATCACATAATTGAGGTATATTTTTTGCAGAGTCCCGTTGCTTCTGGTCCTCAACCAAAGATCTTTAGTTAGCAGGGTAAGTAATATTGTGTTGCACAATGAATTGGTCATGTGGATTGTAGAGAATTACATACTGAACAACAAGGGTTTTCTCTAGATGGACGTATTACCGTTGAAAATATGTGCAGTAGTAGAAGCAGCTAAGGTGGGTTTAACATTTAAAATGGCTGCCCAAAAGGCAGATTTAGCAGTAGTATTTTGGCTGCCAAGAAAGTGGCGTTGCCGTTGCCGAAATATAGAACAAAATGTTGGACATGTGGTAGAAATGAATGGAAGAGAAGATTTGAATTATCAGAGTGAGCCTACCAGCATGAGATAAATGGTTAGCCTTATAGTCAGTTAATTTGGCTCACAATTTATCTATGACCTAGGAAGCTAATTATTATTAGCAGGCAAAATAAGGGGATGACCAAGATGAGTAATGTTAGAATCCATGTCTAGTACCACAAAATTATTTTTCTATACCTACTTGTCTTTTTGAAGGAACATCATGCACATGCTGAAGAGGATAGAATATTTATTCCAGTTTAGAGTCTGACATGAGAGGTTGCACAACTGGTTCAGGACTTGAGATATATAGACCACAAACTCTGAGATCCTTATCAATCCTTAGTGGGTGGATTGAAAAAGGCAGCAAGATCTAGACTGATACTCTGGAGCTCACTGGAATGTAGAGAATCCTGGAAACAAAGGGATTATATTCGTTAATAGGATTATAGCAAGGACAACCTTGACGGGCATTCCTCGATAGTTTTGAAATCGAGCAAATGGCTGGCCAGTGATAATAACAGAAAAAAGATAACCCTAAAAAAACAGAAAAAGATGGTGCGAAAATACAAGCATGGATGAGACGAGTAATTGTTGGGATATAAGATGGGTAGAATGTAATTCGAAATTTATGTTTTTCTACTAACACTTATGCAAAGTTGTTTTTATGAGTAATCACTTCCGAGTACAATGCTAATAACCCAAAATATTGTGGTGTCGCATTTGATCTAATTTAAATGGAAATGTATAACAGAAATAAAGTATCCATAAGCACTATGATGCAAACAAACTACTCCCTCCGTACCAGGGCTTAGGGCGTAAATTTTTTTGCACAGTTATTAAGATGAGATCAACAGGAGAGAAATTAATGGATAGTTTCCGCCTTTGCCCTGCATGCATGCACATTTATCCCTCTTCTGCACGCGGCAAAAAACACAGAATTAACCTAATGACGAAAAGAAAGCACAAAATAACCTGCTTTTAAAAAGATTTCAGAATCTAACCTATTTTCTTGGAGCCCTACCAGACGGCTCCATGGTCAGTAGGACGACGTCGTTCGAAACGGCGCCATGGTGCCTATGACGCTCCAATCAACGGCGCCATATATCGGTCCGACGTGGCGGTCATCGTGAGGCTCAGGCCCACCTCGATAGGATGGCTCCATGGTAGACGTCGCCATGCTATCAAGCATGGCTCCTTAGCCGACGGCGCCATGCTATCAAGCATGGCTCCTTAGCCGACGGCGTCATACCACTTTGCATTCAATTCAGCCATGCATGATCTAATACTACTTTGCACATATTCCCTGAAACGGACTATAGCAGTTTGCTTTGCACTACTATACGTACATATCAAGGTCTCGCTCTAGCTCTGCCATGCATGCAGAGATGACCGATCGACTTCATATTAATCTAGCTTCGAGGTGCAGATACCATACATGTACAGTCGTAGATGTGACAACATATAAATAATCGTAACTGTATTAGACGGACTATAGTATGTTATGTATAGTACTCCCTGGCTCCGTTCAAAAATAACTAATATGGGTTTGTCTAGATTTGAATATATCTAAACGTATTTTAATATATAGATACATTCAAAAATAAGGATTAAAGTTCAAGTAATCCTCCTGTGGCGACCCCCAGGCGCCGTCGGAGGGCCCCCAGATTCCTCCGCCGCCGACCTCCCTCCTCTAGATCCCATCCCTCCACCATTGCCGCCGGCGTCGGCCGCGGTGGCGGCGCTCCCCTAGTACCTAAGGTGATAGGGGTGGCGGCTGTGGCGGTCTTCTTCGAATGGCCAGTGGCGGCGGTGTCGATGGAGCGGGTCGGGGGCGGAGGTCCGGGTGGCGACCTCGGCCAGGCGACGACGGGTGCTCCTGCAGTTTCTTTAGGCGGTGGCATCACGCCGTGGGCCTAGGGCGTCCGTCTAGGCATATCATCTTCAGGTACAGATCGAGGTCTTGCGGAGAAGGAGGTGTCATGGTGGCAGCATTAGAGGCGATCTTGCGAGGACTTTCTCGGCGGCGCTAACGTGCGGCCGCCATGGTGGGCGGCGGTTGCATATATTAATCGATCGTGACCGAGTAGTAGTTCTTAGCAGATTAGTACACTACGCAATTATATATATTTACTCGATCATGACCGAGTGATGTGCAACGTATTAATCAAGAATTGCATTACGTTTGTATTGATGGATCGTACCATGTGATTCATGCATAGAGTACAGTACCATATGCATGCATGCATCTCATCCGTCGGACCAGGGTTGAGGTGGTTCTCCGTGATCCTAAGTAAGCGAGCAGTATAGGTACAGTGCTTTCGCGTGAAACTTTGGTGCATGGCTTAATAAAATTGATAGTATAATTATATCAACAAGTTGTAATTTTCTTTCCGAAAGCTCATCTAAAAAACTCAAGGTTAAGCGTATTTAGCCTAGAGTAATTTAAGGATGAGTGACCGACCGGAAAGTAGGTACCGGGTACGCACGAGTGAGGACAAAGTGTGCATAAAAGACTAGTGTTGGTCTGTGGAGTTAGTCTAGAGATCCTATTGAGTTTCCAGAAGTGACAGACGCTGGTCCAAAGAAGCCGGAGTGTTACATTCCGTTCATGTAGTCACAACGCCATATAGGTGAGCATGCACCAAAATAGGATCAGAGTACACTAATATCGACGGGGCTGATAATGTGATACATGCATGACTGGGTTGAATGCTAAGTGGTATGGCGCCGTCGGCCGAGGAGCCATGCTTGATAGCATGGCGCCGTCTACCATGGAGCCATCCTATCGACATGGGTCTGAGCCTCACGACGACCGCCACGTCGGACCGATATATGGCGCCGTTGATTGGAGCGTCATGGGCACCATGGCGCCATTTCGGACGGCGTCGTTCGCCAAGCTTATAGGTTAGATTGTGAAATCTTTCTGAAAGCAGGTTATTTTGTGTTTTCTTTTCGACTTTAGGTTAATTCTATGTTTTTTTGCCTCTGCACGCGCTCACCTCCTCGTTTCTTGGGCCACGCCGTCGCTGCCCACCCTCCTAGTTTCTCTCTCCTAATCGATTGGGTCATGAGTTAATGCAAAGAGCTTTTTCAGGAGAAGAAGTTACGGAAAAGAGGGGCAAATCTGGGAGGTTAGTGATCTACCACATTGCACGCCTTAAGCTATGAGATAAATCAGATTTTTTTCACGCCTTAATCCCTGGGACTGAGGGAGTAGTTCTTAAGAATGAGAAGATGACATTCTCAATGACCTTATCTAGGTAATAGCTTTCACGAGTAATCTGCAGCTTTAAGGATATATGTTTGAGAATACTGATGATACTTGTTGATTTCCTGTTTTTCTGTTACCATCAATTTGTCATATCCCTTATTTTTCTTCTTGTCTTCATTAAAAAACTAAGGGACACGAAAAACTGAAACTTACTAGTTTCATAATTTTTTCCTAACATTCTTCAAAATCACTTTTCTTACTTTCCCATGAATTACTAAAGTATTTTAAGAAAAAAAACTAATATTTTCCTCTTTCTCTTTTTAAAAAAACTAACGAGGACGCCTTAAGCCCTGAAACGGAGGGAGTAGAAATTTGGCTCACAGTTTGTCAAAGATAAATTCATAGGAAACAAATCATTTATGACGGGCATAATAATGGGATGGCCAAGGTGAGTAGCGTTAAAATCCATGTATAGCGCATCAAACAATGTTTTTATTACCTACTTACTAGTAAACGTGCATGTTCAACACACATTTCATAATTTATAATTATAATATCTATCTTTAATAAAAAAAGTTATGGAGCCACTTAAAGATTTTTATGCCTAATGATGGGAGCACGTGTGTAGCACACGATCCACACATGAGAGCCGAACGGACTAAACCCAATCCCGCCTCTCACTCTCCTCCTCAATCTTCTTCCTCCTTGTGTCTTCCACCACCGGCGACCTCTCGATGACCATACCATAATTTACAAATATTCAATACAAACTATAATCTATATATATTGTTTTAAACAGATATCAATTATCAATATAAATCACAATGACCATGCCGTTTCTTTTAACCCAACACGCTACGCTATTGATACTTCTAGGGTCACTCAATCATTCTTCACAAATTTTTTTTCAAAATTATCAAATAATAATTTCCTAACAATTCGTACTTGGAAATCATAGGATACACACAAAAGAGTAAAAAAGACACGCACAACCGCATAGTTAGAGGCCACATCGCCTGGCTGAAATGAACAAAAAAAAAGGGAGTCTCTATGGCTCAGTCGACTGCGACGTACCTTAGGTCACAGTCGAATGACGTAAAAGATTTTCGTTTGTTCAGTTTTGAGTCTGTCTAGCCTCTTCATGATTGTCCCTACCTTAGGTCACAGTCGAATGACGTAAAAGATTTTCGTTTGTTCAGTTTTGAGTCTGTCTAGCCTCTTCATGATTGTCCCTTTTTTTTTTGAATAACAACAGGAGAACTGCTATATTCATTGCGATAGAGGAAAATGGTATAGAGACCCGAACTGCTCGGTTTATTGAAGAAAAATCGGGCGAAAACCTATACATCGACATGAGCACCACAAAACATACAGAGCGCCTCGAAGGCCAACAAAGATACGAACAGAACACAGACCGGAGCAAGCGGTGTCATCATACATCGTCCATCGTGTTTACGATTGGACAACTTCAACATCGTCGCAACATCACCAGGTCATTCCAACCCTGCTGCATCGATCATGTCTTCGACGAGCTTGTTCGCCGACTTCATCAACACCGGAGAGAGAAGACATGGCCGAAGGGAAGCGACATGTGTCGCTCCGATCTTGAGAGGACAGAAAACAGAAATCGTCCATCGCTGCCTGCATGTCAAGAGTGCTCCCGCCGCCGCTACCAACCAGCCCAACACCAAAAGACTCCACCATCATGCCACCGGCGGAGTCCGGCCAGCCACTCAACCACAAACCAGGTTCTCCTACCCCAGGATTGGTTTCCAAAGTGATGCTTCCATCAAAGTAGCGACGTCGAGGACGCCGCCATCGCCATTCCGACAAGCGGAGCTCGGTTTTCACCGGGAAACAAGATCCTAGGCCAGGAGAGGTGAAGGACCTCCTCGGCGACGCCTTCAACAAGGCAAACAATACCCGAAAGCGTTGTCGTCACCAGCATCGAAGAATTCGAGCAGGACTTTCGTCCGGAGAAACTCACCTATGCCAGAACCAGCATCGGCAAACCACCGCCACCAAGACCACAGCCAGTTGCATACCTTGCCAGAGCACCACCGGCATCACGTCGCCCCATCAGGCCAGCCCAGGAGGCCAGCCGCCAGGGAATCCACCGTGCACTTCCATCTTCCAACCATCGACGGGAAGGACCAACCAGCCCAGCGGGACGCCTCCGCTGGTGCTTCCCGAACAGAGGCCTCCGCTAGCCTCCTCAAAGACCCGAGGCAGGGTTGCAGCCCACGCACGCTAGGTTCGCCGCCACCGCGTCGGACAGACTCCTCGCCACGCCGCTCGCCACCACCACATCCCAAGGCCGACGCCCCGGAGGCCCTCCGCTTCGACGCCCGCTTGAGCACGGATGGCAACCCCGATGCGACCAAGAGCCCCATGCCATGGCTGGGAGGAAGCCCGCGCTTGCAGCCTTCGTCCCCCGCCAGCCGCCACGCAACCGCTCCGTCGCTCGCTTGAGCGCCCGCCAGCCAACTGCCGCCATGGAGCCGGCCCGCCAAAGCCCGAAGAAGCCCAGATCGGGCCCTCCTGCAGCGGCCCAACGCCACTCCGCTCCGCCTTCGTCGCCGGCGCGCCTGCGCGCTTGCGCGCCACCACAGCCAATTGGACTTGTTATTGTGTTGTCCAGCTTGCTGCCGCATAGGTTGCCCCCGCCTAGAGCCAACAAGAGATGGACCGGTCCACCCTATTAGTATCTTTTTTTACGTGTGTTATAGTATCTTTTTTTTGAGATGGTGTTATAGTATCATTAGCTATACTAAGTCTGACGCCCTGACAAAATCAAGTCGCAAGCTTTTGGACTGGTCGATTTTTTTTGCACGCTCATGTACGTTGTATGATACGTGTATATTTTTTCCTTTTTATATTTTTTCTTATATTTTCTTTATTAATTTATAAATCTGAACTATTCTAAAATAATTCTTTAAAAAGTGAAACTTTTATCATTTTTTGGGAACAATTTTTCTAAAATTGTGACCAAATTTATAAACTAATGAACATTTTTTAAAAATACATAAACATTTTTCTAAAACTCATGAACCAATTTTCGAAAATCGTGAACAAAATTTTAAAAAGAATCATGAAGTAAATTTAAATACCATCAACCATCAACCAAATTTTGAAAAAAAAATACCATCAACCAAATTTTGAAAATCATGAACCAAATTTCGTGAGCAATATTTAAAAAAGTTGATGAACCACTTTCAGAAAAAAATCATGAACCAAATTTAAAGCGGTTGGGGTCCCAGGAGCAGTGCTCGCCCCACGGATCTCACGCCGGAGACCACGTCGAACACCTTCATCATGAGAACCTCCGTATCCCCGCCCGCTCGACCTCATGTGCCATCATCGCCAGCATACTCTTCCTCTTTGGCTCACGCATTGCTTACTATAGGACCCGCAACACACATGCTATGCAGACGATCACCTCACGAATGCTTACTTTTTGACTCGGTGAACAAATGCAACAAACAACGGGAGCCAAGAGAACTATCAAATTTCTTGAGCAACCTTGTAGTTAACAATCTTCAGACTAAGATTTTTTTCCTGCCAGCCCCACTTGAGGTGCCCAATCCAACACACAAAAGCAAGATTCAGTCTAGATAGCACAAAATCGGAAGAAATATCACTTTGATATCACTATTGGGTGTCATTCTGGCCATAAATCGCAGAAGTAGCAAAAAAATGCTTGACAACCTCCCGCTTCAACCTTGCTCCTCCACCAGGGGTGAACAAATCTAGCACCATGAAGACACCAACGAATAAGATAATCAACCATCAACTATTAGGATCAACCACCAACTACACTGATCTGGAACTCCTATGTTCTTAATATATTTTTATCTTACAGTTTAGACCCTATACTATTACATATTTACTAACTGATACAACTCAAGATGAAAGCAAACAAGTTTGCAACACGTTCAGAAAAATCACTATGTTAGATGAACACATTTTGAAATGGTGATTTGATCCTCAATTGCAAGTCCAAATATATCATGATCCTACCATGACCACTTAAAAAAGCTAGATTAAGAATAGCAATCATTAATATAAATTAAAATTTTAAAACCCATGTTGCAACTAGTGTGACAAATTCAGTTGCAAGTCTAGATGCAACTCATATAAAAAAGATGGGACCCACAAAAACAATACTGGGTTACAACCCCATTTGCAACTCGTGAGATAAAATGCAATTACTAGGTTTCAAAGTCTACTTGCAGGTACAATTGCAACTCATAGTGAAGAAGGGACCACGAAATAAATCTTTAGTTACAACCCTAGTTATAACTCGCGAGAGAAATCTAGTTGCAAGTATAAATGCAACTCATAGAAAAAGAAGAGGACTATGAAAACAATCCTCAGTTTTAACCCCAGTTGCAACTCGTGAAAGAAATCCAGTTGCAAGTAGATGCAACTCATAGAAAAATAAGGGGACCACGAAAACAATTAATCCTTGGTTTCAACCCTAGTTCTAACTCGTGAGAGAAATGCCAGTTGCAAGTCTAGTTGAAACTCATATTAAATGAAGAGATCATGAAAACAGCCCCCATTTGCAACTTCATCGTGAAAAACATAGTTGCAACTCGTGAGAGAAATCTAGTTGCAATTCTAGATGCAACGTGTAGAAAAATAAGGGGACCATAAAAACAATCCTAGGTTTCAATCCCAGTTGCAACTCATGAGATAAAAGACAGTTGCAAGTACAGATGCAAGTCATAGTGGAAAAGAAGAGACCAAGAAAATCAGGGTTTGCAACTCCCGCGAGAAAGCTAGTTGCAAGTATAGTTGGAACTCATATTAAAGAATGGTCCATGAAAACAATCCTCGGTTGCAAGTCTAGATGCAAACTCATGGTAAAAATAAAAACAGTCATAGGTATTGCAACCCCATGAGAAAAGACCAGTTGCAAGTCCAGATGCAACTCATACTGAACAAGGGGCCATGAAAATAATCCTCAGTTGCAACCCGAGTTGCAACTCCTAAAATAAATCCCGAGTTACAAGTCCAGATGCAACTCATAGAATAAGAAAGGACCACGAAAAAAATCATTGGTTTTAGTCCCTAGTTGCAACTCATGAGAGGAAAGGCAGTTGCTAGTCCATTGCAAATCATAGTAGAAAACAAGGGACTACGAAAACTCAGGTTTGCAAATCTCCCATGAGAAAAGACAGTTGCTAGTCTAGTTGCAACTTGTAGTAAAGAAGGGGCCATGAAAACAATCATCGATTCCCTAGTTGCAACTCCTACAAGAAATCCAGTTGCAAGTCTAGATGCAACTTACAGAAAAACAAGGACCACGAAAAAGTCCTTGGTTACAAACCCAGTTACGACTCGTGAGAGAAAAACCAGTTGTAAGTCTTGTTGCGACTCGTTGTAGAAAAGAAGTGACAATGAAAACTCAGGCTTTGCGACTCTTTTGTGAGAATGCTAGTTGCAAGTTCAGTTGCAACTCGTATTAAAAGAAGGGGTCACAAAAATAATCCTCAGTTGCATCCCTAGTTGTAACTCCCACGAGATAAGTCCAGTTGCAAGTCCACATGCAACTCATAGGAAAAGAAGGGGACCATGAAAATATTCCACGATTTCAATCCAAGTTGTAACTCAAGAGAGAATAGGTAGTTGCAAGTACAAATGCAACTCACGGTAGAAAAGGAAGTGATCATGAAAACTCAAGGTTTGTAACTCCCCCATAAAAAAGTCGGTTACAAGACCAGTTGCAACTCCCGTGAGATAAAGACGGTTGCAAGTCCATATGCAACTAATGGTAAAAAAAATGATATCATGAAAATAATTATTAGGGTTGCAACTCCGCATGAGAAAGCCAGTTGTAAGTGCAGTTGGAACTCGTAGTGAACAAGGGTCCATGAAAACAATACTAGGTTTGAACTTTTAGTGAAAAGGTTTAAAATTACATGCAAACTATTAAAAAAATGATACAAACTTCTATCACATGTAAAAATAGTGGTAATCAAAAAAGTTTGTATAAAAAAATTATTTCTGTATTAAAAAAAGGTTGAGCGTCTTCGTAGAAAGAAGATGCAAAAAATAAGTGGCAGCCAAAAAGTCAACTACAAAGAAATATTCACGCTAAAAGAATGAAAAAACTACAGCCACGAATATTTTTGGATAATCTATATATAATGGCCAGTTGTTTGCCGCTCAACCAGCAAGTCTCCAGAGCGATGGTAGCTCTTCCCTCTGCCAAAGCAGCTAACGAGAGAAAGTAAAGAAAAATCAAGTAAAAACTAGACACAATGAAATTAAGTTTTGGGACAATACAATCCAGCAGAAAAGTACACGGTTCAGAATAGAAAGGCCTGGACAAAACACGAGTCGCTGTGACAAAGCGAAACGAGCCCCACGCACGCGACGCGAAGCACAACTGTGATGATCGGACCTGCACGAGTATGAGCAAAAATCTTGACGGACAAATCGGATGGACCACAACCTAGCTATGCGCTAAGCTAAAACACAACTAGCTATGAATTAGCAAAACCGTAAAAGTATTCTCACTTTTTATTGAAAAAAAACAACCACATCTATAAATTTATTATTAGACAATCTATAACTAGTAATAAGTTTTTTACGTGAGAAAAAGAAGAAAAGAAATTCTTAGCCACTAACATGTTTTCATCACCAAACAAACAGTTTTAACAGTAGCTCAAACAAATAAAAAACTAAAAACAATTACAACACACGCGGGACAACAACCAGCACAGTCCAACTACACGTTAAAAAAGTCCACCCAGACACCCACACGCAACAACAGGGGATCAGTTTAATTGGGCCAGCAACGACCATGGACCAATCAAAAACGGACAGCCCAAAATCAACTAGAAAAAAAACCGCACCAATCTTAAAACAAACTGATCGTCCGGTACACAAACTAGCCTGGCAATTCCGAAAAAAAAATCATGCAGCGAACGCCATAGCCCACCCAAATCACCCCTCACTTTCCTCCCCACTGCCCCACTCTTCCTCACACACACTCTTCCTCCCTGAGGCATGAGCTCGCCTTCCCAGCACACCGGCGATCAGCCGCCGGCTCCCCTACCTCCCCAACCTAGCCCCAACTGCTCTTTCCACTCCCCGATCTTACCCGCCCCCTCTTCATCGGAATGCAAGGACCTAGCACGAGGCGCCAATGGAGGTGGAGGGGCGGACCTCGTCCCCGCTGAATACATTTTTTCTTGAAGTATGTCCCTGCTGAATATGTAGCCACGACGACCGCGGTGTGCGCTCGATTGATCCTTCCACCTCGCCGGTCCGTTCGTGCTCCGTCACCGACGGTCTTCGCCCATCCTCCCGCTTCTCTCGCTGGCTGCCCGCAACTCGGAGCCACCACAGTACGTGATGCTGCAGGCGGAGTCAGAGTTCCATAGGTAATTCGCTTCTGGCCTCCCCTCAAGATTATGCTTCTATTTGTAGGAAACGCCTGATTGATTAATTTGAGCTTGTAAGTACTTGGACCTGGGTTTGTAGTCCATTGAACTGCAATCTTGCTGTTCTTCGATATTTCTTTGATGATTCTTGTGAGGGAATGGCCAAATGACCTAAGTAGCAGATGGATTCTAAAAGAAATTGATGGGGAAGTTAGACAGGTGGTCAAGTTCACCTTTCATTTGTATGCTTGTAATCCTAGTTGAGACTTGAGATACGGTGAGAAATAGAGTTGCGACTATGTTCAGTTCTAACCTGATAAGAGCATCTCCACTCGTTGGCCGAACCCAGGTCGAAATCCGAACCTTTTTTTGGCCGGACGGCGCAAGTTTTCGGCCTGGATACGCTCAGTTTCCTACTCGGCTACCCAGGCCGAGTATTATCGTTCCCGCCGGCGAGTGCTCGGCCACAAGGTGTTCGACAGATGTGCCCACAAGTTCGGCGACATATTTTTATTACATAACAGGGGAAACAACTCTCAGTCGTCGATGGAGATGGGTTCCTGCGGCGTGGCCGACGCGGCGTTGTCGTCCATCTCGCCGGTGAAGGCCCCCGGGTTGTAGGAAGTCGAAGCAGAGCTCGGCGTGGGAGCGTTCGACGCAGACACGTTCGGCGCAGAGGAAGGAGAAGCCATGGTCATGCCCTCCAGGATGGCCTGTCGTTGCGCCATGTACCAGGCCTTGACCGGCGAGCTCATCTTCGACGTGTCCTCGCCGTCCATGAGGAACTTGAGGTCCGTGTGGCGCTTCTTGGCGGCGTAGTTGGCCTTCTTCTCGGCGAGGTTGGCTTTCTTCTCGACGAGGTTGGCCTTGATGAGGGCCACCTTTTCCCCTTGTGTCTCGATCAGTTTCTTCCAGCGCTCCTCGCTCTTCTCAGCCCTCTGCTCGGCCTGCGCCCTCGTGTCGGCGAGGCATTTCTCGATCGAATCCTGGAGACGCTCGACGAAAGGTCCGGCGGCCTTGAGCATCTTCGCCTTCTTCTGGCCGAGCTCAGGTCTTCCTTCGCTGGCAGCAGCTGTCGGGGCCTCGGGGTTGTAGACGCCGTCCTTGCTCTTGGAGAGACTCAAGCGAGTGTCCCGCCACTTCTCGCAATGCTCGATTTTCTCGAAGACATGATGGAACTTGAACTCCATCTTCATGTCCTCTCGAAACAGAGCAAGTGCACGGCGCAGCTGCAAAATAAAAGTGTGTCAAGTTTGTCAAAATGGAAGAGAGTGCACGACAAAGCTAGTGTTCGCGAGTACCTTGTTGTCCATGTTCTCCCCACTGTCTTGTGTGCGGTTGACTTCTTCCACCCAGATGTGCCACTTGCTGCACGCATTCTGGATGATCGCCCAATGATTCGTTATTGCCTTCTCCCCTCGCTCCATGTGGATCTTGCGATACTTTGGGTCGCACATGCTTCGCTCGTCGAATGCTGCCTTCACGCGCCGCCAATAATTGTCGGAATTTTGGTTCGCACCGGTTATCGGATCCATGCTCACTGTCTTCCAAGCTTCGGCGAGGCAGGTGTCCTCGACCACGGTCCATTTGAGCCGAGCGTCCACCGTCTTCTTCCCATTCTTGCCTTTCACCTCAGTCTCGGCGTCCTCTGGATACGTCTGCTCGGCCTGTGTCTCCTCGGCGTCGATGTCGGCGAGGTTTGGGACTCGATGCCGCGCTCGGAGTCGGCCCGGGTCTGCTCTTCCGTGAAGAAGGAAGGGTGGTTCGTCGCCGAGCCTGTTGCGATCAGGTCCTCCATGTACGCCTCGACTGTCATGTCGGCCGGAAGGGCGCCCGGCATTCCACCGAACAGGTTGCATGCGTCGACCTCTCCGTAGGGCGCCAAGCTTCCGCCGAAAGGCAGCGGTCCGTGGCGCAGAGCGGGGCTTGCGTACGCCGGAGAGGCGGAGTAGGGGAGGTTGACGTCGACGCCGAAGGCCGAAGGAGGGCGTGGCGCCGGGCAGGGTAAGAGCACATTGGGGTTGAAGCCGCCGTCGAACTCCGGCGACGAGGAGTACTTCTGGCGAGCAGCCGCTTGGCCCTCCTGGAAGTTGGCCGGAGATATTGGCGAGAATCCGGCGGGTGAGCCGACGCTCGCCTGGCTTCCCCAGTGTGGTGGGTACGGCGCGACCATCAACGCCGAACGCGTCGCCGCCGCCTGCTTCGCCTTCACAATCGCCTGTTCTTCCACCGCCGCCTTCACCATCGCCTTCTCCTCCTCCGCTTGCTGTTGCCGGAGCTTCGCCCTCTCCTTCATGTCCTTCCGCTCGGCCGACGAGATCTGCCTGGCGTGCTCCCTCTTCTCCTACTCGGTCGAGGACATGCCCTCCGGCTTGGTCGGCGGCGCTCTCGGCTTCCTCGCCTTCTTCTCCGTCGGACCCTTGTCGAGGATCGATCTGGGTTGGACGAAACTCTTGGGCGGGATGTCGGGCGGGGTGATCGGCGGAGTGTCGGGGGTGGGGGGAATGGGGAAGAAAGGCGGGAGGAGGGAAGAAAAGGGCGGGAGCTCGGCGAATTGGCGGGAGTGGTGCCTTCTCTCGCCGACAGAGCTGGCCCACGCCCGTTTTCGCTGAGTCCGGCGTCCCCAGGGCGTACCCGGGATCCTGGGTACGGCCTGGGTAGGCCGGACCAAAACACGCCGAAATCCGGACGAAAACAGGTCCCTGGATATGCGACTGGACCAATTTTCGGCGTCCGGACCGAAATTCGGCGTCCGGAACGGCGTCCTGGGTAGGTGAGTGGAGATGCTTTAAGCATTTGGGTTGGCATAGAATCCGTAGCACAAAAAAATGTACATTCAGCTATTCCTTGATGAGAATTGTAGAGTTAAGGATGAAACCAATGTTTTATGAATCATTGTTAATTCCATCCTGGCCTGATTATTTATAAGATTCACAATCATATGAACAAAAAACTTTCCATTGTTTGGTGCTACATATTCAAGTTGTATGATAAATCTTCTTGAAAGCTGCTCGTTGTGTCGCTTAAATGTCTGAAATTCAGAATTGGATAGCTATACAACTACTGGTCATGTACATATGAAGTTTAGATTTATGTGTATATATGAAAAATTAGGTTGCATAAATCTAATTTTATTATACCCACATGCTGATTGGTTTACCCTGAACAATCTATACTCAGCGAAATGTACATATAAATTTTAGATTGTAATTTTACTGTACCCACGCTTCTTGTTGGATTTGAACAATCTATACTCAACCGAATGGTTTAGATTAGATATTAATATCCGTTCTCCCATTGTAATTCTAACCTTCTCAAGATTGGAGTGCGTGTTTGGCCATTGTTGTGCGGGTGTATTACTCAGTTGCATTTCTGCTGGTAGTGGCTAGAAAAATTGTGTTTCCTGTGGCCAATTTGAAACGATAATTTCTAAGTATTTTGATGGTCGATTACTTGCTGACTTCTTACTGTTTGGAATGGTGCTGGAGCATATGCTGCCAATCCTCGGACTTGTATTACTCAGTAATTAGCTTGCATAAATACTGATATGGAGAAGGTTACTAATTTAAAAAGGGCATGCATGTTTGAGGTAAAATGGTTTCTGTTACTTTGTGGTAGTACATAGATGTTTTTTTGTAGTTCCGCGACAGCTGACTGTCCTGTAGCCGGTGTATGTATCAAAGTGCCATCTATATTCAGGAGACCAGCAGCATTTTTTCTTCTCACGGGATTAATCGTTGTCGCTTCAATATTTTCTCTCTATTCTGTGCATAATATAACCTTGCCTTTTGCCTCTTTATCTCTTTAGGATCTACATATAGAGAGGAAAACACTAATCAATATATCAAAACATAGGGATGTATGCAGTTGATCGTCATTACCAATTAGTTGATTGTCATTACCAAGAGATACAGATACTGGTGTTTGTGCTTCACTTTCTTGGACACCGATATCCACAGGAGCAACAAGAATCATTTGTCATCATTAAGAAGTGCTGACGAAGCAGGTTTGTTTTGAACTGCATCACGCCTTTTTTCCAAATATTATCGAAATTTCGTGCACAATATTCTTTGTTCCCTAATCCTCTTCAATTTTCTAGGGTTTGTAGGGATACATAACGTTATTTACCATTACAACACCAATATTGTTCACTATACTGATACGTCGGAAACGTATCTATATTTTCTTATGTTCCATGCTTGTTTAGTATCTACTTTGTTTTGCTTTATTTACACTTTGAGGTGTTTTTATATCTTTTCTGGAACTAACCTATTAACAAGTTGCAACAGTGCTTGTTGCTTGTTTTCTTCTGTTTTTGGTTCCAGAAAGGCAGAAAATCAATATTTTCGGAATTGAACGGGACAAAAGCCAAAGTCAATATCTTTTCGTGGAGGATGCGAATCCAGAAGATGAGACGGAGAGGCACCAGAGGGCGGCCAGACCCCCTGGGCGCGGCCAATCCTGGGCCGCGCCTGGGGAGGGTGTGGCCATCTGGTCGCCTCCCAGCCTCGCCTCTTCGCCTATAAGAAGCCCCCGATACAGAAACCCTACGCACCCGATCAATATTCCACGAAACCGTCTGTAGACGCCGCCACCATTGATCCCTAGATCAGGGGGGATCTGAAGTTCTTCTCGGTACCCTGTCGGAGGGGAGATCATCCCGGAGGCCTTCTTCTCCGGTATGATGCGTGAGTAGTTCTAACTTGGACTATGGGTCCATGTAGTAGCTAGATGGTTGTATCTCCTCCTTGTGCTTTCATGTATAGATCTTGTGAGCTCCGTTCATGATCAAGGTCTAATCTATTTGTAATCATGCATGTTGTGTTTGCGGGGATCCGATGGATATTGAGATTATTATGTCAGATTGGTTAATGGTTTTGTCTTTATGATTCTATCATGTCTGTGTTGTTTGTGATCTTGCATGCTCTCCATTGTTAGTAGATATCTTGACCGAGTAGTTGCTAGTGACTCCAAGAGGGGGTATTTATGCTCGATAGTGCGTTCATGCCTCTAGTTTCCAAGGGAAGTGACAGAAATCTCTTCGGTTGTAGATGTGCATTTGCTACTAGGGAGAAAACAACGATCACTTGTTCATGGAACAAGTGGATTGTTTACCTTACACACGTTACTTAAAACAGTTGTCTGTTGCTTGCAACTTAATACTAGAGGGGGTTCGGATGATAACCTGAAGGTGAACTTCTAGTCATAGATGCAGTTGGATGGCGGTCTATGTATCTTGTTGTATTGCCCAATCGAATCTCATAGGATCTTTTTGACTAGTATTGCATTGTTATGCCTTGCTCAGTTCCTGTCAATTGCCCTGCTGTAATTTGTTTACCCTTCACGCCATGTTGTTTATCTAAGGAGAGCACCTCTAGTGAACTATGGACCCCGGTCCAATGTTTACCATTGTTACATCTTCCACTGTTACTTGTTTACTTGCTGCAAACCATTACCTTCCACACCATACGTTTAATCCTTTGTTACAGCAAACCGGTGAGCTTGACAACCTCACTAATTCGTTGGGGCAAAGTCTTGAGTTTGTGTTGTGCAGGTTTCCACGTTTCTTGCAACACCTTTGAGACGTTTCCTTCCTCCTACTGGTTCGATAACCTCGGTCTCTAATGAGGGAAGACTTGCCGTTGTGCTCATCACACCTTGCTCTTGGGGTTTCCAACGAAGTTCTCCACGCCAAGCACTATCAACAAGTTTT
The DNA here is from genome assembly GCA_916181665.1 of Avena sativa. Classification (NCBI taxonomy): domain Eukaryota; kingdom Viridiplantae; phylum Streptophyta; class Magnoliopsida; order Poales; family Poaceae; genus Avena; species Avena sativa. The sequence goes on from OV702282.1 coordinate 413,368,194, forward strand.
CTGGCGCCATTGCCGGGGACATTTATAGAACATCTTCAACCTTTTCCTCCCCGTCAAGCATCAACAAGTTTTCTAGCGCCGTTGCCGGGGAGGCTAAGGACATCTTTACAAGGGGAGTCCTCCATTTCCTTTCTCTTTACTTTGTTTCTTTTGCTTGGTTTTGTTTGCCTCTTTTCAAAAAACCCAAAAAAAATAGTCTAGTTTGGTTTGCTTGCTTTATTCAAAAACACAAAAAAAATTAGTTCCTGCTCTAGTTGCTGGTCTGTTATTGCCTTGCTTCGTCATGCTTACTATCAATGGATGGTTTCTTTGATACTAGTTCTTGTTGGCAAGGTGGTTTCACGGAAGAACAAAGGTATTATTATAAGGAACATCGTTTGTCACAAAAAGGGAAACACTTATGAGAACAAATTTATAAGTTGAATACTATTGCTAGAGACGTGTGCTCTACTTATAATGTTACTTATTGCTTTGATAAGCCTTGTTGTTGTAGGAGGTATAAACACCTGCCTTTTCAATGTGAGTATAATGATAATGTTACCATATCCTATTATGTTAAAGGAAATTATGACTTTGATGATGTGGAAAAAATTGAAGAATTTATTGCTTTTAAGGGTGCATTTGAACTTGCTAGTTTGCTTGAAAATACTGATGATGCACCTTATGAATGCGAGGTTTATGAGATACTTAAATTTTGCTTTGATAATTACAAGAAATAAAATAGCTATATTTTTGAATATCTTAATAGATGCTTTCCACGTATGGGAAAGACTAATGCCTTGCAGGAGCCTATGGAAGAAAAAATTGTTGAAACTGGAAGCTCATTAGATGAAAAAGAGGAGGGGAGTGATGAACAAAAGGAGGAAGAATGGATTATCTACCCATGTCTACCTTCTAATGAGAGTAGCTATTTATCCCTTACATTATTTGATTGTACCTCATGCTTACCAAAGGAGGATGAATGTTATGTTCTTGTGGATCCTTTTGAAATATCTACTTTGGGTAAAACCTGCGAAGGTTTTAATCCCACTATTTTTGAGCTTGATAGAAATTATGTGTTTGTAGATCATGAAAAGCATGCTTTATGTGATAGATATATTGTTGAGTTTATTCATGATCCTACCGAAAATTATTATGAGATAGGAAAGTATGGTTGTAGAATTTTTCACGGTACTGAAACACCTCTCTATGTGCTGAAAGTTTTGAAGTTGCACTTGTTTTGCTTTCCTATGATTGTTGCTTTGTGCTTCGTTGATTTATTTTCTTACAAGATTCCTATGCATAGGAAGTGGGTTAGACTTAAATGTGTTTTGAATTTGCTTCTTGATGCTCTCTTTACTTCAACTGATATTTCTTATGTGAACATCTTCTCAAATTCTTGTGCCTAACTTAAAGGCGTTAAAGAAAAGTACTTGTTGGGAGATAACCCAAGAGTTTCCTTGAGTCTTGAAAGTTATTACTTCAGTAATGACCTCTTCTTATCCTTTTTGTTTGCTTTTTGTGCCAAGAATAACCTCTAATGAGAGGGAAGTAAGATTTGAGGAGTTGCTGTCCCGAAACAGATTTCTGTCCTCCACCAAAAAAAATCGTGAGGAGTCTCTGTAACTCGAATTGAGCTGAAAATTTACGAATGAATCCCCTAGTATGTTAGCTAACGTCGTTAGTTCAACACTTTTTTATTTGAGCAACAGAAGATGTTCGAAAAAATCGGTTTCTACCTGCTGGTCTATTTTGACAGATTTCTGCCATTATTTGCATTTGCTTCTTATTGATTTCTTTTTGAGTTCTCTTTTGGGAAATTGAGCTTTTTGAAGGAGTTACTACAGTAGCTTGTGTTTTTAGTTAAAAGTATTGCTGTTCCAAAGCTTTGCCAGAGGTCTAATATCTTTTGAATACACTAATGTTGCTAATGAAGATTGTGTGAAGTTTTGTATGAAGGAAAAATTTCAGGTGTAGAGAGAAAATGATGTGATGAGATGAAGAATGGACAAAAGCTCAAGCTTGGGGATGCCACCATGGTTTCACCCCAAGAAATATCCAAGAGGTACAAGCGTTAAAGCTTGGGGATGCCGGGGATGCCCAAGGCATCCCCTTCTTCATCAATAAAAAGCTCAGGCCTGTCTAGACACTTCGTTTTTATTGTTTCATGTACAGTTGTGTTATTCTTGGAGCGTCTTAGTTTTCGTTTGCTTTGCTTAGGTTGTTTAGTTTTCTTGAATAAAGTTTGGACCCCCGTTCTCGTTGTGTTGTTTTGCAAATAAGTTGCTTGGTGTTGGAAAGGAGTAGGAAGTTCATGCTTGAAAGTGCAAGAGGAGCTTGCATTGACTGTGACTTAGAATTTATCATGACATGCTAGGTGTTGTTTTGACCTTATGCTTAGTGATTATTGATGTAGCATGTCTTGTTCCAAACAATTGGTATTTCTTAGTGTGCCTTGAAGAAATTATGCGTTGTTTTAGCATGCAAAAGCATAGTATTGTGGTATTCTCCTTTGATGCTTTGTTTGGGTTGACTTGGCACATGATCACACCATGTTATGACTATGATAAGTCGCCATAGAATCTATGATCATTTAGTCCTTGACCTGTAGTACCACTCTATGCTTTGATTAGTAATGCTTTGTTGCTCTGCATGATTATGGCCATTATGCTCTCTTAGTTGGTTGCTCCCAGTCTTTTGCTAGCCTCCAATTGTATGAGTAAGATCTACTCATGCTTTCAACTTCCAAGTAACCAAGTTTTCCAAAGTGTCCACTATAAATTCCTATGCATAGTGTGTTACACCATTCCAAGTATATTCTTGTTTTCAGCTATCTTCTAATTAAAAACTATTTTGTTATGTGAAAACTTAGTGATTAAAGCCCTCACAAACTTGATGGCACACTTTATATTCTTTGCCCCTAATAAACTTGAACCATTGTGTCGTCTATGTTGTATATGCTTGCACTTATACGTTGGAATTAGCAGAACCATGCTATCATGAGGAACGTTTTCAACATTGCACTTGTACTTTGTACTCAGTTGATATCATGCTCTTTTGTCTATGGATGTCACCGTTGTGAAATAAAGAGGAAGCTTGTAAGTCCATGGAGTTTGTATTTTGTGTTAGAGAAACGCCTGGGCCGCTAGCCTAAGCCATGCCTAATCATGGTGGAAACTTGCAGCATCACCATAGTGAGCTATCTATGAAGCATCCTCAATAAAAAGCTATGCACATAGTAAATAAAAAGATCGCTGGGATGCTTATTGTCTGCTTCCCTTGTCATTTTGGTTATGGGAAAGCTCCTGTACCATGTGCAAGGGGTACCCCGTTGGCGGTTCTCCATAATATGCAAAATACTTACAATGACAAGAACTTACAGGTGACTAAAGTTGAGTAGCATGAGGTGTGACCCTCGTATTCAAGGGACTTGAGATTGCCAACTTATACTTTGTCAAGCATATACTTCATAGTTTGTTCACTTTAACCTTAATCACTTCAAGATGCTTATGATAGGGGCAACGAGGGCTGAAAGCTAACAAGTACCATAATTTTTGGAAGCTCTTTTTAAAACTTGAAATCCCTGCTTCCTTTATAAAAGGCCTTTCTCCCCACATTGTTGAGTCTCCACCTTCTACCTTTAGGTACCATTAAGAGAGCATAGTTGTCATTGTGTGTGCAGTGTCCCAAAACTTATTGATTGATGCATATTGTGATATTACTTGTTCTTGTGCTATTTGTTTCTAGTCACCCTTGTGAACTTTGAAGGTGTCCTATGCATCTATTTGCTAATCTATGAGGGACAAGCTGATTGCCACTATGCTATGTTTTCTATATGTGAAACAAACAAACGTTTTTCAATGCATGTTATTCATGATCTTTGTTTGTAGCCTTTCATGTTGCATGCATAGTTACTTTGTCCTATTGTTAGAACTCCATCTTTCATGCACATGTTTATAGTTCTTTGATCCCAGCTTTCAATGCTTGCAAATGGGTTAATCTTTATTGTGAAGGTGCATGTCACCTCAAAAATTATTCTTTTTATCACTAACCTACTCGAGGACGAGCAGGAGTTAAGCATGGGGATGCTTGATACGTTGGAAACGTATCTATAATTTTTGATGTTCCATGCTTGTTTAGTATCTAATTTGCTTTGCTTTGTTTACACTTTGAGGTGTTTTTATATCATTTCTGGAACTAACCTATTAACAAGTTGCCACAGTGCTTGTTGCCTGTTTTCTTCTGTTTTTGGTTCTAGAAAGGCAGAAAATCAATATTCTCGGAATTGGACGGGACAAAAGCCAAAGTCAATATCTTTTCGTGGGGGACACGAATCCATAAGACGAGACGGAGAGGAACCCGAGGGCGACCACACCCCCTATGCGCGGCCAAGCCTGGCCCGCGCATGGGAAGGGTGTGGGCCCTCTGGTCGCCTCTCAGCCTCGCCTCTTCGCCTATAAGAAGCCCCCGATGCAGAAACCCAAGGCACCCGATCAATATTCCATGAAACTGTCGGTATCCGCCGCCACCATCGACCCCTAGATCCGGGGGGGGGGGGGGATCTGAAGTTCTTCCCGGCACCCTGCCGGAGGGGAGATCATCCCGGAGGCCTTCTTCTCCGGTATGATGTGTGAGTAGTTCCACCTTGGACTATGGGTACATGTAGTAGCTAGATGGTTGTATCTCCTCCTTGTGCTTTCATGTATAGATCTTGTGAGCTCCGTTCATGATCAAGATCTAATCTATTTGTAATCATGCATGTTGTGTTTGCGGAGATCCGATGGATATTGAGATTATTTTGTCAGATTGGTTAATGGTTTTGTCTTTATGATTCTATCATGTCTGTGTTGTTTGTGATCCTGCATGCTATTCGTTGTTAGTAGCTATCTTGGCCGAGTAGTTGCTAGTGACTCCAAGAGGGGGTATTTATGCTCGATAGTGGGTTCATGCCTCTAGTTTCCAAGGGAAGTGACAGAAATCTCTTCGGTTGTAGATGTGTTGTTGCTACTAGGGAGAAAACAATGGTCTCTTGTTCATGGGACAAGTGGATTGTTTACCTTACACACTTTGATTAAAGCAGTTGTCTCTTGCTTGCAACTTAATACTGGAGGGGGGTCGGATGATAACCTCAAGGTGGACTTCTAGTCATAGATGCAGTTGGATGGCGGTCTATGTATCTTGTTGTATTGCCCAATCGAATCGCATAGGATCTTTTTGACTAGTATTGCATTGTTATGCCTTGCTCAGTTCCTGTCTATTGCCCTACTATAATTTGTTTACCCTTCATGCCATGTTGTTTGTCTAAGGAGAGCACCTCTAGTGAACTATGGACCCCGGTCCAATCTTTATCATTGATACAACTTCCACTGTTACTTGTTTACTTACTGCAAACCATTACCTTCCACACCATACGTTTAATCCTTTGTTACAGCAAACCCGTGAGCTTGACAACCTCACTGATTCGTTGGGGCAAAGTCTTGAGTTTGTGTTGTGCAGGTTTCCACGTTGCTTGCAACACCTTTGAGACGTTTCCTTTGTCCTAATGGTTCGATAACCTCGGTCTCTACTGAGGGAAGACTTGCTGCTGTGCTCATCACACCTTGCTCTTGGGGTTTCCAACGAAGTGCTCCACGTCAAGCACCATCATATACCTGCCTGAAAAATAGAACTTCTCATAGGCACTGTTTATTGATAATTAACCAAGGGGCGGGTGCTGCTTATATCCTGAAATGGGATGCGCCCCCCTTGCGACCAGTTGGTTGTTCACTATCCTGTGAATATGCATATCATTAAATTAATAAAACTATATATTATGATAACTAAAGATGAACACCACCGTAAAATGAAAGGTTACAATATTTTAAATATGACAATGCATTTGGTACTTCTTTTTTGTTGCCAAGCAATATTTATACTATTGTACCACTTCTAGTTGTGCCAGATAAGCTCAGGAGAGGCTGCCATGCATGTTTTACACATCAACAAACATTTACATTCTGTATGTGTGTCAGCTCACAAAGAGTCATCTGGTGGAAATTTATAGCAACTGGACTTACTGGGCACCTGTTTCAAGGTGCAATATTGCTCATTCAGATAACAATAATACAATATATATACCCCAGAAGCGAGTTAAATTTTTGGTGTATCTACAACTTAATAGAACAATAAAACCGGACCAAGCAAGAAAGTGCACTTCAATATAAATCCCGAGAATGTTACATAGATGCACATTTAGGACAATCGGAAACTTACTTTGACAGCTAGGAACCCAACATATTTCAAATTGGATATATAAGAAATATGTGTTTTCGCACATTCTAGTTGTTTTGATAAATGTATGTGTTGTGCTAGTTATGATAAAACTATTTGATTGTACTTATACCAAGGATGAGATTAGTTCCGCTCAAATAATCCTAGTTTGGGTTTGGGTCAGGTCGAGCTTTATACTGATGAGCTGGTTTAAAAAGTAGGCCTTGGAGGCAAAAATCTGTAAAAACAAATCTCTGCATTCTGGAAGACATCAAGGAAGAGGCCAGAAACCAATTTATCAATTCAAAAATCTTGTACTGTTTTAGTTAAGTAATCAGATCGGTTACTGCTTTACTCCAAAAGGTTGTAAGATGTTGTATAAACCTAATCAGCTGAGAAACAGTCTTCTACCAAATGTAAAATCTACTGAAGGAAATAACTATTTCATTCTTTGTCTTGAAGTACTGTGCTTACTGTAGATGTTATTTTAGATTACACGGCAGTTGTTAGTTGTAGAATCTATTTCTTGGGTCACCTTCATTTGAAAAGATCTGATATTTTTTACTATCAAATTATCTGTGCTATGAAATTCATTCAAGCCATTTGTGCTACTTATGTTGGTGTAGCATATTCATAACCTAGTTATCTTCTGATAATCATGCAAGCAATTGTTTGTTACTGAAAGATTGGCTTGTCACCGTTTACAGGATGGCAAAGCCGGAGGAGGCGACGGAGGGGCGGTTGCACCCAATGGTGCGATGCAGGAGGGAGAAGGTGCTGGCGTCTAGTAAGGCGATGATGGAGGTGGCGAGGGCGTCGTCTAGCTTGGCGGCAATGGCGTCATCCAGGAAGGCGGTGACGAGGGTGCGGTGACCTAGCATACCACTGCATGATGTAGTACACTATAGTCGTTGACATAACACCAATGAAACATCATTCACTAGTCTTACATCCCTCAGAGTGGTACAACAGAAACACAGTAGGTCCAAGACATGACTATAGGTTACAACTCGACTCTTTACAAAAGATCCAGAGAACACTCTAGGTTAAAGAGAGAAAAAGAAACTTCTTACAAAGAAGAATCAAAGTATAACAACTCCAAATCTATCATACTAATAAGACTAGTATCTGAACTATTGGGGCTTGCACTGCTGCTATTGAAATACTCTACAGAAATAGGTTCTATGGCTAGAGATTTTATTCCTATCGAATCAGTAACTTCGTCTTCATTTTAGTTGATGTATATGTTGACTTCCTTAACTTCATTGAAGAGCTTGACCTTTTGATGATGATTCTGTAGGGGTTCGTAGCATGGAAAACAAAAATTTTCTATCGCATACAAACAAACAAGCCAAGATCTATCTACTAGATTGTAGCAACGAGTCGATGGTATAACTTACCCTCGAAGATTCCAAAGCGTTTAACGAGAGCGGATTCTCGTGGGTGATGTAGTCGTACTCTTTCCGATCTCAAGATCGTGTAGACGATCCTTCCGGCGCCACGTTCCGGCAGCGCTCCCGCAGTCGGTCACACGTTCGGTACTCGACGAAGACCTTCCTCTCCCTTGTTCCAGCAGGCAGCGGAGGTTGTAGCACTCTCCTCGCGATTCCGGCAGCACAACGGCGTGGTACCGGAAGCAGAGGGGAAATCCCGCAGGGCTTCGCCTTAAGCCGGTGCGAGTATGGTGGAGCTTATGAGAGAGGCTATTAGTGGTCTAGTAATTAGACACACCAATTAGAAGGCTCTAAACCAATTAGAAGGCTCTAAACCGCTGGCTAAAGCAATTAGAAGCTCTAAACCAAAACGGCTCTAAACCGGAGGTAGAAGATAGGAACTTGTGTGTTCTAGGAGGGGAGCCCTGCCCCTCCTTTTATGGGTGGGGAGGCGCGGCCAGGGGAGGGGAGTCCCTCCCCAAGTCGGCCTTGGGCTGGGCGCCGGCTTGGAGGAGTGGGACTCCTCCTCCAAGTTGGTTCCAACTCCTCTTGCTTGTTTCCCACAGTTTCCTGTTTCCCACAGTTTCCTGTTTTAGCCGTTTGACTTTCAAACTGGCAATTTGACTTTCATGTTTTTGGAACAGCAAGAACACTTAGTACATGATGCAATCATTCAATGACACACTCATGTACCCTCCCCCCCCGGAGTGCCGGACAATCCGGAACCTTCTAGAACATTCCCGATGAAAACACCGGAATCATTCCCGAACTCCGAAACGGGACTTTCCTTATATGAATCTTATTCTCCGGACCATTCCGGATCACCTCGTGATATCCCGGATCCCATCCAAGACTCCGAACAACATTCGGTCTCTTTATCATAATACCATAACTACTCAAACAACGTCGAATCCTTAAGTGTGTCTCCCTACGGTTCGTGAATTATGCGGACATGATCGAGACACTTCTCCGAACAATAACCAATAGAGGAATCTGGAAATTCATATGGCTCCCACATATTTCTACGATTACTTTGCGATCGAATGAACCACTTACATACGATACCAATTTCCCTTTGTCTCACGATATGTTACTTATCCGAGGTTTATGATCGTCGGTATCTCTGCATACCTAGTTCAACCTCGTTACTGATAAGTACTCTTTTCTCGTTCCCGTGATATGTGATCCCTTGTGACCAAGTCACATGCTTGCAAGCTAATTGGATGACATTCCACCGAGAGGGCCCAGAGTATATCTATCCGTCATGTGGATGGACAAATCCCACTCTTGATCCATGTGTCTCAACCAATACTTTCCGAACACTCAATGCCACCTTTATAACCACCCAGTTACGGTGTGGTGTTTGATGTCATCAAAGCATCCATACGGTAAAGGTGATATGCATGATCTCATGGTCGAAGGAATTAGGTTACTATGTATCAGAAAGCATATAGCAATTGAACTATTGAAATGACTTGATCTTTATGCTACGCTTATCAATAGGAGTATGTCCACCATAGCATTCTCCTAATGATATGATCTTGTTGTTGATAACATCTCAATGTTCATGATATGGAAACCACAATCATTTAATCAACCAACAAGCTAGTGAAGTATAGAGGCTATACTAGGGACTTCAATTTAAGTTTACAATTCACACAAGTATTAATGGTTTCCTTGTTAATACTATTATAGCATGAATGTAAACATTTATCATAAACACAAAGATATAATAATAACTACATTTATTATTGCCTCTAGGGCATATCTCCAACAGTCTCCCACTTGCACTAGAGTCATCTAATCTAGATTACATGGTAATATACCGAACACCCATGGCAGTTTGGTGTTGGTCATGTTTTGCCCTCGGGAGAGGTTTAGTCAACGGATCCGCCACATTCAGATCTGTGTGTACTTTGCAAATCTTTATATCCCCATCCTGGATATGTTCTCGAATAGCATGAAAACGTAGCTTGATATGCTTCAGCTTCTTGTGTGACCTTGGTTCTTGCGCATTGGCTATGGCGCCCATGTTATCACAGTAGATAGACATTGGGTCCAGCGCACTAGGAACCACACCCAGCTCTGTAATGAACTCTTTCATCCATATCGCTTCTTGTGAAGCCTCCGAAGCAGCCATGTACCCCGATTCAGTTGAAGATCTCGCCACAACGCTTTGCTTTGCACTCCTCCAGCTAACTGATGCACCATTCAAAATAAATACGTATCCAGATTGTGATTTAGAATCATCCGGATCGGTGTTCCAACTAGCATCGGTGTAACCATTAACAACGAGCTGTTCATCACCTCCATAAGAAAGAACCATATCCTTAGTTCTTCTCAAGTACTTAAGGATGTTTTTGACCGCTGTCCAATGATCCACTCCTGGATCACTTTGATATCTGCTAGTTAGACTAACAGCATATGCGATGTCGGGTCTAGTACATAGCATGGCATACATTAGAGATCCTATGGCTGATGCATAGGGAGTCTTACTCATCCTTTCTCTATCTTCTGCCGATGTCGGACTTTGAGTTTTACTCAAGGTCGTATTGGGCAACATGGGCAAGAACCCTTTCTTGCTTTCTTCCATTCCAAACCTCTTTAGAACTTTGTCCAAATATGTACTCTGTGACAATGATATTTGGCGTTTCGATCTATCTCTGTAAATCTTTATGCCTAATATGTAAGCTGCTTCGCCAAGATCCTTCATTGAAAAACTATTATTCAAATATTCCTTGACACTATTAAGAAGGTCTACATCATTCCCAATCAACAATATGTCATCCACATACAGTATTAAGAATGCTACAGAGCTCCCACTCACTTTCTTGTAAATACAAGCTTCTCCATAAGTTTGTATAAAACCAAAACTTTTGATTACCTTATCAAAACGTTGATTCCAACTTCGGGATGCTTGCTTCAATCCATAGATGGACCGTTGAAGTTTGCATACCTTGTTAGCATCTTTAGGATCGACAAAACCTTTGGGTTGCATCATATACAACTCTTCATCAATGTCTCCATTGAGGAATGCTGTTTTGACATCCATCTGCCATATCTCATAATCATAATATGCAGCGATTGCTAACATAATCCTCACAGACTTTAGCTTCGCTACCGGTGAGAAAGTCTCATCGTAGTCAACTCCTTGAATTTGTCGAAACCCTTTTGCGACAAGTCGAGCTTTATAGACAGTAACATTACCATCAGCATCTGTTTTCTTCTTGAAAATACATTTGTTCTCGACAGCCTTCCGGCCATCCGGTAAGTCCACCAAAGTCCATACTTGGTTTTCGTACATGGATCCAATCTCGGATTTCATGGCTTCTTGCCATTTATTGGAATCTGGGCTCATCATCGCTTCCTCATATGTCTCGGGGTCATCGGTGTTGTCCACCACCATGACATTCATAACGGAATCATACCAATCTGGAGTGGTACGAGTTCTCGTTGACCTCCGAGGCTCTGTAGCAACTTCAACCGAAGTTTCATGATCACCATCATTAGCTTCCTCTCTTATTGGTGCAGGCACCACATGAACTTCTTCCGGTGCTGCGCTACTCGCAATTTCGAGAGAAGGTTCGACAACCTCGTCGAGTTCTACTTTCCTTCCAGTCAATTCTTTCGAGAGAAATTCCTTCTCTAGAAAGGATCCATTCTTGGCAACGAATGTTTTGCCTTCGGATCTATGATAGAAGATATACCCAATAGTTTCCTTCGGGTATCCTATGAAGACGCATTTTTCCGCTTTGGGTTCAAGCTTGTCCGGCTGTAACTTCTTTACATAGGCTTCGCATCCCCAAACTTTAAGGAACAACAATTTAGGTTTCTTCCCAAACCATAATTCATACGGTGTCGTTTCAACGGATTTAGACGGTGCCCTATTTAAAGTGAATGCGGTTGTTTCTAATGCATAACCCCAAAATGATAGCGGCAAATCTGTAAGTGACATCATAGAACGAACCATATCTAAGAGAGTTCGATTACGACGTTCGGACACACCATTACGCTGTGGTGTTCCCGGCGGTGTCAATTGTGAAAGTATTCCGCATTTCTTCAAATGCTCGCCAAACTCGTAACTTAGATATTCACCTCCACGATCAGAATGTAGAAATTTAATATTCTTGTTACGTTGATTCTCTACCTCACTTTGAAACTCCTTAAACTTCTCGAAAGTTTCAGACTTATGTTTCATGAAATAGATATACCCATATCTACTCAAGTCATCCGTGAAGGTAAGAACATAACGATAACCACCGCGCGATGCTACACTCATTGGACCACACACATCGGTATGTATGATTTCCAATAAGTCCGTAGCTCGCTCCATCATACCAGAAAATGGAGTCTTAGTCATTTTCCCCATCAGACATGCTTCGCATCTTTCAAGTGATTCAAAATCAAGTGATTCAAGAAGTCCATCGGAATGGAGTTTCTTCATACGTTTCACTCCGATGTGACCAAGACGACAGTGCCACATATAGGTCGAATTATCGCTTGATTTCAAACGTTTAGCCTCAATGTTGTTGATATGTGTATTTCCACTATCGAGATTCAATAAGAATAGACCATCTATCAAAGGTGCATGTGCGTAAAACATATTACTCATATAAATAGAACAACCATTATTCTCAGATTTAAACAAGTAACCGTCTCGCAATAAACAAGATCCTGATATAATGTTCATGCTCAACGCAGGCACCAAATAACAATTATTTAAGTATAAAACTAATCCCGATGGTAGATGAAGGGGTAGCGTGCCGACCGCGATCACATCAACCTTTGATCCGTTTCCCACGCGCATCGTCACCTCGTTCTTCGCTAGCTTCCGTTTATTCTGCAGCACCTGTTTCGAGTTACAAATATGAGCAACCGAACCAGTATCAAATACCCATGCACTACTACGAGTACTAGTGAGATACACATCAATAACATGTATATCAGATATACCTTTCTTCTTGATGTTGCCGTTCTTCAAATCCGCCAAGTACTTTGGGCAATTCCGCTTCCAGTGACCTTCTCCCTTGCAGTAAAAGCACTCAGTATCAGGCTTAGGTCCAGCCCTGGTCTTCTTCGTCGGCGTGGTAGCTTTCTTACCACCCTTCTTGAAGTGTCCCTTTTGCTTAGACTTGCCTTTCTTGAATTTGGTGGTCTTATTGACCAACAACACTTGGTGCTCTTTCTTGATCTCCACTTCTGCAGATTTCAACATGGCAAAGAGTTCTGGCAACGTCTTGTTCATGTTCTGCATGTTTTAGTTCATCACAAAGTTCTTGTAACTTGGTGGTAGTGATTGGAGGACACGGTAAATCCCCAAAGCATTAGGAAGCACTATACCCAAGCTTTGAAGTTTGTTTGCGTGCCCAGACATCTTAAGCACATGCTCACTGACGGAGCTGCCCTCTTCCATCTTGCAGTTAAAGAACTTTTCAGAAGCCTCATAGCTTTCAATTGCCGCATGAGTCTCAAAAATCAATTTGAGATCTTCGACAATATCATATGGGTCTGAATCCTCAAACCTTTTCTGAAGCTCCGATTCCAAACCATACAAGATAGCACACTGAACTATGGAGTACTGATTCTTCCGAGCGAGGTAAACATTCTTTACTTCATCGGGAGCATCAGCTGCAGGTGGGTCACCCAGCGGTGCATCCAGCACATAGGTCAAATTACCAGCTGTGAGGACAATCCTCAAATTGCGGAACCAATCCGCAAAGTTGCTTCCATTGTTTTTCAACTTTTCTTTCTCTAGGAACGCATTAAAATTGATGGTAGGGGCTGCCATTGATCTACAACATATTTGCAATAGTTTAGACTAAGTTTATGACAAATTGAGTTCAAATTAATAATAAATTAAACTAGGTGAACTCCCACTCAAAACAATATCCCTCACATTGTTTTAGTGATCACACGAACCAAATCCACCATATCAACACCGATCATCAAGAGAGTTGACATAGTTTCAATGGCGAACAATCGACATGTTCATCACATCTACTATATGATTCATGCTTTACCTTTCGGTGATCCGTGTTCCGAGACCATGTCTGTACATGCTAGGCTCGTCAAGATCAAACCTTAGTTTCTGCATGAGCAAATCTGGCTTGCTCACGTTGTATACACTTGCAGAATCTAACATACCCGATCATCACGTGGTGCTTCGAAACAACAAGCTTTAGCAACGGTGCTAACTAAGGGTGAACACTTTATGATTTGAAATTGATGTGCATGAGGGATCATCTTATAATGCTACCGTCGTCTACTAAGCAATACAAGATGCATAAAGGATTAACATCACATGCAATTCAATATATATGTGATATGATATGGCCTTTCTTCTTTGTGCTTCCGATCTCCATCTTCAAGCACGAACATGATCTCCATCATCACCGGCATTGCATCAAGGTCAATGACGCTTCTCCATGGTTGTCGTCCACCGGCTTCAACTATTACAACTACTTTGAATAGACACGCGGGTCTTAACATAAATTAAAGACAACCATATGGCTCCTGCCGGTTGCCAACTTACAATAAGGAACATTGCATACATCAAATATAATCACAATCATGGCCTATCACATCACTGCACACCCCTGCAAAACAAAGTTAGACGCCTCTACTTTCTTTGCATATTTTACGTGGTTTGGGGCTTTCAATAAGTGTCGTTCTAACTTACGAACAAGAACCACAACATTGATACTAGCATTGTTGATCACCCGTTGTAAATTGGATCTTAACTATGCTAGGAGAAACAGGCACCCGCAAAGCCACTTATGCAATACAAGTTGCATGTCAAGCGTGGAGCAAGTCTCATGAACGATGTCATGTAAAGTTAGCCCGGGCCGCTTCATCCCAACATACCGCAAGATGCAAAGTACACATGAAGTAATCGACAATAAAAGCATCAACGCCCACAATGACCATTGTGTTCTACTCGTGCAACAGATCTACATATAAACCTGGCTCTGATACCACTGTAGGGGTTCGTAGCATGGAAAACAAAAAATTTCTATCGCATACAAACAAACAAGCCAAGATCTATCTACTAGATTGTAGCAACGAGTCGATGGTATAACTTACCCTCGAAGATTCCAAAGCGTTTAACGAGAGCGGATTCTCGTGGGTGATGTAGTCGTACTCGTTCCGATCTCAAGATCGTGTAGACGATCCTTCCGGCGCCATGTTCCGGCAGCGCTCCCGCAGTCGGTCACACGTTCGGTACTCGACGAAGACCTTCCTCTCCCTTGTTCCAGCAGGCAGCGGAGGTTGTAGCACTCTCCTCGCGATTCCGGCAGCACAACGGCGTGGTACCGGAAGCAGAGGGGAAATCCCGCAGGGCTTCGCCTTAAGCCGGTGCGAGTATGGTGGAGCTTATGAGAGAGGCTATTAGTGGTCTAGTAATTAGACACACCAATTAGAAGGCTCTAAACCAATTAGAAGGCTCTAAACCGCTGGCTAAAGCAATTAGAAGCTCTAAACCAAAACGGCTCTAAACCGGAGGTAGAAGATAGGAACTTGTGTGTTCTAGGAGGGGAGCCCTGCCCCTCCTTTTATGGGTGGGGAGGCGCGGCCAGGGGAGGTGAGTCCCTCCCCAAGTCGGCCTTGGGCTGGGCGCCGGCTTGGAGGAGTGGGACTCCTCCTCCAAGTTGGTTCCAACTCCTCTTGCTTGTTTCCCACAGTTTCCTGTTTCCCACAGTTTCCTGTTTTAGCCGTTTGACTTTCAAACTGGCAATTTGACTTTCATGTTTTTGGAACAGCAAGAACACTTAGTACATGATGCAATCATTCAATGACACACTCATGTACCCTCCCCCCCCCCGGAGTGCCGGACAATCCGGAACCTTCTAGAACATTCCCGATGAAAACACCGGAATCATTCCCGAACTCCGAAACGGGACTTTCCTTATATGAATCTTATTCTCCGGACCATTCCGGATCACCTCGTGATATCCCGGATCCCATCCGAGACTCCGAACAACATTCGGTCTCTTTCTCATAATACCATAACTACTCAAACAACGTCGAATCCTTAAGTGTGTCTCCCTACGGTTCGTGAATTATGCGGACATGATCGAGACACTTCTCCGAACAATAACCAATAGAGGAATCTGGAAATTCATATGGCTCCCACATATTTCTACGATTACTTTGCGATCGAATGAACCACTTACATACGATACCAATTTCCCTTTGTCTCACGATATGTTACTTATCCGAGGTTTATGATCGTCGGTATCTCTGCATACCTAGTTCAACCTCGTTACTGATAAGTACTCTTTTCTCGTTCCCGTGATATGTGATCCCTTGTGACCAAGTCACATGCTTGCAAGCTAATTGGATGACATTCCACCGAGAGGGCCCAGAGTATATCTATCCGTCATGTGGATGGACAAATCCCACTCTTGATCCATGTGTCTCAACCAATACTTTCCGAACACTCAATGCCACCTTTATAACCACCCAGTTACGGTGTGGTGTTTGATGTCATCAAAGCATCCATACGGTAAAGGTGATATGCATGATCTCATGGTCGAAGGAATTAGGTTACTATGTATCAGAAAGCATATAGCAATTGAACTATTGAAATGACTTGATCTTTATGCTACGCTTATCAATAGGAGTATGTCCACCATAGCATTCTCCTAATGATATGATCTTGTTGTTGATAACATCTCAATGTTCATGATATGGAAACCACAATCATTTAATCAACCAACAAGCTAGTGAAGTATAGAGGCTATACTAGGGACTTCAATTTAAGTTTACAATTCACACAAGTATTAATGGTTTCCTTGTTAATACTATTATAGCATGAATGTAAACATTTATCATAAACACAAAGATATAATAATAACTACATTTATTATTGCCTCTAGGGCATATCTCCAACAGATTCCTGGAGCATAACTTGATGTAGACGTCGTCTTAATAGCTTCAAATCTAGCAAGGGTTAAGAAGATACGTTGAGTACGAGCGTACTTAGCAAGTTCACTATAAAAAGAGTGTTTGATGCACTATATCTACAGCCACAAACCATAGTTCGTAGGCAATGCAAGTTTTCGTAAACATTTATTCAAAGGTTGCTTTTATTCTGAAAAACTATGTACGTCAGCCTTCATGGGTTTACCAGAATTTTCATGGAGTTCCTTTCCCACCACGTTCGTAGCTCCTTCCCGAGACAGGGAGTAACAATTTACAGTTCTTACACTCTGCAGAGGTGCGTTACTTTACCCATGAGAGATCTTAGCTTTGTTGCACATCCGAGTTGCATTCTCGTCCACACTTCCTTGGTGTGGGGCTCATACTAAGATCCAAGCCAATCACTGCCCTCTCCGTGATCCCGTATGTCTGCACGATCCTTCGGGGCTGTCTCACCTCCGTTAAGCCCCCTTTCGGGCAGGCTAAAACCCTGATGAGTTCCCGAAGACTCTATGAGCTGGTGATGCCCCTGGCAAGTACCTTATAGGTCCAGCTAAACCTCCGACAGCCACTCATAGATAATCTAGACACCAAAAACGTGGGGCCTAAGGGTGCCCACCCATATGTTGGATCCGCACAAGGAATCACAACGTCACGTTAAGGTAGTCTTGCCTCCATACAAAAGGAAAATGATACAACTGACTTCTCCGTCCCATTCCAAATCTCATGGTTAACGCGTAATATACGACACAAGAATCACTGGCGACATTGGTTGTTAAGTCCTAGATGATATATTACTGAGCAGTGGTATTCCAACTGCCAAATTTAATAGATTAGCTGATCACCCTGAATCAGTAACCAATAGTTCACATTATTATCAAAAGTAGTGTTTTCTGACCTTTTTGAAATGCAGGTGATGACAACACTAGATTTGCAAAATATTTTACAGAAAATAATCAAAGGACATGAGCAAGTGAGAACTTGCCTTTTGTGATTGCAAGATTATGCACTCACGGTCTTCGAGACAATAAAAGATCCAATATCTGAAATCAGCATCATTGGTCCGGTAAAGACTAATGTTTAAAGAAGCAAGATGCCATTATGCATAAATAATTCTATGCAATTTGAAAGAGCATTTCCTATCCCTATGATTTTGATGTTTAATAACAACACACTTATCCATCTAATCGTGTGCTAAGTGTATTACAGGTTTGATAAGAGTGTGGCACAAATATTGACCTGTCCAAGTACCCTTGCCAAAAAACCAATGTGGCAACCGGTAGTACCGGAAAAATGACCGGTACTACCGCTTGGCACCGGTACTACCAGTCCTAGTACCGGTTGGACCCGTGCAAGGTTGGAAGGGATGATTTTTTCCTCAGTACCACCCGGTACCACGGAGCGGCACAACCGCTCCAACCGGTAATACCGCTTGAGACAAGCGGTACTACCGCTTGGACACGGTAGTACCGCTCAGCAGTACCGGGCAGAACTGAGGAAGGACCACCCCTCTCCTCGCTCAGTACCAATCGGTACTACCACCCTGACCGGTAGTACCACGTCTTACGACCGGTACTACCGCTGGGGGGTAGTACCGCAAGGGTGTACCGGGCAATACTGAAGCTGGCTCGACCAAGAATGGCATCTCCAGTACCTGGTCCGGTATTGGACCGGTAGTACCGCTTGAGTACCGGTAGTACCGGTGCACTTATTGCTCCAACGGCTAGATTTCTCCAAGGGGTATAAATACCCCGCCACCTACCTTGGGACAAGCTGCTCATTTCCATTAAAGTCAAGACCACCATTGGAGCCACCTAATCCACAAGATCTCTTCAATCCACCACCCAAAGTCCTTGGTCTTTGGATAATTGAAGGAGGAGGCCTTGATCTACTACTTCACCAAAAGAGATCTTCATTTACACCTCATTCAATTGATGGCCCCTTTGCTCTAGTGTTTTCTTGGAAACCCTAGTTCTAGATTTGGTTCTTACAAGCTTGTCTTTGATTGTCTTGACAGCTTGCTTGTATTTGGGAGCCTCCCCAAACTTGTAAAGGTGCCGGCTTCCACCTTGAAGGTTGTTGATATAGTGGAAGGTCGATCGATCCCGTTGGGGTGAGATTCATCGAAGAACAAGGGAGGCCTCTCATGGCGTTGGTGGTTTGAAACCATCCCGTCTCCAAACGTAGACGTACTTCCCCTCAAAAGGAAGGAACTACGGGAAACAAATCCTTGTGTCTCCGCGTCCACCACTTTGGTTACTTCTATCCTTTACTGCACTTTACTTACTTACTCTTGCTTAGTTGTGTATTAACTTGCTCATGTTTGTCATATAGGTAAATTCACCTTAGTTGCATTATCTAGAGAATTTACCTTATTGTCAAACCCTAATTTGAAAAAGAAGAAAATTTGAAGTAGCACCTATTCACCCCCCCTCTAGGTGCCCATATGATCCTTTCAATTGGTATTAGAGCCTCGACTCTTTATTTGGGCTTTACCGCCTAAGAGAATATGGGTAGCCACGAAGGGGATGGTGGTGGTGAGCCCACCACGGTGTCCATGGAAGATCTCAAAAACTTGGAAACAAGATTGACCTCTTCCTTGGTCAACGACGTCAAGAAGATGCTTGAGCAACTTCTTAAAGACAAAGAGAGCTCATCACCCCCATCTCCTCAAGAGGATCCTCCATCCGTTTTACCTAAAGGGAATACGCCGGTATCCCCCGAGGGTATGATGGTGGGGGGTAAACAAGACAATGCTAATTCCTCCACACAAAATGATGGGGGGAAGGGTGAGCACCGTGATTCATGGTACTCTCCCGACCCTCCAATCCCTCACCCTCATGTGTACAATAGAGGTGACCCACCTAAGCTTGAAGAATCTGCTACTTTTGCTCAATGGCAATCACTAATGAGAACTCATGTGCACAGCTCTTGCATTGAACTATGGAACATCATCGAGCATGGACTCTTTATTGGGGATCCTAACAACTTGACAAGAAGAGAGGTCGTCAATAGTCAACTCAATGCCACTGCTTTGGATATGATTCAACAAGGATTGGGTACAAAGGATTATCCACACATTGAGCACTTTAGCATTGCCAAGGAAGCTTGGGGTGCCCTCACGGTATTGTTTGTTGGAAATGAGAGTATGAGGAGGAACCGTTATGATGCACTAAGCAATGAAGCCGAAGGCTTCTACGTGATGGAAGGTTAAGATCATGAAGACATGTATCGAAGGCTCAATACCACCGCCACCGCGTTTAGAAATGTGGGTTCCTCACATGTAGATGATGCGTGGATAAAAAGGAAATATCTGAGCGCACTCATGCCCTTTGAGACCACCAACTTGAAGAGCCTACAAGGAAGACACATCTACCATCTCATGACCTCCAATGAAGTTATGCAAGAGATGGCCCCTTTCAAAGTTGCCGCCAAGAATGCCAAGGATGCCCGTGCTCGTGCCCTTGGTATGAGCAATGTTGTCAATGTTGCTTTGAAGGCCAAAGTTGTGGACCATGGGGATGAAGATGATAGTGATGAAGGCCTCTCCATGGACCACCCCGATGAAGTCAAGATTGCTCATAGTCAATATATGGCCTTCTATGCAAAGAACTTTTGGAAGAACCCCGCCAAGGCCAAGATGGAAATGCAACGGAGAAGCAACCCAAATGGGAAAAGAGAAAGTACCACTAGGTTGAGAACTTGCTTCAATTGCGGTGACCGCTATCACTTTGTGGCAAGTTGCCCCTATGATAAGGGAGAAGATCATGGTGGTAACCTTGTGATGAAGAAGACTCTCAAAGGATCTTATAAGAAACCCTTCATCAAGAAGAATCCCATCAACAAGAAGTTGGGAGAAATTGTCTTGATCACTCATGAAGAATACTCCTCCGACGATGAAGATGATGAGGAAGAAGAAACGTCTAATAGTATGGCAGCTCTAGCCACTACTTCTACTCTGACATTCTCACTCTTCGATTCTCCAAATGAGAATTCCCCATCAAGAACGTCACTTGCCTTATGGCAAGAGGAA
Organism: Avena sativa; assembly: GCA_916181665.1. NCBI lineage: Eukaryota > Viridiplantae > Streptophyta > Magnoliopsida > Poales > Poaceae > Avena > Avena sativa. The sequence goes on from OV702282.1 coordinate 413,388,810, forward strand.
CATAGACATATGCTTTCGGAGGGTCAAAGTGGGTGCTTGATAGTGGTTGCACAAGTCATATGACCGGAAGCTCATCTATTGTCAAGGACTTAAAGCCAAATGATGATCAAATCTCTGTGACATATGCCGACAAGTCAAAGTCTAAGGTAATGGGTTTCGGCAAGGTTGTGGTTGCTCACGACATTACACTCGTGAATGTCATGCTTGTTGAAACCCTTGGATACAATTTACTTTCAGTCCGTGCTCTTGGAAATATGGGCTTTGCCGTCTTTATTGATGTTGATATTGTGGTCCTCTTGTGGAGCAAGTCTCTCAAGGTCGCTTTTGTTGGGTACGTCGAACATGACTTGTATGTGGTGGACTTTTCGGGGCAAGCCACTATAAGTCCGATGTGCTTATTCGGAAAGGCCGATGTGGGTTGGCTATGGCATCGCCGACTAGCCCATTTCAATATGAGAACTTTGCAAAGTCTCCATAAGGAGGGCCATATTGTTGGACTAAAAGAAAATGTTTCCTTTGCCAAAGATCGTGTTTGCAGGGCATGTGTTCTAGGGAAGATGCATGATGATCCTCACAAGCCTAAGAACCGCATCAAGTCAACCAAGATCTTGGAGCTCCTTCATGTGGACCTCTTTGGTCCTCCATCTCATGCAAGTCTTGGTGGGAAGAAATATTGTTTGGTGATCGTTGATGACTTTTCAAGATACTCATGGGTATACTTCTTCAAGTTGAAGAGTGAGACCCAAAAGACTTTCATCGACTTCATCAACATGGTCCAACGACAATACAATCTTCCTGTGTTGATCATAAGAAATGAGAACGGCACCGAGTTCAAGAATTACACCTTGAATGATTTCCTTAGTGATGAGGGGATAAAACATCAATATTCCGCCGCATACACCCCTCAACAAAATGGTGTGGCCGAAAGGAAGAACCGGACTCTTATTGAGATGGCTAGGACCATGTTGGCAGAGTTTAAATCTCCATACAACTTTTGGGCCGAAGCCATCTCCACTGCGTGCCATGCTTCAAACCGGCTCTACCTCCGCAAAGAAATCAACAAGACTCCATATGAAATACTTACCGACAACAAGCCCAACATATCTTACTTCCGGGTGTTCGGCTGTAAGTGTTTCTATCTCATAAAAGGTGTTCGTTTGTCCAAATTCGAGTCTAAAGCATTAGAGGGTATTTTTGTTGGCTATGGTCTCGAATCTCACACTTATAGAATCTATTATAAGCTCTCCGGAGCCGTCATAGAATCTTGTAGTGTGACCTTCGAAGAATATGATGGTCCCCAAGGGGCGTTTTGATGCTTGTGATGCAGATGATGAAATGCCTCAGGATGCCATAGGAAGAATGGGTGTGGGATATATCCGCCCCGTTGAGGAACCCCTTATGGCGGATCGAGAAGAACTATGCTCCACTCAAGTGGAGCCCTCATCTTCACAACCTCAACATGATCCATCCACCGAAGAGGACAATGACTCAAGCCAAAGACAAGATGTGGACCCTCCACATGGTGATCAAATTGACAAATCTAGTCAAGGGGAGCTTGATTCATTCGCGAGGATGTCAAGTGGTGCCAAGGCAATTACTCAAGGAAGATCCATACAAACTTCTTTGAGACAAGCTCAAATTGATGCTAGAAGAACACTTGATCAATACCAAGGTCAATCTTTGCCTCCCAATGTAGAGTATGATTCCTATGATGATCAAGGTCAAGTTGATGGTCAAGACGAGGATCAAAATGATGAAGAGGGTCCCCCAAGAAACAACACAGAGATCCATGCTCGTCGCGAAGCTAGAAAGGAAAGAATGTTGGAATTAAGAGACCACTCTCTACAAAATGTTGTTGGTGACCTAAGGAAAGGCATTTCCACAAGAGCACAATTGAAGAGGTTCAGTGAACATCAAGCACACATCTCCATGATTGAACCTAAGAAAGTGTGGGAAGCTCTTGAAGATTCGGATTGGTTAGAAGCTATGCACAAAGAGATTAACAACTTTGAGAGAAACAAAGTATGGAAGTTAGTTGAGAAGCCAAAGGATTGCCGCAATGTTATTGGAACAAAGTGGATATTCAAGAACAAGCAAGATGAGCATGGAATTATAGTAAGGAACAAGGCTAGATTGGTTGCACAAGGGTATTCTCAAATTGAAGGCATTGACTATGGAGAGACTTATGCACCCGTGGCTCGCCTTGAGTCCATCCATATCCTTATTGCTTATGCGGCACATCATAACTTCAAGTTGCAACAAATGGATGTAGAAAGTGCATTTCTTTATAGTCCATTAAATGAATTGGTATATGTTAAGCAACCCCCGGGATTTGAGGACCCCAACTTCCCAAACCATGTCTACAAACTTGATAAGGCGCTCTATGGGCTCAAGCAAGCCCCACGCACGTGGTATGAGCACCTTAGAGAGTTATTGTTTGACCGTGGATTTGAGGTTGGGAAAATCGTTCCCACTCTTTTTACTAAGAGAGTCAATGGGGAGCTTTTTGTATGCCAAATATATGTTGATGATATTATATTTGGCTCATCTAACAAAGCTTTTAATGATGAATTCTCAAAGCTTATGACTAGTAGGTTTCGGATGTCTTTGATGGGGGAGTTGAGAGTATTTCTTGGCTTTGAGATCAAGCAAGTTAGAGGAGGGACATTCTTCAATCAAGCCAAGTATACTCAAGATATGCTCAAGAGATTCAAAATGCAAGATTTAAATGGAGCCCCTACTCCCATGGCTACAAAGACTCATCTAGAACAAAATCCAAATGTTAAAGATGTGGATCAAAAGGTATACCGGTCCATGATTGGTTCTTTGCTTTACCTTTGTGCATCTAGACCCGATATTGTGTTGAGTGTAGGTGTGTGTGCAAGATATCAAGCGGCTCCTAAAGAAAGCCATTTGATGGCGGTCAAGATAATCTTTCGATATTTAGTTCATACCCCATTTTATGGTCTTTGGTATCCTCAAGGCTCAACATTTGCTCTTTGTGGATACACGGATTCGGATTGGGTGGGTGATAAGGATGATAGAAAATCAACATCCGGGGCTTGCCAATTCCTTGGTAGGTCGTTGGTATGTTGGTCTTCTAAGAAGCAAAATTTTATATCTCTCTCCACCGCCGAAGCCGAGTATGTGGCAGCTGCTAGTGCTTGCACTCAATTGCTATGGATGAGGCAAACTTTAAAGTAATACGGTGTCCATTGTGACAAAGTGCCTCTTCTATGTGACAATGAAAGTGCCATCAAGATTGCCTACAACCCGGTGGATCACACATGGACAAAGCATATTGAGATTCGTCATCACTTCATTAGAGATCATGTTGCTCGAGGTGATATTGATCTATCATATGTGTCAACCAAAGATCAACTTGCCGATATCTTCACGAAGCCACTTGATGAAGCAAGATTTTGCTACTTGAGGAATGAACTAAATATCGTAGATTCAAGGAGCTTGACTTGATTATCTTACATTCTCACCTAATATTCGACCCATATTTGGTTTAGGTGTAGGCATGAACATAGGGGGAGTGCGGCCCTAATTGATTGGACTATCCCTCCCCCCATTATGCGCAAAGTAAACAAAATCATTCCTCTTAATATCATTTTGTGATATGTGAGCTTAATGATGAGTTTCGGTAATGGACCCAAGATATATCTTCGTGGTGCCAAGCCGAGTATACTCAAATATGGTGGCCTAGGCCACCGCCCCTCTCAATCGAGAGGTTATTGGTTTTACTCGTGTTTGTCATCTTTTGAGTTGTTTTCATTGATCTTAGTCTCATGCACTCTAGTTTGGTTTTTGACATCTTTTTATCGATTTTTAGAGTGCATGTGCTTCCCAGTACAATTATCTCAACCCAAGCATTTCTACTCCCTCACAAAACCCTCTCTCAATCCGCACAAGAATCACCCATTTTTCCTGGCCTTGGAATCAGGTGGGACCGGTACTACCGGTTGTATGAGCAGTACTACCGCCCCTGGGGAGTTCACAAGTCGTATCTTGGAAACTGCTCCAGGAGCGGTACTACCGCCCACATGTCCGGTACTATCGTCCACCGGTACTACCGGTTGCTGGACCGGTACTACCGCTCGCGAGCGGTAATACAGCTTCAGGAACCGGTACTACCGGTTGGCGGAGTCTGGTATATATTGGCGGAGCGTGGAGTGGCACCCATCAGTGCCCTATTCTCCCCCACGTTCTCCACAGATACCCGCGCCGCCACCGGAGCCCTTGACGCCGCCGGAGCCCTGTCGTGCCCTCCTCTCCCTGGATCCTCCTTGGATTCGGCCTCTTGGTAGGCTCCCCCTCCTTTCCACCGCCATGGATCCCGGTATAACCGCCTTTCTCTCTCCGTTTAATTTCCTCATCGGATCTAGGTTTTGGCATAGATTTGTGAAGAAATTGACATGTTGTAAGGTTGTACTGCCATACTTCCCTTGTTGCCTAGTAGAGTCGTTTATTTACAAATTATTGACGTCCTTTTGGTCCGTTTCTACCAGATCTGACGAACATGTACCGTTCAACCGGTAGTACCGGAACTTTTTCCGGTACTACCTCTTGCAAGCGGTACTACCGGTCGTCAGGTCCGGTAGTACCGGTCCCAACTGACATCAATTTTTCTGATAAATATTGGATTCGCCTTTTCTCCTTGTGATTCTTATGCCCTTACCCCCTTGTTGTTCTCCCTCGTGCTTTCACAGATGCAGGTGGTTCTAGGGGTGCACGCAAGCGCTCCAAAGCTAGCCGTGAGATTGTTGAGGAAGAGACGGAGTCTGAGGAAGAGGTTATGCCACAGCCAAGACGTCGTTCAAAGTTGCCTGCCACTCGAGGTGGCCGTGGGGGTCGTGAGGGGGTTACCAAGCACTCTGCTGGGCGTGGCAGCGCTCCCCCTTCTCGCCCCCCTTCCTCGGGGCGTACCAAGAGTTTCAGCTCAGGGCCATCAGGGCCAAGGAAACTGTCTGACATTTCTGAGTATGAGTTTCGGGCTCTAGGGATTGACAATGCATACTCCCGCAACCGTGACGAGGACAGAGAAGACAGTCTATTCTACAATAATTTCCAAGAGCGCGTCTATCATGAGGTTCTTATGACCAATATTCAGATGGTGGTGCCTCAGCAGTGGATTGACATGGAGCACATCAACAAGAACCTTGACTACTTTGCTGAAGCTAAGGAAATTTGCTCTCACCTTGGCTTGTTCCCTATTATGGAGTTCCAGTATGACTATGAGCCACTCCTCATTGCGCAGTTCTATGCCACCGCACATTTCCACACTGGCAGCTCTCGGAAGATCACCTGGATGACTCAAGGTGCAATCAAGGAAGCTACACTTGCGGAGTTTGCTGCAATATTGGGGTATGAAGATCGCGGCCGAGACATTCCTTGTGGTTTCCGCTGTCACATGCGGGATCACCCCTCCAAGAAGGATGTACTTACACCTATGTATCTCCAGGGCCGCGGGATTGCTGGCAAGATCAAGGATCTTCTCCCCACGTATGACATTCTCCATCGCATTTTCCGTGAGACTGTTGCTCTTCGTGCGGGCAACAAGGATGAGATACATGGGTTCTCTGTTGACTTGTTGTTCAACACCCTCCTCAACTGCGACTCAGGCACCCCTCTTGATGTGTCAGACTATATATGGAATGAGATGGTTGCTGCTGCACACTCTCGGAGGGTTCCACCATTTGCTCCATACATTATGGCCCTCATTGTGTCAAAATGCCCTCCCATTGCTAGGACACTATCCACTCGTCCTCTCATTGTGCACCGGCCCAAGGCACTCAAGATCAAGACACATGCTAAACCCCGTGTTGTGGTAGAAGAGGAGGAAGGGGATGACTCTGAGGATGCTGATAGTGGTCGTGACACAGACTATGTTGTCTCCCGCCGCAAGAATGCCAAGCCCTCTTGGGCCAAAAGGATGGAGGACAAGCTCAAGAAGATTTTCTACTTCCAAGTTGACAACCAGAAGTGCATGGATGAGGCGCATGTGTATGCCAAGAAAGCTAGTGCTCGGCAGAAGGACATGATGGCTGCCCAAGGTTTGACCGTCTTCGAGGGGTCCGAGACCAACATCACTCCAGAAGAACAGTGGATCTCTCAGCATAGCCTTTGGGACGATGATGTCTCTTCCTCGCACCGCGCTGCACCCCCCTACGAGGAGGACTTTGATGATGATGATGATGATGAGGAGGAGGATTGACTGTCGGGACGGTTGTCTTGCACTTGTCCCTTTTTGGCGTCTTGATGCCAAAGGGGTAGAAGTTGCACTTTAGGCACGGGTGTTGCATGGGAAGTCACAAGCTCGTTCTTATTTTGATCCTTTTATTGCTTGTGAACTTCAATTTCCCTCTATTTTATGTCTGAGACTATGTGGTTATGTCGTGGATCCATCTTGTGAGACTATGTGGTTTATGTCATGGATCCATCTTGTGATGATATGCGTTATCCATTGTCTATATATTTCTCATCAAAAGTTATTATGCAAAGGTATGGTTTCAAATGCTAGTATCTATATTTGTGCACCTATGTTGGGTTTGTAAAATAGAGGGGGAGGTTAGTTTCTACACATATAGGGGGATCCCCATCTCTATTTTACAAATGCCATGAGTTTCCTCATAAAATCATCTTGCAAAAGTGTGTTGTCATCAAACACCAAAAAGGGGGAGATTGAAAGAGCATTTCCTATCCCTCTGATTTTGATGTTTGATAACAACACACTTATCCGTCTAATCGTGTTCTAAGTGTATCACAGGTTTGATAAGAGTGTGGCACAAATATTGACCTGTCCAAGTACCCTTTCCAAAAAACCAATGTGGCAACCGGTAGTACCAAAAAAAATGACCGGTACTACCGCTTGGCACCGGTACTACCGGTCCTAGTACCGGTTTGACCCGTGCAAGGTTGGAAGGGATGATTTTTCCTTAGTACCACCCGGTACCACGGAGCGGCACTAACGCTCCAACCGGTAGTACCGCTTGAGACAAGCGGTACTACCGCTTGGACACGGTACTACCGCTCAGCAGTACCGGGCAGAACTGAGGAAGGACCACCCCTATCCTTCTCGCTCAGTACCAACCGGTACTTGGGACCGGTAGTACCGCCCTGACCGGTAGTACCGCGTCTTATGACCGGTACTACCGCTGGGGGTAGTACCGCAAGGGTGTACCAGGCAATACTGAAGCTGGCTCGACCAAGAATGGCATCTCTGGTACCTGGTCCGGTACTGGACCGGTAGTACCGCTTGCAAGAGGTACTATCGCTTGAGTACCGGTAGTACCGGTGCACTTATTGCTCCAACGGCCAGATTTCTCCAAGGGGTATAAATACCCATCCACCTACCTTGGGACAAGATGCTCATTTGCATTAAATTCAAGACCACCATTGGAGCCACCTAATCTGCAAGATCTCTTCAATCCACCACCCAAAGTCCTTGATCTTTGGGGAATCGAAGGAGGAGGCCTTGATCTACTACTGCACCAAAAGAGATCTTCATTTCCCCCTCATTCAATTGAGGGCCCCTTTGCTCTAGTGTTTTCTTGGAAACCTTTGTTCTAGATTTGGTTCTTACAAGCTTGTCTTTGATTGTCTTGATAGCTTGCTTGTATTTGGGAGCCTCCAGTTCAGTTGTGGATGTGTGCCCCAAACTTGTAAAGGTGCCGGCTTCCACCTTGAAGGTTGCCGATATAGTGGAAGGTGGATTGATCCCGTTGGGGTGAGATTCATCGGAGAACAAGGGATGCCTATCGTGGCATTGGTGGTTTGAAACCACTCCCTCTCCAAACGTAGACGTACTTCCCCTCAAAAGGAAGGAACTACGGGAAACAAATCCTTGTGTCTCCGCGTCCACCACTTTGGTTACTTCTATCCTTTACCGCACTTTACTTACTTACTCTTGCTTAGTTGTGTATTAACTTGCTCATGTTTGTCATATAGGTAAATTCACCTTATTTGCATTATCTAGAGAATTTACCTTATTGTCAAACCCTAATTTTAAAACGAAGAAAATTTGAAGTAGCAACTATTGACAATTTTATAATTTTATAATTCCCAAAGTGAAACTCTCAGTATAATTCCCAAAGTGAAACTCTCAGTATTAAAAATGAGTTGATCTTAGGTATCTTCTTTAAGATTGGGTTTATCTTTAAGTTTATTTCATAAGCAATGGCATTTATAAGGAACTTAAGTGTTAACAATCCAAGATATACAAGTAAGGATAAAGTAATGTGATTATGATTAATTGTTATCTGGTGACTAGGATAAAAGTCCTTGGGTTGAGTTGTTAAGAGTCGAAGGAACTGTTATATACTTGTTGTTTGAAGTGGCAAAAAGATTAACATTTGAAGAAACTAGTGTTTAGTTAAGGTTAATCAGTCTTGAGGGTTATTAGGTTTTACATTAGGGTTTGAGATGGTTATGAATGATGTTGAATTATCATATTTTAATTGATGGTACAAGTGACCAAAGTTAACTATAAAAACATGAATAAACTTCAAATGAGATGTTTATGATTGTTTAGACCAAAGTTAACTATAAAAATATAAGCGAATCTTACGATGTAGTGAGTTTTAGAACACCATCTAATTTTAGGCTTTTGACAAATATGATTATGGATTAATACTTAATAATTAAATTTAATGTATTTAATGTTTTATTAAGAAATGTGATTATTTCTTTCTTGGTAAATAAATTTAAAGAATTAACAAAGTGGTTTTTTTATTTTAGTAAAATAAGTAAATGAATTTTATTATCTAAGGTTATTAAAATGTTTTTGAATAATATACATAGTATTTTTCTAGTAAAATATACTTAATAAAGACCTTAAAAGTGAATTTTATTTATTTTTAAGTATTATGTTTACTTTTATAAAATTCTTCAAAGAATTAAGTGTCTTTAAATATTTGCTTTAGGTTCTATTTGTGAAACTCTAAGTTAGTATTTTTATAAAATAGTAGAGTTATTCTTATACACAAGATTGATTTTTTACACATTTTTTAGGGTTCTTTTCCATTTTCCTAAAATTCCATAAAACTATAAGTGTTTTTAAATATATGTTTTATTTTATTAGATGAAAATATACGCTAATATTTTTATTTCAAAAAGTATTATACATATATTTTTAAATGATTTTTAATTATTTTATGTCTTATCCCTATTTTTAGAAAATTCCTTAAAGGATTTCTTATAGTAAAATATTTAATTTAAATTTTATTCTGCTAAAATCTAAATTAATATTTTTTTATTGGATAGTCTTATATATAAATATATATAACAATTTTATATGTTATAAGTATTTCTAGGATTTGATATGAATTTTATATACATTGGAATTATTTTATAGAGTTTATTTAATAAAAAATGATTTGATGGTGGGCAAGTAGTTGGGTTGTGGCCCAATTGGATGTAACTGGATCTGGTCCAACGGACCGAGTTAGTTTGGCCCAACAGGTCGGCCGAGGTCGACCCAGTTCGGCTTGGTCATCACCTCTCACCCTGGCCCTTCTCTTCCTCCTCGCACCTGGGCACACCATGCACGCTCACGATCTTGACCCCGATTCCCCTCACGCGATGCAGCGAGGCGCCACCACCTTCGGCTCGATTTCGGCGAGCACAGCCCGTAGTGGCTGCCACCGCCGGTCGTATTCGACGCGCCCCGTCGGGATCTAACTATCTGTCCAATCTAATTTGGAAACCTTGCTCACCTTTGGCCGCCCTCATATTTTGGTGGTTCTAAATAGGGTTTCGGCTCTACTCCACCCCTGCCTTCTGTCGCCGCTTGGACGACATCTTCTGCAACCTCGGCGGTTCCTTCGATTGTGTTGGTGCTTGGATGTTGGTGTCGTGCTGGTAGGGTGGCTTGGTGACATGATGGTCGCGACTAGGCACAGGTGCAGCACCTCGTGCCCTTGTGCCGTCGTGCCGTGGCCTCCATCACTCATTGTTTCTTCTCTGTATCCTGCTTCCTCTCCGGCAAGTTGTGACTTGCCACATATTGGTGTTTCTCTCTCTGCCTCTCTTCTCTCCATCTATGTTTATCTTCTACTTCCATTCTTGATGAAGTGGCACCAACCTAGGTTTCCCCCCTTTCTCTGACCTAATTTCTACTGCCCATGACCAACCTTGATTAGAACCTTGTTGTCTTAAGTTGTTAGTGGCCTGTAGCTTGGGGCTATGTGTGTTTGATATTAGCTACCTCTAGGCTTTGGTAAATACTGGGAATTTCATAAGCTCAAAATGTGGTACTTAAGTATCCATGTTCCCCAATTCTGCTACTCTGTGACAGGTATTTGCACTGATGCTTCTGTATGTTAGTTTGAGTTTTGGTGACTCTACTAGAAAGATGATTTAGCATACTAGTTGTTGCTTATGGATTAAAATCACTGAACTCTGAACCTTTTGGTTTAGGGTGTTGTTGGCAATGCTCTTGTCATTAACTTGACAGTGGTTAAATAGCAGACTTGATTACTAATTGTAATTAGGGAATCTGATTACCTGAGGCTTAATTATTTTATGATTCCCCTGGTTGCTGGACATTGAATTGGCCAGGCATGAAAAATGTATGTTGAGCTGAACCTGACTCCAGTGGTTCTTTTTTATTGTTGAATAACCGGATGTTTGTCTATATGTGTGGAACCTTTGTTTATATGTTGAACTGAACCTATGGTTCAGTAATGATCTTGGTCCCTTATTGTATATATTCACCTAGAATGATTCCTAACCAAAGGTGGCTAGGAAAAGGATTTAAAATCATATTTGCTTAAAATTGATGTTGGATGCAAGTAATTAGTGGCTTCTGCTATTATCTGATCATGGAAATTGTATTGAAATGAGTTCTAGAAACACCTTCTAGAAAAATGGCTTATTCACTATCAAAACTGTCAGTGAGTTAAGGTGTAGCTTTGATTCCTAAAATTACAGCTAGGAAAATGATAAATACTATCTGGGTAATATTTGTAAGTGTAGATGGATGGCCAATATGAGTATTCTGTCAATATGACAACAATAATTTAAATGATTCCTAAATATCTTTAGGGAAATGATTTGTGGGTTTTGGAAAATGACCTTGAGCTTGTACCCAAGTAACTCTAAATCTGCTAGGTACAGAGGTGCTACCCTCTGGGGATGTGCCCTGTAACCTAGCAGCTGTGGGTATGTTTGTCTAGTCAAAACTAGATAATAGGATAATGATGTTGGTCTGAAGCCAAATAACTCAGGGATGATACTTACATGGTTTTCTATGTGGATCTGAGAGTTATCTCTTTCCTAAACCTCAACCTAGATACATGATTGAGATCAGATACTATGGTTGATTCTTGAGGAGGAAGTTCTTGATCCAGCCTATGATGCAAAGGCTGAGGCACTATTGGATAATAAGAAAAGATATTTATTTTTGGTGACTTTCATTCTATGTGATGAGCTTGCATAGCATCCCTATGCAAACTGAGAGAAGTATCCTTCTAATCCTCCTAGACAACCTCTAGTTGAAGGGTAGCTAGATTTGGATCATGTGTAACATAGCCATTATTTCTCTTGAATCTGATGGTGCAAGCTAATAAGAACAGGTGCTGCATGATCTAATTTATATTTTTGGACTTGTACATATTGTTGGTGGACTATTGGGGATCTTGATCTACTACTACTTTCTCTTCTAGTTCTGGTTGCATCTCATCCTTAATCTTCTCCTGCTCTTCTTCTTGTGATACTGATCTGCTCTTCCTTGTGATGCTGCTGATCTTGATCTACTCTTCCTTGTGATGTTGCTGATCTTGATCTACTCCTCCTTTTCCTAATTATTGGATGGCTTCTTGAAGCAACCATAAGTTGGGTGATGGTTTGGTAGAAAGATCTAGGATTCTTATTGATGTAGAAATGGTGATTTGCTGTTCTAGTGAAGAACAATGATGCGTGTGGATGAAGTCCCTGTGAGCAGAAATGGTGATGTCTATGGTTGCTACCTCAGAGGTGGTTGTTTTGGTTCCTTTTGCTCACTCTCCTATGTGTTAACAACTCACTGAGTGTGTGAATAAGGTGCTTGTGAGCTGTGTGCTTGCTTCATCGATGGATCTGTTCCTATCCAGAGTGTGCATTAGCAATCTTTGCTACAAGCACCCAATACTTATCCACTTACCCTACCTTACCTTATCTCTATAATTCAATTTGTTTGGATCCATTGCCAATGAAGTTAAGCTGAGGCTGATACACTGATAAGAACATATATTTACTCTTGGCACCTTATTTGGGATTAGCTCTATGATGATTTGAATAGGTGCATTGCACCTATATATCTGAGAGCACTCTTTCTAACACTAACCTCTCTTCTTCTGTTATCTTTGTTTGTCTTTCTTTTTTGTTTTACAGATATCAAGATCAAGAAGAGAATTTTCAAGACATGAAGATTTAGCTTAGGTTTCTTTATTATACTTGTTGTAATTTTTCTTTTTAGTACTTTCTTTTATTTTTGGGTAATACCAAAACATTGTAGTAATATAGTTTAGATTTTTGCTTCTGTAATGTTTATTCTTTTGTAATTCATTTATTTATTTGTAAAGACAATGTAATATTTATTTTCTTGCAATAAAGAATTCTTTTATTTATTTCAGTAATGTAATTCCTTTTTCTACTTATTTGTTTCCTGATACTTTACTATTATTCATTTATTGTAAAAGATCAATGTAATACTTACATGTATATATATTAATAAAGAATTCTTTTTATATCATTTCTGTAGTCATTTCATTTCAAGTTATTAAATATTTCCAATTTCCATTTGTGATTTTTTATAAATTCATTTGAATTTCAAATACATGTTTGAGCAACTCCCCCCCCCCCCCCCCCCAAAAAGAATTCTACAAAGGTCATGTCAAATCTATCGCACTTGCTCCGAAGTTTTCATCAGTACAAGAGAGATCCCGATCCCTCTATAGCTCTTTTAGTTTTGCGCGAAAATTTCCCGGATTTTCTTATGCATGAATGCAGTGCACAAACCCGTGTCCTGTCTATTTCCAGGTACTAATCCTAGGATGTTACAGAGGGCGTCGTCCAACTTGGTGGCAATGGCGTCGTCTAGGAAGGCGGTAGCGAGGGCGTCGTCCAGCTTGGCGGCAATGGCGTCATCTAGGAAGGTAGCAGCGAGGGTGTCGTCCAGCTTGGCGGCAATGGCGTCATCCAGGAAGGCGGCGAGGGCGTCATCTAGCTTGGCGGCAATGGTGTCGTCCAGGAAGGAGACGTAGAGGGTGGCCGAACTGCCGATGGTGCGATGTAGGAGGGCGAAGGTGTTGGCGTCCAGTAAGGCGACGATGACGGTAGCGAGGGCGTCACCCATGAATGCGAAAATGGCATCCTCTAGGAAGACGATGATGGCGGTGGCGAGGAAGATGGCGATGGTGTCGGTGAGGAAAACGGCGATGGCGTCGTCAATGGCAGCGATGGCGTCGTCCAAGAAGACGACCAAGGTGGTGTCTAGGGTGCCAGGAAATTGGTGATGCCGCGCAGCAGCGATGGAAGCGGCTAGAGGGATGTAACGGTGGTACGGGGGCATTTGTCGTGGTGGGGACGCAAGGTGCATGGTTTTAGGGAAACAGGATCGCGGATTGTTTCCTTAATTTTTGGCATCTGTTAAGGGACGAAGCAATTATACGTTGTGGGGTTTCCGTGTTGCAGAGTTTTAGTCTGTTCAAGCTAATTGTTAGGTGTACCAAAGAGTGGTTCGGCTAATATAAATTGTTGGATAGTGTTTAGATTGCCTAATCGTGCGGTTGTAAGACGTTTGCGTATGTGTGATGGTGTGTATTTAGCGAAATTCATGTTGGTGCCAGTAGTAGAGATAGTAGAGATAGAGATGGAGATAGAGATGTTTTTGAAGGAAGATCATACACATGCCTAGATAAGACGATTTATCCTAGTTTGGTTTGACCTAAGAGGTTGCATAACTGGTTCAGGGCTTGATTACTCTTTGGTAGACAAAAGAGTATATGCAATTTTAGAGTGCATTGACCTGTAGGAGCATGCACCCAACAAAGTCGGTCTTGTAGATCCTCCTGAAGGATGGACATCTGCAGAATAATAGCATTAAAATGAGATCACATAATTGAGAGGTTGAAACCCATCAACTTTGTGCCCCGTAGAGATTGTTAGCAGCTTGGGTCGCGCCACCTAGATAAAAATAGCTAACGAGCCTGAACACCTCAAAATCAACCGACATTTGTATCTAGCTCGCCACTCGAGGTCTCAAGTCACCTCTTTCTAGGTATGAGGAATATGCATCTCCATCGCTGCCACCGGAAAATGGGAAAAAAAAGGATCCGCCCTTCCCGCGAGTCAGAGATCGATAGCCTCTGCGCCAGACTATTGCCGCCACAAGAAGTCATCGTGCTGCCCCGCTGTCACAACTGCTTGGCCGCTGCCCCGACCTTGACCTCTACCTGCCACGAGGGCTCCTATAGTGCAAGGAGACAAACCCGCCGCTACCCTTGCTTATCGGCTTCCTCCGATGGGTCGAGGTGCACGGCGAGGAGAGGAGACGGAGGTGGGTAAGCTTTATATTTGGTAAAAGATAAATCAATGTCAGATTTGGCCTCTGTTTATATTACTCCTACATAAATGTATGTATAAGCAAGGGTTATACATTATATACATAAATACATTCTCAATTCAAAGCTCACCATACTATTACTCCCGTCAAGAAAAGCAGGTCGGCGGAGGCAAGAAATCAGGTTTCGACAGTATCCTCCGGAACATCGTCCCATCTAAACGTCATCCTTAGTATAGCGATCGGTATAACCCAAATCATGCACGCGCTAAGTATCTTCGCAACGAGTGGCGCATCACACACGAAGATCCCAACCGTAGAAATTATTCCCCAAGCGATCGCCAAACACTGCAAAGAACAAAGGAGCAAAAGCCATTAAGCCAGCTTGCACTTTCGATATGAGGTGTAAAACTTGAGCCGACAAATGCCGTCCTCCGAAAATAAAAATACTACTCCCTCCGTCTTAAAGTAAAATAGATATCGCAGATTTATTAAAATTTAAATGAATCTAGACACTATTTAGTATATAAAAACCTTCGACATCTATTTTGAGACGGAGGGAGTAGATATCCATTAATTGTTGCTAAAGAGAGTTTAGGAATTTGTTGTCCGGAAATTAATTTTAACTTTCTTTTTTGCATAGAACTTAATTAATTGATCATATTAGAACTCGGTTGGTTGATCTTATGTCCACACAAGACTTGGACAAGCTTTTTTTTTACACACCACCGCATCCATCTCTTCTTCTTTTGTAATGTCTATAAATATACTTAGAGGCTTACAGGTATACATCTGTTGCTAAGTTTGAGAAAGCAAGTAGTCCACATATAAATAGGTTCTGCAAATATCCGATAATCTACTAGTAGTCGTATCGAGTTGAGTATGCATCTTACCCTTGTGACGTGCTTCTCGCAGGGACTAGGCTTTCGGTCGGGGAGAGTCTCGATGAGTGGGACGCCGATCGCCACCCAGGCCTCATGCATCTGCTGCGGCGGCACGATGAGCGGGACGCCGATCGCCACCCTGCCTTCACGCTCGTCATTCATCTGCGGCAACGCACGGTAGGCCGCCGGTGGATACATCGGTGTTTTGCTTGGCAAGTTGGGAGAGTCGAGGTCTATATTCTGGGATCACGAATAAGAACTTTTGTTTTCGAAAGACCGATCGGCCAGGATCAGAGAGGTACAGTACAAGCTAGTACTACTAGTTATAATGCGTGAGGAAGTACGGATCCGACCGGGTATCGTAGACCATCGTCATCCCGTACGCGAATCGGACCCGTGCGCCATGAGGATGTGCTAATCCCAGTCTGTGGCGCACGCGCACCACTACACTCTGCAAGATCTGCAACGACCCTAGCCTGCTGCAGCTTGATGCATCTTGTGTGAGGATGGACGATGATTACAGCGCCAAGCCTATTGGTCTGGCTTTAGAGGGTCCGCCCATATTGGACACAATCGCTACAGGAACGGAGCTAGGCGCCCATGGTTGGAGGCTACGCCGATGGGCAAAAGTCTGGCTCGGTGGCGTAGGCCATGAGCTGGACGCCTTATGAAGCTGTCTCTTGGTGTAAAATTGTCCTCGGCGTAGGATAGCCTATGCTGATGGTTGTTCTCGGCATAGCTATTTTTCCTTTTATCTCATTAATCTTTGAAAAATTATAACTAAATCATTCTAATTCAGAAATATACAAATAATATATTAAAAATTTGCAGAAAAATAATATCTGGATGTCTGCACTTAAATATTAGATATTTATGATCAATAAAAATCTTCATGCTCGCCATTTTGACCATAGTTTAAATAAGTATAAAAAATTCAAAAACGATCAAAACAATGTGAAACATTCGCGTGGTGTCGTATTATGTGACATAGTTGAAAAAAAATATTAAACATGGTATATTGATTATGTCACAAAAAAACTTCATAAAATGACTTATCTCATTCGAGGTTTCCTTAATTTCGGCTCAAATGACTAATATTATGGCTAGAATCAAGGCATAGTTTGTGATAATATGCCCATATTGTGCATGCATGTGTATCATGGGATGAATAACAATGTTGCAGGAGAAAGTTTTTACTTTTCATTGCACCAAAAAGACATTTTCCATTTTCCGAGCACAAAAAGCGGGGGTTTGGTGAAGCAACCACCAAATGGCTAATTCAAAATGCTACCACCCTATTTTTTAAAAATACTAGACCACCTTACATGGACAATGTCTCAACACGGGGATATCAAACCTTTCGGTCCATTCTTGGTGAAAAGATAAATTCCTTCCGAATTAGTAGGAAGTGAGTCAGATATAAACTATAGGTACATGATCTGATGCTAATTATTTTTTACAAAAATCCTTTTTAGGTTTACAATATGCTATTTCATCAGGGCTCTAATACAAGTTTAGCGAGGCTCAGCACCGAGCTAAAAATCTTCATGCCCGTCGGTCGACAAAGTTTGACGATAGTTTAAAACGGGCATAAGAAATTCAAAAATGATCCAAACAATGCGAAACCTTTACGTGGTGTCATATTATGTGACATAGTTGGAAGAAAAAATATCAAACTTGGTATGTTGATTATGTCTCAAAAAAACCTTCACAAAATGACCTAACTCATTCGTGGTTTTCTGGCTTTTGGGTCAAATAACCAATGTTATGGCTAGAATCAAGATATAGTTTGTGACAATGTGCCCATATTGTGCATAATTGTGAATCATGGGATGGCGAACAATGTTGCAGGAGGAAGTTTTTCTTTTCGTCGCACCAAAAATCTATTTTTTGAGCGCAAAAAAGGGGTGTTTTGTGAACAACCACCAAATGGCTAATTCAAAATGCTACCACCCCATTTTTCTAAAATACTAGACTAATTTATATGGACAATATTCTAACAGGGGATCTCAAACCTTTCTGTCCACCCCTGGTGAAAAAGATAAATTCCTACCGAATCGGTAGGAAGTGGGTCAAATATAAACTACGAGTACATGATCTGATGCTCATGATTTTTTATATAAATCATTTTTAGATTCACAATATGTTATTTCATCAGAGATCCAATACATGTTTAGCGAGGCTCAGCCCCGAGCTAAGAATCTTCATGCCTGCCGTTTGACAAAGTTTGACGATAGTTTAAAACGGGATAAAAAATTAAAAAACGATCGAAACAATGCGAAACCTTCGCGTGGTGTTATATTATGTGACATAGTTAGAAGGAAAAATATCAAACTTGATATATTGATTATGTCTCAAAAAAACTTCACAAAATGACTTATTTCATTCGAGGTTTCTTGACTTTCGGGGTCAAATGACCAATACTATGGCTAGAATCAAGACATAGTTTGTGATAATATGTCCATATTATGCATGCATGTGCATCATGGGATGGAAAACAATGTCTATAATCACGGCATAGGTCGTGATAAGTTGATATGGATACCATATTTAAATTCCTCTTATTTTTCTGATCAATTTAGACATATTATTTATCGAAATCTGATTTACGGATTTAAAGATATTAATTATTACATAATAATTAAAAAATACAAAAAGTAAAATCATTATATTTTTATTGAAATTCAATAATATTTTTACTTATTCATTGTTGTTTTCTTAAATAATTGTCTGTATGACAACTACGTACAAATTGCTTCGTGGAAACTGATTTGGAAGAAACGGAGAAGTTAAGCGTACTAGAGGTGGAGTAGTGTGAGGATGTATGACCGACAAGTTTAACCAATACTGCAATTTGGTCAAAGGTTAAGTGTAATTAGTGTCAAAAATGTTCTGAGTGAGAGATTAACGATTCAAACAATTCAAAGATTAAAAAAAGTTTAGAAAAAATTATTATTTTTTACGACCGGCAGTTAGGCTATGCCGACAGAGCTATGCCGAGGACAAAGCCATCAGCGTAGCCTATGCCAAAGGCTATACCTGTGTTGACAGCCAGGAATGCGTGCGCTGAGGGAAGGCTAGCCTAAAGAGCCTACGCCGACGGCTGCCCTCGGCGTAGCCTACACTGATGGGGATCGTCACTAGGCCGATGCCTTTTTGTCGTCGGCACCTTGATCCATTCGTTAGTGTATGTTCATTTTGGTCCGTATAGATCGCCCACGACCACATTTTTCGGTCGTGTCCGTTTAGGTCAGGGGTGTTCCCAGCAGCCCGACACATTTTTTTCTCATCCATGTTTTTTATCAAAACAACTTAATTTACATAGGGAAAAAATAAAAAAGGAAAACCCTATAAAACCCTAGGTTACGTGCAGTGCCGGTGATCCCTACTCATCCTCGTCCTGGGAGAGGTCGATGAATGGTGGAAAGGTCCATGGCCAGTACATCGATCACGGCTGGTAGGGAGGGGAAACTTAGTCAGGCCACTTCCCTGGCCATGCAGGCGCCGGTGGAGGCGGAGATGGATGTCGTGCAGCCATTCCCGAGTCATGCAACGTCATGGCCCGCCCATCCCAACACGCCTCCTCCTTGAGATGGAAGGCCTCAACAGCGAGGCAGAAGGCATCCTCTAGGTCCAGGTACGGCGACATGATGGAGGCTCCCCCTGTTTGAAGATCGTCGGGTAGGATCGGTGGCCCTCGTGATCCACTGTGTCATCGTGGGTCTCCTCGCCAGGAATGTTTTCGTCACCCCATGGCGGCGATGGCTCCCAGTCCATGTGGTAGCTTTCGCTGTTGTCGATGTTGTCATCGAACACATGCAGCTCGACATGCACCCATTTCTTGCCGGAAATTGCCCAGGAACTACGGGTCACCGCGCCTCGTGCTCCTACTTTGGGAAAGCGACCCAGAATGGCGAGTGGAGGCGGTACACACGGTTATTCCGGACATCCTGCGGGAGCTAGCGACGGCGACGCTGGATCTCAGCGTCGAGCAGTGGCCCTTTCGATGGCACTAGCGGCACCGACACCCTGCTCCTATTGAGGTGTCAGCCACCCGGGATGTTGATGTCGTGGTACTCGCGGGGTTTCCCGTGTTCCAACTACGAGCGTGCCTCCTCCACAGGCACGTACCAGTGGTCACGGTTTCCCTGGATCCTCTAAGGATGTGCATCATGGTGTAGCCACAACGCGTCGTGCTGGCGCAAACAAATCGTGCGTGCATGGCGGCAGCAAAAGCAGCGCACATGAGGCGCGAGGAGACAGTCGGGGTGGCGATGTCAGTGATCGGTGACAGTGTCGACTGATACGTCGGAAACGTATCTATAATTTTTGATGTTCCATGCTTTTTTAGTATCTACTTTGCTTTGCTTTATCTACACTTTGAGGTGTTTTTATATGTTTTCTGGTACTAACCTATTAACAAGATGCCACAGTGCCAGTTGCCTGTTTTTTTCTGTTTTTGGTTCCATAAAGGCAGAAAATCAATATTCTCAGAATTGGACGGGACAAAAGCCAAAGTCAATATTTTACCGTGGGGAACACGAAGCTATAGTACGAGACGGAGGGGAGGCACCAGGGGGCCACACCCCCTGGCGGCGCGGGCTAGGGATAGCCACGCCTAGGGGGTGTGACCACCCTGGCTGCCCCCTGCCTCGCCTCTTCGCCTATAAAGACCCCTCGATGCAGAAACCCTAAGTACCCGATAAATATTCCACGAAACCGTCTTTAGCCGCCGCCACCATCGTCCCTAGATCGGGGGGATCTGAAGCTCTTCCCGGCACCCTGCCGGAGGGGAGATCATCCCGGAGGCCTTCTTCTTCATCATGCCAGCCTTCGGTATGAAGTGTGAGTAGTTCCACCTTGGACTACGGGTCCATGTAGTAGCTAGATGGTTGTATCTCCCCCTTTGTGCTACCATGTTTAGATCTTATGAGCTCCATTCATGATCAAGATCATCTATTTGTAATCATGCATGTTGTGTTTGCGGGGATCCGATGGATATTGAGATTACTATGTTAGATTGATTAATGGTTTTGTCTTATTGATTCTATCATGTCTATGTTGTTTGTGATCTTGCATGCTCTTCATTTCTAGTAGCTATCTTGGCCAAGTAGATGCTAGTGACTCTAAGAGGGGGTATTTATGCTATATAGTGGGTTCATGCCTCTATTTAATCTAAGGGAAGTGACAGAAATATCTAAGGTTGTAGATGTGTTGTTGCCACTAGGGATAAAACAATGGTCTCTTGTTCATGGAACAAGTGGATTGTTTACCTTACACACTTTGCTTAAAGCAGTTATCCATTGCTTGCAACTTAATATTGGAGGGGGTTCGGATGATAACCTGAAGGTGGATTTCTAGTCATAGATGCAGTTGGATGGTGGTCTATGTATCTTGTTGTATTGCCCAATCGAATCTCATAGGATCATGAATGTCCAATATTTCATTGTTATGCCTTGCTCGGTCCTGTCAGTTGCCCTGCTGTAATTTGTTTACCCAGCATGCCATGTTTGTTTATCTTAAGGAGAACACCTCTAGTGAACTATGGACCCCGGTACAATCTTTACCATTGATACATCTTCCACTGTTACTGTTTACTTTCTACAAACCATTATTACCTTCCACACCATACAGTTAATCCTTTGTTACAGCAACCGGTGAGATTGACAACCTCACTGTTCGTTGGGGCGAAGTCTTGAGTTTGTGTTGTGCAGGTCTCCAAGTTGCTAGCAACACCTTTGAGTCGTTTCCTTCCTCCTACAGGTTCGGTAACATCAGCTTATTACTGAGGGAAGACTTGCTGTTGTGGTCATCACACCTTGCTCTTGGGGTCTCCCAACGAAGCGCTACCACGCGAAATCAACAAGTTTATTGGCGCCGTTGCCGGGGAGGCTAAGGACGTCTTCACAAGGGGAGTCCTTCACAACCTTTCTCTTTACTTTGTTTTTGTTTTGCTTAGTTTATTTTGCTTGGTTTTTTTTGCCTATTTTTTATCAAAAACTCCAAAAAAATAGTTTAGTTTGGTTTGCCTTCTCTTATCAAAAACACACAAAAATTAGTTCCTGCTCTAATTGTTGTTGTTGTTGTTGGCTTGCTCCACTTTTGCCAAAATGAACTCTAATGAGAACACCAAGTTGTGTGACTTCACTAGCACAAACAACAATGATTTCCTAAGTACTCCTATTTCTCCACCTGCTCCTGATGCTACCTTTTATGAAATTAAGCCTGCTTTGTTGAATCTTGTGATGAGAGAGCAATTTTCTGGTGCTAGTTCTGATGATGCTGCTGCCCACCTCAATAACTTTGTTGAACTTTGTGAGATGCAAAAATATAAGGATGTAGATGGAGACATTATTAAGCTCAAGTTGTTTCCTTTCTCCTTGAGAGGAAAAGCTAAAGAATGGTTGTTATCCTTGCCTAGAAATAGTATTGATTCTTGGATTAAGTGCAAAGATGCTTTTATTGAAAAGTACTACCCTCCTGCTAAGATTATATCTATGAGAAGTGATATTATGAAATTTAAACAACTTGATAATGAACATGTTGCTCAAGCTTGGGAAAGAATTAAATCTTTGGTTAAGAATTGTCCCACTCATGGACTTACTACTTGGATGATTATCCAGACTTTTTATGCAGGTTTGAACTTCTCTTCAAGAAACCTGTTGGATTCAGCTGCTGGAGGTACCTTTATGACCATCACCTTGGGTGCTGCAACAAAACTCCTTGATAATATGATGGTTAATTATTCTGAATGGCACACTGAGAGAGCTCCACATGCTAAGAAAGTAAATTCTGTTGAAAAAACCTCCTCTTTGAGTGATAAGATTGATGTTATCATGGCTATGCTTGTTAATGGGAAAGCTCCTTTAGATCCTAATAATGTTCCCTTTGCCTCTTTGATTGCTCAAGAAGAGCAAGTTGATGTGAACTTCATTATAAACAACAATGCCTATAGGAATAATTTTGGTAGTAACAACAATTATAGGCCTTATCCTCTTAATAATGGAAATACCTATGGAAACTTCTACAACAATACTAGAAGTGCCCCCTCTGAACTTGAAGTCATGCTCAAAGACTTTATTAGTAAACAAACCACTTTCAATAATACTATGGAAGAAAAGCTTTTGAATGTTGAGAAAAATATTTCCTCTTTGTCTGAAACATAGTCCTCTTTGATTAATAAAATGGCTGCTAAACCTGAAATTTGGAAAGTACCTTTGTGGCTACTCATGCCATACAAGTTACTATTGATGAAAATGTTAGACTGTTAGCCCAACTGCATGCTAAATGGGAAAGAGAAGCTGAAATTGCTAGAAACAATAGTGTGTGCACTATCACCACCACCAATATGGATTCCACTGAACCACAAGAAGTCCCTATTCCTCCTACAACAATGCCTACACCCAATGAATATACTACTAGTGATGCTAAGTTTGATTTTTATCTTGATGGTTACAATAGTTCTGAAGTGATTATGTTCCTACAAAAGCTTGCTAGAAGTCCTGATGCTAGTGATATGAATGTGGCTTTCACCAAACACATTACAGATGCTCTTATTAAATTAAGGAAGAGAAGTTGAAACACAAAGCCTCTATTCCTAGGAAAGTAGAAGATAGTTGGGAACCCACTATTAATATGCAAGTGAATGACTTTGATCTCAAAGCTTCATGTGACCTTAGTTCTAGTGTCTCTATTATGCCTAGAAAGATTTATGAAATGCTTGATTTGCCACATTTGGAAGATTGTTATTTGGATGTCCCGCTTAATGATAATGCTAAAAAGAAACTCATGGGGAGTGTTAATGATGTTATTATTATGGTAACAATGCTTATGTCCCTGTTGATCTCTATGTTTTGGATGTTGAATACAATGCTTCTTGTCCTATTAATTTAGGAAGACCATTTCTTAGAACTGTTGGTGCCATCATTGATATGAAAGAAGGCACCATTAAATATCAATTTCCATTAAATAAAGCTATTGAACACTTCCCTATGAGGAGAGAGAAGTTTCTTTTTGCTCCTCCTTTGAAAGCAAGGTTTTATGTTAATGCTTCTTCATTTAAAAATACTTGATTCTTGCTTCTTGTGCCTAACTTAAAGGAGTTAAAGAAAATTACTTATTGGGAGATATCCAAAAGTTTTCTTGAGTCTTGAAAGTTATTACTTCAGTAATGACCTCTCCTTATCCTTTTTATTTGCCTTTTGTGCCAAGAATGACCTCTAATGAGAGGGAAGTAAGATTTGGGGAGTTGCTGTCCCGAAACAGATTTTTGTGCTCCGCCGTAAAAATTTGTGAGGAATCTTTGTAAGTCGTATTGACCTGATATTTCTGAATAAATCCCCCATTATGTTAGCTAACTTTCGTTAGTTCGATACTTTTTTATTTGACCAACATAAGGTCTTCGAAAAAATCAGTTTCTACCTGCTGGTCTGTTTTGACAGATTTCTGCCATTATTTGCATTTGCTTCTTATTGATTCCTTTTTGGGTTCTTTTTGGGAAATTGAGCTTTTTGAGGGAATTGCTACAGTAGCTTGCGTTTTTAGTGAAAAAAATTCCGTTCTAAAGCTAAACCCAAAGGTCTATTATCTTTTGAATACACTAATGTTGCTAATGAAGATTGTGTGAAGTTTTGTATGAAGAAAAAATTTCAGGTGTAGAGAGAGAATGATGTAATGGGATGAAGAATGGAAAAAATCTCAAGATTTGGAATGCCACCCCGTTTCACCCCAAGAAATATTCAAGAGGTATAAGCGTCAAATCGGGGATGCCCAAGGCATCCCCTTCTTCATCAATAAAAAGTTCAGGTCTTTCTAGACACTTCGTTTTTGTTGTTTCATGCACTATTGTGTTGTTCTTGGAGCGTCTTAGTTTTCATTTGGTTTGCTTAGTTTGCTTGAATAAATTACTTTGGACCCCCGTTCTCGCTATGTTGTTTCAAATAAGTTGATTGGTGTTGGAGAGGAGTAGAAAGTTCTTGCTTGAGTAGTACAAGAGGATCTTGCTTTGACTGTGACTTAGACTTTATCATGTCATGCTAGATGTTGTGTTGACCTTATGCTTAGTGATTATTGTTGTAGCATGACTTGTTCCAAACAATTGGGATTGCTTAGTGTGCCTTGAAGGAATCATGCGTTGTTTTAGCATACAAAAGCATAGTATTGTGGTATTCTCATTTGATGCTTTGTTTGGGTTGACGTGGCACATGCTCACACCATGTTATGACTATTAACAAGTCACCATAGCCTCTATGATCATTTAGTCCTTGACTTGTAGTACCACTTTATGCTTTGATTAATAATGTTTTGTCACTCTGCATGATTATGGCAATTATTGCTCTTTTAGTTGGTCGCTCCCAGTCTTTTGCTAGCCTCCACTTGTATGAGTAATCTCTACTCATGCATCCAACTTCCAAGAAACCAAGTTATTCCAAAGTGTCCACTATAAATTCCTATGCATGGTGTGTTACACCATTCCAAGTATATTCTTGTTTTCATCTATCTTCCAATTAAAAAGTATTTTGTTATGTGAAAACTTAGTGATTAAAGCTCTCATAAACTTGATGGCACACTTTATTTTTCATGCCCCTAATAAACTTGAACTATTGTGTCATCTATGTTGTATATGCTTGCACTTATACGTCGGAATTAGCAGAACCGTGCTGTCACAGGGAACACTTTCAACGCATGTAAATATGTACCCAATTGATATCATGCTTTTTTGTCTATGGATGTCGTCGGTGTAAAATGAAAGGGGGGCTTGTAAGTCTATGGATTTATGTATGTGTGTGTTAGATAAACGTCCGGGCCGCTAGCCTAAGCCATGCCTAATCATGGTGGAAACTTGCAGCATCGCCATAATGACATCTATGAAGCATTCTTCTTATAAAAAAGAGATAGAAAAAAGATATTGGGAAAAAGAAAAAATATGAGAAAAGAGGAAAGAGAGAAAAAAGCACCATATTTTTATGGTAAATCAGAAGATTGCTGGGGTGTTCATTGTCTGCTTGCCTTGTCATTTTGATTATGGGATAGCTCCTGTATCATGTGTAAGGGGTACCCCGTTGGCGGTTCTCTATGATACACATGTACTTACTATGACAAGAACTTCCAAGTAACTAAACTTGAGTAGCATGAGGAGCGGCTCTCGTATTCAAGGGACATGAGATTGCCAACTTATACTTTGTCAAGCATATACTCCATAGTTTGTTCACTTTAACCTTAATCACTTCAAGATGCTTATGATAGGGGCAATGAGAGCTCAAAGCTAACAAGTACCATAATTTTTGGAAGCTCTTTTTAAAACTTGAAATTCCTGCTTCCCTATATGAAGGGCCTTTCGTCCACTATTATATTGAGTCTCCACCTTCTACCCTTAGGCACCAGTTAAGAGAGCATAGTTGCCATTCTTAGTTCTATGTGCATTGTCCCAAAACTTATTGATTGATGCATATTGTTGTTATTACTTGTTCTTGTGATATTTGTATCTAGTCACTCTTATGAACTTTGAAGGTGTCCTATGCATCTATTTGCTACTCCATGAGGGTCAATCTGAATGCCACTATGCTATGTTTTCTGTATGTGAAACAAACAAACATTTTTAAATGCATGTTATTCATGATCTTTGTTTGTAACCTTTCATGTTGCATGCATATTACTTTGTCTTACTGTTAGAACTCCATCTTTCATGCTCATGTTTAGAGTTCTTTGATCCTAGCTTTCAATGCTTGCAAATGGTTTGATCTTGATTTTTATGGTGCATGTCACCCCAAAAATTATTCTATTTATCACTTACCTACTCGAGGACGACCATGAGTTAAGCTTGGAGATGCTTGATACGTCGGAAACGTATCTATAATTTTTTATGTCCATGCTTGTTTAGTATCTACTTTGATTTGATTTGTCTACACTTTGAGGTGTTTTGATATGTTTTCTAGTACTAACCTATTAACAAGATGCCACAGTGCCAGTTGCCTGTTTTCTTCTGTTTTTGGTTCCAGAAAGGCAGAAAATCAAGATTCTTGGAATTGTACGGGACAAAAGCTAAAGTCAATATTTTACCGTGGGGAACACGGAGCCAGAGTACGAGACGGAGGGGAGGCACCAGGCTGCCACACCCCCTGGCGGCATGGGCTAGGGCTAGCCGCGCCTGGGGGGTGTGACCACCCTGGCCGCACCCATGACTCGCCTCTTCGCCTATAAAGAGCCCCCGATGCAGAAACCCTAAGTACTCGATCAATATTCCACCATCGTACCTAGATCGGGAGATCTGAAGCTCTTCCCGACACCCTGTCGGAGGGGAGATCATCCCGGAGGCCTTCTTCTTCATCATGCCAGCCTCCGGTATGAAGTGTGAGTAGTTCCACCTTGGACTACGGGTCCATGGAGTAGCTAGATGGTTGTATCTCCCCCTTTGTGCTACCATGTTTAGATCTTGTGAGCTCCGTTCATGATCAAGATCATCTATTTGTAATCATGCATGTTGTGTTTGCGGGGATCCGATGGATATTGAGATTACTATGTCAGATTGATTAATGGTTTTGTCTTATTGATTCTATCATGTCTGTGTTGTTTGTGATCTTGCATGCTCTCTGTTTCTAGTAGCTATCTTGGCCAAGTAGATGCTAGTGACTCTAAGAGGGGGTATTTATGCTATATAGTGGGTTCATGCCTCTATTTAATCTAAGGGAAGTGACAGAAATCTCTAAGGTTGTAGATGTGTTGTTGCCACTAGGGAGAAAACAACGGTCTCTTGTTCATGGAACAAGTGGATTGTTTACCTTACACACTTTGCTTAAAGCAGTTATTCGTTGCTTGAAACTTAATACTGGAGGGGGTTCAGATGATAACCTGAAGGTGGATTTCTAGTCATAGATGCAGTTGGATGACCGTCTATGTATCTTGTTGTATTGCCCAATCGAATCTCATAGGATCATGAATGTCTAGTATTGCATTGTTATGCCTTGCTCAGTCCTATCAATTGCCCTGCTGTAATTCGTTTACCCAGCATGCCATGTTTGTTTATCTTAAGGACAACACCTCTAGTGAACTATGGACCCCGGTCCAATCTTTACCATTGATACATCTTCCACCGTCACTGTTTACTTTCTGCAAACCACTATTACCTTCCACACCATACAATTAATCCTTTGTTACAGAAACCGGTGAGATTGAAAACCTCACTGTTTGTTAGGGCAAAGTCTTGAGTTTGTGTTGTGTAGGTCTCCAAGTTGCTAGCAACACCTTTGAGTCATTTCCTTCCTCCTACTGGTTCGATAACCTCGGTTTCTTACTGAGGGAAGACTTGCTGATGTGCTCATCACACCGTGATTTTGGGGTCTCCCAACGAAGCGCTACCACGCACCATCATTAACCCAAAGAAGATTTGTGGTCATTATTCGAAGTGTTCTTCCATCAGGATGGCATGGCTACGGGTTATGGGAGGGTAGGTGGGATAGCCTTGAAGTGGCAATGGCGCGGGTGGTGTGGGAATACTGGGTGCCCACTAGTAAAGTTACTTCAATTAAAATTCGGATCTACTATTCTTCATCGATTACTATCACACTATGTCTACTTTGTATAGTTGCTCGACATGTAAGGAAATAAAAGCATCAGGGATTATGCAGGTGTATTTTTTTCCTTCTAGGGTCGATTGTATGTTTCCATGAAATATACATGGTCTATGGGCGGCCAAGTCTTTCCCCCTCCAAGAAGGTGGGCGGCGGCCATAAGGGGGAAACTTGCCCCCCAAGTTGGCCCCCCAACCATGTGGCTAGGGTTTCCCATGTGGGGGCGCATGGGCCTTGGGGGTAAGGTGTCCTGGCTCATGTAGGCTTGTGTGCCACCTCGTTGGTCCATGTGGGCCCTCCAGGACAAGTAGGCCCCATAATGGGACCCACTAGAACATTCTAGAACTCTCATTCTTTACCAAAAAACTACGAATGTTTTCAGAAACCCTAAAACACTTTCCCATGTATGAATATTATTCTCAAGACCATTCTAAAGCTCCTCATGATGTATAGGATCCCATATGATACTCTTAATCACAATTGGATACCACCATCTTAACATCTCATCAAACCCTAGCGACATCGAATGTTAAGAGTGTGATCATACGAGTTCGATAACATGTGGACATAATAGAGATAACCTCTCTGGTCAATAACCAATAGCGGGACCATGGATGCCTATAATGGTTCCCACATATTCTACGAAGATCTTTCATCGGTCGAACCACGACGCCGAGGATTCAAACAATCTCGTATACAATTCATTTTGTCTCGCTATATGTAACTTGCTTAAGATCTTATTGTCGGTATCACCATACATAGTTCAATATCGTTACTGAAAATTTATCTTTACTTGTTCTGTAAAACAATATCCCCGTGACTAAACTCATTAGTCACACGCTTGCAAGCTACTTAGGATGTTATTTTATCGAGAGGGCCCAATGATATCTCTCTGTCACGTGGAGTGACAAATCCCCCTCTTGATTCATGCAACCGAACAAGTACTTTTGAGATACCTAGAGAACACATTTATAATCACCCAATTATGAAGTGATGGTCGGTGTCCACATCGTTCCAGTACCAGGTAGTAACATGATCTCATGGACTAAGGAAATGATACTTGACATTTAGAAAGCTACAACAATTAAAATTTTGTGATAAAATCAAATTGCTATGCTTAGGTTGGGTCTATCTATCACATCATTCTCCCAATTATATGACCTCATCATTAAATGGCAACACATGTTCATGTTAGAAAACCTTAACTATCATTTAATCAATGAGATAGTCTGGTAGAGGTTTACTAGGGACACAATGTTGTTTATGTATCTACACATGTATTTAGTTTTCGGTTAATACAATTCTAGCATGGAGAATAAACATTTATCATGAAAAATAAAATAGATAATAACAAATTTATTATTTCCTCTAGGGCAATATTTCCAACATTTTCACCCTTTGTTTGGAACTCGAATGAAATATTTTTCCTTCAAACCACCAAAAATTGTTGGGATTGTTCGTGCCCAAATAGGATCATGCAAATCACTGCGCTCACATGCTATATCAAGCGATTTATTTAGGACAAAAAGTCTCTTAAATTCCCTAAAAAAACAAGTTTCACCTGTCCCACCAAAACAAATTCACCGTACCCTCTACTCTCTTCAATCATCGAGATAATACATTCCCCTCCTTCCCTTAAAACAACTAAATCATTTCTTTGTCACTCAAGAACACTTCTAATTACTTGTCCATTAAATATTTGAACCACGAGCAAATTAAAATATAAATAATTTATACTAAGTTTTTATACTTCTCTAGTTCTTATTTTAGCATGATGCCTACTTAACAAGTAAGTTTGTGTTACTTCTTTGGAATAATTGACCGTATATTTTGAATCGTTACTAAATATTAGTTTTAGTGTTCTTTGTTATCTGTTGTAATGTATCATAAAAATACTCTTTTTTTGCTAAATTTCAATTGAATTTCACAGCATAAGTTATTTCTTAGATTAGTTTTTTGACGATTACACAATCTATATGCATATGTTTTTGTGGCATAGATCTAACGAATATCTTAATACCAGTTTGTGTGTGATTAGATATGCATATTTATATAACTTCTACGGTGTTAATTTAATCATCGATGTAATTCTTACATTCATTCTATAACCAAATGTGCCTTATAAGTACAATGGATTTAACGTTAAGTTGACACCATGGGCGTTCTTTGTACTTGGTATTGAAATATAGTATTTTTGTTATAATCATAGAAGAACATAAAATGGCTTGGATTAACTTATTTTTCTATGCATAGCTGTCATCCACCTGCAGAGCTTGCGCTGCCCCCTACCTCCATAATCCCCGCTGAGATCCAGCTGCCATCTCTCGCCGCTAGCGGATCCAGTCCAAGATCACTTGGACCCCGTGTCACATGGATCGCCACCACGATCACAGCAAAAGCCGCTGCCTCCACACGCCTGCACGCTACCACCCACGCCCAACTGGAAGAGACCCTCACCGCCTAAGCTCCACCACCACCACAGCGTACCGTCTGCCAGGCCGAGGACCCCCGATCTCCTCGCCTAGCGCGCAAGTAAGATCACGACTATTTCTAGTGGTAGGGAGGCCGGGAGATTTGCAAAAAATTGACTTGTGAACAGATTCACAAAATGAGCTTGCGACGAAACTATTTTACCCGACTAATCCTTTTTAGTGCCTAACAAAAAGGTTCACACTACACAGTGTTGCGCCTTTGTCATAGGTGATATGCCTCCTACCAGCGTGGCGGCTACGAGGCTAGGTCGGGCCCCACTCGTGGATGTGTAGCGCCTATGTGTTGGGTGCTACATAGGCATCGCGCCTAAATGTGAGGCACTACACTATGAAAACTTAACACCACGCATGGGTTGCCTCCCATCCCTACCCGCACACAGCTTGTCCATCCCAGGCAAGAAGAATAGAGGGGAGGAGCCCCGGTTCCCCTCTTCCACCCCTCTCCCAAATCCATCAAATCTGAAGCCCCCATTGTGGTTTGGGGCCCCAATCTCCCCCTCAAGGTATTCTCCTTTGATACCCTCTTTTTCATCCAATAAATATTTATATTTGAGCCTCTTTTTCTTGAAACCATAGGTCTAGATGGATTCATGTTTTGGCTGATCTGTGCATATTGTTTGGTGATCTAGGAGTTGTATTCATGGAGGAATGCAAGTGTGTTGTTCATTTGTATTGTATATCATGGTTGCATATGAATTTTTATATATGTATAAAAATATGCTCACATATGCTTTTGTAATTTCTTGTACTATCTATGTATGATTCACATATTAAAGAAAGGTCACATATATGGTTGTAGAATGAAATAATGGCCACATAGGAAGAACTACTCACATATGTATTATTGTTTGGAATATATATGTAGGATGGTGTGGCAACTCGATGATTATTATAATGTTAAACACCGAGGCTACTTGATGGTGGAGAATAATATGGTAATGAAAACATAGTTGGACTTGTTTGTTTTCATTTTGCATTGATTGATATGTGTAGGATAATGCATAATGTTTTGACTTGTATTTATGCAGAATCTTGGACCCCTGAAGATTCAGTCTCATGGCGCGTCCTCGAGTGACATGTCATAGTATGAGCGGTACACTCTGTACATAGAGACGCTAGGCCTCCTCCCGTTCATCATGCTTGTGAGCCGCTCAATGCCAAACCTGAACGCAGATGCTATCATCGCACTTGTAGACCGGTGGAGACTGGAGACTCACACTTTCGAACTCTGGACCGGCAAGATCACTCCTACTCTTCAGGATGTATCCATGATCCTTGCACTTCCTATTGTGGGGAAGCCTCTGAGTAGGAGCAAAGATTCTGACGGGTGGTGCCAAGAGATGCAGGCTCTTATTGGTATGGATCCAGAAGAGGGTGAATACAAGAGTAAAGATAGAGTCCCAGCTGGCGCGACGTACACATGGATTATAGAAACTTCGCGCATTGCCCCTGCCCAGCCGAGGATGCAGTGATCGAGATACATGTCGTGTGTACATGTGGTATGTTCTCTCCAGGACTGTCGTAGACAATGGTGGCAGGACTACTCAGTGGTTGTGGCTGAAGGCGTTTATTGTCTTTGGCAGCAAGTTTAGCTGGGGTTCGGTGGCTCTTGCCTACTTATACCAGCAGGTAATCACTTGTTTACTCATAGTTCATTTGTAGATTTCCACTTCAATCATATATTGTCCTAACGTTTTTATCTATAAGTGCAGTTGGACGATGCTTGTCGTAGTTCCAGCAACAAAGCCATAATTGGTGGTTGTATGCTTCTACTCTCGGTATGGAGCTAGGATCGGTTACCATTTGGGCGTCCAAAATAGGTGAGCTACTTTCCTTGGCCCGATTTTCAGAGACACCCTCTAGGATCCCCACTTGGAGTGGGACGTGGCATCAGAGATGATGAGTGCCATCAATACCATGTACATAAAGTACACGCACGAATTGGATGCACTTACCCCTGAGCAGGTAAATGTTTGTCTTTACATCACTCCTCTGCATGCTTTATCCCTGAGTTGAAAGCTACAAATAGACGTTCGTGTGATATGCTGCAGGTGGAATGGGAGCCTTATGGGACGATTTGGGTGTACGAGCAGCTTACGATCTTAACCCAAAGTGCTTGGAGGAAAAGCATCTTTGGCTCATGCGGTGTCCATTAGTTTGCAATTTGGCTTTTGAGAACCATCTGCCGCACCGTGTGATGAGGCAGTTCAGGTTTTTTTTTCATATTAACCCTCCTGCGTGGAAGGACATCGACAAAGATCTTCATAGGTTAGATAGCATGAGAACTTGTGCTCAATTGCAGGGTGATATTCTATTTGGTGGTACTAATAGAGTGCTTTTCTTCAAATGCTGGGTGCAGAGAAAAAGGCAGAGGAAGATCAATAAGTAGGATGAAATTTCATAAAAAGTATGTCACAAATTTCTTGCTTTATGTGGAGAAGATAAAATAAAGTGGATGGGATAGTATTCGGTCTCATTTCCCAATTGCATTCAATAACTACATTCGATGATTTCTTGAAAATACTCGTGTGCCTGTTTTTTCCGTCGGATTACGAGGAGAAAGTATTGGAAGAGCCTACCGTGTCAACAACCTTGCCTACAACGAATACACCAAGCTTGTTGGGGAGGGGACCCAAATCCCGTTTTTCTTCCACACTCAACTTTGTGGTAAATTTTTCCTTTCCCATCAACTATTACACATCTTTTTCTAGCCTAACATGTTCTTGTTCTTTACTCCATAGCACAAGGAGATAAACAAACACGCCGATGAAAGTGATAATATTCTCTACGATACCCTGATGGGAAAAAGGAGGAAGGCATACTTGCAAAGTTCCTCAAGGTATGGACGAAAATGAAACAAGTTATCCCATGGGGATATTGTATTACAAAGTTTGACATCTCTACTGGATTACAGCGCTCGGCCCAACGGATGTGGCGGTTATCAAAACTGTTAGGTTGGTATGATCTCGAGTACACAACACCGTCGCAATCTAGGTCCAATTCGCTTCTTGAGGATGATCTACAGGATGACACCAGCTCGGCGGCTCGCACGGAGGATGAGGTATGGACTCCCTTACATTTCTTCTTACATTCAGTCTTCTTTGTTTGTTTCCCCATGACCTTAGCCATACATTTATTATATGTACTTGCCTCATTAGAAGAATGAGATGGAGGAGGAGTATCGATCTCGGTCCACTTATATGTTGAAGCCTAGGACAGAATTCCAATTGCACTTATATGTTGACGACTACAACAACAAAGGAAAGAAAACTATTGTTGGTGATCATGATTCACATCCTTACCCACCCTCTGTCCTCGACACATGTGAGTAGATAAAGAACTAGATATGTGCCAACTGGCCCCTCCCTTGAATGGTCTTGCATGCACAATCCAGGGACATCCATACTCCTCGCATTTTACCGAATGTTTCTTCATATCTGAGTGAAGAACCATATACGGAAGATGATACTTAACCGAGAAGTCCTTAATCCATTGCTTAAATTTCAAAAAATTGTTGAACTTCAATCAGGGATAAATCACATTCTTCTCATGATTATCATCCCAGTGAGAAGTTGGCATTGGTCCAAGAACTACGCCCTTGCCGCCGTCAACCGTGGCTTCGTCCGTGAGACTAAGATCATAAAACAAAGGTACTCGGGTCCTACCCCAATACCGTATCATGGATTTAGTCCTCTTTGGACATGAACCCCTCCTCATCAACTTATTATTCGGGATCATCATCATCTGAGTCCGATGGATAGCCTCTCAAGTATACGAGATGTCATGGTCTATGTTCTCTTGCGTAATATATTTTCCAAATCTCCAAAATTATTGTCGTGGAGCTCAACCTCATTCTCATCATGCCCATAGTCTTCATTGTCCTCTTCCAATACTTCTTCTTGGTTCTTTGAAATTTGGCTCAATATTTGGGTGAAAGGAGGTTCACTCAATTCCTCTTGGTACAAGGGTGGAGGACTCCTAGCATCCAACAGGGAGGGAAGACGGTTCAATTCCAAGTGATAAGTATTATCAATCTTCTTGGTGGCAAATAGATCAAGAGCCTTGTCTAGCGATTCATACACCACCTCCTTCTATGCAACCCAACGAGGCTCATAGTAGATACACATTGTCTTCCAACGGATGTGCATTCCCAAACCCATAGTATGCCTTCCCTCCAAGTCAACAACATCACTTGGGTCCATACATTTCAATTCAATCCTCACTTGGTCCAATACCTCGACATACGTGGGACTACGCTCAAACACCAAGTCAATCTCATCCGGGTCCGGTTCTAGATTGCCTTTGAAAAAGGCATCCTTATCCACTTGATGAACATGAACAATTCTCAATATCCCTAACACATAGGAGAATATATGCATTAACTACTCATGCCAATATGAACACAAAAATCCTAGTCACATAACCAAAACCTAACATACAAATCTAAAAAGGACCCTAACCTAACAAGAACCCTAACCCTAACATTACAAAAAGCCTAACCCTAACATTCCAATCACCCTAACCCTAACTAAATGCTTCGTAGGCATCATCCTATCCAATATTGGCCAATGCACCAAAAAAATAACCAAACATTTTGAATCAAATCGAATTTCTAGGGTTTCAACCCACATCCTACCAAAACACACGATTTCAATGGGTAAACACGAAGGAAATGAGTACCTCTAGCAACTTGGGGTGTCGAAATCCATGGAGGAATGCTTTAGGTTTGAGAAATTTGGGAGAGGGGGAGAGAGGGGGAGAGGGGAGGCGCAGGGCTTGAGTTCTACTTAGGTGAAAAATGAGGAAGGGATCGGGTTGGGGAGGTGGCTGCGCAACTTATCCATACTTCATGTTTAGTGCCTCAAGTTTAGGCGCTATAACTATGTAGCACATAGGTGGTACACGTCCACGGTTGGGGCCCGACCTGGCCCCGCAGCCGCCATGCTGGCAGGGGGCATAACGCATATGACAAAGGCGCGACACTGTGTTGAGAAGGATCCCACGCCTAGCGTTGTCCTTAAGTTGGAGGCACTACCGCTTCGTCCTCCTCCTCCTTCCCTACGAGAGGCGGTGGCGACCAAAAATCCCCCCAAATCTACACCGGCCATAGAGTGGGTCCCCTCTCCCTCCATGCTGATCCAGCGACGGGAGGGAGGGGGCCTTGTTCCTCCGTTCTGTATTTAGGGTTAGGGTCTTTTTGCTGTGGTGTGTCGTTGGGGTGGTGGAGCGACGCACAGGCGAATAAATCTGCCTCAACTCTTCTCGCACACTGTCGGCGACCTTCACGGCGACGTCTCTAAGTTGATGGCAACGTGTGCTTGTCGATCCTTTAGATCGGCAGCTTGGTCTTCTCGTGGATCTTCAGATCTAGCGGGATATGTATCTCGATGTGTCGCTCGGGTTCGTCGTTATCCACGCCGGCGCTTGGGGCCGGGGCAATGTGGATGCTCTGGAGCAAGGATGCTGTCCGGAGGTGGTGGATTTTCCATTATTCCTCGACTTCGTCGATGATATGCGGCAGATCTTGGTTCAAGGTAGCACGTGGACGTCCCCCAGTCAACGTGCCACATCAACATGTGTCTTCTTGCTTGCAACGGGCCTGTTCATCGACTTGCAAAGCCTCGTTAGCGCTGGTGCTCCCTTGGATCCGACAATGGTGGAGGTTCGGCGTCTATTCTAGCGCACGTCTCGGCAGCGTTGGTGTTTGGCAACGGCCGCTGGCTTCGGCAAGTGCAAAAAACCTAAAAATAGTTTTTTGCAAAGTTTTTAGGATATTTGTTTTCTCCAAGTCTGCCTGTTAGTTTCACGTTTGTTTACTCATGTAACTTGATTTTATATTAATGGAATACGTGGTTGCTCTCAAAAAAAGCGCGACACTATGTAATGTGAATCCTTTTAATTAGACACTACACAAAAGGATTAGTTGGGTAAAATAATTTCGCCTCAGCTGCATTTTGTGAACTTGTTTGAACTTTGGGTCAATTTTATCCAAGTCGCCCAGCAGGAGGAGGGGCCTAGAGGAAAATTGTACTAGCCTCTGTTTTAGAGCTAGGGGGTGCAAGCAGGGACTACCCCCCCCCCCCCCCCCCCCACCCACAGACTGATCCCTAAATTTTCTAAAAAACCCTCTAAGTAACATAATGTCCAGTTGGCCCCCTTTAATTAGTATTCCTGGCACCGTCCCTGTACATCTGATCTGAATCTGATTCCTCTTCACTGACAGCCCTTAAATTCTGCCTAAACGAAAGTGACAAACAAATTATTCATACCGTTGGATCTAAAAAAATAGAAAGTGCCGAATGAGTTGATTGAGTTACGTTATCAACAATACTAACCTTCAACAGGGATTTATGCTTGAAGTAAAACATACACATATTCTGCGTCTTTGCACGTTTAATTTGGGCATGCTCAAAAGTAGGCTTGACACCAAAGGATTGACACACTTGGCATACATATATATCTCAGAGAGAAGCACACTGAATTACAGAGGTTGGTTGCTCTTAATTTCCACCATTAAAATAGCTTCAAAAGCCAGCATAAAGGTGCCTAGTTTAATCCAAAACGAGGTGCGACGTCCGCAATGCATGCACAAGCAATGGTTCGAGGTGACGGATCGGGTAGCCAGGAGGCAACTAGTTCCAAGATGGGGACATAATTGCCAAAGAAGGCCACGGATATGGCCTACATGGGGATGTTAGGAGCAACCCCCAGCACTCTCTCCTGATCCTGATGATGAGACCAACTAGGCTAGCTACTAAACCTAATTCTATGAGATGTTTATCTTCCGTTCTGTCTCTGGACTGAAGTACCTTGCAAGCAAGATGACGTTTCCTACTTAAGCCACTCAATCCCATTCATCACCCCCCTACTTTTACAACACGCCTACGTGGGACTGACACATAGGTGTCTTCACCCTGTAATTTAGTCGAATCTAAGTTTTCAACATCCACTGAAAGTCTGATAAACACTGGTGAAACAAAAAGGGTAAAACCATTTGTTTCCGGTTTTCGCACACAGACGGAAAGCTTCCTTTTCAGGAAGGGGACCCTCCCAGATGCAATATTTCGATGGTAACTTTTTCGCCGAAAAAAGAAAATGATGCTAAGTATGATCATTGTCTGAGAAGAATCATCATGGCGCTGGTCTAGAGGATTCAGGCTTAAGCAAGTGTGATCAAATGACACGCACATGAGGCTAGTTTACCCAAATGGCTGACACAGCTGCGCTAGCTGCTCAAACACATGATAGTTACGAAATGATCAGGCCTGTGATTTCAACCAACCACCAGCACGACCGTGACGGAATCATTGCCCGCTGCGAAACCATGCGGCGCTTGTGTGACAAAACCGAATCATCGGCTCCATCGATCGTTACCGGTTCGATCCGGTGGACGATCGACAGCGCATGGTAACAGATGAACAAAGACTGTCAGATGAAGGTGAGCAACCATGTCCGTCTGTCCGATCGTCTGAACCCTGAACCCTCGCTCTCACGCCAATAAAACCTTTCCAGATGCACAGCTTCCAGTGGACTCTTTGTGCAGGAAATTCTTTTGCCTGTCCTGACCAATTGGATCGCAGCCTTACAGTTAAGTTTATTTTTTGCAACAGCAACAACAAGAAGCCATGTTGCATCTGTGTACATCACACATGGATCTGAAGATATATATGTTTGAGGTACAAGTACAACAAAGGCAAAGGCAAGGGACACCGGAACAGTTCCGCTGGGGGTTGTTCACCCTGCTGCACCTGCTGCGAGAACTGGCTTGC
The DNA here is from genome assembly GCA_916181665.1 of Avena sativa. Taxonomy (NCBI): domain Eukaryota; kingdom Viridiplantae; phylum Streptophyta; class Magnoliopsida; order Poales; family Poaceae; genus Avena; species Avena sativa. The sequence goes on from OV702282.1 coordinate 413,427,066, forward strand.
CTCGTGAGGCTTGCCGATGAAGCAAGGTTGGTTGGGTGTCATCGAGTGGGGAAGTGGCTGGCCTCTCGCCCTCACCACCCAATCCAGTAAAGGATCTATATAACGGCATCCTCTCGCAGATGGAGAGGGAGTTGGACGGTCTGGAGACTGAGTGCGTGCGTGCAGATTTGCCATGAGATTCTGAGGACTACGTTGCTACTCTACTGAAGCATCAGCAGCAAAGGGTTTGCAGAGGGGAGGAAAGCTCAAATAAGGTATGGATGGAGCTGTTGCTTGTATATGTATGTCTTGTTCATATTAGCAAATTCTAAGATAGGGGTAGTTTCGATGTAGAAACTTGGCCACACCACCTCGTGTAAGTAGCTACTACTGAAGTTCTTTCTCAACTTTGGCATCAGATACATGCATGGTTTCCCTTTGTTTCTGTCTAAACTGCATACGTTCATTGATCTTCATTTACGCATACAAGAGAAACATACAAATGTTGATGGAATTATGCTATTACAGGGTTGTGCCTTGGAGAAATGTTAAGGAGATGGGCAAGAAAGGAAACTGGATCACTGCACTCAAGAAGGCGTTCACCACAAACCCCAAGGACAAGCCCACAAATGTAATATACTATGAACTTTGTTCCTGGTCAGTGAAGTAGCTGTGTAGGCTCCCCTGATTTACCTTTTACTTAGAGGCAAAAAGAAAAGAATCATCAAGACAAATAAATCAGGTGCTTCTCCCACTTTGGAGGAGCACGTGTATTGGAATAATAACTTGGCTGCTTACTTATGCTTTGGCCTGAAGCAATCACTGCTGCATAGCTGTATGCGCATGTAGACTGACAGGTGCAGGCGCATCGTGGCGACAAATACACAAGAAATTCTCTACAGCAAAGGGCACTTTATCTACTTCGTTGATGATTTGCATACTATATGGAATTTCTATTTTCTTTTTCTAAGGATTTACAGTGTTCAACAAAGTGATTTTTTTACATGTAAAGTTTGAACAGAGATAGCTGATTGGTGAGATATATGGATTAATGGCAGGTTCTGGTAGCGCAGTACCAGCAGCCAGCGCCGGCGCCGCAGTACCGTAGCAGCGAGAGGGACAAGAAGCGATGGGGCTTCGGGCGGTCGCGGCAGCACGCCGATCCGGTTGCGCCCACGATGGCGGGCGGCGCGGGCGCGCTGATGAGCATCCCGCTGTACCGTCAGCCGAGCAGCATCGAGAAGATCCTGGGCGACGCAGAGATGGAGCGGCAGTACTACGCCCGGCCCCCCGCGCCGTATCAGATCACCCCGGCCAGGCCCACCACCACCACCGTCGCCGCGGCCACGGCGCCGACGACGCCGTCGGCGCGTGAGCGGGAGCGGGAGCCGGAGCGGAAGCAGCAGCAGCAGTACGTCGCCGCGGTGCTGCCGCTGCCCCCGCCGCAGGCATGCTCGCCGCCGCCGCTGATCAGGCGGTTCGACCACGACAGGGAGCAGCAGCAGCGGCTGCACCGGCTGCAGCAGGGCCGGGCCGCCGAGAAGATCACGGAGTGGCGGCAGCCGTCGTATCAGCAGCAGAGTCCCAGGACGAGTGCGGGGGCGGCGAGGCGGCGCGCGGTGCCGCCGGAGCAGGCCCGCGCGGCCGCGGTGGCGATCCAGGCGGCGTTCCGAGGGTACAGCGCGCGGCGGAGCTACCGGTCGCTGCGGGGCCTGATCCGGCTGCAGGGCGTGGTGCGCGGGCCGAGCGTGCGGCGGCAGACGGCGCACGCGATGCGGTGCATGCGGACGCTGGTGCGCGTGCAGGCGCAGGTGCGCGCCAGCCGCGTGGAGGCCATGGAGCGGCGCAACCGGCATGGCGCCATGTTCAGGGACGGCAGGTCGCGCGGCGGATCGCAGGTACGTACTACGTGCATACTGGTCACGGTACGTTTGTCCGATCGGATCGGATTTCGTGACGAACGAACTCGGCGGCGCGACGTGGATGCAGGACGGCGGCATGTGGGACGACAGCTTGCTGAGCCGGGACGAGGCGGACTCCAGGACGAAGCGGAAGGCGGAGGCCGTGATGAAGCGCGAGCGAGCCCTCGCGTACGCCTACTCTCACCAGGTACAAATACAGTAGTATACACTTCTTTCGGAAAGTAATACTCGCTCCGTTTCAAAATATAAGATGTTTTAGGTTTGTGAAGAAAATGAATCTAGATTTATTTTAATATGTAGATTCATCCCAAAGTTGAATGAACCTATATACTAAAACAAGTCTAGATTTGAAACGAAGGGAGTACAATAGTACTACTACTCCACGTACACGAGATGATCACGTCTGAAGCAAGGGAAAGGGACAGATTCCGTCAGTCAAACAGCAGTAGTTAGGGCAGATTAGCGAAAAGGATGAGGGGTCATTTCTTTCGTTCGCTCGACAGATAGATCGAGACTAGTAGTAGGTGGCGATAAAATATGTTTGATGCTACGTCAAAATACGCGCGCATGCACCGATCATATCGCCCAGCTACTACCTAAAATCGCACTATCCCTGATGTTTTTTTCAATCAAAGGTGCAGTGTCCTTGTTGCTTGTTGGCGTGTCTGTTGGAGAGGTGGGACGTGCTGCTTTCGCTGCACCTCCAGTGTTAACCTCGCACCAACTGTTAATTCTGTCAGTCAAATTGCAGTAGTTAGTTGCGACGAGGATGGGCGATCCGTGATCGCGTCTTCCATGAATGAATTCAACTGTAATAAGAGATAGACAGAGAAGTAGGTGTCGGAAGACATGTTCATGGTACCGATGGACCAACTAAAGGCACAATAACTAGTTAAATTAATTAAGGTACACTGTCACTCACTCACTGTATGCCTGTATCTTTATCTGATACACTACCTACTAGGTGTGTGCTGTCATCGTTGTACCAGTAGGTACTCCTATTGGAGAGCTGACTAGGTTTCGCACTCACTTTTCATTCTGCCAAGCTGACAAGCTCTTCTTAATCTGTTCCTAATTCCAAATATGGGCCGGCGGGTGCAGGTGCTGAAGGCGACACCGATGGCGGCCCACGCGATCCTGGCGGACCTGCAGTCGGGCCGCAACCCATGGTGGTGGTCCCCGATCGACCGCACCCACCAGCCGGACTACCCGCGCCACGTCGAGCCCATCGTCGTGCGACACAGACCCGCGCCCGCAATCACACACCGTGAGACGATGACGCCTATGATGATGACGCCGATGACTACCGCGGCCACGACGCCGGCGCGGTCGGTGGTCTCGGCCTACTACCCGAAGCATCCCAGCAGCAGCAGCAGCAGGCCCGTCACGCGGGCCGCCGCGACGAGAGGAGGAGGAGGCGCGCCGGGCAGCCACGTCCGCGACGACGAGAGCCTGACGAGCTGCCCGGCGTTCGGGGTGCCCAACTACATGACGCCCACGCTGTCGGCGTCCGCCAAGGCACGGGCGCGCGCGCAGATGCTGCAGCAGCAGCTGGACAAGGAGCGCCGCGCCGCGGAGCAGAAGCCCCGCTTCTCGTTCGGGCTCGGGCAGAGCATCGGGAGCTGGGCCAAGAGCCCCTTCTGGAAGGGCGGAGGCGAGCCGTCGGTGCCGCCGTCGCGGGCGGGCACGCCGGCGGCGTCCGTGGCCGGCGGGAGACGGCACCGGCGGTCCGTCAGCGGGCTCAGCGTCGACTCCACCGTGTCCATGCCGGCCGGGGTCGGCAGGAGGACGTTCAAGTAGCAATCCTGGTCTGCTCGCGACAACCTGCCATCTCCGTTTCTGATACTGCTTCCGTTTGTGCTCGGTGTAAACAATCTGTATCGTGTGTGTGATTGATTGGTTTGGTGCGTGTGTTGTCGATCTTGCATGTCGCATATTCGTTTGGTGGTGGTGATGATGATGATTAGTTGTGCTTGGTTTACCCCGTGGCTGCCCCGGTTCCTTTCTCATCTTGCTTCGTTTTTGAGGGATCGATCGGTGGCTGCGATGTAAATGCGGCGCGGCGAGTCCATGGAACAGAGGTTGTGTATGCAAGCATATTTGTTTCTGCCATTCTGTGTGTCCTTGCTGGGAGATGTTGTACCAGGCTCCAGCACAGTCCAGGGCTCAGGTGTCTTGACATTCACCAATGCAATGCGCATAGCCTCCCATGCCGATTTCCCATGAGGACCGAATTTCTGAACTTACAACGTGATTCAGAAAACGAGGAACTAAGAAAAAGGTCTGAAGAAAACGACTGTAGACTCAGAGCTTCTTTGCACACAGATGTGCAGTTTGATTCGCCTCTTTGTCTTTGCAAAGCTAAGCTCAAAGTGCTGGAAAAACCCTGAACTATGTCTTTTATCATGCGATGAATTCCCTCGTGTTTCTGCCCTTGTCTCTGTTGCCAAAGAGTGTGAACAACCTGACAGTCTGATCCTCGCATTGATTCGTTCCGCTCACAATGACAAGTTCCTAACAAGGTGACGTCTTCCTAGGAGGCTACTGAAGTAAATTAGTATGTTTTTGCAATACACCTGGATTACTAAGGGTCTAAAGGCGATATATGTTCAGTTAATTCCGAGCGCAACACAAACTAGCAAGAACTCCACTCGGACCGTCAATCAACACAATCTCATTTGAAGTTCTTTTACTTGTACTGCAACCATCTTTGATTACTTCCAGACCAGAACACATCAGGCGCCGAAGCATTCAAACCGCACAAGTTTTAATTTGTGGTAGCCAGTTGACTGCATAAATTCTCTTTTTTTCAAATCATATATCCAATGTGGATTCAATCCAATGTGGATTCAGTCTTACAGTACAACACAACAGCTCCAGACTCCAAAGCAATACATATTTGCCTTGACATCTTATCTTACTACTAGTAGTACAAAAGAATTTGAGAGCACGGTACAGTACAGAGCAGTACGAAAGAATTGAGAGAACAGCTCAGACATGGTAGGAGTCGGCCCAGTTCTTGGCGCGGCGGAGGTCGTCCTCCCCGTCGTAGTTCTCGCCGTTGTCGTCGTCGAGGCGCAGGGAGAAGGCGAGCGCGAGGGCGGCCCACTCGAGGACGAAGATGGCGGTGCCGAGCCCGCCGACCATCTTGAGGATGACGGCGCCGTCCTCGTCGCGGACGTAGGACTGGAGCTCGGCGAGGAAGTCGGCGGTGCGGGTGAAGGCGAGCAGGGCCACGGCGCCCTGGAAGATGGCCGTGAGGGCGGCGCCGGCGGTGTGCGCCGTGTGCCAGGGGGCCGGGCCGGCGGTGAAGGAGCCGGAGCAGCCGGCGGCGGAGAAGACGGCGGTGAGGGCGTGGAGGAAGATGAGGAGGAGGCCGCAGGGCGTGGGCAGGAGGCGCAGCGAGAGCGTGAGGAAGATGCAGCTGGAGGCCGCGCCGAGCAGCGCGTAGTTGCAGAGCAGGAAGGCCTTGTGCGTGTGCGTCTTGCCGCCCGCCATGGCTCTCTGTGCACGGAGTGGGAGTGGAGTGGGGAGTGGAGCTCGTGAGCGGGGATCAGAAGAATTCTTTGCCGGGGGTGAGGATTGGAGGTGAGGTGTGAGGAATGGGAAGGTGGAGGGGGCGGGGTTTTATGCGGTGCGGTGCCGGGGGATTCAGCCGTTGGGGGGAGGAGCGGCGAGAGGGGCCAACGGCTAGTCGCGAGAGAGACGTTGCTTCGCTTTATTGACGGAGGGGGGTTTCTCCTTGGCTGGGACCTGGGAATCCTATGGTGCCTCGAGAGTTAACAGCCGTTGATTGGAGTCTCCAGCTGGCGCACCGTGCACACACTTGGCGCAGACGTGTACTCTTCTGGCAAATTTTTTACACTGTGTAACGAAAGAATTTAATGAACTGATCTTGGACTGTTTCTCGGGCCAACAAATATTTCTACCAAGGAGTGGTGGTGGTGGCAACCATGAGAAACTCAGCATGGGAAACATAGATCACGCCTTGGAAAAAATCCAGACAAAACAATAGAGAAGCAAACCGGACGTACGGATGAGGAATTTAAATTTGGGGTGTTTAAATTCCTGCCATCTCATCAACACGTAAGGCCTTGTTTGGCAGGCAGGAATTAGTGTGTATTTTAAAGTATTATCCCTAGTGTTTTGGGTGAAAAAACTTTCTTCACCCAATCCCGCAGCGGGTCTAGCTGCCAAAAACGCGTGGTGCATGGGGCGTCTCTAAGAGCAAGTCTAAGAGCCGGGCACCCCGTAAATTTCCGGCGAGATACGGGGTGCCGCTGTTTTGGCCCGACTAGCACGCCCCGTAAACAGGCCGGCCCGTATCGCTCGGATACGGGGCGGGGCAAATCACCCACCCGGCCCCTATAAGTACAGGGTGAGGGTGCGAGTGAGGGTCCAACCCCTCACTCGCAACCCTAGCTCCGCCGCGCGTCGCCCAACTCCGGCGAGCAATTCCAGCCGCTCCGTTCATGAATCCACGCCGCCGCCATGAGCTGCCGCCGCCAAGCCACAGGCTCCTCCTCCCCAGCCAAGCGCCGCCGCGAGGAGCTCACGCTCGAGGAAGCGTGGGTCCTCTATTGCAAGCTATCCTGGGCCGGCAGCCGCCGCGCCGTCTGGAAATGGGTAGGGTGGCCGGGGACGATGCCGCGGTCGCCGTCATCGTCATCGACGATGACTAGGCGTACTGCCGCCGCGGCAGCGACAACCTCGCCGACAAGGAGGTCTCCGGCGAGGTTCTTTTGTGCAGTTTTAGATTAGGGTTAGCTTAACAAGTCGCGATCTACCGCTAGATCGCGAAATTTTGCCTGTATCTATGATGAATCGAAGCCTATCTATGAACAATCTGCTTTTATCTCGCGCGGAATTTAAATTTTAAATATACGGGGCTCGGATACGGGGTCTGCTAGACGGGCGATGAAATCAGTGGGGAATTTCAGAGCAAAATCGAGTACAGGGCCCTGTACTCGAGTTTTACGGGGCAGAAATTAAAAGGGCCTGTTAGACATGCTCTTCCCTTCGATCCGACGAGTATCCAGGAGATTTGACGGGGCTCAGCTGTTCCAAACCTGCCTACCAAACGGTCAATCAAGTGTTTTGGCGTGTCTTGAATTGGGCCGGGATATTACATCCTAAAACCTGTCAAAACCGGCCCGCCAAACGAGGCCTAAAGGTAAAAAGCTGAAAACGATCCATGGCTTCATAAAAGTAAATTTGACCATTGCGGCAACAATATCTCACAAGGTTTACAGAATTACAAAAATAATAAAGGGTGTGATGATGTTCATAAAAATAGCTTGTCGTATTTCATGATCTTGAAATAAAAAGGAAATATTTTACAATTTTCTTTTTCTTTAAACTAGACCCTAAATGGTTATTCTTTATGCAATTGCCTCAACCCCTAAAACAGTAGGGATCTTTTCCTAAAAATAGCTTCATGCTGGAAAGTGTTCCGATACTTTTAACAAACCGAAATTAATTTTTGGGAATTTTCTATAATTTTTAAAAATGTATTTGAGCCATTTTAAGGGATGTTTGTAAATCTAGAAAATAGAAAATATTTTAAACAAATAGAGTGGATAACCTAAATGGGGCGACCCTAGAACCGGCATGGGCCTGCCTCATGCCCGAAAAGGTATCAGCCTATCCGGACCACCCACACATGCCACACCGCGCTATCTCTTTCTCCCTTTGACTAGTGGACCCTACCTATCAAATCCCCCTCGCTCCTATCTCTTCTCTAGCTCGCGCGGCCACTCATGCCGCCAGGCTGCCGAAATTTGGCACTACGTCTCGGCCATTGCCGAGTTAGGAATAGACTTATGTGTCTTGACTAATGAGTAGACAATTAAACCTTATGCGGTGAAGCCCATCAAGATGGATGTTGAAGACTGGGCTGAGATGTAAATCGGGGCAGCTGGAACCATACGGTTGAGCCTAGGTCCTCTATCATGTGATGGACGAGGATTGGCCAAGCGAAATCTAAAAGAAGTTGGAAGTGCAGTTCTTAGGCAAGACCGAAGGAGGAACTTTATGGCCAGAAGATGCAGGAAGGGACAGACCTTACTAAGCATGTCAATGCCTTCAACTATGTGATCTCAAATCTGTCATGTATTGATCTTGCAAGACACGAGAGATGGTGACTTGCACAAGTACAACCAGCATCGCAGCAAAGACTCTGACGATCCCCGCAAGACCTCTAGGGACGAGATCTTCTCACCCTCGTTAGAGCTTGGGGAGATCTCCCAAAATCACCCACTGGGCTGCCCCAATGTCTCTCCGTAAGACACGGTCATGAACGTATGTCTCTCAGCAAGATGTGTGTTTAGTTAGTGCACAAGAAATGAAATAATAAATTTCACATGATTGAGAAGAGAGTAGAGAGAGATAGAGTGCAAATGCATTGAATTTCTCAAAGCAATAATAAAACAGGTTTGACCTCATGTTGAGATCCGTATGAAGTAGAGATCATACAAATAGATTCTGGAAGAATTAGATGACCTCAAACCCATAATCAAAAATTCTAAAAAAGCTCCTGTGAAATAGAATTTCTTTTTTACCTGTGAATTATTAATGGATCGGTGGAATTTCGCAAAAAAAAGCTCCTATAAAATAGATTTTTTTTACCTGTGAAACAGAATCCTCGTATTCGCATGAATTTCCTATGATCCAAAGCATGGAATAGTTAAAACCTTAAGACAGACCCAGATCGTCCTGATGTTATATACTGGACAGGGCTGTTGAATGGCGCAACATACGGAGGCCCAGTAGGCCTACCTGTAGTGATACTCGGGTCGTCAATCATATGGCCCACCGGCTGTTTGAACGAGTAGCAATTCCCGTGCTGGAGCGATCGATCGGCTATCAACAATTCGGGACAATCCAAATTTGTAGGAGGAGCTTTTTTTCGATAAGGTTGTAGGAGGAACTAGAACGCGCGCGATTAAAATTATTATTCAAACATCAATAGCAACAGATAGTCGGTGAAAAAATACACAATTTTTTTAAGGAAATAGACACTTGTGGAGCAAGAAGGCACAGGAGTCAGAGAGCAAACAGCAGGGCATAGACACGAATAGGGAATTACATTGCAGGCATTATTACCGATCACTGAAATTTACACTCAAAAGATTCGTTTAACGGAGAACTTCATCAACTAGAGTTGGAGTCACTACAATCATTACACATGAGAGAATAAACATTAGGTGGGAAATTTTCCAGCAAAAAGATTTCTCACAAGATCTTCAGAACATTCCACTTCGCGAAAAATGAAAGAAGGTTTCTTGCTTCTTGATACTAAGCCCGCCATCTTAATCGGTTATGTGTAGTGGCAGTTAAGGCATAGTGTACCGCTGAGCACTCTGTCTCAAGAATCACATGCCCAGCCTTAGAACTTCAGAAGAAATGCTGAAGACACACTACTACACCAACAATTTCAGACTGTTCCCGTCTCTGGTGAGTGTTATTTGCCCGCAGAAAAAGGACAGCCCCGTCTCTGGGGATCGCGCCGACATTTCCTTTGCATATCTGCTCGACAAAAGATCCGTTAATATTGAGTTTAATCCATCCTTGATCAGGTTGGTACCAATTTCCAGCTTGGCCAATCTCATGCATCTTCTGCTGCCTAGCTTCAGCAAGCAGGTTCTGCTTTTCTTTCACATCCTCACGCGCTCGATGTTCAAGGTTGAGTACACTTGAAATAACTCTGAAGAAAGGCAGCCGAGGCTCTGATGGACGGGTTGACTGTACTGTGAATCGCGTCATTCCTCAAGTGCTAGTATCTCCATAGAAAGAACAGAACTTTGCATGTACAGGAGACAACAAAACTAGCAGTGAGTCTTTGAAAAGATCTCCTGAAAGCCTCCTCAGGTGGGAATTCCCAGACTTGCCACCGCGCCCCAGCTTTTAAAGGTACTGAACTGGTATACATCACACAGTTGCATCGTGAGCGTCTTTAGGAGTTAGGATCATCCTCGCAGATATTGCAGCTGTCATCTAGTTCCAGGGTATATTTCTTCTCATGGTTTTCTGTTGTGAGGCAGTCGGTCGCAAGTCGCCAATAAAAGATATATCCTATTCCTTTTATGTGCGAGCTCAAGGTGCACTACCATCTGTCCTTCCATTAGAGATGTCCGGTAAAACTTGTCGTAGTAGAGCTTGCAATAGAAGAAATAGACTAAAAATCGTTGTGCTAAATAGTATAATTTTTTTAAAAATAATAAAAATTACAAATAAATTATTGGACCACCTAGTGATGACTACATGCCCCACAGCAGATCTGCTCTCATATTTATGCCTTCCATAGAGCTCTGTTCACAGCGTCGCCACGATCTGTGCTCTCGTTGGTGCCGGATTTCTGGTCGAAGGAGGCGACAGTTACCCCGTTGAGAATGCGGAACTCACACTCCCATTCCTTTCGGAGGAGGTGGACGCGGCTCTGAAATCCATGAAGACAAATTCGGCCCCGGGCCCGGATGGCTTGCCGGTCATCTTCTAGACCTTCTAGAACCAGCAGCAGCCGGTGATCATGCAGATGTTTCAGGAGTTTTATATAGGGACTCGTGTGATGTCTCGTATGAACTTGATCACCCTGATCCCAAAGTAGCGGGGGCCACGGATATCCGTCAGTTTCGACCGATCACGGTGATAAATTTCATCCAGAGGACCTTTGCGAATGTTTGTGCCTTAAGACTCGCTCCAGTTTTGGAACGGCTCACTCACACCCTCACGTTTGCCTTTCTAAAGGGACGGTTGATTCATGATGGTGTCCTTGCCCTTCATGAAATTATTCATGAAGTGAAGACACGTCGTCAGAAGAGGGAGTTCCTTAAGTTAGACTTCGAGATGAAGGCCCTTTTAGTTCCGCGAAAAGGGGCAAAAATTCTATGAACCCATTGACCTAGGTACCGAGTCTGACGAGAATAATATTCTACGACTAAGAACTCATTGATTTTCAAACCGATCCATTTACTTCCCTTGGGAAAGACACGGTCGGTACATAAGAAACAAAGGCGGCTAAAAACGACTTTGAATTGGAACCCTACTACTCTATATCAGTCTAATCTAATTCGGATTGCTCTACCGGGTCAAAAAACAAGGGATCGCCTACTATAAGTATGAAACTGGGAAAGCTACATCTTAATTGATTTGTATCTTTGGAAGGCCTATGACCGGTTGGACTAGACCTTCTTGAGGTTACTTCTAGAGAGGAGGGGCATTGATGACTGGCTTATTTGCTAGATTATGCAGTTTTTATGAGACTGGCCCCTATTTTAGGCCTTCCTGCGGAGTTAGACAAGAGGATCCTATTTCTCTCCTCCTGTTTAACTCCACGGTAGATGCCCTGACAGAGATCTTGGATAGAGCCAAAATCGCTGGCCACATCTCAGGTGTGGTTGGACATTTTATCCCCGGACGTGGTATCTCCCACCTCCAATATGCGGGCGATACCATGATTATGGTCCGGGGCTTGGATATTGACATCATTATCTCAAGTTTCTACTCCTCTGCTTCGAATCCATGCCAGGGCTTAAGATTAACTTCGACAAGAGCAAGGTGATGGTCCTGGGCTACTCATAAGAGGATAGACAGCGCATAGCTGACAACCTTAACTGTAAACTGGCGGACTTCCCTATCACCTATATCGGTATGCCCATTCGGGAGACACGGGTCCTGATCAAGGATCTTGCACCACTGATCACTAGGGTATGGTCGAAAGCCGAGCCCTGGCTACCTAGACTCATGACCAGGGGGAGCAATAAGATTCTGATTAGCTCATGCCTCTCCGGCCTGCCCATGTACCAAATGGGGATATACCTGCTCCCGGAGGGTACCCATGCAGACTTCGCCAAGGAGCTATCACGGTTCTTCTGGGTGGCACGGGACGGCCACTAGAGATACCATATGGTTAAAGGGCAGACTTGTGCGCCCCGAGATCCTTGGGGGCATACGTATCCTTGATTCGTGCCGCTTTAATGTGGCCCTGATGCTGAAATGGGTATGGAACATTCTTAGGGATGATGGGGGACTCTGGCTGCAGCTTATCAAAGCCAAGTACCTCTGGGGCCGGCCCCTCTTGGCTTGCGAGTGTCGGTATGATCCCAATTCTGGAGATCCATTCAGGACATTAAGCATCTCATTAGGCAGGGCATCGCCTTTGGCATCATAGACAAGAAGTGGGTGCGTCTTTGTCTTGACCCATGGCTCTTGGATTCCCCACTGTGTGAGGAATTCCCCGCTCTGTTTGCCATTAGTTCCTCCCCTTCGATGTAGGTAGCCGAGGCCTTTCGAGAGGTTTGCTGGAACATCTTGTTCTGACGGACCTTTCGCATGGCTGAGGCTACGGAGTATTAGAGGCCGAGGGCCTCCCTTCCTGACTCCCTCTCTAATGAGCGGGACTCAATCTCCTGGCGTCTGACCCCGGCGGGGGAGTTCCGAGTGAGCTCGGCCTACAGGGCCCTCTTCCAGGGCCCGGAGCACCGATGGACCTCTCCCCTTTGGAAGGCCACACTTTCCCTTAATATTCGGATCTTTGTTTGGCAACTTCTGTGTGATTTCTTGCCCTCAGGGGTGGAGGTGGCTAAGCGTAATAGCCCAAGCAATGGCATGTGTCCCCTATGTGTAACTCCGAAGACATGCTCCCACATCATGTTTACTTGCACGGTGGCCCATTTTTTATGAATCTTTGTACGGGAAGCTCTTGTGCCTGCTTGGCAGGCCCATGATCTCGGAGAGTTCCTTCAAACTGAGGAGAACCAGGCCAGAAGGAGGCTCCGCCTCTTCTGGCTAGTGTTTGTGACTGTAGATTGATGAAACACGGGCTGCAATAGCATGCCTCATTCCTTCCATTTCTTGAGTATTTATACATGGTACAACTTGGGGTACAAGACATATACAACTTGTAGTACAAGGTAATCTAATCTATCCCTAAGCCGGTTCGGTTTGAATAGCAAATCGTAATCGTGTGTTACTATCTAACATGCCCCCGGAGTCAGAACTAGGTGAAACACTATCACCGATGTGAAGACTGGAACGAAAATCTATGAATAGTGGTGTTGGTAAACCCTTTGTGAAGATATCCGTGAACTGATGTTGAGAGGAACATGCAGAACTCGGAGAGCACCAATAGCAACCTTATCCCTAACAAAATGAATGTCCAATTCTATGTGCTTGGTGCGACGATGTTGAACGGGGTTAGCAAACATATAAACAACAAAGATGTTATCACATTAGACCACAATAGCCTTCTCAAGTGGACGATGTAACTCATGGAGTAGTTGGCGTAACCAACATGTCTCAGCCACTATAGTAGCAACAACGTGGTACTCAGCTTCAGCGCTGCTCCGAGAAACAAACGGTTGTCGATGAGAGGACCAAGAAACCAAGTTGTCACCTAGAAAAATACAAAAACCAAACATAGAATGGCGGGTATCAGGGCATCTAGCCCAATCAGCATATGAGTAGGCAATAAGATTATATGTGTTAGAAGAGTAAATAGTAAGACCGAGATCAAGTGTGACTTTGAGATAATGGAGAATGCGTTTGATAAGGAGAAGATGTGGTTCATGGGGATCATGCATGTGGAGACACACTTGATTAACCGCATAAGCAATTTCAGGACGAGTAAGGGTGATGTATTGTAGAGTGCCTGCAAGGCTACAATAAAATGATGGATCAGATACAGGGGAGCCAGCTGAAGCTGAAAGTTTGGATTTGGTGTCAATGGGTGTTGGGGATGGATGACATTCGGTCATGCCAGCACGGTTTAGGATATCTAGAATGTATTGTCGCTGAGAAAGGTGTAATGTAGAGGGTGTACGAGAGACAGAGATTCCCAGAAAGTGATGAAGGGGACCAAGGTCTTTCATGGAGAATTCAGTGTGAAGTTGAGCTATAATTTTATGAAGAAAAGAGGAGGACGAGGCGGCGAGTATAATGTCATCGACATAAAGGAGAAGATAGGTGGTGATAGTGTCGTGGCAAAGGATAAAAAGAGAGGTATCGGATTTGGATTCGACAAAGCCAATGGACCGTGCATAGGTAGAGAACCGCTGAAACTAGGCACGAGGAGCTTGTTTTAGCCCATAGAGAGATTTCTGGAGACGACGAACGTGGGTAGGATGACGAGCATCGACAAAACCAGAGGGCTACTAACTGTAGACCTCCTCTGCAAGATGACCATGGAGAAAGGCATTTTTGACATCGAGTTGGTTTATGGGCCATCCTTGAGAGAGAGCGAGAGAAAGAACGACACGGATGGTGGTATGTTTAACAACGAGGCTAAAGGTTTCATCGCAGCCGACCCCAGCTTGTTGAGTGAAGCCCCGAACCACCCAACGAGCTTTATGATGTGCAAGAGTGCCGTCAGAGTGAAATTTGTGGCAAAAGTTCCATTTACCACTGACAATTATCGCACCGGGAGGAGGGGATGAGAGTCCAGGTGCCATTGCTAAGAAGTGCATCGTATTCCTCTTGAATGGCTTGGCGCCATACAGGATCTCGAAGAGCAATGAGATAGTTCTGAGGGATAGGAGACAAGACGGTAGCGGAAAGATTGAGATGGTTGATAGGTCTGAGAAGTTCGATGGATAGGCGATGGTGGTGTGGGTGGTGGGGAGGTGTCGGGCGAAGTAGGACATGACGGGAAAGATAGTGGGGTCATAGGGGTTGGTGTAGAAGAGGCGACAGAGTTGGCTACTGGGGATGCTGCCGCGGTAGAGAACGGAGAGGTAAGTGCTGCCGCGACAGGAGTTGTGGCTGCCGCGGCAGGGGATTGGGCAGAAATGTCTATCGTGGCAGAGGTTGTGTCTGCTGCGGCAGAGTTTAAGTGGGGTTTTTCTTCCGTGGCAGAGCAGGTCAGAGGGGAAGGGGTGGTGATGTTGGCTGGGTTAGGGATGGGTTTGGCTGTAGGAGATGGATGATGATACGTCGGAAATGTATCTATAATTTTTGATGATCCATGCTTGTTTAGTATCTACTTTGCTTTCCTTTGTCTACACTTTGAGGTGTTTTTATATCTTTTCTAGAACTAACCTATTAACAAGTTGCCACAGTGCGAGTTGCCTATTTTCTTCTGTTTTTGGTTCCAGAAAGGCAGAAAATCAATATTCTTGGAATTGGACGGGACAAAAGCCAAAGTCAATATTTTACCGTGGGCGTCATGAAGTCCATAGGGGAGACGGAGGGGCGAGCCAGGCCGCCACTCCCCCTAGGCGCGGGTGGGCCCACCCCGCGCCTGGGTAGGGTGTGGGCCCTCTGGCCGCCTCCCAGTCTTGCCTCTTCGTCTATAAGAAGCCCCCGATGCAGAAACCCTAGGCACCCGATAAAAACTCAATGAAACCTTCTGTAGCCGCCGCCACCATCATCCCTAGATCGGTGGGGATCTGAAGTTCTTCCCGGCACCCTGCCGGAGGGGAGATCATCCCGGAGGCCTTCTTCTCCGGTATGGAGCGTGAGTAGTTCCACCTTGGACTACAGGTCCATGTAGTAGCTAGATGGTTGTATCTCCTCCTTGTGCTTCCATGTATAGATCTTGTGAGCTCCGTTCATGATCAAGATATAATCTATTGGTAATCATGCATGTTGTGTTTGCGGGGATCCGATAGATATTGAGATTACTATGTCAGATTGATTAATGGTTTTGTCTATTTGATACTATCATGTCTGTGTTGTTTGTGATCTTGCATGCTCTCTGTTGTTAGTAGATATCTTGGCCAAGTAGTTGCTAGTGACTCCAAGAGGGGGTATTTATGCTCGATAGTGGGTTCATGCCTCTAGTTTCCAAGGGAAGTGACAGAAATCTCTTTGGTTGTAGATGTGAGGTTGCTACTAGGGAGAAAACAACGGTCTCTTGTTAATAGAACAAGTGGATTGTTTACCTTACATACTTTGCTTAAAGCAGTTGTCTGTTGCTTGCAACTTAATACCGGAGGGGGTTCGGATGATAACCTGAAAGTGGACTTATAGTCATAGATGCAGTTGGATGGCGGTCTATGTATATTGTTGTATTGCCCAATCGAATCTCATAGGATCTTTTTGTCTAGTATTGCATTGTTATGCCATGCTCAGTTCCTGTCAATTGCCCTGATGTAATGTGTTTACCCTTCCTGCCATGTTTATCTAAGAAGAGCACCTCTAGTGAACTATGGACCCCGGTCCAATATTTACCATCGATACATCTTCCACTGTTACCTGTTTAGTTGTTGCAAACCATTACCTTCCACACCATACGTTTAATCCTTTGTTACAACAACCGGTGAGATTGGCAACTTCACTGTTAGTTGGGGCAAAGTCTTGAGTTTGTGTTGTGCAGGTTTCCATGTTGCTTGCAACACTTGTGTGACGTTTCCTTCCTCCGACTGGTTCGATAACCTCGGTTTCTTACTGAGGGAAGACTTGCTGTTGTGCTGCTTCACACCTTGCTCTTGGGGTTCCCAACAGGCTCCACATCAACTGAGCCATCAACAAGTTTTCTGGCACCGTTGCCAGGGAGGCTAAGGACGTCTTCACAAGGGGAGTCCTCCTCAACCTTTCTCTTTACTTTGTTTTTAGTTTGCTTAGTTTCTTTTGTTTGGTTTTGTTTGCCTCTTTTTATCAAAAACTCCAAAAAAATTAGTTTAGTTTGGTTTGCTTTATTTATTCAAAAACACACACAAAAAAATAGTTCCTACCCTAGTTGCTACCATGTCTGGTTTTGGTCCAATATCAATTAAACCTATGGAAGAGATCTTTGTTTTCAAGCAAAAAGGTGAGGAGAGTTTTAAAGAAACTTGGTCTAGAATCTCCGCTTTACAAAGGGAAAGTGAGCCTAAGATGAGTCTTAGCTTGCTTATTAATAGTTTCTACTGTGGTATTACTCTTTGTTATAGATATGCTTTGGATTCCGAGGCTGAGAAAGATTTTTTGCTATATACTGAGGATGAAGCTTTTGATGACATAAAGAAATTGATTATAATTTATAATACTCCTAGCAAGTATGATTCCTCTTTCATAGATATTTTTGCCAGGTTGAACACTCTTGAGTCCAGTACTGCTGCTATGAATAGTTGTTATCACACTCTTAGGGCGTACCATGATTATGTTGCCATAATTCTGAGCCTTCAAAGTGGTTTCCCACAATCAAAGTCTCTATAAATACTACACTTTTTGATGCTCGTCGTGATATCATGTCTGAATTTTGCCTTATGCCTAAAGATATTTATGAGTCTTTGAGTCTTTGGGGGCTTTCTAAAGGAGGATATGAGATCTCTCTTACTAATAATGCCACTTTATTACCCATTGGAATAGCTGAAGGTGTGTTTACAAAAATCTCAGGGAAAACGGTGTCTACTGATTATCTTGTTATTGAATGTGTAGGCAAAGGACAGATCACACTTGGAAGATCCCTACTGGAACACCTTGGAGCAATAATAGATGTGGGAAAAGTCATTATGCATTTTGATCCTCCAGTAAGCAATCATATTTTCCCTAAAGATAATAAGAAAGGTAAGAAAGGAAATGTAACATCCCAGTATATAGGATCTATCGAAGGGTAGATTTAGGAATATGAATTGTTGCATGCATTTATTTGTGAAAATGTGGGTAAATTTTTCGCCAAATAAAAACCTTGAGTGATCAATGTTTCTTTCTTACTTTGAGAATATGTTTAGTATTAAAGGAGGATTGCTATAAACTTTGATATGATCTTAAAGGAATTATGTGTGTTTTGAAATAAGTTTGGATTCTAAAACTTAAGTGTTTTATAATTTAAAAGATTTTGATATAAGATCTGAATCTTAAATTAATTAAGAGAAAAGTATTATAACTTAAATCTTATCTAAAAACAATATTGTATATGAAATTCATTTCATATACATAAACAAGATACAAAGAATGAACTTACTGAAGTTATTCCAAACTTCACAATTTACACAAGAGTAAAGAATAAGAATATCCTTTATTAATAACTATATAAACTTTATTACAAA
Source organism: Avena sativa (assembly GCA_916181665.1). Taxonomy (NCBI): domain Eukaryota; kingdom Viridiplantae; phylum Streptophyta; class Magnoliopsida; order Poales; family Poaceae; genus Avena; species Avena sativa. The sequence continues at coordinate 413,444,932 of OV702282.1, forward strand.
TGAACCAAATAAAGATTACAAGAATTATAAAAGAAAAATTACAAAAGAATAAGAAAACTACATTTGTATATCCACTAACTATCCTATATCTAAAACTACACTAAATCTTCATCTTTATCTTTGTACCTGCAAAACAAAGATAAAAAAGAAAACAAAATAGGATTAGTGTTAGTATATTTCTCTCAGATATGTCAGTGAGGTGCACTTGACAATCTCATCATTGAGAAATGTGGTAAAAGGGGCAAGTTTCACCAATCTGAAAGATTTCATCTTTCATAAATTCAAAGCTAGAATTCAAATGACAGCCAAAAGGGACCAATTCACCAGCCAGGTAAAAGTAGTATGGTAAGAGTAAGTTCAAACTTTCTGAACTTATCCACATGTGCATAGCAGACACACAAGCTGCACACACACACACAACCATGCAAAGGGTGTGCTGTCGACCCCACAAGCACAACCAATATCACAAAACCACAACACAGCCGTGGAGGAGCACCTTTGTGCATCTCTCCACTACACAACACACCAGCACAGCCAGGGTAAACATCAGCTAAACCAAGAACAGTAGCCAAACCCAACCACCCAGATCAACCCAAACATCACCAGGATGGTGACATAAGGAGGGGAATGGATCTGGTGGACAGCAAGGTCAAGCCTAGGAGCTAGGAGGAGCAGGCAAGCTCAAGAGCAAGCTCAGGAGCACAGCAAAAGCAGATCAAGATCCAGATCAAGATCAAGATCATCATCAATCTACTACATCCACATCAAAATCTATGGTGAGCCTCATAAAACCATCACAAGATTTCATCATATTATCTAAATAAAAGCATGTGTTGCCTTAGGAGATAATCTCTCAATAATCACCCAAGAGGAGTAAATCTATCCTAGAGATTTCAAGCATAAGGATAAGAAATCAAGCTCAACCACAAACACTAAACCCTCAGACCAGCATCACTGGGTTCAGTGTTATTTTTGCAACTTAGATCATTTTCATTTGATCTTACCAGATCAGAGCACATCTCCCAGAGAGAGTAGCACCTCTAAACCAATAATTTTCAAACAAACTATTGCCCAACTAACTAGGAATTTCATCCTAGAGCCTCAGACCAACATCATAGGCAGGAAAGTTAATAAAAGCTTCCATATCATCTTATCAGTTTTAATCACAAGCATTATCAAGCTAAACCCAAAAATAAACACCCAATCACTTGTGTGACAGATCATATTGGTATCACAAGAACAGGTTGTGGATGAACTAAAACCAATCTTTGTTTAGGATCCACATATAAAAGGGACAACCAATAAATATCATTTTCCTGAAGCCAAGTGCCAGGAATCAACCTTTAAATGAATCTATACATCCACAGAAAATCATTACTTGTAATGATTTGATTCAGAGTGTATAATCTCAAACAAGCTCACATTATAATTGTAGTAAGCAACTACTGAGAGAAATCTACTGTCAGTACAAGTATTCTGACAGTAGAGAAACTTCTCAAACCAACAAATCCAATAAAGGATTTCATTGAAACACTAGCATGGATCATGGTGGATTACCAATAGAATTAATCTGACAGGCAACTAGTATCATCAAAGCCACTATCAATCATTAACCACAGCAGACAATCATTTCCCATGATCAGATATGATCAACACTAAATCGAAAGCATCATAGATATGATCAATAGAGGGTTATGAACCCTAATCAGAGCAAGAACCCTAATCCAGAGATGAACTCAACCAGCACATAGTCACTTGGCATGAGAAGCCACTAGATACACACAGAGAGAATCATGGCAGTGGCATGGACAAGCACCACAAAGACAACTTACCCGAGGTCCTCGCTGGCGAATCGAAGAGGAAGCAGAGGGGCCGACGAACCGCGGCGGCACAGGGAGCACCCAGAGGGGCGCTGCAACCTGCACCTGCCACGGCGGCGGCCGCAGCAGCGCACGAGACCAACACACCACCGCAGGCGGGATCGCGGCGGCGGCGACAGCACCTTTTCCGAAACCTAGGGTTCAGGAATGGGGTGGACCTAACCACGGGGAAGCCCCGGAGTCAAATCCAAGTGGATGGAACGAAAGAGCGTCGTCGACAACCCCAACTCGCACCATGGCGGCAGCCAGAACGGCCGACGACGACAGGAATCGACGGTGGCGGCATCGCCGGCCACGGGGTCGGGTCAAAGGAGGAGGGGATAAGGTCGAGGGAGAGAGGGAGGCAGAGTGGGCTGGGTGGGCCAAAAACCCTTCGGGGTTATCTTTTGACCCTGCCCTATTGGGCCACCCTGGCCCAATAAGCCCAAGGGGCCATCCCAAGTTGCTTAATAAATCTTTTTGGTCAATTGGAAAAGACCAAAATGCCCCTGAACTCAATAAAATTATAGAAAATAAAATAAAAGTCCAAAAATTATAAATAAATTTTTTTTGGATTCACAATAATCCACTCTGTCCAAATAAAATAAGATATCAAATTTTGGACATTTAAATTTTTATAGGAGTTTTGAAATCTGTATATTCTTTATGGAATTTTACAAAATTATTGAAAAAAGATAAAAATAAATAAAATCACTTTTATCATTTATTAATATTATAGTATTTTTGAAAAATACTAAATAAATATTTAGTAACAAAACTTTAATAATTCATATTCCTATAATGATAAATGTTTATAATGTAAGTAAAATACCAAAAATCTTGGAGAAATGAGAATTCTAATTTAAAATATAATCATGTATTATTATTTCACTTCATAAAATATTTATTATTTATTAAGTAATTATAAGGTAATCATATCCTATTATTTATTAATCACAAAAATAAATATACCAAAATGATCATAAAAAATAATATATACATGATAAAAATCTCATATTATACTTTGAATTAAATAAAAATTCAAATATTTTAATAAATCAAATTTAAACCTATTTATTTCATTAATAAATCATAAAAGGATAAATAACATTTATTAATATCCTTAAAATGAGTAAAATAAGTTTAATATATAGTACAGATCTTAAATATTAATGAAATGGAACTTTAATGGTTTAAAACATTATAAAAATCTTTATATTAAATTATCTTCAATTCTAAGTAAAGATTATATTCTCAAAGGATCCCAATTCATGATAAAAACCTTAAAGAACATCTTGCAAGTAAATCAGATCCTTACCATTTACTTTAAATTATCAAATTTTACCAATTACCACAACACTATAGAAAGTTCAAAGATAGTTAAGTGAAAATATATCTGGAAATATAAACTCTACTCACTTATCTATAAAAGGTAAATGATACTACTCTATCATAGAATTAAGAAACCATTATCTCAAGTAATAGAACAAACATTCTTAAGTAACTTAAAGAACACATTTCAGATATACAAGATACCAATGTGTAAGTATCATACTTTCAAAACTATCCATATTTTAAAGTTAACTTTAGTCTCCAAGAGTCTAAATATAATACCATACACATTACTACATGTTTTATAGTTAACTTTGGTCTGAAGTAGTTAATCTATAAAGCAGCTCAAGCCCCAAACCATTTGATCAAAACAAATAACATCAACCATCACTAACTAACCACAAGGTTTGTTTAGACCTTAGAAGAAAAACCTTTTCTTCGAAGGTTATCCTTTTTGCCACTTAAAATAAGAAACCTTGTATAAATAATCCTAACTAGTATATCATAAGTATGTATACTTTACTCCTACATATGTGTTGACTCCAACCACTTATAAACTCTAATAAAAGTATAACTATGAAATTTATCCAAAAGGACCACGCATTCCAAAGTAACCACTTTCGGAATCTAAACCTTAGGACAACGTTGTTTCCGGGATTTGCGCTTAGGACGTGCATCACATTACTTATGTATAAAAGCATATTGCTTCTTTAAACATTAGACCTTACCGGACCAATGATGCTGATTTCAGATTTTTTGGATCTTATACTAACTCGAAGACCATGAGTGCATAATCTTACAACCACAAAAGGCAAGTTCACACTTGCTCATGTCCTTTGTTTATTTTCTGTAAAGTATTTTACAAATCCAGTGTTGGCTTCACCTGCATTTGAAAAAGATCAAAAAACATTATTTTCCAATAATAATGAGGAATATTGATTATTGATCGAGGGTGATCAGCTTATCTATTAAATCTAACAGTTGGGATACCACTGTTCAGAACTATATCACCTAGGACTTAACAACCAATGTCGCCAGTGATTCTTGCGCCGTATAGTACGCGTTGACCATGAGATTTGGAATGGGACGGAGAAGTCAGCTGTATCGCTGTATCTTATTCCTCTCGCATGAAGCCGGATGTGCAGGTCGTGGCTGTTATCCTCGTAGCGTGCATATTAATTGGTAATTCGTAGAGGATATGCAGCATATGGGTGGGAACCCTCATCGTCCCACGATAGTTCTGGCATCTAACGGTTTATACAAACCATTGCCGTAATTCATTATGTGGGCATGGTGTACACCAAGGAGGCATGCGGGGTGGCGAAGGGGACAGTGATTGGCTTGGACCAACTACTGGGCCCCACATCATGGAATTGTGGACGGGAAAGTACGCCCGATTGTGCAACAAGGAGTTTATCTCTCATGAGTAAAGTAACGCACCTCTGCAGAGTGTAAGAATTGTAACTTGTTACTCCCTGTTCCGGGAAGGAGCTGCGAACGCGGCGGGAAAGGAACTCCATGAAAGTTCTGGTAAACCCATGAAGGCTGACGGACATAGATTTTTAGAATAAAAGTAACCTTTAAAGAAATGTTTATGAAAACTTGCATTGCCTACGACCTATGGTCTGTGGCTGTAGATATAGTGCATCAAACACTCCTTTTCTAGTGAATTTGCTGAGTACGCTCGTACTCAAAGTATCTTGTTAACCCTTGCTAGATTCTGAAGCCCCTAAAACGATGACTACATCAAGATATGCTCCAGGACTTATCAAGACCAGCTAAAGCCATTCAATGAAGACAAGGAAGTCAACATATACCTCAACTCAAGTGAAGACGGAAGTTACCGATTAGATAGGAATATTGTCTCTAGCCAAAGGACCTATTTCGGTAGAACGTTGCAATAGCAGCAATGCCAACCTCCTAGTCTAAAGATTAGACTTAATAGTATAATCGTTCTGGCGTTGTTTAAACTTTGATTCTTCTCTGTAAGAAATTCTTTCTCTCTCTTAAATCTAGAGTGTTCTCTGAATCTTATGTAAAGAGTGAGTTGTAACATTTAGCCATGTATTGAACCCGCTGTGTTTCTGTTGTGCCATTCCGAGGGATGTAATACTAGTGAACGGTGTTTCATTGGTGTTATGTCAACGAGAATATTATACTACATCATGCAGTGGTATGCTGGATCACCGTAGGAAAGAACAAGAGAGTTGCTTCCTCATTTGAAAATACTTGATTTTTTGCTTCTTGTGCCTAACTTAAAGGCGTTAAAGAAAAGTACTTATTGGGAGATAACCCAAGAGTTTTCTTGAGTCTTAGAAGTTATTACTTCAGTAATGACCTCTCCTTATCCTTTTTGTTTGCTTTTTGTGCCAAGAATGACCTCTAATGAGAGGAAAGTAAGATTTCGGGAGTTGCTGTCCCGAAACAGATTTCTGTCCTCCACCATAAAAATTCGTGAGGAATCTCTGTAAGTAGGATTGAGCTGAACATTTACGAATAAATCCCCTAGTATGTTAGCTAACTTTCGTTAGTTCAACACTTTTTTATTTTAGCAACAGAAGATTTTCGAAAAAATTGGTTTCTGCCTGCTGGTCTATTTTGACATATTTCTTCCATTATTTGCATTTGCTTCTTATTGATTCCTTTTTGAGTTCTCTTAGGTGAATTGAGATTTTTGAAGGAATTGCTACAGTAGCTTGTGTTTTTAGTGAAAAAAAATTCTGTTCCAAAGCTAAACCCAAAGGTCTATTATCTTTTGAATACACCGATGTTGCTAATGAAGATTGTGTGAAGTTTTGTATGAAGGAAAAATTTCAGGTGTAGAGAGAGAATGATGTAATGAGATGAAGAATGGACAAAAGCTCAAGCTTGGGGATACCACCCCGGTGTTGCCACAAGAAATATCCAAGAGGTACAAGCGTCAAAGCTTGGGGATGCCCAAGGCATCCCCTTCTTCATCAATAAAAAGCTCAGGTCTGTCTAGACACTTTGTTTTTATTGTTTCATGCACTGTTGTGTTTTTCTTGGAGCGTCTTAGTTTTCGTTTGGTTTGCTTAGTCTATTTAGTTTGCTTAAATAAATTAGTTTGGACCCCCATTCTCGCTGTGTTGTTTTCAAATAAGTTGCTTGGTGTTGGAAAGGAGTAGAAAGTTCTTGCTTGATAAGTGCAAGAGGAGCTTGCATTGACCGTGAGTTAGACTTTAGCATGACATGCTAGGTGTTGTTTTGACCTTATGCTTAGTTATTATTGTTGTAGCATGTATTGTTCCAAACAATTGGGATTGCTTAGTGTGTCTTGAAAGAATTATGCGTTTTTTAGCATGCAAAAGAATAGTATTGTGGTATTATCCTTTGATGCTTTGTTTGGGTTGACTTGGCACATTCTCACACCATGTTATGACTATGAACAAGTCACCATATTCTCTATGATCATTTAGTCCTTGACTTGCAGTACCACTCTATGCTTTGATTAGTAATGTTTTGTTGCTCTGCATGATTATGGCTATTATTGCTCTCTTAGTTGGTTGCTCCCAGTCTTTTGCTAGCCTCCACTTATATGAGTAAGCTCTACTCATGCTTCCAACTCCCAAGAAACCAAGTTATTCCAAAGTGTACACAATAAATTCATATGCATGGTGTGTTACACCATTCCAAGTGTATTCTTGTTTTCAGCTATCTTCTAGTTAAAAAGTCTCTTTGTTATGTGAAAACTTAGTGATTAAAGCCCTCACAAACTTGATGGCACCCTTTATATTCTTTTCCCCTAATAAACTTGAACCATTGTGTCATATAAGTTTTATATGCTTGCACTTATACGTTGGAATTAGCAGAACGTGCTGTCATGGGGAACGTTTTCAATATTGCACTTGTACTTTGTACACAGATGATATCATGCTCTTTTGTCTATGGATGTCACCGGTGTGAAATAAAGAGGGAACTTGTAAGTCCATTGAGTTATGTATTTTGTGTTAGAGAAACGCCTGGGCCGCTAGTCTAAGCCATGCCTAATCATGGTGGAAACTTGCAGCATCACCATAATGAGCTATCTGTGAAGCATCCTCAATAAAAAAGCTATGCACATAGTAAATAAAAAGATCGCTGAGATGCTCATTGTATGCTTGCCTTGTCATTTTGGTTATGGAATATCTCCTGTACCATGTGCAAAGGGTACCCCGTTGGCGGTTCTCTATGATACGCATGTACTTACTATGATAAGAACTTATATGTGACTGAAGTTGAGTAGCATGAGGTGTGGCCCTCGTATTCAAGGGACTTGAGATTGCCAACTTATACTTTGTAAAGCATATACTCCATAGTTTGTTCACTTTAACCTTAATCACTTCAAGATGCTTATGATAGGGGCAATGAGGGCTGAAAACTAACAAGTACCATAATTTTTGGAATCTCTTTTTGAAACTTGTAATCCCTGCTTCCTTTATTGAAAGGCATTTATTCCACCTTTAGGCACCATTAAGAGAGCATAGTTTCCATTCTCTGTGAAGTGTCCCAAAACTTATTGATTGATGCATATTGTGATATTACTTGTTCTTGTGCTACTTGTATCTAGTCACTCTTATGAACTTTGAACGTGTCATATGCATCTATTTGCTACTCTATGAGGGACAAGCTGAATGCCACTATGCGATGTTTTCTGTATGTGAAACAAACAAACATTTTTCAATGCATGTTATTCATGAACTTTGTTTGTAGCCTTTCATGTTACATGCATAGTTACTTTGTGCTACTGTTAGAACTCCATCTTTAATGCACATGTTTAGAGTTCTTTGATCCCAGATTTCAATGCTTGCAAATGGTTTGATCTTGGTTTTGACGGTGCATGTTACCTCAAAAATTATTCTTTTTATCACTTACCTACTCGAGGACGAGCATGAGTTAAGATTGGGGATGCTTGATACGTCGGAAACATATCTATAATTTTTGATGCTCCATGCTTGTTTAGTATCTACTTTGCTTTGATTTGCTTTGTCTACACTTTGAGGTGTTTTTATATCTTTTATGGAACTAACCTATTAACAAGTTGCCACAGTGCCAGTTGCCTGTTTTCTTCTGTTTTTGGTTCCAAAAAGGAAGAAAATCAATATTCTCGGAATTGGACGGGACAAAATCCAAAGTCAATATTTTACCGTGGGCGTCACGAAGTCCAGAGGGGAGACAGAGGGGCGAGCTAGGGTCGCCACACCCCCTAGGCGCGGGTGGTCCCACCCCGCGCTTGGGTAGGGTGTGGGCCCTCTGGCCGCCTCCCAGCCTTGCCTCTTCACCTATAAGGAGCCCCCGATGCAGGAACCTTAGGCACCCGATCAAAACTCCATGGAACCTTCTGTAGCTGCCACCATCGTCCCTAGATCGGGGGGATCTGAAGTTCTTCCCGGCACCCTGCCGGAGGGGAGATCATCCCAGAGGCCTCCTTCTCTGGTATGAAGCGCGAGTAGTTCCACCTTGGACTACGGGTCCATGTAGTATCTAGATGGTTGTATCTCCTCCTTATGCTTTCATGTATAGATCTTGTGATCTCCGTTCATGATCAAGATCTAATCTATTTGTAATCATGCATGTTGTGTTTGCGGGGATCCGATGGATATTGAGATTACTATGTCATATTGATTAATGGTTTTGTCTATTTTTGATACTATCATGTCTGTGTTGTTTGTGATCTTGCATGCTCTCCGTTGTTAGTAGCTATCTTGGCCAAGTAGTTGCTAGTGACTCCAAGAGGGGATATTTATGCTCGATAGTGGGTTCATGCCTCTAGTTTCCAAGGGAAGTGACAGAAATCTCTTCGGTTGTAGATGTGTTGTTACTACTAGGGAGAAAACAACGGTCGCTTGTTCATAGACCAAGTGGATTGTTTACCTTACACACTTTGCTTAAAGCAGTTTTCTGTTGCTTGCAACTTAATACTAGAGGGGGTTCGGATGATAACCTGAAGGTGGACTACTAGTCAGAAAGATCCTATGAGGTTGATTGGGCAATACAACAAGATACATAGACCGCCATCCAACTGCATCTATGACTAGAAGTCCACCTTTAGGTTATCATCCGAACCCCCTCCAGTATTAAGTTGTAAGCAATAAACAACTGCTTTAAGCAAAGTGTGTAAGGTAAATATTCCACATGTTCCATGAACAAGAGACCGTTGTTTTCTCCCTAGTAGCAACATCACATCTACAACCGAAGAGATTATTGTCACTTCCCTTGGAAACTAGAGGCATGAACCCACTATCGAGCATAAATACCCCCTATTGGAGTCGCTAGCAACTACTTGGCCAAGATAGCTACTAACAATGGAGAGCATTCAAGATCACAAACAACACAAACATGATAGAATCATAAATACAAAACCATTAATCAAACCAACATAATAATCTCAATATCCATCGGATCCCCGCAAACACAACATGCATGATTACAAATAGATTAGATCTTGATCATGAACGGAGCTCACAAGATCTATACATGAAAGCACAAAGGAGGAGATACAAACATCTAGCTACTACATGGACCCATAGTCCAAGGTGGAACTACTCACGCATCATACCGGAGAGAAGGCCTCCGGGATAATCTCCCCTCCGGCAGGGTGCTCGGAAGAACTTCAGATCCCCCTGATCTAGGGACGACAGTGGCGGCGGCTACAGAAGGTTTCGTGGATATTTGATCGGGTACTCAGGGTTTCTGCATTGGGGGCTTCTTATAGGCGAAGGGGCGAGATCGGGAGGCGGCCAGGGTGCCCAAACCCTAGCCAGGCGCGGGCCCACCTGCCCCCGCACCTGGGGTGGGTCTGGCCCCTCTGGCCGGCCCCTCTGGCTCTCCTCTAGACTTCTTGTTCCCCACGGAAAGTAATTGACTTTGTCCTTTGTCACGTACAATTCCGAGAATATTTCTTTACTAACTTTTCTAAAACCAAAAAAATCAGAAAACATGCATCTGGCACTGTTGCAACTTGTTAATAGTTTAGTACCAGAAAACATGTAAAAAGCACCTCAAAGTGTGGACAAGTAAAGCAAATTAGATACAAAACAAGCTTGGAGCATCAAAAATTATAGATACGTTTCCAACGTATCAACATCCCCAAGATTAACTCCTGCTCATCCTCGAGTAGGTAAGTGATAAAAAGAATAATTTTTGAGGTGACATGCACCCTCATAATAAAGATCCAACCATTTGCAAGCATTGAAAGCTGAGATCAAAGAACTCTAAACATGTGCATGAAAGATGGAGTTCTAACAATAGGACATAGTAACTATGCATGCAACATGACAAGCTACAAACAAAGATCATGAATAACATGCATTGAAAAACGTTTGTTTGTTTCACATGCAGAAAACATAGCATAGTGGCAATCAGCTTGTCCCTCATAGAGTAGCAATATTGATGCATAGGACACCTGCAAAGTTCACAAGGGTGACTAGAAACAAGTAGCACAAGAGCACGTAATAACACAATATGCATCAATTAATAAGCTTTGGAACACTGCACACAGAATGACAACTATGCTCTCTTAATGATGCCTAAAGGTAGAAGGTGGAGACTCAACAGTGGTGGAAGAAAGACCTTTTTTGTAAAGGAAGCAGAGATTACAAGTTTCAAAACGAGCTTCCAAAAATTATGGTACTTGTTAGCTTTCACCCCTCATTGCCGCTATCATAAGCATCTTGAAGTGGTTTAGGTTAAAGTGGCAAAGCTGGAGTATATGCTTGACGAAGTATAAGCTGGCAATCTCATGTCCCTTGAATACGAGGGCCACACCTCATGCATACTCAACTTTGGGTCCAGGTAAGTTCTTGGCACTATAAGTATTTGCATATCATTGAGAACCGCCAACGGGGTACCCCTTGCACATGGTACAGGAGCTTTCCCATAACCAAAATGACAAGGAAAGCAGACAATGAGCATCTCAATAATCTTTTTATTTACCATATGCATAGCTTTTTATTGAGGATGCTTCATAGATAGCTCATTATGGTGATGCTGCAAGTTTCCACCATGATCAGGCATGGCTTAGGCTAGCGGCCCAGGCGTTTCTCTAACACAGGGTACAAACTCCATGGACTTACAAGTTCCCTCTTTATTTCACACCAGTGACATCCATAGACAAAAGAGCATGATATCAACAGAGTACAACAAGGTACAAGTGCAATGTTGAAAACGTTCCTCGTGATAACACAGTTTTGCTAATTCCAACTTATAAGTGGAAGCATATACAACAAAGTTGTCACAATGGTTCAAGTTTATTAGGGGCAAAGAATAAAGTGTGCCATCAAGTTCGTGAGAGCTTTAATCACTAAGTTTTCACATAACAAAATAGTTTTTAATTGGAAGATAGTTGAAAACAAGAATATACTTGGAATGGTGTAACACACCATGCATAGGAGTTTATAGTGGACACTTTGGAATAACTTGGTTTCTTGGGAGTTGGAAGCATGAGTAGAACTTACTCATTCAAGTGGAGGCTAGCAAAATAATAGGAGCAACCAACTAAGAGAGCAATAATGGCCAAAATCATGTAGTGCAACAAAGCATACTAATCAAAGCAAAGAGTGGTACTACAAATCAAGGACTAAATGATCATAGAGGATAATGGTGACTTGTAATAGTCATAACATGGTGTGATCATGTGCCAAGTCAACCCAAGCAAATCATCAAAGGAGAATACCACAATACTATGATTTTGCATGCTAAAACAACGCATAATTTATTCAAGGCACACTAAGTAATCCCAATTGTTTGGAACAAGACATGCTACAACAATAATCACTAAGCATAGTGCTAAAACAACACCTAGCATGTCATGCTAAAGTCTAAGTCACAGTCAATTGAAGCTCCTCTTGCACTTCAAGCAAGAACTTACTACTCCTTTCCAAACACCAAGCAAACTTATTTGCAAAACAACACAGCAAGAACGGGGGTCCAAAATACTCAAGAAAACTAAACAAACTAAGCAAAGCAAACAAAAACTAAGATGCTCCAAGAACAACACAACTATGCATGAAACAATAAAAACAAAGTGTCTAGACAGACCTGAGATTTTTAGACGGGGATGCCCATGACGGTTGTACCTCTAGGATATTTATTGGGGTGACACCATGGTGGCATCCCCAAGCTTGAGCTTTTGTCCATTGTTCATCTCATTGCATCATTTTCTCTTTACACCTGAAATTTTTCCTTCACACAATCTTCATTAGCAACATTAGCTTATTCAAAAGATATTAGACCACTGACAAAGCTTTGGAACAGCAAGTCTTTTCACTAAAAACACAAGATACTGTAGTAACTCCTTCAAAAATCTCAATTTACCTGAAGATAACTCAAAAAGGAATCAATAAGAAGCAAATGCAAATAATGGCAGGAATCTGTCAAAACAGACAAGTAGGTATAAACCGATTTTTTCAAACATCTTTTGTTGCACAAATCAAAAAGTGTTGAACTAACGAAAGTTATCTAACATACTGGGGGATTTACTCGTAAATTTGTAGCTCAATCCGAGTTACAGATCCTCCTCACGAATATTTTTGGCGGAGGACAGAAATCTGTTTTGGGACAGCAATTTCCCAAATCTTACTTCCCTCTCATTAGAGGTCATTCTTGGCACAAAAAACAAACAAAAAAGGATAAGGAGAGGTCATTACAGAATTAATAACTTACAAGACTCAAGGAAACTCTTGGGTTATCTCCCAACAAGTACTTTTCTTTAACGCCTTTAAGTTAGGCATAAGAAGCAAGAAGAATCAAGTATTTTCAAATGAAGAAGCATTAACATCGAATCTTGCTTTAAAAGGAGGAGCAAAAAGCAACTTCTCTCTCCTCATAGGAAAGTGTTCAATACCTTTCTTGAATGGAAAATGATATTTAATGGTGCCTTCTTTCATATCAATGATAGCACCAACTGTTCTAAGAAAAAGTCTTCCCAAAGTAATAGGACAAGAAGCATTGTATTCAACATCCAAAACATAGAAATCAACAGGGACATAAGCATTATTAACCATAATGAGAACATCATTAACACTCCCCATGAGTTTATTATTATCATTATCATTGAGTGGGACATCCAAATAACAATTTTCTAATGGTGGCAAATCAAGCATTTCATAAATCTTCCTAGGCATAATAGAGACACTAGAACCAAGATCACATGAAGCTTTGAGATCAAAGTCATTCACTTGAATATTAATAATGGGTTCCCAACTATCTTCTACTTTCCTAGGAATAGAAGCTTTGTGTTTTAGCTTTTCTTCCTTAATCTTAACAATAGCATATGTAATGTGTTTGGTGAAAGCAACATGCATATCACTAGCATCAAGACTTCTAGCAAGCTTTTGCAAGAACATAATCACTTTAGAAATATTGCAACCATCAATATCAAAGTCAAACTTAGCATCACTAGTGGTAGGCATTGTAGGAGGAGGAATAGGGGCTACTTGTGGTTTAGTGGTGATGGTGCACACGCTATTGTTTCTATCAATTTCATCTTCCCTTTCCCACTTAGCATGAAGTTGAGCTAACAGCCTAACATTTTCATCAATAGTAACTTGTATGGCATGAGCAGTAGCAAAGGTGTTTTCCATAGTTTCAGGTTTAGCAGCCATTTTATTAACCAAGGAAGTTTGAGCTTCACACAAAGAGGATATATTTCTCTCAACACTCAAATTTTTTGACTGTAAACTAGGAATTTCTCTATTTAGATTCTCAAGCTGAAGACTAATGTTTTTCAAGATAATAGATTGTTCCTCCATAGTTTTAGTGAATTTTTTTTGCTCATATTGCATTTGCATAAAATTTTTAGTGGATCTCTCAACTTCTAGAATCCTTTCTTCACTAGGCATTCCTGATCTATCCTGATAAGCATTTCCACTAGGAGGATAAGGCCTATAATTGTTGTTGCTACCAAAATTATTCATGTAGGCATTGTTGTTGAAATTGTTGTTTCTAATGAAGTTCACATCAACTTGCTCTTTTTGAGCGACCAAAGAATCTAAGGGAACACTATTAGGATCTGAGCAAGGCAATTGACAGGAACTGAGCAAGGCATAACAATGCAATTACTAGTCAGAAAGATCCTATGAGGTTGATTGGGCAATACAACAAGATACATAGACCGCCATCCAACTGCATCTATGAAAATAGTTATTATTATATTGGGCAATAAAAATAGTTTTTATTATATCTTTGTGTTTATGATAAATGTTTACATTCATGCTATAACAGTATTAACCGGAAACATTAACACTTGTGCGATTTGTAAACTAAATTAGAGTCCCTATTAAAGCCTCTTTAATAAGACTAGCTTGTTGGTTAATAGATGATCATGGTTTCTCGATCATGAACATTGAGATGTTGTAACAACAAGATCATATCATTAGAAGAATGGTATAAGTGACATACTCCTGTAGATAAGCGTAACATAAAGATCAAGTCATTTCAATAGTTTGTTTGCTATAAGCTTTCTGATACATAGTAACCTAATTCCTTCGACCATGAGATCATGCTAATCAACATCACCGGAAGGATGCTTTGATGACATCAAACACCACACCGTAACTGGGTGGTTATAAAGGTGGCATTAAGTGTTCGGAAAGTATGGGTTGAGGCACATGGATCAAGAGTGGGATTTATCCATCCATATGACGGATAGATATATTCTGGGCCCTCTAGGTGGAATGTCATCCAATTAGCTTGCAGCATGTGACTGTCTCACAAGGGATCACATATCACGGGAACGAGAAAAGAGTACTTATCGGTAACGAGGTTGAACTAGGTATGCAGAGATACCGACGATCAAAACCCCGGATAAGTAAACTATCGTGAGACAAAAGGAAAATGGTATCATATGTAAGTGGTTCATTCGATCGCAAAGTAATCGTTGAAATATGTGGGAACCATATGAATTTCCAGATTCCTCTATTGGTTATTGATCGGAGAAGTGTCTCGGTCATGTCTGCATAATTCACGAACCGTAGGGAGACACACTTAAGGATTCGATGTTGTTTAGTAGATATGGAATGTTAATAAGGGATACCGAATGTTGTTCGGAGTCTCGGATGGGATCCGGGATATCACGAGGAGATCCGGAATGGTTCGGAGAATAAGATTCAAAAATTGAAAGTCAAACGGGAGTTTGAAAAGTCAAACTGGAACAATGGTTTCCTAGTGGGAGAAGAAACAAGTCCTTCTCTCAATCCAACTTGGGTTTGGAAGTGGATTCAAACCCACCCCTCCCAAGGCTGCCCCCCTCTCATAAATAGAGGGGGAGGGCTGCCCCAACAACACAAGCCTTGCCCCTCTTCACCCGAGCCCGCCGCCGCCGACCCGCCGCCGCCCTAGCCGCCTAGCGCCACCGCCGGTCCGTCGCCGCCGCCCTAGCCGCCTCCGACACCTCCTCCTCCTCCTGGTTGTCTAAACCCTAGATCTCTGGGAAACCCTAATCCACCATAACTCGCACCGGCTTAGGCGAAGCCCTACGGGATCTTCCCTCTACTTCCGACACCACGCTGTCGTGCTGCCGGAATCACGAAGGGAGAACTACAACCTCCGCTGCCCGCTGGAACAAGGGAGAGGAAGGTCTTCATCGAGTACCAAACGTGTGACCGACTGCGGAAGCGCTGCCTAAACGCAGCGCCGGAAGGATCATCTACGCGATCTTGAGATCGGCAAGTGTACGACTACATCACCCACGAGAATCTGCTCTCGTTAACCGCTTTGAAATATTCGAGGGTGAGTGATTCTATCGACTCGTTGCTACTATCTAGTAGATAGATCTTGGCTTGTTTGTGTGCATGCGGTAGAAAATTTTTGTTTTCCATGCTACGAACCTCTACAGTGGTATCAGAGCCGTGCCTATATGTAGATCTGTTGCACGAGTAGAACACAATGGTCATTGTGGACGGTGGTGCTTTTATTATCAATTGCTTTTTGTGTACTTTGCATCTTGCGGTATGATGGGATGAAGCAGCCCGGGCTAACCTTACATGACATCGCTCATGAGACTTGCTCCACGCTCAACATGCAACATGTATTGCATAAGTGGCTTTGCGGGTGTCTGTCTCTCCCGTCATATTACAGATTCAATTTACAACAGGCACTTGATAGTTCAAACTGACGAGGTTTAATCTCGTCAATGCCCATTGTTATGGACTTGGGTTTTGGAGAAGATCGCGGAACGGTTAGCAAAAAAGCAACACGGGGACACGAGGTTTACCCAGGTTCAGGCCCCCGGAGGGAAAACCCTACTCGTGCTTGTCTGCTCTTGATTACGGCGGAACCGAAGGTTACAGGGGTGCGCAGATGCAATCTGGCGTGGAGGTGTCTATGCAAAATTATGAGGTGAGAGATCTAGGTCGTGCCCTCCTAGCCTTTATATAGAGTTAGGCAGGTCCCAGGCATAGATCGAGTCGGTTACAGGTTTTAGGGTTTACCCCTTTGAATTTTCTATCTACTCTAGTCTTGCTCTCCAAGGATCCGAAGGCGTCATGGGCCCTGGCCACCCGAAAGTCTTCATGGGCCGACGTATATTTGTCGTGGGCCTTCCTTGGGCTGGACTAGGTATGCTGAACTTGTGTACCCGCAGGGTATAACCATGTCAGTAGCCCCCGAGTGTTCTGTCGAATCGTAGATTCGACTGAGGACTCTTCAATCCTTTGGGTGCAACTCTGTCTTTCAAGAGAATGTGTAGGGATTGTTGATGCGTGTGCCTGACTCTCCTGACGGATCAGGGTCAGTTAATTGTCTTAGGACAAAACAACACGATCTTCTTAAGGTTCGAGTCCCTCGACTCGAACCCGAAACATATGTTGGTGTAATTCGACTCAGGCCGCGGAGGACTTACAGGAGTGGAATTCCAGTGAATTTAAATGATGTACCCAACGCATCCGTCGGGATTTTTCATCGCGCCTGTTGGCACGGATTCTTACTATTAGAGCGCAGTCGTGTGCGTTACCAGGACATCAGACGATATCTGTAGGTCTTATCTTTGTGTCGCAGACACAACATCCGAATGTTTATCACCGCGGAGGTGCTTCAGATGGCTAAGGAGAGCGTCACTCACTCAGCATTTAATTAGGGCAGAGTTGCCGAAAAAATGTTGCATGCTGATCTGAAGGATCACAGTCGAAGAAATCATAGGGTGCGTGACCAGCGCTCCCTATGGGAGTAGCCCCCGAGTGTCTGTTCGAGTCGTAGACTCGAGTGGAGACTTTAATTTAGCCGTTTTCGGCTTCCGGTCCGTAGGACACAAATTTTTCGGATGCTTGAATCCATCCTCCCTATGGGAGTATCCCCCGAGTCCGTAGTGGAGTCACAGAATCGACGTAGGACTCGAAGAAATAGTTCAGTGTTGTGGTATTTTGTTCATTTTCGGGTGCGCGGCCAGCGCTCCTGATAGGAGTAGCCCCCGAGTAGTTAGTCGAATCGTAGATTCGAGTGAGTACTCTTAGCTGTGTAGCCGAATAATTGTAACTGTTACTAGTATAGCTTTTGATGATGTCAGTGCTGACGATCGGTGACCTCAAGCATCTGCTGTGCCAGAGATGACGTGACTGGACGAACATGGGTCCCACCTTCTGACCTTGAGTTGACCGGTCATGCGCAGCGTGGAGATAATTACGGCGTCGCCTCGATTTCTGCGCGTAGTGGACGGGGTGTGAGCGACGGTTCGCTGCTGTGCTGACACGTGGACGGTCAGATCTTGCAGTTGGCTCTAGGTCTTCCCGATAGACGGTCGACGCGCATCGTCTTCGTCCTTATAATCATTGGGGAAAAGTTAATCTGTTTTTCACCGCAGCCATTCTTGTTTCACTGCTCCAATCTTCTCTAAGCTTTCTTGCTGCGCGCTGGGATTTTCTCGAACATTTCCTTCCTTGATCCTGCGTGCTCTCCGCCGACGCCACCGCACCGCGATGGGGAAACCGAAGAAGTCCTCCTCTGCAGTTGGTACCAGCGCCGCTGGTGGCAAGAAAAGTTCTGCCGCCGCCCGTGTCACCCGATGGTGGCTGGCGGCGATCGGAGACGCGTGAGAGTGATCTCTGCAAGCTTCGTGAGCGGGGCTTGATCCCGCAGGATAGGGAGGCCGTTAAACTCCCTGGCAACGAGGTAATTCCCCGTCCCCCCGTTGGGTTTCGGGTTATGTTCCTCGCTTTTGTTCTTCGGGGCTTTTCCTTCCCAGTCCACGATTTCCTTCGTGGATTGCTTTTTCTCTATGGGATCCAGCTGCATCATCTTTCTCCCAACTCTCTTCTTCTTATCGCCTGTTTCATCACTTTCTGCGAGTGTTGGCTCGGTGTCGAGTCGCACTTTGGCCTCTTTCGGAAACTCTATTCCGTGAAGAGGCAATCTGGTTCCAATGGTGTTTATCCCATTGGGGGTTGCATCATCTCCCTCAAATCCAACATTCTTTTCTTCTCCTTTTCTATGTCTGAGTCTGTCCAGTACTGGCGGAGGCGATGGTTTTACATCCGCGACTCCACGGTGGCTGGGCAGGAGTTTGGACTTGTTCCTTTTGACCCCTCCCAGAAAATCGAGCCGAAGAGGTCCTAGAAGAACCGGATCTTGGATGGCGAGGTGGTTGAGATAGAGGCTCTCTATCGTCGAGTGGAGGATCTTCAACTGACCCCGGATAAAGAGGTGAACGGTGGATATCATACGCACCTTTCTCAAACGTTGGGTGCAGCCGCTCTAGGATAGGGCACACCCGATGTTCCTTTATGCTGGTCGCCATGATCTGACTAGGGTTTCGGCTGAGGAATTCTCCAAGGGGGATCTTGACGGGGTCCTTCGTCCGCTGCTGAAATACAAGGCTGGAGAGGATATCCCGGGGAAGGCGCTATTTTCGACTGCGTTTTACTTGTATTTATTTGTCTGCTGACAACTTTGCTTCTTTTGTGCAGGAGTTCAAGGCGTCGGGCATGTCGTCGCCGCTTCCCGAATTGTTTCCGGATGCGCCAGACAATGAGGTGGTGGACTCCATGTCTGAGCTTTCATCAGCGCGGTCGCCGGCCGAAGAGGCCATCGAGTCGAGCGAGGAACACACTCGCAAGAGGACACAGAGCTCCAGCGAGTCGTCAGATGCTTCGACTCCGCCGACGCCGAGGAATCCGCTGTGCCTTGAACGTCATAGTGGGGATCATGGGGGCTCCTCTTCTCCAATTCCTGCCATTCCCGTGCGAGCTGTGGCACCGCACCCGCCGGCGAAGCGGAAGAAGGAAGAGAAGAAGGAAGAGAAGAAAGAGGAGAAGAAGGGCAGGAGAACTCCGCCAGTCTTCGACTTGAGCGAGCTTGACTCGTAAGTTTCCTCAGTCCTTTTTTGCTTTCTCTTGTCTGTTTGTTTTGTGCTCTACTGATTTTTTTTCTTTTGTAGCCATTCTTCCAACGGCTCCTCGAGTGATGGCGCTCGGGAGATGGTGGGGGAGTCGAAGGTTGCTCATCCTCCTCCCCAGACGGTGGCCACCTCTGAGGGAGCTGCTCCAAACCCTTCTCCGCAGGAGGTTCGGGTGGTTGTCCCTCAGAAGACTGCGGGCGAATCTTCAGAGTCGCCGTCTAACCGTGTAAGTAATTTTGTTTTCTGCTGCAGGGGGAGCCCCCGATCCTTTTCGAATGATCTGCTGATCATTGTTTTTGCTTCTTGTCTCGGGGGGAGCCCCCGAGTATCTGTAGAAAATTTTCTGATCGTTTTTCCTTGAGTATCGGGGGGAGCCCCCGAGCGTTTTTTGTATGTGTAACTTGCTTCTGCTCATTATTTTGGGCGGAGCCCCCGAGCCGTTCTTTTGACCATTAGTTCTTGTTGCAGCCTTTTGTGCAAGGCGCCAACCAGCTGGTGCAGCAGCACCTGGCATTGGAGGCGAACTTCAAACGGCTTCAAGGTTCGTATATTTGTTGATCTTTTTCCTCCTCTTGCACCTCTTATTCTGCGATCTGATGAGTTTTATGCTGATTGCAGAGGACAACAATGACACTCTCCGTGAGCTTGATGCTCTCAAAAAGAGTCTCGGGTGAGCGGAGAAAAAGGCTGAGGATGCCGTTGCTGCGAAAGGGCGCCTCGAGCAGGAGTTATTCGACGCGGCTGCTGCCAAAGAGCGCCTGCAGCAGGAGGCGACGGACCGCGAGGAGCAGCTCGCCACCGCCACGGCTTCGCGCGAGAGGGAGGTAGCCGGCAAGCTTATGGCGGCTGCCAAGGCTATTTCGGGTGAGTTTCTCCGCCTTCCCCTTTTCGACTTCCTTGTCTTTCTTTTGCAGTGCTTTTATTCATGCTGCTTCCTTTGTTTCTTTAGATGCTGTGGGCATCGAGTTTGATCACGGTGCTCTGGAGCACGGGAGTGCTTTGGATGATGCTGCTGCGGCGGTCGAAGACCGCTGCAATACCATTGTCAGCTCACTTGCCAAGGCCAAGGAGGTCCTCGGGCGCTTCTACAAGGAGCTCGTCCCCAGGGGCGTGGCCCTCGAGGATGTTGATGCCTTGGCGGATGCACTGTCAGCCGAAGTGCCTGCGGCATACAAGCGCAAGCAGAAAGGCATTGGCGCGTCCGTCGGGCTGGCAATGGCCTTCGCGTCTAGAGCGGAGCTGGATCTTCCTCAGGTCACCTCCCGGATGCCGACGGCTGCTGACGGATCCGAGGTAGCCTTCGCTATCTATGCTGCTCGCTGTAAGCGATATGGGCCAAAGTTGATTGATCTCCTGGCCGAGTACGCGCTGAGGCAGAAGGGGGAGGCCAAGGCGAGGCAGTCCGGCTCCGAGGCTACTCAGGATGCAGCTTCGTAGGCTTTGTAGTTGTAGGATAGTTTCAGTGTCTTTTGTTGTAATTATTTTGATGAACCACCCATGTGCCACGTAGTGGATTTTGCTGCATATAATGAATTTCCAAGTTCTGTGCTCCTTTATCTGCTTGTTTATATCCTTGTCTTCTGTTACTCTAGGGTCCTTCGGGTGATGATCCCTTTGACACTTCGTCTGCGCCGCAGCCGCGGCCATCCCTAGATGATGTGTCGCAGCTTGTGTTTCTTCGAGACCGCGTCCGTGGCCTCGAGAAAGAATTGCTTGGGGTGCGTGGCCACGCTGATGTTTGGAAATCCAAAGCGGATCGAGGCACTGCCAGAGAGGATTACTTGATGGCGGAGTTGCTTCGGTTGTCCGATCAACTTCAGTGTGATTTTTTTGAGCTGTTGCCCATTACTTCGGATGCGCCTGTTGGCCTTTCTTCTCACTCTTTGCATGTATTGCAGGTGCTAATATTGCTCAAAGGGAGGAGAAGGTGTGTGTTGCTGTTCGGATCAACTGCTTGACTCAGCAGGACATGGAGGCCGGCGGGTTCTTCTGGATGGACCGAGATCGTGCCATGGTCCTTGCGACGGTGCAAGATCGCGTCCACCAGGTATCGCGAGTGCTTTGTCAGGTGAAGTCTTCACTCGCGTCGGTTCTGCATGTAATGTTTCCGCTGGATGATGCGCCGTCAACTCTCTCTGGTCTGTTGTCAAAGTTTCGGAATGTCCATCATGTCAGGGAACTAGTACGGCATCAGCTCGTCGCTGGGGTGAAGGCCGCGCTCTCCCTTGTGCAGCTACATCGTCCTGATTTGGATCTATCTGTTGTGGCGGCTGGGCCGCCTCTTCGGCCAGATGGTGGCGAGTGGGATATGCGTCCGCATTATACGGCTGTAAGGCAGTATGCCGAACAGATTGTAGATCTGTTTGAGAAGCGTGCTCAGGCCATTCTTCAGAATAGGTAGTACTTGTAAAAAAATATAGATGTAAAATTTGTATATATTTGACTGGGCGTGTTCTGCCCTTTGTTGTAAAGGTAATGTTGTTGTCTAGCACGTAGTGCTTTGTTTATATACATGTCCTTTTCGTTAGCCTGACGTGGTCAGCTACTCAGGTGTACACGTGTTGTCCTCATTCGACGAAGTCGTGATGTTGGGGGGAGCCCCCGAGTGCGTTGTAGCATGGAGTAAAATGCGACCAGTAAACAAAAATTTGGGGCGAGACACTTAGCTTTATTCATATCGTAATGGAGGAGGTACATTGTTCGGCTGAGTAGCCTTGGCTGAATAGCCTTATTGAAAGTAAAAGAGGAAGGTAGCTAGGGGTAGAACCGTCGCAGCTGTGCGACGTTCCATGGGTTGGAGCATGCGACCCCAGACTCGACGTGCTTGAGGCGGTAGGCGCCACCTGGGATGACTTCAGTGACGATGTAGGGTCCTTCCCATGGTGACTCGAATTTCTTCGGTCGCTCTTGCTTGAGTTGCAAGACTAGGTCTCCTTCGACGAAGGACCTTGGGCGTAGCCATCGGCTGTGGTAGTTGCGGAGACTCTGTTGGTACACCGCTGTTCGAGCTGCTGCTATGTCGCGTGCTTCATCGAGTGTGTCGACGGCGTCTTCGAGTGCAGTCGTCGACTCGGCTTCGCTGTAAGCGACAACCCGTGGGGCCTGGTGGCGTACCTTTGCTGGTAGCACGGCTTCGTCTCCGTGCACCATGAAGAACGACGTGTAGCCGGTTGAGCTGTTTGGCGTTGTACGCAGGCTCCACAGGACGGAGGGCGTTTCTTTTGTCCAAGCTCCGGAGAGCCGCTCGAGTGGACTCATTAGGTGCTTCTTGATGCCGGCGCCAACGAGGCCATTGGCCTTCTCGACCTGCCCGTTAGTTTGCGGGTGCGCCACTGAGGCGTATGTGATGTTGATTCCGAGGCCTTCGCAGAAGTTCTGGAATTCTTTGGAGATGAAGTTCGATCCATTGTTGGTGATGATGCTATGCGGCACGCCGAACCTGTAGACAATGGATTCAAAGAACTTGACGGCAGTTTTGCCCTTTTGGTTAGTGACCAGCATGCCTCAATCCACTTGGTGAATTTGTCGACTGCGACCAGGAGGTAGACATGTCCTCCTTTCGAAGACCTTGGCAGTTTGCTGATCATGTCGAGGCCCCATTGGGCGAAGGGCCAGGCCTGAGGTATGGGCCTGAGCTCTGATCCGGGTGCATGTGGTTTGTTGGCGAACCTTTGGCACCCGTTGCATCTTCGGACGATGTCCTTGGCGTCGTTCATGGCCGTTGGCCAGTAGAATCCGGCTCGTAGAGCTTTGGCGACAAGGGAGCGGATGCCTGCGTGATGGCCGCAGATCCCCTCGTGGATGTCTTGGAGGATGATTTTTCCGTCGCCGATGGTGATGCACCTTTGTAGTACACCCGAAATGCTGCACTTGTACAGCTCGCCATTGATGATGGTGAAGGCCTTGGACCGGCGAGATATGCGCCGGGCATCTGTCAGGCTATCAGGCAGTTCTCCGTCTATCAAGTACTGGAGGTATGGCCGTGTCCAAGTTTCTTCGACTGCCATGACCTGCATCAGGTTTACCACGGTGACCTCGGTGTCTAGCTTTTCGGGTCCTTCCTGTCCTTCGGGTAGCACAGCCCCCGAGTGTTCTGCTTCTCCGGGTGATCCTTTTGGGAATTTCCGTTTGATGGATGGCACGCATATCTGTTCAAGGAACAAACCTGGTGGCACCCGCGTGCAGGTGGATCCGATGTTGGCGAGTCTGTCGGCCTCTTCGTTGCTTTATCTACCAACGTGCCGAAGCTCGCAGCCGTTGAAGCCTCCTTCGAGTGCGTTGTAGAGTGCGCGGTACGCAACCATGTTGGCGGCGTGCGTGTCGCACTCGTTCATCGTCTGCTGGACGACTAGGTTGGAGTCACCATAGATGACGAGGCGTGTTGCACCACAGATCATTGCCATCCGCATGCCGTGGATGAGGGCCTCCTATTCTGCCTCATTGTTGGAAGCTCGAAACTTCATCCGGAGGACGTACTTCATCTTGTCGCCCTACGGGGAGGTCAGTATGACCCCGGCTCCTGCTCCGGCTTCGCGCTTGGAGCCATCGAAGTGCATCATCCATGACTGTGTCATGTCTGGGGTGTCTGGCAGCTGCAGCTCCATACAGTGTACGAGAAAGTCCGGGAGGACTTGAGACTTGATCGCGTGGCGCTTCTCATAGACGATGTCTAGAGGTGACAGCTCGATGCCCCACAGGGCCACATGTTCTGTGGCCTCCGGATTGTTCAGGATGCTGTTCAGGGGTGCCTCGTTTACGACCATCACCTGGTGCTCCTGGAAGTAGTGGCTCAGCCGACGAGCCGTCATGAACACGCCGTAGGCGCGTTTCTGATAGTGAGGGTACCTCTGCTTTGTCGGCGTCAATACCTCGCTGAGGTAGTAGATTGGGCGTTGGACCCCATGGGTCTTGCCCTCTTCGGGTCGCTCGACCACCAGTACGGTGCTTACCACCTGGTGTGTGGATGCTATGTACAGCAGCAAAGGCTCGCGTTCCTTTGGCGTGACCAGGACCGGCGAGGTAGAGAGCATCCGCTTTAGATCCTCGAATGCATTGTCCACCTCAGGCGTCCACTCGAATTTGTCTGCTTTGAGTAGCAGTTGGTAGAACGGCAGAGCCTTTTCGCCCATGCGGCTGATGAACCTGCTTAGTGCCGCGATTCGCCCGACGAGCTGCTGGACGCCCTTGAGGTTCTTCGGTTTTTCCATGGCCATTATGGCCCGAATTTTCTTTGGGTTCGCCTCGATCCCTCGCTGGGAGATGAAGTAGCCAAGCAGCTGGCCAGATGGGACGCTGAAGGCGCACTTTTCAGGGTTGAGCTTGATCCTGTAGCGGTCAAGATTATCGAACGTCTCGCGGAGATCGTCGATGAGTGTTCTCGCCTCCCTTGTTTTGATAACTATGTCGTCGACATAGACTTGTATATTGCGACCTATCTGGTCCTTCAGGAATGCTTGCATGCACCGTTGGTACGTAGAGCCCGCGTTCTTAAGCCCGAAGGGCATTGTGTTGTAGCAGAACACTCCGAATGGCGTGATGAACGCCGTTTTCTCCTGATCTTCGACCTTCAGTCGAATCTGGTTGTAGCCTGAGTAGGCGTCAAGGAAGGAGAGTTTCTCGCATCCTGTAGTCGAATCGATGATCTGATCGATCCGAGGGAGAGGGAAGTGGTCCTTCGGGCAGTTCTTGTTCAGCGACGTGAAGTCCACGCACATCCACAGGATGTCCGTGTCCTTTTTGGGGACCATCACTGTATTGGCGAGCCACTCGCTTTCTTTAATCTCCCTGATGAAGTTTGCAGCGAGTAGCCTGTTGACTTCGACTCCTATGGCTTCGGCCCGGGGTTCAGACAGTCGTCGGATGGACTTCTTGACGAGCTTGGTGTCTGGAAAGACGTTGAGTGTGTGCTCGGCGAATTCCCTGGGAACTCTTGGCATGTCCGCAGGACACCAGGCGAAGATTTCCCAGCGCTCACGGAGGAATTCGACGAGCGCGCTTTCCTATGCGGGACTGAAGTCATTGGCGACCAGCGCCGTCTTGGAGGCATCCGTTGGGTGGACTTGCACCTTCTTTGTGTTGATGGTGGAGTCGAAAGACATGTCAGGTGCGTTCTGTCTTGCGAATGGGGGTGCCCCGTTGTACGTCACCTCGCGGAGCCTTACAAGCTCCTCTTGCATGCCGAAATGACTGGGAGATTCTGTTGAAGTTCCAGTCGCAGTGGTCCGAACGGGTGAAGCTCCCGTGGACCGTGATGACGCCCCTGGGTCCTTGCATCTTGAGTAGCATGTACGCGTAGTGCGGTACTGCCAGGAATCGTGCGAATGCCACGCGCCCGAGGATGGCATGGTATTGTGATGGCTAGTCCACCACTTCGAACTCGAGTCGCTCGCATCGGAAGTTATCCGGCTTGCCGAAGATGATGTCGAGCCATATCTTTCCTATGGGGAATATGCCCTTTCCTGGAACGATGCCATGGAACGTTGTGTCTGACTGTTCCAGGCTGCACAGCGGGATCCGCATTGCTGCTAGGGTGCTTGCGAACATCAGGTTGATGCCGCTGCCACCATCCATGAAGACGTGGCTCATCTCGAAACCTCCGATCTGCGCCTCAAGCACCAGGGCAGCATGACCTGGGCGAGGGACCTGGCAAGGGTGATCCGAACGGCTGAACGTGATGCAGGACCCCGATCCGCTGAGGTACTCACGGATGGCGGGTGATGCTGTCACGGCCAGATTGATCCGACGGGTGATTTTCTTCTGCACCCTATTCGTTGGGCGCCCTTTTTGGATCATCAGCGCTCCTTTCGGCGGGGGATACCCGTGCCCACCATTATTCTGTGCGGGTGCAACTGGGTGGTTCGGGCCTCCCGCAGGTGGTGGTGGAGGAGCTCCATGTGCAATCTCGCCTGGTGCGGGTGCGTTTCCGTATCCAGGGTTCGGGGCTTGCTGCCTCATCTGAGCCATGCTTTCGGTGAGTTTCTGGAACTTGCGGCAGTCCTTGAGCATGTGGCTCACCTTCTTCTTACCATCCTGTTTGTCGATGTAAAAGTGGATGGTGCATGGACCCGACATTTTTTCGTATGCTGATGGTCCGTCGTCGCGGCCACGGCGCTGCCACGACTGCGTTTGGCGTCCTCCGTCGTGGAAGTTGCTTCCGCGATATCCGCTGTTGTTGCGGTTGCTGTCGCTGCGGCGGTCGGCGTAGCCAGCCGCGACCATGTCGGGTCCATCGCGATCGTCGTAGACGCGCGATCTTCTCTTGCTACGGCGTTCACGTCGTCGGCCGTAGTCGTCTTCTTCCTTCGAGTGCGCTCGGTGGACCTAGTCCTCGCCATCGGCCCACCTGTTGGCGATGTCCATGAGGTGGTCGAGTGTCTTGGGCTTGACGCGCCCAAGTTCTTTTTTGAAGTCCTGACGTTTGACGCCGTCCTTGAAGGCGTCGATGGCCCTCTCTTCAGAGATGTGCGCCGCGGAGTTCTTGGTGTTGGACCAGCACAGTATGTACGAGCGAATAGATTCGCCCATTCGTTGAGTGCAGGCCCGCAGCTCCTCGATCGAGGCGGGCCTCTTGCTGGTGCCCTTGAAGTTTCGGACGAAACTGTACGCCAGCTCCTCCCAGCTTCAGATGGATCCTGAGGATAGGCTGGTAAGCCAGATCCGAGTTGCGCCTGTCAGCTGCAGCTGAAGGCATTGCATGGCGGTTTGCTTGTTTTCACCGTGCAGTTTGACGGACGACAAGTGGTCGCTGAGCCACGCCTTGGGGTCCTGTGTACCATCAAACTTCGGAGTATCCGAAGGAAGCTTGAAGTTTCGCGGCATCCTCGTCTGTCGAACAGATCTGCTGAAGCATCGGGCTCCGCAGAGTTCTCCCTCGTCTTCATCCATCTCGGATTCAGACGAGCATGCGCGCTTGGCGCGTGCCTTGTCGATTTTGCGCTGGGTGAGATTGCTTCGGGCGTCGTAATCGCGGCTGCGATGGCGCGAGCTCTTGTGCCTTCGAGGAAGGTCGTGCTCTTCATCTTCAGATGAAGGTGTGGGGCTGCGGTTGAACTTGACCGTAGCCTTCTTCTTCGGCTCTGCAGGAGCTTCTTCGTGGAGCGCAGCTCCGACGAGTCCGAGTCTAGTAAGCGCGGACTTATGCATGGACCTTTTCGGGTCCCCCTACGGAGGTGGGTGAGACGCGAGGTACGCGGTGGCCGCCATGATTGCAGCCTGGGGCGTCTTTGGGATGACGTTGTTGTCGGCATCCATCTCCATGAAGGACGCGTGGGAGGCCCGAGTCACCTCGCGATGCTCCTTGGGGTCCATGTTCTCCATTCGAGAACGGTGCTTGTTGCCATTGTTGCCGTGCGAGCTGGAGCCAATGCCCATGGCGGAGAGCATAGCTCATCGCGCACTGGACTCCGAGGCTGCTTGCTTGCGTTTGTCAAGCACCTCCTGCATCTTCACCTGCTTCTTGTGCTCCTCGATTAGGAGCAGGTGGTATGCCATCAGCAGATCTCGCGAGGCATCGGCAGGCAGGATCTTGTTGCCTGCCACGGCTTCGCGTGCTTGAGCACATCCCTCCTTGTTGAGGTGGATGATCCGATCGGTGTTGTCCCTGTTGGGTGGGGGGACTGGCTTCTTCTGTTCCCACCATTTCTACCCTGCGGGTTGGGCGGCGGATTGTGTTCCTGATCCTGGATGACCACGGCGCACTGGTAGCGCTCGTAGATCGGTTTGCTAATGCCGCAACTTTTGGATCCGGAACCGTAGGTCCCTTCGTCCGATGGTGGATCGCACAGATCGGAGTTGCAGCTGATGCTGTCATAGGACTCGTCTGTCGATGATGATGTGCGTAGCACAGGATGTGGATCCCATGAAGCGGGTCTGCCCCACCTGGAAGCAGAAGCTCCCGAACAGGATCTCGAGTCCGTCGCCAACGGGCTCGAAGTCCTTCATGGTGGCCGGTGAGTGGGCGGTGAAGTCGAAGGCGCCGAAGAGGAGATGACTCTCCGTCGCCGCGGAGTTGTAGATCGCTCGGGTTGGGACCATCACGATCACACAATCAGCGTCCCCAGTTCCCACAGACGCCGCCAATTGACGAGGTTTAATCTCGTCAATGCCCATTTTTATGGACTTGGGTTTTGGAGAAGATGGGGATGCTGGAGATCGCGGAACGGTTAGCAAACAAGCAACACGGGGACATGAGGTTTACCCAGGTTCAGGCCCCCGGAGGGAAAACCCTACTCCTTATTGTCTGCTCTTGATTACGACGGAACCGAAGGTTACAGGGGTGCGCAGATGCAATCTGGCGTGGAGGTGTCTATGCAAAAGTATGAGGTGAGAGATCTAGGTTGTTCCCTCCTAGCCTTTATATAGAGTTAGACAGGTCCCAGGCACAGATCGAGTCGGTTACAGGTTTTAGGGTTTACCCCTTTGAAGTTTCTATCTACTCTAGTCTTGCTCTCCAAGGATCCGAAGGCGTCATGGGCCCTGGCCACCCGAAAGTCTTCATGGGCCGACGTATATTTGTCGTGGGCCTTCCTTGGGCTGGACTAGGTATGCTGAAGTTGTGTACCCAGGGGGTATAACCATGTCACAAACATCAACGTTGTGGTACTTGTTCGTAAGTTAGAACGACACTTATTGAAAGCCCCAAACCACGTAAAATATGCAAAGAAAATTAGAGGCGTCTAACTTTGTTTTGCAGGGGTGTGCTGTGATGTGATATGGCCATGATTGTGATTATATATTATGTATGCAATGTTCCTTATTGTAAGTTGGCAACCGGCAGGATCCATATGGTTATTCTTTAAATTCCGTTAAGACCTGCGTGTCTATTCAAAGTAGTTTTAATAGTTGAAGCTGGTGGAAGACAACCATGAAACGACGACATTGACCTTGACGCCATACCGGTTATGATGAAGATCATGTTCGTGCTTAAAGATGGAGATTGGAAGCACAAGAAGAAAGGCCATATCATATCACATATTATGAATTGCATGTGATGTTAATCCTTTTATGCATCTTGTATTGCTTAGTTCACAACGGTAGCATTATAAGATGATCCCTCATGCACACAATTTCAAGTTTTAAAGTGTTCATCCTTAGTAAGCACCGTCGCTAAAGCTCGTTGTTTCGAAGCACCACGTGATGATCGGGTGTGTTAGATTCTGCGAGTGTATACAACGTGAGCAAGCCAGATTTTCTCATGCGGAAGCTAAGGTTTGATCTTGACGAGCCTAGCATGTACAGACATGGTCTTGGAACACGGATCACCGAAAGTTAAAGCATGAGTCATATAGTAGATATGATGAACATGTTGATTGTTCGCCATTGAAGCTACATCAACTCTCGTGATGATCGGTTTTGATGTGGTGGATTTGGTTCGTGTGATCACTAAAACAATGCGAGGGATATTGTTTTGAGTGGGAGTTCACCTAGATTAATTTAACTATTAAGTATAACTCAATTTGTCATAAACTTAGTCTAAATTATTGCAAATATGTTGTAGATCAATGGCGGCCCCTACCATCAATTTTAATGCGTTCCTAGAGAAACAAAAGTTGAAAAACAATGGAAGCAACTTCGCGGATTGGTTCCGCAATTTGAGGATTGTCCTAAATGCTGGTAATTTGACATATGTGTTGGATGCACCGCTGGGTGACCCGCCTGCAGCTGATGCTACCGACGAGGTAAAGAATGGTTTCCTCGCTCGGAAGAATCAGTACTCCACAGTTCAGTGTGCTATCTTGTATGGTTTGGAATCGGAGCTTCAAAAAAGGTTTGGGAACCATGACCCACATGATATTGTCCGTGAACTCAAAATGATATTTGAGGCTCACGTGGCAGTTGAAAGTTATGAGGCTTCTGAAAAGTTCTTTAACTACAAGATGGAAAAGGGCAGCTCCGTCAGTGAGCATGTGCTTAAGATGTCTGGGTACGCAAGAAAGCTTCAAAGCTTAGGTATAGTGATTCCTAATGCTTTGGGGATTCACCATGTCCTCCAATCACTACCACCAAGTTACAAGAACTTTGTGATGAACTACAATATGCAAAACATGGACAAGTCGTTGCCAGAACTCTTCTCCATGTTGAAGTCTGTAGAAGTGTTGTTGGTCAATAAGACCACCAAATTCAAGAAGCAAGGCAAGTCTAAGAAAAAGGGAAACTTCAAGAAGGGTGGTAAGAAAGTTACCGCGCCAGCGAAGAAGACCAAGGCTGGGCTTAAGGGTGATACTGAGTGCTTTTACTGCAAGGGAGAAGGTCACTGGAAGCGGAATTGCCCAAAGTACTTGGCGGATTTGAAGAACGGCAACATCAAGAAGAAAGGTATATCCGATATACATGTTATTGATGTGTATCTCACTAGTACTCGTAGTAGTGCCTGGGTATTTGATACTGGTTCGGTTGCTCATATTTGTAACTCGAAACAGGTGCTGCAGAATAAACGGAAGCTAACGAAGAACGAGGTGACGATGCGCGTTGGAAATGGATCAAAGGTTGATGTGATCGTGGTCGGCACGCTACCTCTTCATCTACCATCGGGATTAGTTTTATACTTAAATAATTGTTATTTGGTGCCTCCGTTGAGCATGAACATTATATCCGGATCATGTTTATTGCGAGACGGTTACTTGTTTAAGCCGAGAATAATGGTTGTTCGATTTATATGAGTAATATGTTTTATGCACATGCACCTTTGATAGA
Organism: Avena sativa; assembly: GCA_916181665.1. NCBI lineage: Eukaryota > Viridiplantae > Streptophyta > Magnoliopsida > Poales > Poaceae > Avena > Avena sativa. The sequence goes on from OV702282.1 coordinate 413,476,138, forward strand.
TGGTCTATTCTTATTGAATCTCGATTGTAGTAATACACACATTAATAACATTGAAGCTAAACGTTTGAAGTTGAGTGATAACTCGACCTATATGTGTCACTGTCGTCTTGGTCATATTGGAGTGAAGCGTATGAAGAAACTCCATTCCCATGGACTTCTTGAATCACTTGAGTTTGAATCACTTGAAAGATGTGAAGCATGTCTGATGGGAAAAATGACTAAGACTGCATTTTTTGGTATGATGGAGCGAGCTACGGACTTGTTAGAAATCATACATACCGATGTGTGTGGTCCAATGAGTGTAGCATCGCGCGGTGGTTATCGCTATGTTCTTACCTTCACGGATGACTTGAGTAGATATGGGTATATCTATTTCATGAAACATAAGTCCGAAACTTTCGAGAAGTTTAAGGAATTTCAAAGTGAGGTAGAGAATCAACATAACAAGAAGATTAAATTTCTATGATCTGATCGTGGAGGTGAATATCTAAGTTATGAGTTTGGCGAGCATTTGAAGAAATGCGGAATACTTTCACAATTGACACCGTCGGGAACACCACAACGTAATGGTCTGTCCGGACATCGTAATCGAACTCTCTTAGATATGGTTCGTTCTATGATGTCACTTACAGATTTACCGCTATCATTTTGGGGTTATGCATTAGAAACAACCGCATTCACTTTAAATAGGGCACCATCTAAATCCGTTGAAACGACACCGTATGAAATATGGTTTGGGAAGAAACCTAAATTTTTGTTCCTTAAAGTTTGGGGTTGCGAAGCTTATGTAAAGAAGTTACAGCCCGACAAGCTTGAACCCAAAGCGGAAAAATGCGTCTTCATAGGATACCAGAAGGAAACAATTGGGTATACCTTCTATCATAGATCCGAGGGCAAAATCTTCGTTGCTAAAAATGGATCCTTTCTAGAGAAGGAGTTTCTCTCGAAAGAAGTGACTGGAAGGAAAGTAGAACTCGACGAGGTTGTTGAACCTTCTCTCGAAATTGCGAGTAGCGCAGCACCGGAAGTAGTTCCTATGGCGCCTACACAAATAAGAGAGGAAGCTAATGATGTTGATCATGAAACTTCAATTGAAGTTACTACGGAGCCTCACAGGTCGACGAGAACTCGTACCATTCCTGATTGGTATGATCCTGTTATGAGTGTCATGTTGGTTGACAACACCGATGACCCTGCGACATATGAGGAAGCGATGATGAGCCCAGATTCCAATAAATGGAGTGAAGCCATGAAATCCGAGATTGGATCCATGTACGAAAACCAAGTATGGACTTTGGTGGACTTGCCGGATGGCCGGAAGGCTGTCGAGAATAAATGGATGTTCAAGAAGAAAACAGATGCTGATGGTAATGTTACTGTCTATAAAGCTCGACTTGTCGCAAAAGGGTTTTGACAAATTCAAGGAGTTGACTACGATGAGACTTTCTCACCAGTAGCGAAGCTAAAATCTGTTAGGATTATGTTAGCAATCGCTGCATATTATGATTATGAGATATGGCAGATGGATGTCAAAACGGCGTTCCTCAATGGAGACATTGATGAAGAGTTGTATATGGTACAACCCAAAGGTTTTGTCGATCCTAAAGATGCTAACAAGGTATGAAAACTTCAACGGTCCATATATGGATTGAAGCAAGCATCCCGGAGTTGGAATCAACATTTTGATAAGGTAATCAAAAGCTTTGGTTTTATACAAACTTATGGAGAAGCTTGTATTTACAAGAAAGTGAGTGGGAGCTCTGTAGCATTCTTAATACTATATGTAGATGACATATTGTTGATTGGGAATGATGTAGACCTTCTTAATAGTGTCAAGGATTATTTGAATAATAGTTTTTCAATGAAAGATCTTGGCGAAGCAGCTTACATATTAGGCATAAAGATTTATAGAGATAGATCGAGACGCCTAATATCATTGTCACAAAGTACATATTTGGACAAAGTTCTAAAGAGGTTTGGAATGGAAGATAGCAAGAAAGGGTTCTTGCCCATGTTGCCCAATACGACCTTGAGTAAAACTCAAAGTCCTGCAACGGCAGAAGATAGAGAAAAGACAAGTAAGACTCCCTATTCCTCGGCCATAGAATCTCTTATGTATGCCATGCTATGTACTAGACCTGACATTGCATATGCTGTTAGTTTAACTAGCAGATATCAAAGTGATCCAGGAGTGGATCATTGGACAGCGGTCAAAAACATCCTTAAATACTTGAGAAGAACTAAGGATATGGTTCTTTCTTATGGAGGTGATGAAAAACTCGTTGTTAATGGTTACACCGATGCTAGTTGGAACACCGATCTGGATGATTCTAAATCACAATCTGGATACGTATTTACTTTGAATGGTGCAGCAGTTAGCTGGAGGAGTGCAAAGCAAAGCGTTGTGGCGAGATCTTCAACTGAATCGGAATACATAGCTGCTTCGGAGGCTTCACAAGAGGCGATATGGATGAAGGAGTTCATGATAGAGCTCGGTGTGGTTCCAAGTGCGCTGGACCCAATGTCTATCTATTGTGATAATATGGGTGCCATAGCCAATGCGCAAGAACCAAGGTCACACAAGAAGCTGAAGCATATCAAGCTACGTTTTCACGCTATTCGAGAGAATGTCCAATATGGTGACATAAAGATTTGCAAAGTACACACATATCTGAATGTGGCGAATCCGTTGACTAAACCTCTCCCGAGGGCAAAACATGACCAACACCAAACCGCCATGGGTGTTCGGTATATTACCATGTAATCTAGAATAGTTGACTCTAGTGCAAGTGGGAGACTGTTGGAGATATGCCCTAGAGGCAGTAATAAAAATAGTTATTATTATATCTTTGTATTTATGATAAATGTTTACATTCCTGCTATAATAGTATTAACCGGAAACATTAATACTTGTGTGATTTGTAAACTAAATTAGAGTCCCTAGTAAAGCCTCTTTAATAATACTATCTTGTTGGTTAATAGATGATCATGGTTTCTCGATCATGAACATTGAGATGTTGTTAACAACAAGATCATATCATTAGGAGAATGGTATGATGGACATACTCCTGTAGATAAGCATAGCATAAAGATCAAGTCATTTCAATAGTTCGTTTGCTATAAGCTTTCTGATACATAGTAACCTAATTCCTTCGACCATGATATCATTCTAATCACCATCACCGGAAGGATGCTTTGATGACATCAAACACCACACCGTAACTGGGTGGTTATAAAGGTGGCATTAAGTGTTCGGAAAGTATGGGTTGAGGCACATGGATCAAGAGTGGGATTTGTCCATCCATATGACGGATAGATATATTCTGGGCCCTCTCGGTGGAATGTCATCCAATTAGCTTGCAAGCATGTGACTGGATCACAAGGGATTACATATCACGGGAACGAGAAAAGAGTCCTTATCGGTAACGAGGTTGAACTAGGTATGCAGAGATACTGACGATCAAAACCCCGGATAAGTAAACTATCGTGAGACAAAAGGAAATTGGTATCGTATGTAAGTGGGTCATTCGATCGCAAAGTAATCGTTGAAATATGTGGGAACCATATGAATTTCCAGATTCCTCTATTGGTTATTGATCGGAGAAGTGTCTCGGTCATGTCTGCATAATTCACGAACCGTAGGGAGACACACTTAAGGATTCAATGTTGTTTAGTAGATATGGAATGTTTATAAGGGATACCGAATGTTGTTTAGAGTCTCGGATGGTATCCAGGATATCACGAGGAGATCCAGAATGGTCCGGATAATAAGATTCATAAATTGAAAGTCAAACGGGAGTTTGAAAAGTCAAACTATAACAATGGTTTCCTAGTGGGAGAAGAAACAAGTCCTTCTGTCAATCCAACTTGGGTTTTGGAAGTGGATTCAAACCCACCCCTCCCAATGCTGCCCCCTCTCATAAATAGAGGGGGAGGGCTGTCCCAACAACACAAGCCTTGCCCCTCTCCACCGAGCCCGCCGCCGCCGACCCGCCGCCGCGCCGCCTCACCGCGCCGCTGCGCCGCCGCCGGTCCGTCGCTGCCTAGTGCCGCCGCCGGTCCGTCGCCGCCGCCCTAGCCGCCGCCGACACCTCCTCCTCCTGGTTGTCTAAACCCTAGATCTCCGAGAAACCCTAATCCACCATAACTCTCACTCGCTTAGGTGAAGCCCTCGGGATCTTCCCTCTACTTCCGACACCACGCCGTCGTGCTGCCGGAATCACGAAGGGATAACTACAACCTCCGCTGCCTGCTGGAACAAGGGAGAGGAAGGTCTTCATCGAGTACCGACGTGTGACCGACTGCGGAAGCGCTGCCGAAACGCAGCGCAGGAAGGATCGTCTACGCGATCTTGAGATCAGCAAGTGTACGACTACATCACCCACGAGAATCTGCTCTCGTTAACCGCTTTGGAATCTTCGAGGGTGAGTGCTTCTATCGACTCGTTGCTACTATCTAGTAGATAGATCTTGGCTTGTTTGTGTGCATGCGGTAGAATTTTTTTGTTTTTCATGCTACGAACCCCTACAGCAACAACACATCTACAACCGAAGAGATTATTGTCACTTCCCTTGGAAACTAGAGGCATGAACCCACTATCGAGCATAAATACCCCCTCTTGGAGTCACTAGCAACTACTTGGCCAAGATAGCTACTAACAACGAAGAGCATGCAAGATCACAAACAACACATACATGATAGAATCATAAAGACAAAACCATTAATCAAACCAACATAATAATCTCAATATCCACTGGATCCATGCAAACACAACATGCATGATTACAAATAGATTAGATCTTGATCATGAACGGAGCTCACAAGATCTATACATGAAAGCATAAAGGAGGAGATACAACCATCTAGCTACTACATGGACCCATAGTCCAAGGTGGAACTACTCACGCATCATACCGGAGAGAAGGCCTCCGAGATGATCTCCCCTCCGGCAGGGTGCCGGGAAGAACTTCAGATCCCCCCGATCTAGGGACGATGGTGGCGGCGGCTATAGAAGGTTTCGTGGATATTTGATCGGGTACTCACGGTTTCTGCATTGGGGGCTTCTTATAGGCGAAGGGACGAGATCGTGAGGCGGCCAGGGTGCCCAAACCCTAGCCAGGCGTGGGTCCACCTACCCCCGCATGTGGGGTGGGTCTGGCACCTCTAGCCGGCCCCTCTGGCTCTCCTATGGACTTCTTGTTCCCCACGGAAAGTAATTGACTTTCTCCTTTGTCCCGTCCAATTCCGAGAATATTTATTTACTAACTTTTCTAAAACCAAAAACAACAGAAAACAGGCATCTGGCACTGTTGCAACTTGTTAATAGGTTAGTACCATAAAACATGTTAAAAGCACCTCAAAGTGTGGACAAGTAAAGCAAAGTACATACAAAACAAGCATGGAGGATCAAAAATTATAAATACGTTTCCAACGTATCAGTTATGCCATGCTTAGTTCCTGTCAATTGCCCTGCTGTAATTTGTTTACCCTTCATGCCATGTTGTTTATCTAAGGAGAGCACCTCTAGTGAACTATGGACCCCGGTCCAAACTTTACCATTGATACATCTTCCACTGTTACATGTTTACTTGTTGCAAACCATTACCTTCCACACCATATGTTTAATCTTTTGTTACAGCAACCGGTGAAATTGACAACCTCATTGTTAGTTGGGGAAAATCTTGAGTTTATGTTGTGCAGGTTTCCACATTGCTTGCAACATCTGTGTGATGTTTCCTTCCTCCTACTGGTTCGATAACCTTGGTTTCTTATTGAGGGAAGACTTGATGTTGTGCTGCTTCACACCTTGCTCTTGGGGTTACCAACAGGCTCCACATCAACTGAGCCATCAGATGTCTAGTAGATCAGGTGCTGGAGGGCTTGTGGTGGTGAGGGAAGCATAGGGGAACGAGGTCTCATCAAACGTGACATGGTGGGAAATGATGATGATTCGGGTTGTGAGATCAAGACAGTGATATCCTTGGTGCCGAGAGGGGTAACCAAGGAAGATGCAGCGAGTGGAGCGTGGGATAGTTTATGAGAGGATGTGGACGAGGTGTTGGGGTAACAAAGACATCTGAAAACTTGAAGATCGGTATACCATGGGTGGTGAATTTGTGAGAGGTGGTAGGTCGAATGTTTATGAGGTATGTGGATGTGTGAAGTGCCTCGGCCCAAAAGGAGAAGGGGAGAGATGCTTGAAATAGGAGGGTGCGGATGACATCGTTGATGGTACGAATGGCTCGTTTGGCCTTGCCTTTTTGTGGTGAGGTGTATGTACAGGAGAAACGAAAACAATTCCATGTGTGCTACAGAAGGTGGATAGTTTAGTGTTGTAAAATTCATGACCATTATCACATTGGACATATTTTATAAGATGGTTATATTGGGTAGAGGTGTAAGCATGAAATGCAACAAAAGTTGTGTAAACATCATATTTTGCACGAAGGGGAAAACTCCAGAAGAATTGTGTGTAATCATCAACAATAACTAGATAGTAATGATAGCCAGAGGTGCTAAGTATATGTGATGTCCAGAGATCACAATGAATACGCTCAAACGTCCTAACAGTTGAAGACTGTGAAGGAAAAAACGGTTGCCTAACATGTTTCCCTAGTTGACAAGCATGACATAAACTAGAAGCGACTTTATTGGATGGAATTTGCAGAAGTTGATGGATACAACTGATGGTGCGGGCATCGGGGTGACCTAGATGGCGATGCCAAAGATCTATGGATGTGGTGGCGACATGGGCTTAATGGCTTGGTGTGCAAATTGGGTAGAGGGGGCCGGAGCTATTGCATCGAAGAATCACGGTCCCGGTGAGAAGATCGTTCACAGAGAAACCATATGAATCAAATTCAATATAACATGAGTTGTCAGTTGTGAATTGACGAACAAAGTCAAGATTTTTGATAATTTGTGGAAAAATTAAAATGTTGCGAAGATGAATAGGAAGGGAAATACTTGTGAGAGCATATGAACCAATATGAGTGATGGGAAGGATTGCACCATTCATGAGAGCCTGGAATCTGCATATTCTGGAGGGCCACAAGGAGAGTTGGGTCCACTGACGAGCTTGCTGACAATGTCGAGGGGAGGTTGGTGTTGACGCTGCCGTGCGTGTGGTAGGCCTGAGGAGGTGGAGCTGGGCATGGTCCTAGCAGACCGGGAGACGGAGCCTGCCACGGGCGTGGCTGCCAGGTGCCAGGGGCTACGGCTGGGGAAGCCAGGGCACGGTGGGTATCTGCTGCTGCATGAGGTGTGCACGGGTGGGGGCGCTTGTCCACGGGTTGAACTGCCAGGGGTTGTTGTTGTCACGTCCGCGGCCACAGCTGCCGAGGGGGCTGCCGTGGCCACGCCCATCGTTGTTGCCGCCTCGGTTGAAGAAGATGGTCTGGCCGCGGCCGCCTTAGAGCCAAATGAGGGGGCACACTCGCCGCCAGCGACAGGGTTGATGATGATGCCGCTGGCACAGAGTGCGGTGGAGGAAGCGTTTCGGGCGTCGAGCTTCTTCTGGTTCTCCTCCAGGATGAGAGCGGAGCGGGTATGCAGAAACATTGGGAACGACACCTGAAACAGAGAAAAGAGCGAAGGTTGGCGTAGGTTTCATTGAGGCCGTGCAGGAGGGTTAGCACGAGGGTTTCTTTGCTGATCGGTTGGCCGACGTCCACCAGTGCATCGGCAAGGGCTTTGAGCTTGGCGCAGTAGTCGCTAATCGTCATGTCGCCTTGCGGAGTGTTCCGGAATTCCGCCTCCAGCTGGATCACCCGATGCTTCTTGTTGTCGCGGAAGAGATTCTCGATGGCATCCCAGATGTTGCGCGTCGTGGAGCCGGGGTGCATGACGATGCCGAGGAGATCGACGGAGATGGAGCCGTAGATCCAGGACAACGCAGTGTTGTCATCCCGGCCCCAGTCAGAGGTGGGAGAGGTGTCGGAGGGAGAGGCATCAGGATCGCCAAGGACATGGTTCGTCAGGCCGTAGCGGCCAAGAGCAACAAGAAATAGCTCCCGCCAGTTGGTGTAGTTGGAGGCAGTGAGGTCGAGGGTGATTGGGATGTGGAGTTTAATGGAGGTGGCATAGGTTGAGGGAGAGGGAGGTGGGTGGCTGGTTTCGACGGCTTTGCCCTTGGCGGCATTGGTGATAGAGGAGTTTTCGAGCATGGCTTCCTGCGCGTCGAGATCGGCTTCCTGGCGGCGAGGGGCGTCGGCGCGAGTCGCCGCATCGACTTGGCGGGAAAGCTTGGCCTCACGAGCCTCGAGAGCTTTGGCGGAGCGTCGAGCTCAGCTTCCTTAGCCTCGATCTCTTCTGGAGTCATGGCGGCGGGAGGGAGGGCGGTGGGAAGAGAGGTAGGGTTTTGGGGTTTGGGTAGGATCGGACAGCTACTCTGATACCATGTAGATTGATGAAGCACGGGCTGCAATAGCATGCCTCGTTCCTTCCATTGCTTGAGTATTTATACATGGTACAACTTGGGGTACAAGACATATACAACTTGTAGTACAAGGTAATCTAATCTATCACTAAGCCGGTTGGGTTTGAACAGCAAATCGTAACCGTGTGTAACTATCTAACAGTGACCCTCACTTGGACTCTCTGGAATGTGATGAATAAGATGGTGATTGAGCGGATCTACTCCAATTGTGTTTTTGACTCCATTTTTTTCTTTTCTCGGCTACCTGCAGCAGTGGTCCCTGTTGGCAAGGCATCGTGATTGGGAGGTTCTCGACGGCACCCTCCTGGCCTTGAGGACGGCGGCGCTCCCCTTCTCGGCCCCTGACCACACGTGACTGCGGCGTCCACCTTGCGTCCGAACGTGTGTTGTTGTTGTCACATCCTTTTCTTTTTTGTTGGGCATTGCTGTGCTGAGGCCCTAGCGGACTTTAGCGTGAGTTTTTTCTTTGTTTGCTTTGGCGGGTGGTGATTTGTGCCGGATCTCATCTGTATCTGAATGTTGCTTTATTTATAAAGCGGGGGCGCAGTCCTGCTTCGAGAGAGAGTGAATGATGACTATAGACACTAGCATAAGCGCTGAAGTTATGTTAACGTCCCGAGTATCATCAATGCATGAACTAATCAAGAAAAAGTTGCAAACTAAAAAATTAATGTGTTAATATTCATGTTCGGAAAAAATATGCTATCATTATCGCAGCGCACCGAAACAATGAACAATAGATTTCATAGACTGTGTTACCCTCCAAGTAGTGAAATGGATTCATATATTTTCCTAGGTCGATCGACAGCAGCAGTGATAGGTGAAATATGTTAGGAAAGTGCTAGGCGTCCCCCGGACGATGGGAGAGCCTGCTTCTCGTGCTGACACGTGTCCATTTGCTGTAAAACATCCCGCGTTTGCTGCATATGTCCCCGCTTTTGCTTCTGAAGCAAAAAAAAAACGGTTCATTTTAGAAATAGAACGTCTCGCCGGAGACCTCAACGGAGACCATGCAGCAAAAAAATTATGCTAATGCAGCAAAACCGTCTTCGCCGGAGACATCGTCGGAAACAATTTGTTGATGACCCTCGCCAGAGGCCATGCAGCAAAAAAAGTTTCCGGCGAAGTCGGTTTTGCTGCATTAGCATAATTTTTTTGCTTCATGATCTCCGGCGAGCGTTCTATTTCTAAATCGAACCGTTTTTTTTGCTTCGGAAGCAAAAGCGGGGACATATGTAGCAAAAACGAGCCGTTTTGCATCAAAATGAAATTTAGGACGATTTTGAGGACACGTGTCACGCATGGGTGGGAAGGAGGACGATGGAACCCCCATCGTCCGGGGATCTATCATTTTCCAATATGTTATGATACGCTGCTAAGCAATCGCCTGATGCCCGCAGCATGTTGGGCGCCAGCGCCGCCGCCGCCGCTGAGAGCCCCCCAGTCAGCGGGGGGCGCAAACGTGGACCCGCTCATGGCTGCCAGCCCAGTCTAACTAACGCGAAGCTTCCTCTTCCAGGTCAGAAGCAGGCCACGTAGCACGCGGCACGCCGATCATCTCACTCACCAAGCATCCAGCGTAATAAAACGTCGCCTTCAGCTGTGCCCAGGGAACGTCTGTAGGGAGGGGATCGGACCCGTATCGACCCTCGCTCTAGTTTTGAGCGCGGTCGATCGGCTGACTCGGGAGACTTATGCAGTGTGCCGTCACGGACGCCCCTGTCACGGACGCCCCTGATTACGCGTCAATGTCAAGTCAGGGGACCGACGTGATCGTAAGGGACCTCAAATAAATTGTGCAGCTAGCCAAGATGATTCATTGATCTTACTAGGGAAGTAGGCGCGACGCCACGTCGCGTCCGTGTGGTTAACTTATTTTGTATATATTGTTATAGAAGTTGAGTTGGAAAAATTAGCGGTAAAATATTTTGGTCGAAAGGGCACGGAAAAAAAGTCGAAAGAAAATGGCTGGTAAAAACTTGACGTTGAAGGAGCAGGAAGAGAAGAGGAAAACAACATTGTTCATCTTTTTACTGTTTATTGCATTTTATTTTACGCTCCCGTTGGGCAAAACCGAAAATCTGCAATACCATCGATCGAACGTAAGTGGATCACTAAGGAAGTGTAAATCTAACATACCTTAAAAGATAGTATCTACTATGGTCATAAAGGCGTGTTAAAAAATTATTGTCCATTAGCTAGGAGGAAAGGACCTAAACAAATACCATTTAGGTAACCTCTTGTTTGAGAGGTAGGCGCAGTTAATTTACGGCCCGAAAATTGCAGTCAAAGAGTCAAAAAAGAATGAACCAAAAAAAGGGGTGAAACATCTATGTAGCATGGACCGAGATGAGCGGAAAAAATATAGAAATTGTTTAAAATATTATCGACAAACCTTAAAAAACTACCGTCAATAAGCAAGAATAGATTTATCTCTATCTTGACCGAAGGTAGGCGCAATTAAATGCAGCAAGGGAATATTAGTCGAGAAGTTGGGCCAAAAATGTCATCGAGAAGTCTAAAAGGGAACCAATCTTTTTAAAACATTGTCGACAAACATTAAAAATACGGTCCAAAATCTATTGTTTGGAAGGTAGGTGCAGTTAAATGAGAATCATAAATTTTAGCTTCTAAGAGTCACACCAATAATTATCGTTGAAAAGTCTAAAAAGAAACGACAAACGTTAAAAAACATTGTCTAGAAAATATATTATCAATAAATGTTAAGAAATACCGTCTAAAAAATCTATTGTTTTAAAGGTAAACATAGTTAAATGCGGGTCGGTAATTTTAGCCGAAAAGTGTCACTAAAAGTCACCAGCGAGGATAGGAACCAATCTTTTTAAAACATTGTCGGCAAACATAAAAATGGTCCAAAATCTATTGTTTGGAAGGTAGGCACAATTAAATGAGAATCGGAATTAGTCATACCAATAATTATCATTGAAAAGTTTAAAAAACAACAAACGATAAGAAATGCAGTCTAGAAAATCTATTATCGACAAATGTTAAGAAATACCGTCTAAAAAATCTATTGTTTTAAAGGTAGACGTAGTTAAATGCGGGAATGTAATTTTAGCTAAAAAGTCTCGCTAAAAATTATCAGCAAGGATTGTGAAAGGAGGAACAATTATCAGGATTTTGAAAGGAGGGAAAAAACACATAAATTACTGTTCATGTCGAGTTTACTGTTCATGTTCGAGTACTGATCACGTGAACAGTACCGGAGCAAGGAGAAGGCTCCATCCCTGCGGGCCTTAATATATAGATATATATATTGCACTTCTTTATGTTGGTATAAATAATTCGAATTGCCCCATTTTTTTTAGCGGCTCCTTCCGAGCCCGAGACATTTTTTCCTTTTTTAAGAAACGCAGTACACACGACACATATGTATATGCATTCACACATATGGACGCACACACGCACACCCTACCTCTATGAGTGCCTCAAAGAGTCTGAGTCGGCGGATCGGGTCTTGAGATTGATAAAGTCATCATGGACTCGACGTTGACAAAAACATCGTCTCCCACTGAAAGAATATTCCGGGTTAGGAGTACAACCATTCTCCTAGCCAGTCAACCATAGGTTGGTTTGCCTAAGACGTATTTATATTAAAGTAAGAACGGTACAACTTACATCCAAACACATATAATAAAGGAAATTGCATTGCAGTATGGACATTTTACGAAAAGGACCCAAACCAAAAATGTGGATCAAAATCTGGTCCCTCCTCCCATGTTAAGCCCCCTCCCTCCCCCCCCCCCCCCCCCCCCATGATCAAAATCGGGTTGGTCTCTCTCTACCTTGCATTATGAGACGGTAAACATATGTGTTACTCTAATTATGTCTCTCCTCTTTAGTTGCTCGCAATAACATTTTATTTACTATTCAAAATGCATGTTACCTACTATGTTATCCTTACTATGAGAGGGTTTAGACTCCACCAAGTGAGACCATGCTCCAAAATCCCAACCGTCAAAGTCTTGCATCGCTATACTTTGATGGTATGTCGAGACGGTGGTTCCAAAAGTTGGTATTGGAGATATTTTGTTTTGGGCGTGGCAGAACTACTGGATGTCAGGGAGGTTGCCCTGGAACTTGAGAGTGTTGAGTTTGTCGACCTCTTGTCATCTAGGCGACGAGGTTGCGCTTGATGTTGGTAGTCAGCGCCACGTTGGCACAAAAGTCTTGTGGAGGGTCGTTTCTTCATCTACGTTAGTGTCCAGTGTTTGTTCCTCCCATTGCAAAAGTGGGATTAGAGCCTAGTTGGACACGTAGTTGCTCCGAGGCATCCTGTCCTTTTCGACCTCCAATCAAAGCGCGTATGTACGACCTCTGTCTATCTCCCCTTTGTCAATTGCTACTTGTGGCCGGCGACATTTCATTGTCATCTGGGTCCCAGTACTCTGATCCTACTCGATAGTAAGAATATCTGAGGACTTTTTCTTTTAAGATAAGAATGTGCAGACGTTATGTACAGGATCATTGGAGCTCGGGCCTTTGGCGGGCCGGGGTTGACCAGTAGCGACCTCCTCCTATATAACTGCCCCAGCCGCTCCTGTGTTCTTCCCTCATTTGTTCGTACATAGTTTTTCGGGTACACACGAAGTATAGGATTAACCATAGATTTTGAGATCATGGCGCCTGAACGCCTCGGTGACGGAGACGGAGACAGCGGCGGCGGCTTTTCCTGGACGCTGGCTGCGGCGCTAAGCTTCATCACTCTCAACTCCGGCATGGCGGTGTATCGCTCCAGGGAGGACGCGGCAACCGTCGTCTTCGTCGCTAGCGCGTACCTCGATCTGGTGCTGCTCTTCTGTTGCCTGTGGCTCCACGATCGAGCGGCGCCAGGTTCGGCATGGAAGAACAGGCTCAAGGCCTCGGTATGGACGCTCACCACTCTGCTCACCTTCTCCTTCGCCTACGCGGTGACGGGGACGGCTGGCCTCACGCTGCCAGTCGCTCTCCTCGTTTGGATCATCGCCGCAGCGACCGGGATCGGGGCTTCCTCTGCATTCTTTGACCGTGGCAGGTACTATACCTTTGCAAACATGTTTAACACGTCGTTAAATTGGATGTGCTAGCTAGCTTCATTATTTTCTTCTCTAGGTGGTTGTTTGGATAGAGAGTTTTATGGACGAGTTTTAGCAAACCGCGTTTTGGGAAGATTTTTGGTAAAACGAGTTTTGCTCCTAATTCTGTTAGGAACGAGTGGAAGCAAAACCATGTTTGGGTATTTTGTATATTAATAATCGGTATATGCCGTATGTTGTTGGGCTCCTCGCTCGCATGTTTGCCCCCAAATTAATGACCTTCTCAGATTCTCCACTCATTCACTCTCCCTTGCTGAGCTCGGCGCATCTCTTATCTTCGAATCCATGCTGTGGAGTCATTTCATCTACGCCGGAGCTCCACCATGCTCGTACGTGTTGTCGCTCGCAGCCGCGCTCATCCTCTGTGTTGCCGCCGCCGCTATTGTAGGTATTTTAGAAGCTTCCATTGCTCGCGTCGTCCTGCAGCCGCGCTGGACCTCCATGCTGCCGCTGCCTTGGCGCAGACGCCCACCATTTGCAGATGTAGGCGACAGACGCACGGCACCGCACGCAGTCGCCGACATTTGAGTTTTGCCTAATCGCGTTTTCTCAAAAACTAGGAATAGTCGTTTTTATCAACACACGCAGTTTGTGGAAACTAAGTTTTATCTATTCGCGTTTTAGTTGTAACAACCAAACAAGATTTTAGTTTGTTATACGCGGTTACGTCTGTATTCACGGTAAACCTGCCAAAATTCCCTTCCAAACAAGGCCACTGTCTAACATGTGCTTTGAGGTTTCTGCTTTTCATTGACTTTCACGGCTACTAGTAGCGCGAGTCATAGTCCAACCGCAGCTTAGGGTACGTACAATGCGGTTACGTCAGCCTTCCCTTATACTCGTCACGTTGGATTTTTGCTTAGTTGGAGGAGAGAGAAACAAAAGAAAGAGGGTTGTCTTCTCTTAGCTAAGGGATGATCTCTTAGCAATAAGAGAAGACTATTTTTCTCCGTTGTACCATATGCCTTCTCTTAGTCAACCAATTTTTTACTAAAAATAGTTAATTCTATTAATTGCTAGAGATAGTAATAAGAGATAATACATTGTACAAGTTATATATTGTGTCTTCTCTAAAACTAAGAGAAGACATGTCTTCTTTAGCATTGTACATGCCCTTACATTTTGTCTTCCTGTTTCTGCTTTTCAGGGTCAACCAACCGGTCGGTGAAATCGTGATGCCTTCCGTATAGTCTGTTCTGTTGCAATGTGCATTTTGGCACGCATTTGTTTTGTGATTTTAGCGTCGTTGCCCCGGTCGGAGCCAACTCGTTATTACATGTTCATATGCGCTCTCTTGTCGGAGACCGTTGACGGGAGGAACCACTTTGTCAATCAACTTAGCCTACCATACATGTCCTCCACCAGTTCAAATTCAACGGACAAAATTCAAATTCAAAATTCAAATATATTTCAATGTGCATTATGGGAAAGTTTATTTCCATTTGAATCACTGGTTTATGGTAAAATATATTTTCATGTGTTGAGCTTGAAAGTTATTGAATCACAAGCCAATGATATAATTGGAACGATGCCTCTTTAGAATGCACAATGAAATATGTCTGAATTCTAGAAAATTTGCAATATTTTCTGAGTTTGAATTTTGAGTTCGAAATTTGGGTCAATCTTGTCAATTGGAACTCGACTGGAGGATATATATGGTAGGATAAGTCGAACGGTAATTGCTTTCACAAAGTCACTGAATCTCCATATCTCCTTTGGTGGACAATCAACACTGGATTTGAAATTCTGGTGTTTACCATGCATGAAGCGCACGCACGCGAGAGGTTGGATCTGTTGGAAACAACCTTTGCTTATCTTCATCCGTCGAGAGTCCCGTCAATTCTACTTGCGTGCACATAGGAGTGCATTTGCTTGTGTATCTGTTTGTAGTGTTATGGTTGGGTCTTGCGTGTGGCGGATCTACATGTAATTGAATACGTGTCTTGTGTTTTTTACTGTTTTGTCAATCGTTTGCTCGTGAGATAACGTGTTGTTTGAAAATATAAAATGTTTTAGATTTACGAATGAGATATATCTAGACACCTTTTAGTGTCTAGATTCATTTGAACCTATATATTAAAACGTGTCTAGATACATCTCCTTCACAAACCTAAAACATCTTATATTTCTAAATAAAGAGAGTATACGAGTAAGAAATAATGTCTATACGTTACAATGGGAGAGGAAATTTTATTTTGCTGAGATGCACAAAGTTAGTTGTCCCAGGAATAGCCGTGGTGTGTCCCAGCTGGAGCATGTCCGCGTGAATTCTTAATTTATGCCACATCGTATGAATATCAATACCGTTTGGTCTGTGTACACACGAGAACTGGAGATCCCACGTGATTGACAGGAGGAAAGCGAGTGGCCCAAAAATTATATCTAATGAGAATTTTGTCCTATGTCCTATTGATGTTTATGAATATGGGCGCTTTACCTTTTACAATAGTTGCCAGGAGGAAAGTGACTGGCCCAAAAATTATAATGCAAAAACTTTATAGCGCTTCTTCACAATTTTAAAATCACATTTGACAAAATTATAATTGTCTCAACTCAATAAAAGAAGTAGACGAGTACATGTCAAGCTAATATTGGAAGGGTTTGATTATACCCACCGGTACAGGACACATGTTCGACGAATAGGTAGGGACGTAGGGTTGCTACTCATAGTACAAAAATGAGCAGGGACGAAGCTGCCTTTAGGGCAACTAGCTAGCCAAAGCCGGGGAGGCGGCAGGCCGTGCCCTCGTGATAGATCATGTGCTAGAGTACATAATAACGTGTATTAGTTAAATATGCATAAAATTGTACTTGTGTAGTGGTAGTGTCTTATTTATACTTTTGTGGCTTGAGTTGTCAGGTGCAGTAGTGAGGCAGATAGTTTGGTAGTTGGGCATCCCTAGTGGTTCTTGTCTAATGTTGATATATGATATAACAAATAATAACTCCATGGATGCAATAAAAGACGAACACGTATCCAACAAAATAGGTGCACTTATAAATATGATTGCAAAGTTCACCACGGTAGAAAATATAAGAAACGGTACATTTCAAGCCATAGATTCCGCTAAAGCTAGAAAACGGGAAGATAGCAGGCTGACACACCAAGATAACTTTGCTAGTATGTTGTTCTTTCTTGGTAAGCATCAACATTCCCATTCATAGTCTTCACGGTCATAGGAGAGCACATCACCTCCTTCCCTTGGACGGAGGAGATGTCTCTATGGTGGTGTTGGTCTTGGACCAACTTGATCGACTTTGATGTTCGTATTTTCTTCTTCGATTGTTTGTACCCTCCTTGCTGTCAGTTCTCCATGAGCTGCACCTTCTTGGTCTATATCCATAAAAAGAATAGTTTCATGTAAGAGTTGAAGTAGATTAATCTTTATAAATAAAAGTAGAGTTGACCCATAATCAAAAGAGTAAACAGAATCAATGCTATAACTAACAATGCACGTGATAGTTTAACCTATGCTTGCCATCTTGCCTAAAGATGTAACATCAAATTATCATGCACCCTTATTACAGAAGAGCACATAAAAAATCAACTTGATTTTCTTATAGAGGATGAACTGATGTGACGATTTCTCTCACCAATACATCATAAATGTCTAAGCATCCCTAAACATCATATGCCTAATGCTCCAATTGAGATGCTTATGCTTCCCGATACTGCAATGTATGCCAAATAGAAAAAGAAATACAAAGATACTTCTAGAGCAGGAATATCTTTAACTCAATATGAAATCGTCAATTTCTTAGAGAACTAATAAACAATCATAACCAAAAACAATTCCAATTGAGCCACTAGAAAAGTGCATCCAATAAATCATATTAGCACCCAAGTCCACAATTCCATTGCAAGCCAAATATACTGCATGTATGCTATTAATCTAATTGTAGCCCTACTAATAACTCGCAATAAAGAAAACAAGAACAACATATATCATGCTTCTAGTGTTTGAATCCCGATAGAAAAGTACCAAGCAAGGTTCAATAAGACGTTTTGATTTGAGAGAAAATATAAACTTGTGGCCTGCATTGCTTAAATTATTTTCATGGACCAAACAAATAAAGTTCAAATGCCAGTGATCACTGGATATATGATCTTCTGAAGTCAAACACTAAAGGATGAAAAAGGACAAATAGTAGCAGTTCTATCAAATCAAAAGAAGGACAAAGGTACAGTTCCCAAAAAAAAACTTGATGCTTACATTAAGAAACAGTTACAAATAAGAGTTGTTTTACGCTGATTGGGGAGGAACTTTTCGTTCCGCCGAGTTACATCCGGTTCCGTTGCCTGTGATTTTTTTCTAACCGTTGGTTAAAACTATTGATTACTTCTATCAAGCTTTGACATAGAATCCATTGGCCTCTAATTTAGATTTTAGAATACAGGTATTGTATGTGCATTCCTGATTTGACAATCATACCTAGCCTCATCGCGTCTGTCAGCGCATGCCCCTCACCTTCGAAGCAGATCGAGGCGACGACGCGGCGGTCGAGCGGAGAGGGGGAGTGGGACGGTGGCGATGGTGGCTCCGGTCGTTGACGGGATGTGCTCACAATGGCGGATCGAGGGGGACGGCGGTTACGGTCGTTGGGGGAGGTGATTTAGTGGCGTTGGGGCGGAGAGCGTCGGGATCGGTGGAGAGACTAAGGAGCGGTGCTGGTCTTGGGAGGGATCGGTTGGCTATTTGATGATTTTTTTTCCAGGGAGAAATATGGATTTTAGATCATGTGCACCGGAACGATCAATCCTAATCAACCAAAATAACATAATTTTTTTTGTTCTGGTCCCACCTTAATTTTGTTCCGGTCCTACACTATTTTTTCTGTCTCTTTCCGCCGGGTTTGTTCCACCACTTTTTCACTGTTAGATCGAGGCCCGTGGACGTTTCATAAAATTCCAACCACTCTAAAACTTGTATACAAATAAATAGTTCTCACAAATATCATTGATCTCCATATATCCCCAAGGCCCTAACTAAAGTACCAAGGAATAATTAAATCTACAATGTTGCATCGAAGTGTCACAACAATGAATTAAAATGTCTCACTTATACATCTTTTGGCTTAAGAGAACATCACTCTAGCAAATAAAAATCATTCTCTAAGCCGGTATAGTGGCGAGTACTAATTTCTAGAGGACAACAATGACACAATCATAATGTGCCATCTACACGTGCTATGTCCGATCACCTGCAAATTATATAGCCTAAATTTGGGGAGTTTTAGCCAGCTAAGAAAACGTAACACAACGGGGGATCAAAGAGTAGAACCAAACTACTTTGTAAGTGAAAGGTTCATATGGGCACCTAGAGATAAGGGATGAATAGGTGTTACTTCAAATTTTCTTCTTTTTCAAATTAGGGTTTAACAAGAAAGGTAAATTCTCTAGATTATGCAACTAAGGTGAATTTACCTATATGTCAAACAAGCAATAATTAGCACAACACTAAGCAAGAACAAGTAAGTAAGTTGGGTAAAGGATAGAAGTAACAAAAGTGGTGGACGCGGAGGCACAATGATTTGTTTCACGTAGTTCCTTCCTTTTGAGGGGAAGTACGTCTACGTTTGGAGAGGGGGTGGTTTTAAACCACCAACGCAACGAGGGGCCTCCCTTGTTCTCCGATGAACCTCACCCCAAGGGGTTTGATTGACCTTCCACTATATCAGCAACCTTCAAGGTGGAAGCCGGCACCTTTCCAACGAGTTCGGGGCACACATCCACAACTTAATTGGAGGCTCTCAAATACAAGCAAGCTGCCAAAACAATCAAAGACAAGCTTGTAAGAACCAAATCAAATCTAGGGTTTCCAAAGAAACACTAGATCATGGGGGGCCTCAAGTGAATGAGAGGGAAATGAAGATCTCTCTTGGTGAAGCTGTAGATCAAGGCCTCATCCTTCGATTCTCCAAAGATCAATGACTTTGGATGGTTGGATGAAGAGATCTTGTTGATTTGGTGGCTCTAATGGAGGTGGTGTTCTTGAGTGGGTCGAGCAGCTGGAGGAAGGGGATAAGGGTCC
This sequence comes from Avena sativa, assembly GCA_916181665.1. Taxonomy (NCBI): domain Eukaryota; kingdom Viridiplantae; phylum Streptophyta; class Magnoliopsida; order Poales; family Poaceae; genus Avena; species Avena sativa. Next base: position 413,495,703 of record OV702282.1, read on the forward strand.
CTATTTATAAGCAGCCCCCCTCCATGAACCGTTTTCTGACCGTTGGAGAAAAAAAGTCAGACCGGAGACTCTGGTCTGCACACCGGAGACTCCGGTCTACACCAAAGATTCTGGTCCATCTATGGTCCAGCCTCCGGACCAGCCTACTGATTGACCAGGCCCTGTCACGAGCCAAGTGGGCTGGAGACTCAGGCCCCGCAGCACCGGAGACTCCGGTCTGAGGTCACACCGGAGACTCCGGAGAAGCCTCCAGACCTTGCTCCGCACCCCCTTACAGACTATCCTAGCCAGGATCCTAATGCCTCCACCGGGGACTCCTGCGGAAACTATGGTCCACATCGGAGACTCTGGTCCAGCCAGACCGGAGAATCCGGTCTGGAATTTCCAGAACCATGTCAAACTTGCAGGAATCTTTTCATAGTGTGAGGGTTCTTTTCACTTAGCATTATAACAACCTGTGGACAGTAACAAACTGTAAAATGATCTACTTGTTGTTAACGAACACCAAAAGTGATTATGACAGTAAATGTCCTTTCAATCTCCCCCTTTTTGGTGTTCGATGACAACAAGTGATTTTGCATGGAATAATTTGTATGAAGCTCCCCCTGACTATGTGCATTAAGGTAAACAAGTAAATTATGCAAGATAGATGGTCTCACAGATAAAGCACATAATTCTCACAGGAGTTACAATAATAGGTGCACAAGCACATAGTCACACACATAAGTGGCAAATAACACATAGAAGTTCAAATATAGCAAATAAAGGCAAATAACGGCGAATCCAAAGCCCAAACCCATGCAAATTGATGACAATGTCTTCTCCCCCTTTGGCATCAAAACGCCGAAAAGGGAAAAGACTTAAGCTAGCGCCCCAACAACTCAGTAGTCCTCGTCATCCGCATCCTCATCCCGATCCTCACCACCCTCATCATAGTCATCATCATCAGGGACTGTAGGCCCTTTGCCGTGAGGGCGAGAAGAGGAGGTACCTGGTACCCTTATCCAGAGGTGACATCTACAAAAGTCTTCTAGTCCACCAGGCTGTCTTGCTTGGCATTCCATGCCCCAAAGGAAAGAGTGTGATTTGACTCAGTGGACTGCTGAGCACCATGCTCATCATTGTACTCACCCTCTCATTCCTCCTCATCCTCTTCACCCTGGGCCTTGATTTCCCTAAGGAGCTTCTCAATGCGCATGTTGCTTTGGTAGGAGGCATGATGTTGCTTGCGGATGTCTACATTCATGCAACATAGGATCCTCTCCCAAAAAGTGGCCTTCTTGACCTTCTCATGTACATAGTCCCAGGTCATGGAAGGCATAGGTGCATTGGAGGCATTCTTCCTCCGAGCTCTAGGAGGAGAGGGAGCCCTCCCAGTCTCATCCATCTCCTCATCATCATTGCCATAGCGACGCCTAGGGGGAGGCCCCATGTGCCCCTTCTGTTGCAGTGTAACCAAAGTGTGCTCAGCGAGATTGGGTGCCAAGCCAAGTGGGGAATCATGCTCCTTGGAGTTGATGAGCCTCATAACCAGTGGTGCATATGGAGGAGAATTCTTGAAGAGAATGGCATGGAACATCTCCTCAAAAATGAAATTCATCACTTCAATAGGATCAGCATCTACCTCTGGGCCAGCACTGTAGATCCGGTGGGTATGATAGAGTAGGTTGACTAGACCACATCTAATAGCATCGTCATTTACAACACTTGGTGAGATGGTATGACGGAATATCCTCAACATTAGGTTGTAGAGAGGCTTGGGTCCCTTGGAACCCCCTACAACACCCTCGCTGCCATACAAAGGTGCAAGCTCCATCTTGTTCTCACCAAGAGACGTTGAGTGCATGCACAACCCCACATGAGTGGATACACCATGGAATGTCTCAAAGATGACATTAGCAAAGTCATGGAAAGTAGCTGAGCAGCGGGTGGTGCCAGTCATCCAAGTCATGGTCCTGTCTTGGTCAGATCCAAACACTACAGTGGCGTAGAACTGCTGCACAAGTGTGACATTGTAGTCTTCACGAAGCTCCATCAAGTTGAACAGCCCCAACTTCTCACAGATCCACAGTGCATCATTGAAATAAGGGCTGAGCCTCATCTACTCAACACTCATGAACTTCTGAGGACACACTGGTGATTTTGTGAGCACACCATACACATCCTTCATGAACACAACCTTCTTCTTCCTCAAGTAACGACAGTTTTGCAGAAATTCCACTTCTATGAAGAACACGTGAGTTAGGAGAACCGGCTTAGCGTCGACAGTTTTGCTGAAGTAGCTGCAGTTCTTGATCTCGGTCCACATCTCCATCTAGGGAGAACATGCTACGGAGGCTCAACTTAGGGGCGAACAGAAGAGATCAAAGAGAATAGCTTCATGCAGTGAGAATATTATTAGGAAGGTACATAGCTGATTTATCACACTCACTTAAGTTGGCAAAGCATGTGTTGTACTGACCTATTTCCTCATTCACTATTAATTATTAGAAAGTTATATTAGTTGTTTTCTGTACATGATTATTCTGCAAAGAAATTCATAACACCATAACTATCAAAATTAATACTACCTCTGTTTCAAAGTTTAAACCTTATATTTTTTTTCCAAAAGTCAAATTACGTAAAATTTGACCAAGTTTTTATTAAAAAATATTTAATATTTATAATATAAAATCCATACCCTTTGATACATTATGAAACATATTTTCACATGGTATCTATATAATATCATAGTTCTTGATAGTTTTTTCTATAAGTTTGGTCAAACTTTTCATAACTTGACTTTAAAAAAAAACTTAACCTTAGAAACAGAGGTAGTATGCAGCAACAAACCGTTTGAAAAAGTCATCCTTGTTTCTCGATATTACCCAAAACAGGTGTGTACGGGAGATTGCAAGTTAATTACTCTAAAATCTAGGAGACATCCTTTTAATGGAGGAACTCGTTTCTGAATACTGCCATTATGCATATTATCCAGAGGTTAGGAATCACAAGCACACACAACGTAATGAAGCATACGAAAAAGTTGTGGCATTTGTTGCGTGCTTTGTCAAATGGATCACAGGTGAAACGGCAGAGGGCATTCTATTGAGTGCAAATCAGGCCTGGTGCCAAATTAACGGACTGAACATTGGCACCTCCTGCTAACAAGTGTTCCATTATATAAACTGCTGCTTATAAATTTACAGTGCCAGCCTTCATCATGCATGGCGGCTCAAGGTACCATATCAATTACTTACATCAGAAACATCAATTCACCAAACTGACGGTGAAGTGGCTACGGATCGGAGTCTAAACCCACTCACCCAGCTCATGCTTCGGAGGCAAAACTGTCTGTCTTGGCAGAGGACTCCTCCGCGTCAGACGGCTTCGACTCATGCTTCGCCGCCGCTTGGAGAACCCGGTCCTGGACCGCCGTGGTGGAGGGGGACGTCGCCAGGCCAATCTTGTTCGGTTCTAGCTTCTTAGCCGCCCACGAGAGTGCTTCAGCACCCACTCTTACAGGGGAGAACAACAGCCTATGGAGAAAGAGGGAGAGGGGGAGAGAATATTTGTGATGGCTCAAATTTTGTGTCTGAAGTTTGAACAACAGCTGAACTACAAACTGACAGAATGGAAGCACACGCACACACAACACATATGTTACCATCAAGGGTAACTTACTTTAGGTCTTGCTGGAAATCCTCGGAGCCCTCGTATGAGGAGAACCGCACGTAGATAGTCTGCGACAGAAGGAAAACTATCAGGTAACCATTGTTGCTGGCACTTAGCAAATGACCACATATTTGAACTTTTGCAGTTGACAGCAGTACGAAATCGCACAAACTTGTTACTTTTATCCAATCATCACGTAGATGTATACAGATACTGAACAACAAACATGCTATATGGGGAATAGTTTTAAATTGAAACTACTTACCAGTCCAAGACTTAGAACACCGATGTACTGCAAAGTCGTCTCCCATTCTACAATCACGCAATCAGTTAATAAAAAAAGTAATTCAAAGTTGCCTGCACTATAAATGTTTCACCTAAGGTAATATGGGGTATGTGGTTTTCAAAACTAATGATTAACCGCAAACACTCCAACTAAGCAATGCTTTCTTAATATTACTAAAACTGCCATACATGGAGTTGCATTAGCTTTTGCTATACAAAATTCCATTCTATGTGTATATCCTAAAGACTGTGCCCTTGTACATGAACTCTTTCTCCTTTGAGTTGAATGGCACAGTTCCTGTCTTTTGTGGCAAAAGAAAAAGACTGAAACTATGCAATAGCCCTCTGTGTCAAGAGAAGTCATTGTTCTACAAATCATGTAATGCATCTTAACCTGTGCAAAGCAATGCAGCAACCATACATTTTTTTTTTGGAAAAGAGTATATATTAATATCACAGGGATACCAATTACACCCAGCCTCTGCAACAACGCATGCCCTAGCGGCCCTATGGATGCACATAGCCCAGAAAAAAAGAAAGAAGAATTACAAAAAAAGAAAAGTCCCGCTACAGAAGCAACCATACATGGTATCTCCATACTCTACTTACCTAGCAAAGCATAAGTCGCTGCTGAGAGGCCCTGTCACAAAAGAAAACGAAATTAGCAAGAAATAAGCATGACATCGGCTACGAAGACTTCCTCAAAGGAAGAAGTTTCATGTATGTACCAAAAGAGACCCAATAACAAATGTCGGAGTGGGCTTTATGCCTTCGAGGATTTCCTCAGCATCCTACGCATATTCAGAGCAATGATATGAGTATTTAACACTATTTTATAGTGATAAAAAAGCTGGTATGTGAGAGATGACAATAACAAGTACAGTTGTATATCGCACGACCAATAATATACAAAATCTTAATCCACTACGATCACAAAAAAAAACCCAAGAATTATTCAAATGATAGGTTTCTACATGGTCACAGCAACCAAAACTTGATACCAGAAAGGGGAAAACTGAACTGCGATGGGATAGCCAAAAACTAACCAAAAAATATATATACCTCATTTAGTGCTGTTAATGCAGTCTCAGGCTTCAGTTCTTTCACACGAAGGTTCTTCGCCCAAGATTGGAAACCACCTTTAACCAGGTAAGGTTGCTGCCATTTATAATCATTCAATATTAGACAGAAGAACAATCCATCCAGCAAAGTTACTACTGGAAAGAAGCATCTAGAACTTGCCTGCACACCAAGCTTCTTCAGTAACCTAGCAATGGACTTTGATCGGGTTCCGTTAGCATCCATAACTATGACCTTTGAATCACCCTACAAAGGCAGGAGAAAAACAGAACAGAAACACAATATTATTTCTTTTGACGAAATGTTACAGTACAGATATCAAATACAAGCCTCAGTCAAATAGAGTACCTTAACCAACTTCAAGTTGCGGATGACAACTGCAACCAAAGCATCATCAACATCGCTTCCACCTTTTAGTAGCTTCTTTGTTGGGCCCCCAATCTTTAAAAGAATCAAACTAATTAATTATCAATAAAGAAACATATTCTGCAATTTTACCCCTTTGAAAACCTTAGAAGCGGCTAAGAGATCATAAGAGTAATTTCATCTTTAAAAAATGAATGAACGCAAATCCTAGTACTAACAGGACAAAATAGACTTTCATTACATGAAACAGCTTCAATCTTTATGAATAGATACACAAATTTTGGAAAATTAGACAGAGAAATTGTCCAGCAATAATATAAATACTTTAATAGATATAATTTGCGAAACAGTAAATTCTCTACTAAAACAAGTAGCACTCAATATGTAGTTCAAACTAGACATACCTCAGGCGAAGCAACACTTGCATATTTAGATCTAGCTGCACGGCGTAGGTCAGGAATTCCATCTCTCGCCCTCAAGTCCTACACAATATAATTTGATGATAAGCTGCTATAGTTTTTTGCTCAATCTAAACAATATATCAAACAGCTGAGTTAAGAGCTTGAGGTGCGTCTAATCGTCCTGCTACCCGTGCTCTACAGAGAACACGCCAAAGGCGTACACACCTTCAGTAGCTATGGATGCTTCACTAAAAGGCATGACAGGAGTGAAGAACTATATAGTGAATGGTTCTAAAGAAAAATCAATGAATATCACATCCATTTGCTAACAGCCAAATAAGTAATCTTATCTTTGGACAATCCGCAGAAATAACATGAACCAGATTCAACAGATAGCTTAGATGAAAAAAGAGCATGAACGAAAGAAAAGGCTAGTGAGATTTACAATCTCTTGCCTCAGGCCGAACATCAATAAGTACGGCTTTGCCATCATTTTTCAATAGCTCCAATGTCGATTCAGGTGTCAGGTCTCCTGAATAGCCTCCATATGCAAAGAACCAGTACGATATCCTACATATTGCAAAATTCAGTAGTTTTCAAAACCAAATGAATGGAACGTCCCATACTAAACCAAAGGATTATCTCCTTTACCATATTGTTGTTGAACCACCAAGCAGAACTGCCAATTGAACAATTGGGTCACTTGGGTCCAAACCAACATTCTTTTCAACACCTTCAATGATTACGTATACCTGAAAAATATCATGTCAGAAAACTATTAGTGGCCTCATCAACAATTTTGTTGAGAATGCGCCTCACCAAAAATTGAGTTAACAATTTAATCCTAGGGTATATTTAGGGGAACAGTGGCAATAAGATACCTGTTGAAGGGCACTTCCTACTGGTCTCAACACTATGCTAGCTTTCTCCTCGGATGAGTTCAACAAATCTTTAACATTTGGTGGCAACGACGATTTGGCTGACCCGTAGTAGTATGCAAGGGACGTGGTTGCAGTGCCCACTGAATCCTCGGCTACAACAATTGCCTTCCTAAGAACATCGACCGCCACGGCACCAGCTCCGGCCACCTTCTCCTGCAATGCACCGGAGACATCGGTCGCCCCACCGGTGGCCTGCTCCTTGGTGGCGTCCACCGAGGACGTGAGGCCACCGGTGGCGCCCTTGACCGATTTTTTGAGATCAAAGGCGAGGCCCCTGACCGTCTTCCTCCAGGCCCCGAGCGCGTCGTACGCCGACAGCCTGAGCTTGTCGTACCCTTCGGTGAGCGCGTCCTCCGCCTGGAATATCTGCCTGCTGAGGTTGTCGACGAACCTGGCAAAGGATTCCTCGGCGTCGGTCGCGTCGGTCGGGAACGCGGTGGGAATCGGCGCGTCCAGCAGGGCTCGCTCGGCGGCATCGTTGGTGACCGCGGCGGCCACGGATGCGGTCTGGTCGGCGGCTAGGTCGACGGAGACGGGCGTGAGTCGCGGCCAGAGAGTGTCGTCGGAGCTAGGCAGCTCGGCGGCGGCGAACCCCCGCACGATGTCGTCCGGCGTGGTGGTGTAGGGGGAGAGGATGGAGGAGTCGGTGAGCAGGGGGCGGTCAGGCACCGCCTGCGCGATGAGCGGGTCGGCGTAGGACCGGAGCGCGCTGGCCTCCACCCTCCGCAGCGACCGCGCGCCGGCCTGGGCCGCCGTCACCGGGGAGAAGGGGGAGCATGGGGTGCGCGCGGCAGGGCAGAAGGGCAGCATGGCGGGAGGGGTATTGGCATCAGATGGCTGTGGCCATGGCGCGCGGGGTGGGGGGCAGCGAGTTCACGAGTGAGCTGGTTGGGCGCGCGCGAGTGTGTGGAAGGGCCGCTTGATCCGGGGTGTGTGGAGCCGGTGCGACGCCGGGATTTGGTGATCTGCGGGCTGGATTGCGCGGATTGGTGCTGGGACATCGTGCGCGCGGGCGTGTGGCTCGCCGGCGTCGGGGAGGTTGGAGGGTGGACCCGTCCCGGCGCGCCGCGTGCCACATGCTCGGCTTCCCCGTTGCGCCGGTCGTTTTCCGGTTGCCGCAGTCGCTGTTGGTTGGTACTCCGTCGACCCGACCGTAGTTCCGCGCAGACGGACTGATTGTAAATGTGGTAAAATCGTGAAAAACAAATGGCATTTGCTGAATCTCAGTTGATTGTTTGCAAAATTTTATTTTCCTAGGAATTTAGAATAAAAAGTATGAGTGCCCAAACACATTATGTAGGGATCCTTTGATTTTTTTTTTGGCTATTTTTCACTGATCTATTAATAATCATCAACAATAGTGCAAAGAGCCACAAACATAATAAAAATTACAAACATGTCACTGGACCCTCTAGCAATGAGTACGACACTAGCGCGAGCGGAAGGCACGCAACCATCCCTGTCCTCCATCACCGGAGCCGGTCAAACCTCGTCATGGTAGAGTTTATTATACTAGACAGTTGGAAAGTCGTCATTTTAATGCTCCAAAGGACCATTACAGCAGAGCAGCAACCATAGTCAATGATAATATTGGAAAAACTGACTTGAAACCACATCAACAGACACAAAATCCGACCGGATTCCAGGAAATCCACCGGGTATTTTGACTTTACAATACCGTTGCCTCACCAATCCGAAGAAGATAGTGAAAAAACGATCTAACAAATAACCGGAACCCTCCCACTGGCAACGAGCCATGGTCGTCACGCCTCAAAGGACCAAGGCTACCGGAGGGGGAGCGGATGACCGGCGTCGCGTGCGAGGGGACATAATCTAGATGGGTTTTTAGAAGACCCTCGCGATTGTCTTTGATTATGGTGAAGGAATTTTTCATGAGGTCCAAGCTAATGCTTTTTCCCTTGAAATTTTACCCCGCAAGACTTTGATTGGATTATTTCCTATTGAATATGATCCTTTGAACCAAATAGTTGTTCGTTCTAGGAAAAATTTTCATAGGTCTTATTCATGCAAAAATATTTCGAAAAACCTTTGAATCAAAGGGGTCTGCACTATCTATTGAAGTAAAGAGTGATAAGAGTTTTAAAAATAGACTGAGTCTGCGAGTCATCACACATTTCGTTGTCGACGAGCATGCTATCTTCTTCTGAAAGAATAATCTTCACTAATGGACGTTGCACTAGGGTTTGTCATATATTTAGTGGGATACAATACAAACAATCCAGTAGCCACCATCAAAACAATTTGTTTTTTACACTATCTAACCAATGGTAAGTTGTTCTCGCGATTTTTTCATCTTCTTATTGTAGGGTTCGGAGTATGGAAAACAAAAAAATCTATCGCATGAACACACAGAAGTCAAGATCTAATTTACGAGATTGGTGCAACAAGTTTGTAGAGTACTAACCCTCATAGATCCAAAGCGTTTAACGAGATCGGATTCTCGTGGTTGATGTAGTCGTTCACTTACCCATCAGCCTGAAAAATACACAGGCATCTCCAAAATCCGGTGATTAATGACATATTCATGTGTAAGCTTAGTTATAGCCTAATGACCCATTAACACATAGGCCTGACTAAAATTAAAAAATGAAGAAAATAAATAGAATGCACGGGAAGTGAGAGAGCTTTTGATTTGTTCCATTTGCATGTAACATGAAGAAGTTTAGCCGATGAAGGAGCACAAAACCTTTAATGCTCTCACCTTGCATGGAGATCCAGTCCACGAAACCACATATTGTGCAGGACCGAGGGCGCATCAGCCTACTCAACAAAAAACATCGAATTAGAGACTTGCTCTGTGACAGACAAGTACAAAGCAAATGTGATTAAATAGCAAGGCTATAATAATAGAGAAGTAATCCTACAACAACCACAAAAAGTAAAAGGGACCAGCTGGTGAAGATACTTATCCATCGAACATCATTCCATCAGTGTCTACATATTAGCAAACAAATGTGCCCAAACTGATAGAAAATCATTTATTTTTCTTCTATAAACACATGTGCCCAAACTGATAGAAAATCATTCAGAGCGATGGAGCATGCTAAAATATAGAGCTAGCTAAATAACAGCTAACACTATCTAAGCTAGGCACACATGGCTGAATTGTTAAATGTAATGTGAAAGTTTATTCATAGCCTAAAATTTGACAGTTACACAATTTATGCTTTCAAGACAGCAAATCTCGTAACGTAAATCAAAGGAAGTTCAGAAACATAATATTAGAGGATTTTTTTAACCAAAAAGAACTAGCACCAGGCTGCTCCTCTCTCCATGCAAGAATGAGGGAGATAGGAGATGAGTTCAGGGAACAAGCCTTGTGCATCCCGCGCTACACTAGCGATGAAGACGATGGTGACGTCGCCGCTCCTCCTGCGCCTCCACACCCTCAACATGACGCCTTCTTCCATGAGATTTTGATTCTCGAAAGGACCCCATGTGGTAAAATTGTTCCCCATCCAATGCTGAAAAATGAAACAAATCATCAAATTGGCGAAAATAATCACTACAAAATTAATTAATTTATAGAACAATAGGTAGGCACCACAGAGTTTGTTCTCAATTAACTTATGGATCAAACAATTAGAAGGTACCACAATTTGAGTATTGTGTTCGCAATCATGACAACAACCTAATGTTTAATACAAAGTTTGGATGAACAACGTAAATCTTGTAGTATGTGAGGTGAACATCTGTATATTGGTATATTTCAGGTTTCAAAATATTAGGATCTCAAATAAATATATTATAAATGCATAATAGCATCTCTGCTTATATATAGAAAATTAATTAAATATAAGTATAGATAGAAAAATTCTCTAAAAATCAAACTTAAGAAAGAAGTTCTATTTACATCTAGCAGACAGAACAATCAGTTCCTTGTCCTTCTTAATGTTACTCAAAGGGTGATGGTAATTTAGTGTGTCAATTATGGCTTAGTTCAAGAGTGGCATTTACTCTGAAAAAGTTACAGTAGCAGAACACTCTGCACTAAAAATCATCAGGTAATTTAGTGTGTCAATTATGGCTTAGTTCAAGAGTGGTATTTACTCTGAAAAAGTTACAGCAGTAGAACACTCTGCACTACTTTCCACTTTCACAATCCACCTTACTAAACCACTACATGATAATCATGGAGCAAGTTTCAGTATGCATATGTCGGGTCTGATATCTTAATGAATTAAAATAACAGTAACCAGCCTGCAAAAATGAATTATGACGTGATCATCTAATAAGATAGTGCTTGAGATGCCATCTACACAGAAACAAGACAGAGAGGAAATGAAGCTACCCACAAACTACACTACTTAAGAAAGCTATGTATGAATAAAGATTACTGACCTTAATGATTATCCTAATGCACTCCATTGATTCTTCATGTACGGCCATACCCAATAAAATAGGCACTATACTCATGGCTGAAATTGTTATGTCACATTAAGTGTTTGTTTCAATATAATCCATTTACAATACCTCATAAAGAAAAAAGTCATTACGACTCACAGAGTACAACAACAATAGTGGAAGACACTTTTTTGTTCTCAAATTATATAGCTATTTAATGGACATAGTTATAATGGATATATAGATAACAAAAATCAAGCATAGAAGATACTTCATATGAAACAAGTGAAAGAGAAGAATAAATATGAACGATAAAACTATATATTATCCTCAAATCGCTAGATGGTGTAGCATAAACATACAAATTAGCTTCAGTGGTAGACCACAAGGATCTAATCTGATCTTTCACTGCGTACAACGTGTCTGTTGGTACTCAAGAGAAGGTGAAGTGCAGCTGTGCAAGTTAAAAGAGTTTAAGCTCTTCAAGTACTTAGTGTAGTCAAATGAGAGAACATCTTAAGATATGCATTTAACCTATGAAGACAGATGCAAAATATCTTGAATTACACTAAAGGAGAAAGAGTCACAGGGAATGCACGCCCTTCAGTTTGTAAGGAGAGTACCTGTGACCACTGACTCGGTTCTGGGGTAGTTTTGTCGGTAAGAGAAGTTTGCACAACTTCTCTCTTGTATTCCATAAACATCCTGTATAATATATTTATACATCAGGTGTAAACCTTGTATTGAATATAGTGATATATTCAATTGAAATTGTAACAGCTAGATATGTGTCATACTCTATTGTTTCTCTAACAGAAATAATAAGAAGGAACATAGAGGTGATGTACCATGTAACATCCCAAAAATATAAACCAATGATCATAAAACTCTAATCACTAAAATTAGGCTTAATAAAAACTTTGATTAATTAAAATCATATGAATGCATGTGTGAATGAGATGATTTGATAAATGCATGAATGAACTTGTGTGCTTAACCTAAATAGCAAGAAATGGTTTAAAGATGAATATAACATCATATAAAACATTTCCATGCAGAAACAAATCAAGAGAAAAATCAAAAACAAATCAAATAAAGCAAATGGTCATTTTTGCCAATCTTGCTCACTAGGTCACTTTGAGTGTTTCTAGTCCAAGATTTCAAACAGAAACTTTCCCAATTCTTTTCACCCCTTGATAGAACTAGTAAAAGTGAATCAAGGCCCACCTTTCAAACTTGCAGAAACATTTGGCAACCTCATTCAAATCACAATTCAAAATTGAATGTTATTCATATGTGAAGATCATCCATTTTCAAAACCCAACCAAACCAATGCCCCTTGACTAATCCAACTAACCAGACACTCCCTAGTATGTGCCTAGCAAACCCACCAAGTTTGAATCCAAAATTAAAATTTAAAGTTCTTGCGGCCATTCATCAAACTCCTTGCAGATACAAATCAAACAAATCTCAAACACTGTAGTGTGCAATAAAATTGGCCTAACTTGTTCCCTCTATAATTGCAACAAACATTTAGTAGATCATCTAACCTAGTTAGTAACCACTAGCACCACTGTGAGCTTGCCATTGCCATCAATGGTGAGCAGGCCGAGCCTCACCATGCCACCCCAGTGTGGACAGCAAGCTAGAGGAAGAATTAGTCGTGCCAACCTTGTCTGGCATGCTACCCATGCTTCACCGCCCCCTCTAGACCAGCCCTAGCTTGAAGACAGAGACAGGAACCACCGGAAACGCCGTGCCCGTGCCACTATCGACCATGCCGACGCGCACCACCGTGCATGCGCCGTTCCCACTCAACCCGACAACCTCGAGCCCTTGCCGCCCGCTAGCATGAACCCCACCGTCCCAGGAGACCATAGACATGCTCGTTTCCTCGACCATACCCTGTAGCCGCCACACACCGCAAAGTTCATCGTCGGTACCACGCAGAGCACCGCGCGTTCTAGACCAAATCCCACCGCCCTACGCCTCGCCTTTAAGCCAACAACGATCTCCAGGAGACCACGCACCGTCCCCTAGCCTCAGCCATGCCGATAGCCGCCTGTACCGTCGCCTCCGACGACCTCAGCCCACGCCGTGCTGCCCCTCTTGCTCGCCTATAAAAGGAAGCCTCCCCAGCTCGATTCCTCCACACCATCTCACTCTCCTCTCCCTCAGAACCATTCCACCTCGCTCCCGGAGCAAGGCGAGCAGCGCATCACCGGAATTTGGCCGGAGCCCGCCACTGCTGGAGAAGAAGGAAGCAATCGATTGGAGCCGCCCCAGGAGAAGTGGCCACTACCAGGAGAACCGCCGTCGTCGACTTCGTCATTCGCCCCCGTCGCCGACCCTCGTCTGAGCCCCGGTGAATGACCCCCACCTGCCGCATTAGGGTTCTATCTCGCCGGCGCTGCTTGACGTGGACGATGAACCAGAGCTGTTAGATTAGAACTAGATCCCATGGTCCATGTTGCCCCGTACCGCTTCGCCCCTCCCCGTCTCACTGACGCGTGGGGACAACCACTTAAACAGCCCGCGTACGCGCTGTGTGTAGTGGGTTGGCCCAGTTAAACATCCCGCGCGACCCAACAATTCAAATTAAGCTTTATTCATTTAATTTCAAACACAGTTATGTACCTAGATTAAAAAATTAACCCATCTCGATTCACTGAACCAAAATGCATGAAACCAATTTTGTTAGAAAGGTACTGAAATGCTTAATCCAAGGCCGTTGGATTTAAATCATTTGGATTCGTGGATCAACCATGGTAAAAATATCAAGGCAGAAGCTTTTCTGCATTCAAACATTTTTCAAAATTCAACCACAAGAGCTTTTGAGTTGATTCCAACTCTCAAAAATCACATTTAACTATACCTTTCAGAATATATAAAAGTATATGGGTTTATTTGCAGAAATAATGTTCAAGTAATAAAAGAATGCCCCATAGGCAATTCTAGTCACTTTATTTAAATAAAATAAAAAGGTTAAACCTTATTAAATTGTGTCACCACTTTAAATCACATTGCCATGTACTGAAATATATGGTGATGACATGTGTCAACATGATCCCATGTTTGAGTTGGAGAATATTAAATCTTAAGTAGTTTTTCAATGAGTAGAAATTACTTCTCTAAAAATAAAATAAATAAGACAAGTGCTTTAATCTTGTAATGATAGTGATGATGATAGATCATCTAGTGTGAACCTTTGTGTGATGATTAGAAATAGTTAAGTATTATTTGGTGATTATGTACCTCGTATTTATTTATAGACGCTAGTACCGACCAAGGATACGAGGAGGAAGGAGGATACTACGAGGAAGAAGCCGAGGAGAACTTCAACCACTGCTCTACACAAGGCAAGCTAACCCTTGCAACTTAGCAAGCTTATACTGATAACTATGCAAGCCTAATGCTACTAGTTGAATTAGCAAGCTTATACTTGCAATTATGCAAGCTAACCCTTGCAACTTATGCAAGCTACTACTTGCTGGTTACTATGCCAACTATATGCCTTAAGCATATGTGATTACACCCACTTGATACCCAATCCTAGTTTTACTTGCAAGCTTAGTACTTTATTTTTCTTTATCAAAGCTTTCTCTTAGAGTTTACAGAGTGACTTGTAGATTCTAGAAAGATAACTAAATGTAGCATAAAGTGCATAAAATTTGGCCTAAGTTACATAATCTTGATGTCATCCTAAGGCATGAGATTGAACCTAGCTAATCCCCACTTGTTTACCACCACTCAATAGTATTTACCCCCACTTGTAGATGCTAGTGCTAAGCATAAAACTTGATCAACTTTAGATGGGAATACTTGGTGAAAATGGTTATGAAAACCTTAGAGTGACGAGTCATTCTACTGAAATGTTTTGACATGTGTTTCCGAACACCAGATGATTTTGATGATGAAAATGTTGAGGCATGAGCCTTAGCCCTTTATAAAACTGATGGTTGTCTGGATGCGATACCATTCCAATTTTACCGTACAACCATAATACCTGAAATTTGGGTAGGGCTTGACTGGAAATTTATATACCTTAGTATGGGTCCCCTCACGGCCAAGGTCTGAGCTGAGGCTACCTTGTGAAGATTGTCCACCTGTGCAGTACCCAAGATGACAGTTGGTCATGGTTGGGAGGCCAAACTCACAGGAGAGGTGCCTATACTAGGGCGTGTAATTGAAAGGTTAGGACTGATTATCCGCATACTGAGCATGGTGAATTCAGGATTTATTCCTGACGGATGTATCGAATGTTGTGGTGAATGTGTACAATCTGTGCAGAGTGTCAAACTATTCGAATAGCCGCGTCCGCGGTTATGGATAGTTGGAGTGTCCATACTGTTCTATCGTCAGATGTTCTCAAAATGACTTGTGAATTGAATTGTGACTTTGACTTGACCACAACAGAGTTGTGCTATGAACTCAAGTTCCCACTTAGGTGTTATAAAACTTTCCACTAGTTTTCTTTGCTTCTGAACTTAGTAGAGGTAAATCTGGCTTTTTAGCAAAACAACCCTAGAGCTGAGTATCCTACTACAAAACCCCCTTAACTTGTTAGTATGAGTTTGCGAGTACTTAAAGAGTACTCATGGCTTTGTCCCTGGCTATTCCCATGGCCAGACTATGAAGAGGAGTATCAGGATGACGGACCGTAGGAAGGTTACGACAACTAGGATCATCTCCCATCGTCAGCATTGCCTGTGACCTTGAAGATGGAGCTTCGCCTATGCTATCATTACTATTATGTTATTCCGCTGCTTGAGTTGTATTAAGAACTGGATCATGAGATCCTTATTTGTGTAAGACCTTATGTATGGTTTATAATGGATGATGTATTGTGATATCCAAATCTGTTATGTCTCGCAAAAATGGTAATCCTGGGATTGCGATGTATGGCATGACAGGCATCTGGGATTAAAAATCCAGGTGTTGACATACCAGCAGCAAGATGGATGGTAATGTTCTGGTGAATCAGAAGGAATTAACTGGACATTTATATGCTTAATCTGCGAGGGGAATCCAGTTGGAAAATGGCATGGGATCACACAAGGAGGCCGAGGGATCAGGAACGGGAGCAAGCGCTGCTCCACCATGACATGGTTGCAGAACTCCAGCACCTCCTTGGTGTGAATCTTCTCCATCCTCTTCGCCATTTCCTGACCTTTTTCTCACCGCGGCCTCAGCAAAAATCCACTGCTAAAATACGATAGGATAATATGTTCAAGATCAGTACTCACAAGGACAAAACACAAATGCTCGTTCTGTCCAAGATTTGAAAATAAATTAGCATTGATCATGAATCGTCCATTAATGAACAAACACGACAATGGATTCACGGTTCAAAGTTATCAAACATATTGTCTATTACACATGGAAAACTTAATATAATAAAACTGAAATTTTAGAAAAGGTACATGGCTTCCTCTGACGCTTAATAAAAAGTCGCCGTACTGATTAGTATAGAAACAATGGCAATTATAAACACCGCCATACACAGATGAAAATTCATCTCAACCACATTTGGATTTGGAAGAACTGTTGTCGGTCGGTGCATAAAAACCTGAACCAATCTAAACTATTTGGATCTGGACTATAGGACTGTACATGGTTAAAGAATTTAAGAAAATCAACATCATGAACACAACAATGCAACATGGGACATTCATCTATGTAGAAATATTGATGGAAATTCTCATCGATGAAATTGAAAATGTAAACACCAAGCCTGCTAATCTTTCTCTAGGGAAAGAGGCATGTATGGCGGAGGACGCTGCTGCTATGGCTGCAGGCCGCAAGCTCCTCTGGGCACCCTTCACCGCTGGCCGAGCCACGGGCTCCCCAAGGTCCCCTCCGCCACCATATGGGCTGCGACCTCCCCCTACGTTCCCTGCGCTGCCGGCTGGGCCTCGATCTCCCCTAGGTCCCATGTGCCACACATCCGGTGTGTGCCATGGGGGAAGAGCGTGGCAGTGGCTCTTGATTGGAAGCTCGAGGTCGAGAGAAAAGGGACCGGAGGAGGGGAGGGAAACAGCGGTGGTTGGCTATGGGAGAGAAGGGGGAGGAGGGCAGGCGGGAAGGAAAGGGTGCGCGATGGGAGGGAGGGGCGATGCAGGCCAGAGCGGGAGGCGACGGGGGCTGGAGATGGAGCGACATGAGGCAAGGTTTCTTCTTCCTTTTATACCACATAATGAAAAACAATGGACATATGATATCCAATAGCCGATCAATTCTAATTTTTAGGGAGATTGTACTACCCCTCCAATTATTGGTGTTATAAATACTAGTTGAATGCTCCCGCGTTGCTATGATGTAACTGAAAAATTTAGAGACAAGTGTGGCATATGATGGCATATGGTTTTCATGACAATAAATACAGATTTTATCCCATGTTTTTTCTCCATGGTGATGACCCACAACTACAGGGGGTGTATCGTAGTGCTTTCGATAAATAGGAGTGTCGATCCCAACAAGGAGCAGAAGGTGTTGACTAGTGGTATGGAGCAGGAAATCTCTGTAAATACTTAGCAAATGAATTTTTAGGGGTTTTCTGATAAAGAAAGAAATAAAGTGCAAGTAAATAAAGATAGCAAATAATTGTAGCAAGTGGCCCAATCCTTTCTTAGCAAATGACAAGCCGGTGGAAATACTAATGAGGACCAAACGTTCTCGAGGACACATGGGAATACTGTCAAGTGCTTTCGTTTCATATAGCTGATTAATCTTCTTTGGTTTTATAAGTGTTGTGTGGGTGAACCTGTGCTAATGTACCGACCTTACTTGGACTAATACATACTTGTGATTAAACCTCTTGCAAGCATCTGCAATTACAAGAAAGCAATTAAGATATAAACCTAACCACGGCCTTAAACTCTGAGATCCTACACTCCCTTGTGCAATGGTTTCCTAACGGGGGGGTCAGGTTTCTATCACTCCGGCAACCCCACAATTAGTAGACAAATACACAATGCATTCCCCTAGGCCCATAAATGGTGAAGTATCATGTAGTCGACATTCACATGACACCACTAGAAGAATAGGACCACAACTTAAATATTAAACCATTGAACAATACCTCAACACAAATCCACTACTAACAACATGACTTCTCCCATGTCCTCAAGAACTAAATGAACTACTCACAAGACATCATATGGATCAAGATCAGAGATGATATGATGATGAATAACAATATGAACATAAACAATAATTCAATGGTTCCACTCACAAGCATCAACTACAATAGTAATCAACACCGGGAAAGTTTCCCCTAAGAACTATGCAAGATTCAACACAATTGTTACAACGGGGTGGAGTGGAGATGATGGTGCTGGTGGAGATGATGGTGTGGATGATGATGATGATGATCCCGATGAAGTCTATCTTGATGATGGTGTTTATGGCGACGATCTCCCCTCTCCGGGAAGGAATTTCCCTGGCAGAAATATGTCTGCCGGAGAGCTCTTTCTCTCTCGGTGTTTTCCGCCCCGCAGAGGCGGCAGAATCTTTCTATGGTCGCTCCCCTGACTATAGGGTTTCAAGGAGAAGATATAGGCAAGAGGGTGGAGCCAGAGATGGGCCAGGGTAGCCACACCCCCTTTAGGCGCGGCCTAGGGTGGCCCGTGCCTGGGGGGTGTGGGCCCCTGTGGCCCAACTCCGCCTCTCCTTCTGGCATCCTTCGTCTTCTGGGAAAATATAATTTCCTGTAGTTTTTCTAGTATTTTTATGATCTTCGCGAAATTGCATCAAAACACCGCCTTTTCCATCAGAATCCTGACTCCGGCAGTTCATCCTCCAAGAATCATCCAATATGCAAAAACAGATGAAAAGACATAAGTAACACCTCTTAATATGAAATATATCAATGAATAGAGGCAAATTATGATATAGAAGGGTGATGCAAATTGGACGTATCAACTCCCCCAATCTTAGACCTCACTTGTCCCCAAGCGAAGACTGAGCTCAGTAAACATGTCCACAGGTTTATGGAGTGAAGTGTCGATAAAAAAAGAACACGGACAAAAAACATCACACTTACCAATACATAACTCATAGAAGAAAGCAAATCACCATTATATAACTTAGATTGCAACGAGTATGGGAGTCACAATAAAGATGCATAAAGATAAATCATAATTGGGATTGGCAAACTTGGTTCTTGGTCAGAGAACAGTTAGTAAACAGTTTTCAAGTAAAGCTTTTGTAAAGAAGTTTATAACATGAGTACTCTTTTGCTCAAACATAAAAGGTTTTTCACAATGATGGCTTTCAAAGTAATACTCATTTAGATAAGAGTCTTGTGCAAACAAGGAAGATAAAAAAACATGATTGAATAAATCATCATATGAGTGCTAAACACAACAACTCAAATGCTTGCTGGAGATAGAGAGGAATAGGTTTACTAACTCAAATTAGAAGTAGGAGAAAGGTGGCCCTTCATTGAAGGAAGCAGGGATTTCAAGTTCATAAAGAGCTTCCAAAAGATTATGGTACTTACTAGCTTTGAGCTCTCATTGCCCCTATCATAAACATCTTAAGGTGATTAAGGTTAAAGTGAACAAAGATGGAGTATATGCTTGATGAAATATAAGTTGGCAATCACATGTCCTTTGAGTACGAGGGTCGCTGCTCATGCTACTCAACTTTAGTTATCGGTAAGTTCTTGTCATAGTAAGTACATGCGTATCATAGAGAACCGTCAACGGGGTACCCCTTGCACACGATATAGGATCTATCCCATAATCAAAATGACAAGGCAAGCAGACAATGAGCATCTCAGCAATATCTTATTTACCATGGGAAAATGGTTCTTTTTTCTCTCTTTCCTCTTTTCAATATGTATATTTTTTTATATAAGAAGAAAGCTTCATAGATTGCTCATTATGGTGATGCTGCAAGTTTCCACCATGATTAGGCATGGCTTAGGCTAGCGGCCTAGGCATTTCTCTAACACACATACATAACTCCATGTACGTATAATCTCCCCTTTTATTTCACACCGATGACATCCGCAAACAAAAGAGCATGATATCAGCTGGTTATATATTTACAGGTGTTAAAAGCGTTCCCCGTGACAGCACGGTTCTGCTAATCCCAATGTATAGATGCAAGCATATACAACTTTGATGACACAATGGTTCAAGTTTATTAGGGGCAAGAAAAATAAGGTGTGCCATCAAGTTTGTAAGATCTTTACTAACTAGTTTTCACATAAAAAAATAATTTTTAATTTGAAAGATAGATGAAGCTTGAGAATTTTCTTAGAATAGCAATAATGCTAATAGGTAGATATGGTGGATACAAATGGCACAGGTTTTGGTTTTAAAGGATTGGATGCATGAGAAGTATTCCCTCTCAGCACAGGTTTTAGGCTAGCAAGGCTGGGTAGCAAGCAAAAGAGTTGAAGGAAACACGCAAACATACAAGTCATAGAGTCAAACATGCAATCTTCCTTGAAGACACAAAAGATCTTAAATAAAGAATATTAAGCTTATGAGCCAATCGAGAAAGAAATAAAACAATATAAAATACCTGTAAGTGCTTTTCTCTTTTCCTTTCAAACCTCAAAAAGTGTTGCTACTGACTAGAGCTTGGTTTGCCAAAATCAATTTAGATCTACTTGATGCTCCCATAGAGATACCAATATTGATCAACAAGATCAATCATATAATATAGATTGCAAACTAAAATAAGAAGTGCAGAAAGTAAACGATGAAACTTCTCGTTAATATTCCAAAAAGGCACTCACACCAAGGGATACATTGATAACCAACTAAAGGAGAGATACTTCCACAATGCAAACCATACTATATGATAACTTATCTAAACAAGATATGAGTCTACTAAAAAGGTAAAAAGATAAAAGATAATGTGATACCGTGGCACTCCCCCAAGCTTGGAACAAGCCAAGGGGATGCCAAACTTGATGACGAATTACTCCTTCGGTAGTGGTGGTGTTCCCTTGTCATTGTTGTTGGCGGAGACCATGGCGCTCTAAACTTGAGAAGATTTCCTGACAGAAACAGATCGAAATGAAAACACGATATATGAACCTCGGGGGGATCCGGGGGGTTATATACTACAAAGTTTCACTGCATAAGGAAGGTACTATGTGAAAACGAGGCGGAGACGGACTCCAGGGGGCTCACACCCCCTGGTGGCGCGTCCAGCTAGGGCCCGCGCCACTGGTGGGCGTGGACCGCCTGGCCTCCGCTTCCTCCTCTGTTTCGTCTCGTAACCTTTCGTATATAATATAAACATCAAAAATATAAAAAGATAAAGTTTTCAAGAACCTTCAGTTTGCAACACTTTTGCCTATTCAAAAATAGACTCTGCAGATTCCTTCTCTCCAATACCTTAAAATTCCTTTCATACAAAGCCTCACACAAACTTCATTAGCAACTCCTTTCAAAATTCCAAAAATAATCTGAAAGGGGAGTCACTAAAAGAGGCAAATGCAAATGATGGCAGAAATCTGTCAAAACAGACCAGCAGGTAAAGATTGATTTTTTCGAAAATCTTCTGTTGCTCAAATTAAAAAGTGCAAAACTAATGAAAGTTATATAACAACTTTGGTCACAAGCATGGAAAATTACAGCTCCATTTGATGTACGGATATCCTTCACAAATTTTTACAAAGCAACACAAAAATCTATCCCAGGACAACAACTTTCACAACTCCTTCACTTCTCAAAAGTGGTTGATCTTGACTCAAAAACCAAAACAAAAAGTATAAGGAGCGGTTATTACCGAGGTAATAACTTACGATAAATAGGAGTATCGATCCCAATGAGGAGCAGAAGGTGTTGACTAGTGGTATGGAGCAGGAAATCTCTGTAAATACTTAGCAAACGGATTTTTAGGGGTTTTCTGATAAAGCAAAGAAATAAAGTGCAAGTAAATAAAGATAGCAAATAATTGCACCAAGTGGCCCAATCCTTTCTTAGCAAAGGACAAGCTGGTGGAAAAACTAATGAGGACCAAACGTTCTCGAGGACACATGGGAATACTGTCAAGTGCTTTCGTTTCATATAGCTGATTAATCTTCTTTGGTTTTATAAGTGTTGTGTGCGTGAACCTATGCTAATGTACCGACCTTACTTGCACTAATACATACTTGTGATTAAACTGTAACATCCCAAAAATACTAAACTTGGATCATCAATTTCTAATCATCAAAATTAGGGTTAACAAAAACTTTTCTAAATAAAATTATGAATGCATGCATATGTGTATGCATTGATTTTGAATTCTTTTAAACCACCTTGTTTGATTGCTTCATTGCTTGTAAAATGTTTCTTAGGTGAAATAAACATCATCTAAAACATTTCCCACACTTTTCCTAAAGACAAGTAAATCAAAACACATATATTAAATGAATGGTCACTTTGACCAATTTAACTCCCATGCCTACTTTGGCTGTCTCAAACTTTCAAAACCTAACAGAAACTTTTCTGGATCTTTGCACCCCTTGAATGTACTCATAACAAAGTATCAAGGCCCACTTTGTGATCATCCAGAAACTTTCAAATGCATAGTTTAAATGACAATTCAAAATTGAATCTTTATCATATGGGAAGATCCCACTTTTTCAAAAACCACTCAAACAAGCTCAACTTTCAAAACCCAAGCATCTGCAGACTCACCAGCACCAATCTAGCAAACCCACCAAAAATCATTTCAAAATTCAAAACTTGATTTCATGCGGCCATTTCATCAAACAGGTTGCAGACACAAATCAAACAAACATCAAACACTATTGTGAGCATTGATTCCTGCCTAAATTGTTCCCTAGTTAGCTCACACCCAGCCCAGTAGATCATCTAGGAAGATTAACTAAGAACTAGCACCACTGTGAGCTTGCCATTGCCATCAATGGTGAACAGCCGAGCACCCCCTTGTCACCCCAGTGTGGACAACAGGCTAGAGGAAGAACTAGTCGTGCGAACCTTGTCTGGGAGATCACCCATGCCTCACCGCCCCCTCTCGACCAGCCCTGCCTCGCAGACAATGCCCAGAACCGCTAGGAACGCCGCGCCCGTGCCGCTGTCGACCATGCCGAGCGTGCGCCAGAGCACCACCCTCGACCGAAGCCCACAGACCGCGCGCCGCCCTCGCCGCGTGCCTACGTGATCACCACCGACCCAGGAGACCGCCAGACATCCCCGTTTGCCGCCCCGTGCCGCACAGCCACCGCCCGCCGTCGAAGACGCCGCCTCTGCCGCGTAGAGCATCGCCCGTTCCAGACCAAACCTCACCGCCCCTACTCGCACATTAAAGCCGTAGAGCATCGCCAGGAGACCACCAAGCGATCGCCACCGCCGGCCATGCCTCTAGCAGCCCTTAGCCATGTCGCCACCGTCGCCTGCCCATCCCGTTCGGTCTCGCCATCGAGCCTATAAAAGGAGGACTCCCCCACTCGATTTCTTCACACCATTCCACTCCTCTCTCACCCAGAACCACCCCACCTCAGTCCCGGAGCAAGGCGAGCAGCGCATCGCCGGAGTTTCACCGGAGCCCGCCGCCTCTAGAGAAGAAGGGAGCCAGCGATTGGAGCCGCCCCAGGAGCTGCCGCGACCACCCCTGAGTTCGCCGTCATCGACTTCGTCGTTCGCCCGCCTCGCCGACCCTCGCCAGCACCTCGGTGAGCCCCCAGCACCCCTCACTGGCCGCGCTAGGTTTCGTTCTCGCCGGCGTTGTCTCGCGTCGACGATGACTCCCAGCCGTTGGATTAGAACTAGATCGAACGATCCACGTTGCTCCATACCGCTTCGCCCAGACCTGTGTCACTGACGAGTGGGGACATCCACTTAAGCAGCCCGCGGGAGCACTGCGCTTAGCAGGCCGGCCCGTTAACTTTTCCCGCGCAAGCCCAGTTATTCAAATTAAACTTTTTCTATTTCAATTCAAACACACTTTTGTACCCAACTTCAAAAATCAACCCAGATCGATTCAGTACACCAAATTGAATGAAACCAATTTTGTTGGAAAGGTCTGTGAATGAATCCAAGCCTGTTGGATTCAAGTCATTTGGATCTGTAGATCATCCTTAGTAAAAATAACAAGGCAGAAGCTTTTCTGCATTCAAAATTTTTTCAAATTTAAACCATAATAGCTTTTGAGTTGATTCCAACTCTCAAAAATCACATTTAACCATACCTTTCAGAATATATAAAAATATATAGGTTTACTTGCAGAAATAATGTTCAAGTAATAAAAGAATGCTACATAAGCATTTCTAGCCACTTTAATTAATTAAAATAAAAGGGTAAAACCTTATTAAATTGTGACACCACTTTAAATCACATTCCCATGGACTACAATATGTGGTGATGACATGTGTCAACATGATCCCATGTTTGGTTTGGAGAATATTAAATCTTAAGTAGTTTTTCAATGAGTAGAAATTACTTTTCTAAAAATAAAAGGAATTAAACCAAGCCTTAACCTTGTAATGTTAGAGATGATGCTAGATCATCTATAGGACCCTTGTGTGTGATGATTGCAAGTAGTTAAGTATTGTTTGGTGATTGTGTACCTCGTATTTATTCATAGACGCTAGTACCGACCAAGGATACGAGGAGGAAGGAGGATTCTACGAAGAAGAAGCCGAGGAGAACTTCAACCACTGCTCAGCTCAAGGCAAGCTAAAACTTGCAATTATGAAATTTAGATAACCTATGCAATGCACTAAGCATGCTTGGTTATACATATTTGATGATACCCAATCCTAATTTTACTTGCAAGCTTCTTACTTTATTTCTTTATCAAAGCTTACTTAGAGTTTACTTAAGAGTTTGGTAGATATTAGAAAGTTATGTGAAGGTTGCATAAAGAGCATAAATTTTGGCCTAAGCTAGAAACCTTGATATCATCCTAAGATATAAGGTTATACTTAGTTGAAACTCCACTAGTTACCACCCCTCATTAGTGCCTACCCCCACTTATAGATGCTAGTGCTAAGCATAAAACTTGATCAACTTTAGATGGGTTTACTTGGTGGAAAAATGGTTATGAAAACCTTGGAATGATGGATCATTCTATTGAAATGTTTTGGACATGTGTTTCCGAACACTTGATGATTTTGGTGATGAAAATGTTAAGGCATGAGCCTTAGCCCTTGTATAAAACTGATGGTTGTCTGGATGCGATACCATTCCAATTTTATCGTACAACCACAATACCCGAAGATTGGGTAGGGCTTGACTGGAAACTTATATCCCTTAGTATTAGTTCCCTCACAGCCAAGGTCTGAGCTGAGGCTACCTTGTGAAGATTGTCCACCTGTGCAGTACCCAAGATGACAGTTGGTCATGGTTGGGAGGCCAATCTCACAGGAGAGGTGCTTATACTAGGGAGTGTAATTGAAAGGTTAGGATTGATTATCCGCATACTGAGTATGGTGAATTCAGGATTTGTTCCTGACGGATGTATCGAATGTTGTGGTGAAAGTGTACAATCTCTACAGAGTGTCAAACTATTCGAATAGCCGCGTCCGCGGTTATGGACAGTTGGAGTGGCCATACTGTTCCCCCGTCAGACTTTTCAAAATGACTTGTGAAATGAATTGAGACCTTGACTTGACCACAACAGAGTTCTGATATGAGTTACAAGATTCCACCTAGGAGTTATAAAATTGTGACTAGCTTTGAGACTTAGTAGAGATAAATCTGGCTTTTGCAAAACAACCCTAGAGCCTAGTGTCCTATTATCCAAAAACCCCTTTACTTGTTAGTATTAGTTTGCGAGTACTTAAAGAGTACTCATGGCTTTGTCCCTGGCTATTCCCATGGCCAGACTATGAAGAAGAGTACCTGGAGGATGGACCCCGGGAAGGTTACGACAACTAGGATCATCTCCCATCGTCAGCATTGCCTGTGACCCCGAAGATGGAGCTTCGCCTACGCTACCGTTATTATTACGTATTCCGCTGCTTGAAGTTGTATTAAGAACTGGATCATGAGATCCCTATTTGTGTAAGAACTTATGAATCGTTTGTAATGGATGATGTACTATGGTATCCAATTCTGTTATGTCTCGCAAAAATGGTAATCCTGGGATTGCGATGTACGGCATAACATGCATCTAGGATTGAAAAATCCGGGTGTTGACAAGTTGGTATCAGAGCCATCCTGACCATAGGAGACCCTAGTTAGACTAGACGTTTGAACCAAAAACTTAGTTTCAAAACCAAAGAAAACAAATATTTACAAAAACTTATTCTCATTCTTATCTCTTTGATTCTTTCATAAAAATTCATGTTCCTCAAAAACTCTTGCAAAATACATAAAATTTTGACACACTTGATCACTCTGCTAACCTACTCATCCTCTATTTTTATAGATGGACGTGAAGTACAGCAAGTTTTACCAACTGGGGAATGGTGGAGACCTTATCTTTGAGAGGGATTTGGACCAGCTTTCGGAACTTCTGGAGCGTCCGCACCCCGAGTTCTTCGGAGCTCAGCTCAATGATCAAGGAGGAGAAGATCTGAAGTGGCTAATTGTTGCAAGTCTCCGAAGAAAGATTGAACCTCCCACTGCGGAGGGAATTCAGTTTACCTGGAGGGAAAACAACTGGCTCGATGGACTTGCCAGAGCAATGCAGGAAGCTCCTTCCCGTCTGTGTGGGCAGAGCATCAATCAGATCAAGGGTACTTGCTTTGAGTTTTGCCCAAGGCGTGATGCAAATGGACAACCACTGGAAGCCCCATACCACCCCGAGCTGAAGACTCAATTGGACCACCTTAGCTTCATGATGTATGATCGTCAGCAGGAGTTAGACAACTGTCGTGACTACTCCAACCACAAGTCTGCCATCATCAAGATGAAGGATCAGACCATCGCCATGCTAGCAAAGGATCGCAAGTCTCGCCGCCGTCAGCTCGACAAGAAGGAGCGCATTATTGCCCGTCTTCGCCACCGCATCTCATCTTTGGAGGAGACCATCCACGAGAGAGACATGCAGTTGGAGGAAAGGGAGAATGCCGGAGAGGATCTTCGTGGAGACCCTTACTCCTATCTCAGCGATGATGATGATTTTCTGGAGGATCAGGCCATGGACTTCTTCACCGATGAGGATGATTTCGCCTTCATCGATGATGATGAAGATGATGAAGCCACAGACTCCGAGGAGTAGTAGCACTTGAGCACTAGCATAGTGAGTAGTATTCGGTCCCACTTTATCGTAGTTTCCCGAATGGTTCTTAAAACCATCTGTTTTTCTTTGTTGTGGTGTGTGTTGTACTGTGTGCTATGAATGAATGAGTGAATGAAAAAGCAAGTTGCTAGAAAAATCTGAGTCAAACCTTTAAAACTTTTCAAAGTCCCCGAAACTTTAGAAATTTCCCTCTTTTCTCATGATCTATCTCAATCTTCAGATGCCACGTGGAGGAAGTGGTTCAGCCCCGGACCCGATGTTGCAGATTCTGCAAATGTTGACTTCTGACCGCGAAGCTGAAAGAGCAGAACGTCAAGCCAACCTAGCCACTCTGCAACAGATAGCCCAGATAGCCCACAACAACCAAGGCCACGGAAATCAGGACAACCATGGATCTAAGCTCAAGAATTTCCAGAATACCAACCCACCCGTTTTCACTAAGTCAGAAGAACCCCTAGATGCCGATGATTAGCTGCAAACCATGGAAAATAACTTAGAAGTCGCCGGAGTGGAAGCCAACGAGAAAGTTCTGTTTGCCACCCATTATCTAGCCGGAGATGCCAGGGCATGGTGGAACAGTGTTCGCGCAATGACCGGAGGCCAGATGATGACCTAGGAGGAATTCAAGGTCAAGTTTAGCAGAACCCATGTGCCACCAGGTTTGATCAAGAGAATGAGAGACGAGTTCAGAGAGCTGAAACAAGGAAGGATGAGTGTAGTGGAATACCGTGACAAATTTTTGTCATTAGCTAGGTATGCCCCGGATGAGATCGACACGGAGGCCAAGAAGAAAGAAAGATTCCTGAATGGTCTGCATGATGAGATGCAGACAGTGTTAGTAAATATCCCCTTTGTTGATATTGAAGCCCTTGTCGGCTCTGCTATCCAGATGGAAGGAAAGATCAACCAAGCCAATGAGCACCGCAAGCGTCGTATGATGAACCAACTAGGAACCCATCAGGCCCCAAAGTATCGCCCCAACCCATCTCCAGGATTTGCCCCAAGAACCAACAGACCCCCTATGACCCGTCCGACCTATCCCAACCGTGGAAACCCTAGACCCGGAGGAAATCACAACAACCCCGGCAACTCTAGCAATTTCACCCGTGCCCCACCCAAGTTCAACACCAACAATGTTACCGCCAACCCCAACACTGCCCCGAGGACTGGAAGCAATGTTGTGCCTGTAGCAGCCAAGGACAAGTCACAAGTGACCTGTTATGACTGTGGAAATAAAGGCCACTATTCCAACGAGTGCCCCAACAAGAAGAATGCTACAGCCCCCAATGCCAATGCCCCAGCTCAGCAACAGCGTCGTGTTCAGCCAGGGAGAAGATTTGCCCTAGGGAATTCACTCAACCGCAATGGCCGTCTTTTTCTCATGCATGCTGAAGAAGCTCAGGAAGCGCCAGACGTCGTGTTGGGTATGTTTTCTGTTAATTCAGTACTTGCAAGAGTGTTGTTTGACTCTGGTGCATCGCATTCATTTGTCACCGAAGAATTTGCATGCACTAGTAAAATTCAACCAACCAAACTGAAGCATGTTATGATTGTTCAAATTCCCGGATCAACCACCAAGGCTAGGCAAATTTGCAAAGCCGTCCCTATCCGAATCCATGGCATAGATTTTTATGCTAATCTAATAGTACTCGGAACTAAAGGTTTGGAAGTAGTACTAGGAATGGATTGGATGTCCAAACATAAGGGATTGATTGACTGTGCTAAGAAAGCCATCACCATGACTAGTACAGCCGGAATATCAGTCGAACATATATCTGAAACCTTACCTCGCCAATTCAAATGCAATAAGAGTATAGCCCAACCTACCATTGACCAAGTCCAGATAGTCTGCGAATACCCCGATGTATTTCCAGATGTTTTGCCCGGTATGCCCCCAGATCGGGATATCGAGTTCATCATCGAACTAATCCCCGGAACAGGACCCATAGCCCAGAGACCCTATAGTATGAACCCGTCAGAGCTCGCAGAACTGAAGAAGCAACTGGATTCCATGTTGGAAATCGGATTGATTCAACCAAGTGCGTCACCATGGAGATCACCTGTCTTATTTGTGGACAAGGAGGATGGAGGTAACCGTTTGTGTACGGATTATCGGAACTTGAATGATGTCACCATCAAGAACAAGTACCCCTTGCCCAAGATAGAAGATTTGTTTGATCAGTTGACCGGTGCCCAGGTGTTTTCTAAGATTGATCTTAGAACTGGTTATCATCAACTCAAGATTCGTGCAGAGGATATTCCAAAGACTGCATTTACCACCAGATATGGATTGTACGAGTATACAGTCATGTCTTTTCGATTAACCAATGCCCCCGCTTATTTCATGAACCTCATGAATAAAATTTTTATGGACTTCCTGGATAAGTTTGTCGTTGTTTTCATCGATGACATTCTGATTTATTCCAAATCAGAAGAAGAACATGAGCTACACCTAAGGACCATTCTTGGAACCCTTAGAGAGCATCAGTTGTATGCAAAGTTTAGCAAATGTGAATTCTGGTTACAGGAGGTAGGATTCCTCGGTCACATTGTATCAGCCGGAGGAATTGCCGTTGACCCTGCCAAAGTGAAAGATGTTGAAGATTGGCAAGCCCCGACCACTCAAACCCAAGTTCGTGCTTTTCTCGGATTAGCGGGATATTACCGCAAGTTCGTAGAAGGATTCTCGAGTATCGCCAGACCCATGACCCAATTGCTGAAGAAGGACAAGAAGTTTGAATGGACCGACAAATGTGAAGCGAGTTTTCAAGAACTCAAAAGGAGATTGATTTCAGCCCCAATCTTGATCATGCTAGATATCACGAAGCCCTTCGATGTGTATTGTGACGCATCCAAGATTGGTCTCGGATGTGTGCTAATGCAAGAAGGCAAAGTTATATCTTATCTATCTCGATAATGGAAGCAACATGAGCAAAATTACCCAACCCATGACCTCGAACTCGCAGCCGTAGTTCTAGCCCTAAAGACATGGAGACATTACCTGATGGGAAATCGTTGTGAGATTTATTCGGATCACAAGAGCCTAAAGTATATATTCACTCAGAAGGAGCTGAATATGAGGCAGAGAAGATGGATTGAGCTAATCAAGGATTATGACCTGGACATTCACTATCACCCTGGTAAAGCCAACGTGGTAGCCGATGCCCTTAGCAGATTTCCGTGCCGCTTGAACTCCATGATTTTGAAGGAGCAACCAAGTTTGCACAAAGAAATGGAAGATTTTCAGATGGAATTAGTGAGCGAAGGATTTTTGGCTAGCATAGAACTTCAGCCCACTTTGATCAGTCAGATTAAAGAGGTGCAGAAGGGAAATGCCAGTATCGACGGAATCAAGCGTCGTATCGGTACATGCAAAGTACCCGAATTCACCGAGGACGAAGAAGGAGTTTTGTGGTACAAAGGACGCCTTTGTGTACCAGCAGATTCTGAGTTGAAAGAAGTTATCTTGAAGGAGGCTCATGATACTCTTTATTCTATCCATCCCGGAGGAACTAAGATGTATCAAGATTTAAAGGAGCAATTTTGGTGGCATAAGACGAAGCGAGAAATCGGAAGCTATATTGCCAAGTGTGATATCTGTCAGCGAGTCAAGGCAGGACACCAAAGACCCGCTGGATTGTTGCAACCTTTGCAGATTCCGGAATGGAAATGGGATTCTGTAGGAATGGACTTTATCACTGGACTACCTACTTATAGTAGGGGAAATGACTCTATCTGGGTCATAGTGGACAGATTGTCCAAAGTCGCCCATTTCTTGCCCGTCAAAACCACCTATCAGAGTTTGAAACTAGCGGAGTTGTACATCGCTAGAATCGTCAGTTTGCACGGAGTCCCTAAGAACATAGTATCGGATTAAGGAACTCAGTTTACCTCGAGATTCTGGAAGAAAGTTCAAGAAGGTTTAGGAACCCGCCTAGATTTCAGTACCGCGTATCACCCTCAGACCGATGGACAAACGGAGCGAGTAAATCAAATACTCGAAGATATGCTGAGAGCATGTGTGTTAGAATATGGGTCCAAATGGGAAGACTGTCTGCTGTTTGCAGAATTTTCATACAACAACAGTTACCAAGCCAGCTTGCAAATGGCCCCATTTGAATTCATGTACGGAAGAAAGTGTCGCACCCCTTTGAACTGGTCGGAAGTAGGAGAGAGTCAGATCTTTGGACCCAACATCCTACGAGAAGCAGAAGAGAAGGTTCACAAGATTCGTGAGCACCTCAAGACAGCCCAATCCCGACAGAAGAGTTACGCCGACAGGAGACGTCGAGACCTCGCCTTCAACATAGGAGATTTTGTTTATCTGAAAGTGTCACCATTGAAGGGAATGCAGCGTTTTCAACTCAAAGGAAAGTTAGCCCCCAGATATATCGGACCTTTCAAAATTCTGAACCGTCGAGGAGAAGTATCGTATCAATTGGACCTACCAGAAGAGATGTCAGCCGTGCACAATGTGTTCCATATCTTGTTACTTCGCAAGTGTCTCTAAGTCCCCGAGAAGACCAAAGTGTTCAAGAATATTGACCATCGGACCATAGAGATCAACGATGACCTGACCTATCCCGAAGTACCCATCCGCATTTTGGAAGAAGCTTTTCGAACTACCCGAACCCGAAGCATCAAGTTTCTCAAGATTCAGTGGAGCAACCACACAGAAGAGGAAGCTACCTGGGAACGCGAAGATCACATCAGGACGGAGTTTCCCGATCTCTTCAAGTCCTAGGTAATCTTTTCGTCCTTTTTCAAATCTCGGGACGAGATTTTGTTTAAGGGGGGAAGGTTTGTAACATCCCAAAAATACTAAACTTGGATCATCAATTTCTAATAATCAAAATTAGGGTTAACAAAAACTTTTCTAAATAAAATTATGAATGCATGCATATGTGTATGCATTGATTTTGAATTCATTTAAACCACCTTGTTTGATTGCTTCATTGCTTGTAAAATGTTTCTTAGGTGAAATAAACATCATCTAAAACGTTTCCCACACTTTTCCTAAAGACAAGTAAATCAAAACACATATATTAAATGAATGGTCACTTTGACCAATTTAACTCCCATGCCTACTTTGGCTGTCTCAAACTTTCAAAACCTAACAAAAACTTTTCTGGATCTTTGCACCCCTTGAATGTACTCATAACAAAGTATCAAGGCCCACTTTGTGATCATCCAGAAACTTTCAAATGCATAGTTTAAATGACAATTCAAAATTGAATCTTTATCATATGGGAAGATCCCACTTTTTCAAAAACCACTCAAACAAGCTCAACTTTCAAAACCCAAGCATCTGCAGACTCACCAGCACCAATCTAGCAAACCCACCAAAAATCATTTCAAAATTCAAAACTTGATTTCATGCGGCCATTTCATCAAACAGGTTGCAGACACAAATCAAACAAACATCAAACACTATTGTGAGCAGTGATTCCTGCCTAACTTGTTCCCTAGTTAGATCACACCCAGCCCAGTAGATCATCTAGGAAGATTAACTAAGAACTAGCACCACTGTGAGCTTGCCATTGCCATCAATGGTGAACAGCCGAGCACCCCCTTGTCACCCCAGTGTGGACAGCAGGCTAGAGGAAGAACTAGCCGTGCCAACCTTGTCTGGGAGATCACCCATGCCTCACCGCCCCCTCTCGACCAGCCCTGCCTCGCAGACAATGCCCAGAACCGCCAGGAACGCCGCGCCCGTGCCGCTGTCGACCATGCCGAGCGTGCGCCAGAGCACCACCCTCGACCGAAGCCCACAGACCGTGCGCCGCCCTCGCCGCGTGCCTACGTGATCACCACCAACCCAGGAGACTGCCAGACATCCCCGTTTGCCGCCCCGTGCCGCACAGCCACCGCCCGCCATCGAAGACGCCGCCTCTACCACGTAGAGCATCGCCCGTTCCAGACCAAACCTCACCGCCCCTACTCGCGCATTAAAGCCGTAGAGCATCGCCAGGAGACCACCAAGCGATCGCCACCGCCGGCCATGCCTCTAGCAGCCCTTAGCCATGTCGCCACAGTCACCTGCCCATCCCGTTCGGTCTCGCCGTCGAGCCTATAAAAGGAGGACTCCCCAGCTCTATTTCTTCACACCATTCCACTCCTCTCTCACCCAGAACCACCCCACCTCAGTCCTGGAGCAAGGCGAGCAGCGCATCGCCGGAGTTTCACCGGAGCCCGCCGCCTCTGGAGAAGAAGGGAGCCAGTGATTGGAGCCGCCGCAGGAGCTGCCGCAACCACCCCTGAGTTCGCCGTCATCGACTTCGTCCTTCGCCCGCCTCGCCGACCCTCGCCAGCACCCCGGTGAGCCCCCATCACCCCTCACTGGCCGTGCTAGGTTTCGTTCTTGCCGGCGTTGTTTCGCGTCGACGATGACTCCGAGCCGTTGGATTAGAACTAGATCGAACGATCCACGTTGCCCCATACCGCTTCGCCCAGCCCTGTGTCACTGGCGAGTGGGGACATACACTTAAGCAGCCCGCGGGAGCACTGCGCTTAGTAGGCCGGCCCGTTAACTTTTCCCGCGCAAGCCCAGTTATTCAAATTAAACTTTTTCTATTTCAATTCAAACACACTTCTGTACCCAACTTCAAAAATCAACCCAGATCGATTCAGTACACCAAATTGAATGAAACCAATTTTTTTGGAAAGGTCTGTGAATGCTGAATCCAAGCCCGTTGGATTCAAGTCATTTGGATCTGTAGATCATCCTTAGTAAAAATAACAAGGCAGAAGCTTTTCTGCATTCAAACATTTTTCAAATTTAAACCATAATAGCTTTTGAGTTGATTCCAACTCTCAAAAATCACATTTAACCATACCTTTCAGAATATATAAAAATATATAGGTTTACTTGCAGAAATAATGTTCAAGTAATAAAAGAATGCTACATAAGCATTTCTAGCCACTTTAATTAATTAAAATAAAAGGGTAAAACCTTATTAAATTGTGACTCCACTTTAAATCACATTCCCATGGACTACAATATGTGGTGATGACATGTGTCAACATGATCCCATGTTTGGTTTGGAGAATATTAAATCTTAAGTAGTTTTTCAATGAGTAGAAATTACTTTTCTAAAAATAAAAGGAATTAAACCAAGCCTTAACCTTGTAATGTTAGAGATGATTCTAGATCATCTATAGGACCCTTGTGTGTGATGATTGCAAGTAGTTAAGTATTGTTTGGTGATTGTGTACCTCGTATTTATTCATAGACGCTAGTACCGACCAAGGATACGAGGAGGAAGGAGGATTCTACGAAGAAGAAGTCGAGGAGAACTTCAACCACTGCTCTGCTCAAGGCAAGCTAAAACTTGCAATTATGAAAGTTAGATAACCTATGAAATGCACTAAGCATGCTTGGTTAGACATAGTTAATGATACCCAATCCTAATTTTACTTGCAAGCTTCTTACTTTATTTCTTTATCAAAGCTTACTTAGAGTTTACTTAAGAGGTTGGTAGATATTAGAAAGTTATGTGAAGGTTGCATAAAGAGCATAAAATTTGGCCTAAGCTAGAAACCTTGATATCATCCTAAGATATAAGGTTATACTTAGTTGAAACTCCACTAGTTACCACCCCTCATTAGTGCATGCCCCCACTTATAGATGCTAGTGCTAAGCATAAAACTTGTGTTGGAATTATGCCCTAGAGGCAATAATAAAGATGTTATTATTATAATTCTTGTTCATGATAAAGTTTATATTCCATGCTAGAATTGTATTAAGCGGAAACTTTAATACTTGTGTGGTTTGTGAACAACACCGTGTCCCTAGTACGCCTCTATGGACTAGCTCATTGATCAATGATGGTTAAGGTTTCCTAAACATAGACATGAGTTGTCAATTGATAATGAGATCATATCATTGGAGAATGATATGATGGACAGACCCAAACTAAGCGAAGCAATTAGATCGTATCATCGTGTTCATCTTTGCGAAGCTTTTCCTATGTCAAATATTGTATTCCTTAGACCATGAGATAATACAACTCCCTGGTATCGGAAGAAAGCTTTGAGGTCATCAAACGTCATCCTATGAGAGGGTGATCATAAAGGTGTCTCTCAGGTGATCGGAAAGTATCTGTTGGGTTGTATGTATCGAGATGGAATTTGTCCCTCCCAAGTCGGAGAGATATACTTCGGGCCCACTCGGTAATTGATATCAACACCGCTTGCAAGCATGTGGTTAAGGAGTTAATCACAAAGTGATATCGGATTACGGAACGAGTAAAGTACTTGCTGTGAACGAGATTGAACTAGGTATGACGGTACCGACGATCAAATCTCGGGCAAGTAAAATATCGCGAGACGAAGGGAATATATATATGGGATTGATTGAATCCTGGCATCGTGGTTCATCCGATATGATCATCGATGAATGTGTGGGAGTCAATATGGGTGCCCAGACCCCGCTGTTGATTATTGATAGAAGATCATGTCTGCATATTCTCGAACCCGCAGGGTCACACACTTAACGTGTCTCGACGCTAGGATAGATTGGATAATTGGTTTGTGAATTTTTGTTCGGAGTCTCGGATGGGATCTGGGATATCACGAGAGGTTCCGGAATGGTCCGGAGAATAAGATTCATATAAGGCAATGCAGTTTTTTGGAGTTCGGAATTGTTCCGGGTTAATCGGTATTGTACCGGAAGCTTCTAGAACCTTCCGGAAGGGCACCAACGTGGCCCCACCTTCCGGGAGGGGGCATGGGCCTATGAGGGAGTGCCCTGGCCGCTTTGGGCCAAGGGCACAAGGCCCCATAGGGCCCAGCCGATCCTAGAGAGTTTAAACTCGTTTAAACTAGAGATAGGGTTTCTAGAAGGGGGAGAGTCCTTGCCCCCCACTTCTCCCTCCCTTGGCCGCCGGCCCAAGGCTTGGAGGAGGGGCAAGGGCTGGCCGCCCCCCCTCTATATATAGAGGGCTGGTGCGCCCCCTCCCCCATACACCTTGCCTCCAACCCTAGTTGCCTTGCTGCCTTCCTCTCTCCCTCCCGACTGTTTGTAGGCGAAGCCCTGCTGCAGAAATTCTCCACCATATACACCACGCCGTCGTGTTGTAGATCCAATCTATCTCTCCACCATACTTGCTGGTCCGAGGAAGGAGGAGACATCGAGGTGCTGCACGTGTGCATCTCACGGAGGCACCGCCACTTGTGGTGCTAGATCGGATCGGATCACGAGGAGGAGAAGCGAATACGACTACATCACCCACGTTCCGACGAACGTTCCGCTGTGCGAATCTTCAAGGGTATGAAGATCTAATCCAATCTCTCTCGTTGATTGCTTCTCCTAGATTAGATCTTGGCTTTCCCTCTGTTCGCATCCGTAGAAAATTTTGATTTACTATGTCGCGAAACCCTTCAGTGGTATCAGAGCTAGATCTATGCGTAGATGTGTTTCACGAGTAGAACGCAACATGGTTGTTGGGGGCGTTGATGTTTTCTGTTGCAAGCCTCTTGTTTGTGTTCTTCTTATGACGCGGGATAGTGAGATTGAAGCGGTCCAGGCCAACCTTACGCGACGTCGTTCGCGAGACCGGCTCCGCACTTGACGTGTGGCTTGTTCCACACATGCGGCTGGTGGATGTCAGTTTCTCTCACTATAGTTGTCATGGGATTAACACCGGAGTTTGGCAACCATAATATCACCGTTGTGGCTTTCCGTAGGTAAGAATCGTTCTTAGCATCTATGTAACACCCTCAGAATCGGACCTATGCAAGTTTTAGCGAAACCCGCCAAACCCGCATAGAAACGATTCAAAGGTGCCCACCAGGCACTTTCGTGCGGGTGGAAAACGAAGTAATAACATTACACAACAGTCCTCGATGGGACCCACAGAATAGATATATATAACAGCGACTCAAAGAGTCAAGAATACAGATATAATATACAAAGATCCAAATAACCTTGAAAATGATAGAGCGTCCGACTACGGACAAGATGCAAATGGGGCTAAGAGCCCTGAAGAATAACCAATGGCGTCCATAACCCTGCCCAGGCCAAGCCGGAAGGGTAACCCTGCTAACGGCGTCGATCTCAAAACCTGCTTAAACAAAAGGGGTGCCGACAAAGGGCAAAGGAAAAAGAGGAGCGTCAGTACTGAGGCCAGTACACGGCGAGACTAGAATTCGGCGGTCCTCGCCTACAAAGGTATGGTGGACTGAGCGGCAGCGGCAGCATGCACTAAACAACCTATAGAGACTCGATCCAACTGGCGGTTATCAGATAGGGATAAGAAAGACCTACTCGGAACCAAGCTGATACTACCACCAATCAAATCCATCCTGGCGTTTCCCCCTCGAGACCAAACGAGGAAGTCAACCGAGGAACTCACACAGTTGGCAATTTTATTTATTCGGTTATCGTTGCAGCAATTACTAGTCAAGTATAGATAATCGTCCTGATAAAGTAAGCAGTGGGCATTTTAGTTAACCATTCCGTGATAGTTACAATACTTACTAATCAGATACAGATGTCATGAGATAACCCAATAAAAACCCAGCAGTTGTTGGTACTTTTATTTAGCCATTCCGTGATAGTTGTCATACTTACTAGTCAGGTACAATGGTCGCAAGCGACACTCCAAACAAGCAATTGTGGGCAGTATTAATTAGCCATTCCATTATAGTGAAGCTGATTACTAGTCATTATAAGTCAAATTTATAGCAATAAACTTTAGTTATGCTTGTCTATGGTCGAGATACTGTGCTCCAAGTCGTCCATATCCGCGGACACGGCTTTCAGAAAGTTTTACCCGGCCGGGGTGCACCAATAGCAACACACACTCGATCAACCTCGGAAAAACCAAATCAAAACCCAACGAGGCTTTCACGACAAAGCAATCACAGGATTCAGAAATATTTCAGGGGGCCACCCCATTGAGTAGACCCGCAACGAAGTAAGCAAGCTCCGAGACGGACTCAAGGTTTGGGTAGACGGCTGTGAACGACTGGGAACCCCAAACGAGGCTTGTCGACACCGTGGAATCGTGTCCCGATCCAAAACAGTACAGTGTGCAGTACCTCGCACAATCGTAAATAAAGCAGTAAAGCATGGCATAAGTACAGGATCGTAAATAAAACCTCAAACTAGTTTGTGGCCCCAAGAAATAAGACTGAATCAAGCTCTGGCTAAGGGGGGTCCCATATACCTCCCGGATGTGGATAGCGCGATAAATCAAGGAACAGGTATCAAGTACTCGGGGTCCTACGGGACACAAGTGGGCGTTCGGAAACCAAATATTACCTATCACCCACCGATGCCTCTGCTTACTTCAATTTTTGTTGTTAAACAGGAATTAAAGTGAACAATAAGTAAAACTATGATCATCTCCAATATTAGCATGCGGTAATACATCAACAACTGTGGCGCTTGACGACACGCAACAGCACTTGAGTAAGCGACTACGACGCGCAAGTCCAACTATCTACCAAACAACAGGTAATAGGATGTGTCCAAGGCAATATAAGGCTGCACGGTATATCACAGGTACGGAAACTAAAGCATCGCAACACAGATAGCAATAGATCAACAGGAGGGAGTAAATACTATAAAAGTAAGATAGGTAGAAAGGGGGAGATGCTCGCCTGAAAACATTGCCGAAGGTTCATCCGAAGATCGGGGCGAAGCTCACATCAACTCAACGGCCCAATCCGCGAAGAAGCAAAAACACTAGAAGAAACACCGGATGCAGCATTTAATACAACGGCAGAAGATCGGCATGATGCATGTATGATGCATGGCATGGCAAGGTGCGATGCAATTAGGTCAATATTAAGTGGAACCGGGGTCCCGACAATTTACTTAGATGGTTCAAGTTGTTTAAAACCCCGCAAGTTAAATGTTGTTTAACATGGCAGAAGATAGTACCGGGTTCGCTACACCAATTTAAATGAGGCCAATATAAAGCTAGATTTGCCCGCATATGGGCCCCATATTTAATTATTAGGTGAATCGGCATAAGGCCCCCCAAACCACAGATATGCATGCGAGTATGACAATTCAATATGCAACAAATTGTTATTATGTTATAAAATAGGGTTTCGGGAAGGGGTTCACACATTAGGGGTCTCGACGATCTTGAGGTTCCGGGGTTCGGGGTTCGGTCTCGGGGTCCAGGGTTCGACGGATCGTTCTCGGATAGCGGGGGTAGGTCTTGGCGCATCCGGGGTCTTCGGTTCATGTTGTCGGTCATGGCGTTCGGGACGAAGCACTTGTCGCGTCGGGGTCTCGATGTCCGGGATGAAGTACTCGGCGTCTCCGCGTCGGTGGCCTTGACGGTATCGGGTTCGGGCTCCGGATCCGGGCACGGTCTTAGCGCTCCGTCTTCAGTGTCGTTGGCGAACTTGGGCTCGATACCGGGGGTCCTTCGGAACCTTGAGGCGATCTTAGCGGTCGTCGGGTACGGGCTCGGCGTCCGGGGGAAGGAGTACTTGTCGCACGGTGTCCAAGAGTCCCTCCAAAACCGTGGCGCGTCTGTGAGGCGATCTTGGCGTCGGTCATCCTCGGGGTCGAACTTGCGGGTCATGTATACGGAAGATCTTGTGGGCTCGTGCAGCCACTACTCCGCCATCCGGTCGGTATCCACCGTCACACCACCACATCGGCCTTCTAGCAGGGAGGATCAAGGCCGAGGCGGCTCGGACAGCACGCGGCGAGGAACGGCGATGCGGCGTTGCGAGCTGGGCCACGCGGCGACGCTTTCCTGCAGCAGGAGGGCAGGCCTGTGCGCGCTCGAGGAGGCGCGGGGCGAGCGCGACGCTGCGGGGGCAGGAGGCCGGCGAGAGGGTCCTGGGGCGAGGGAGGGGCCGACGGAAGGGGGACGCAGGCGCGGGCGGGCGCTCGCCGGAGATGGGGAGGGAGCCGCCGGGGCGGCGGAGCGAGGGAGGAGGGAGAGGCGGCAGAAGGTGGCCGGAGGGGGGCGGGCTCGCGGAGGGGTAGGCCGCGCCGGCGGCGGGTGAAGGGTGGCGAGGGTGGCGGAGGTCGCCGGCGGTGAGGGGCGGCCCTGGCGAGCTTGCAGAGGGAGGAGATGGAGGGCGCGGCGAGGAGGTCCGACGGGGTGCGGCTCGCCGGAGAGCACGGGAAGGTCGTCTCGGAGCCTGGCGAGGAGAGAGAGCCGGCGCCGGTCGGAGGCGGGGTCGCCACGGGAGGTGGCTCTGGCAACGGTGGCGGCGAGGGCGGGCTCGGCCGGCGGACGACTGGCGCAGCCGGGCGGCGCGCGGCCGGAGAGGGTGCAGGGCGGGGTGCGGGGCGACGCCGCGCGGAGGAAATAGGAGGGAGAGGGGCAGCGCCGGCGGGGCTGAAGGCGCGCAGAAGCGGCAGCGGTTGGCGGATGGCGGCGACGGGAGC
The DNA here is from genome assembly GCA_916181665.1 of Avena sativa. Lineage (NCBI taxonomy): Eukaryota > Viridiplantae > Streptophyta > Magnoliopsida > Poales > Poaceae > Avena > Avena sativa. Next base: position 413,536,328 of record OV702282.1, read on the forward strand.
TGGGCTGAGCGGGGCCAGAGAGATGGAAGGAGGGGAGGAGGGAGGCGTGCGGGGAAGAGAGGTCTGCGGGGGGAGGAGAGGAGAGAGGGAGCTGCGGGTGGGCCAGGCGGGGCCCGCGGGCAGGGGGTGGCTCGGTCTGGGGTGGTGGGGCCGGCTGAGGGAGCTGAGAGGGGGGTCGGGTGAGTGTGCGCGTGTCGTGTGTGGTCCTGGCGTGCGTGCATGAGTGGTTGGTGGTGGGTTGTGTGGCCAGGGTGTGTTTGGGGTGGTGGGGTGTGAGCTGGAGAGAGAGGAGAGAGAGGGGGTGATGTGGCAGGGAGGGATTGGGTGAGGGAAAGAGAGGGGTGAGGTGGCATCTGGCTATTGGAGGGAGTGATGTGGCCAGCGGGTTGGGTAGTTTAATAGGTAGCTTTAGGATTTAGAAGGGGCCGATTAGGTGGGCCGTTTGTAAATTCCTGGGGGTGGTCGTTCGGGTCGAAACGGCCCGTTCGACTGCCCCCCCTAAAATAATTAATTCAATTATTTGATTTAAACGGGCCGTGTGCAAACCGATAGCGGCCAAAATAATTACTCCGGAGAACCGGGCTTTGCATTTGAATTAAGATGGGTCGTTTGGAAAACAAATCGGGCTTTGCAAAAATAGTTTTGGCAAACAATGCATGATGATGACGATGCAATGCACAAATTCAACGCGATTTTCTAGTAGTGGTTTTGCGGGATGCCACAATCTACTCCCATAAGCCACGTAAAACATGCAACAACAAAGTAGAGGCGTCTAACTTGTTTTTGCAGGGAGTGTTTTCTGTGATATGGTATGGCCCAAGATGTGATGTGTATATTGTATGCGATGATCATGTTTTGTAATGTTTCACGACTTGCATGTCGATGAGTACACAACCGGCAGGAGCCATATGGTTGTCTTTATAATTGTGTATGACCTGCGAGTCAACTTCTTATACGCCATGTAATAGCTTTACTTTATCGCTAAGTAGTTAGCAATAGTTGTAGTTGCTATTCGTGGTGGAGGCAATCATGGTGGAGTGATGGAGATCATGCCGGAACGCACAAGATGGAGATCATTGCGCGAAGATTGGCTATACCATGTCACATAAAGTTATATGCATGTGATGTTTATCCTTTTATGTATCTTATTATGCTTAGATCGCGACGGTAGCATTATAAGATGATTCCTCACTTAAAGATCAAGATAAAAACTGTGTTCTCCCCAAGTATGCACCGTTGCGAAAGTTCGTCGTGTCCAAGCATCACGTGATGATCGGGTGCTATAGACTCTACGCTCACATACAACGGGTGCAAGCCAGTTTTGCACACGCGGAAATACTTGGGTCTAGCTTGACGAGCCTAGCATGTACAGACATGGCCTCGGAACACAAGAACCGAAAGGTTAAGCATGAGTCATATGAATGATATGATCGACACTTGGTTGTCCACCATTGAAACCACATCTCTTCTCATGATGATCGGATTAGGTGTGGTGAATTTGGATCGTGTTCACTAAACAACTTGAGGGATGTTGAATTTAGTGGGAGTTCATCTAGTAATTTGATTAAGTTGAACTATTTATCATGAACATAGTCTAAATTGTACTTGCAAATACTGTAGATCACATGGCCAAGTCCAACTTCAACTTCAACGTTTTTGCTGAGAAGGAAAAGCTTAGAAACAATGGTTCTAACTTCACCAATTGGTTCCGCAATCTAAGAATCATTCTGTCTGGCGGACAAAAGGACTATGTCCTTGGTAAAGCGTTAGGTGACCCCCCTGCTGCAACTGCGCCGGCTGATGAGAAAACTGTCTATCAGTCGCGCAAAGATGATTATGGTGTGATTAAGAGCACCATGTTGTTTGCTATGGAACCGGAGCTTCAAAATCGTTTTGAAGAGTATCCCGGGCCCTTTGAGATTCTCGAGGAGCTGAAAACCATGTTTCAGACTCAGGCCCGTTCTGAGAGATATGAGATCTCCGAGAAGTTCTTTAACTGCAAGATGGAGGAAGGGAGTTCCGTTAGTGAGCATGCCATAAAGATGTCGGGCTACACTCAACGCCTTGAGCAACTGGAATGCACGATTCCAGAGGAGCTCAAGATTGACAGGGTTCTGCAATCACTCCCTCCCAGCTACAAAAGTTTTGTAGTGACTCATAATCAGATTGGCTCCACTGATACGATCACCGAGCTCTTCGCAAAGCTGAAGGCTGCGGAGGTGGACATCAAGAAGGATAATCATGTGTTGATGGTCAACAAGCCCTCCTTTAAGAAAGGTAAGGGAGCAAAGAAGCCCTTCAAGAAGGGCGGCGGCAAGCGCAATGCTCCTGCTGAGAAGAAGCTCAAGTCTGGTCCTAAGCCGGACACTGAGTGCTTCTATTGCAAGGACAAGGGTCACTGGAAGCACAACTGTCCGAAGTACTTAGCGGACAAGAAGGCTGGCACCATCAAAGGTATATTTGATATACATGTTATTGATGTTTTCCTTACTAGCCCTCGTTGTAGTGCCTGGGTATTTGATACCGGTTCAGTTGCTAATATTTGTAACTCGAAACAGGAGCTACGGAATAGACGGCGGCTTGCGAGGGATGAGGTGACGATGCGCGTTGGCAACGGATCAAGAGTTGATGTGATGACCGTAGGCACGCTCTCCTTAGTTTTACCTTCGGGATTAGTTTTAAACCTTAATAAATGTTATTATGTGCCTGCGTTGAGCATGAACATTATTTCTGGATCATGTTTATTGCAAGACGGTTATTCATTTAAATCGGAGAATAATGGTTGTTCCATTTATATGAGTAACATCTTTTATGGTCATGCACGTCTTGTGAATGGTTTATTTCTTCTAAATCTCGAAAGGGATGAAACACACATCCATAACATTGAGGCTAAGAGATGCAAAGTAGATAGTGATAATACTACTTATTTGTGGCACTGTCGTCTAGGTCATATTGGTGTAAAGCGCATGAAGAAACTCCATTCTGATGGACTTTTGGAGTCTCTTGATTTTGAATCATTTGACACATGCGAACCATGCCTCATGTGCAAGATGATCAAAACCCCGTTCTCCGGTATGATGGAGCGAGCAACGGACTTGTTGGAAATCATACATACCGATGTATGCGGACCGATGAGTGTTTCGACGCGCGGTGGATATCGCTATTTCCTCACTTTTACCGATGACTTAAGTAGATATGGGTATATCTATTTAATGAAACATAAATCTGAAACATTTGAAAAGTTCAAGGAATTTCAGAATGAAGTGGAGAACCATCGTAACAGAAAGATTAAGTTTCTACGATCCGATCGTGGAGGTGAATATTTGAGTTATGATTTTCTCACGCATCTTAAAGCAAGTGGAATCATTTCACAACTCACGCCACCCGGAACACCACATCGCAATGGTGTGTCTGAACGCCGGAATCGAACCCTATTAGATATGGTCCGATCAATGATGTCTCTTATTGATTTGCCGTTATCATTTTGGGGTTATGCATTATAAACCGCTGCATTCACTTTAAATAGAGCTCCATCTAAATCCGTTGAGGCGACACCGTATGAAATGTGGTTTGGTGCTAAACCTAAGTTGTCGTTTCTTAAAGTTTGGGGATGCGAAGCTTACGTCAAGAAGTTGATGCCGGACAAGCTCGAACCCAAAAGCGGAGAAATGCGTCTTCATAGGTGTTATCGCCATATTTTTGCCAAAGGAGGAGTTGGGCCATGATCAAGATGGGCTTAGAAGATACGTATATGCAACGTGTTGTTGAATCGTCCTCGTGTGTTGATTTGGGCTAAATTGCCCATGTATCTTATGTTGTAATAGATTCCGTTTAGATTTAGGTAAGAGATAGAGTTGTAGAGTTATTCCAAAGACAGAAAGTCTCCGGACTATAAATATGTACCTAAGGTTATCGAGAAAAGGAGGACAATCACGTTCACAACAAACACAATCTCGGCGCATCGCCACCCCTTGTTTCTAGGGATTTTCTCGGGTAAGTGCCATGCTGCCTAGATCGCATCTTGCGATCTAGGCAGTATCTACTTATGCGTTATCTGGTGTTACTCGTACTGAAGCCTTGTTGATGGCGAGTAACACTATTATCATAGATTTGTTTGGTTAGCATCAGTACTTTTCGCTATGATTGTTTAGTTATGCTACCTCTAGCTATCTCGCCGCCGTTGCACCTTTTCCCGGGTGTAAGGGTGGCATCTTGCTTGATCTTTATTTAAGTCGATTTGGTCTGTTATAGTTGTGCCTTGTTCTCCAAGGTTTAGTTTGATATCCACATGATCAGGCCTTGCAAACGGGTTGAACGATCCAGTACTATGTAGGATATGGTTTACCAATCCAAGAGGGGGTGTTCCGGGAATTGACGTTACGTTGGTTTTTAGGCCTTCTCTAGGATTAGTTTTCTATTATCTTTTGTATCTACCAGGCTCAATTACGTGTAGGATGTTCCAGTCATGTAGTGAAAACATTAAACTGTCGTAGATCGATTTAACTTGTATTGATGAAGCAAAACCCCATGTTATAATAGATCTAATGCAGAACCATGGGATAATCGGCTCTGGGAGCCGATTCACAGGGAAACCTGGGAGCCGGTCACGGCTCGAATTTTCCGTATACTTGTTTACCATGCAGGAAATCAATCGAAGCAATCCTTCACCTTCCTGACCAGGTATAGGTCAGGTGGCACGCCCTCGAACCAAGCCAGGACGTGTGCCGGAGTTTTGCGGGCCGTTGCCCGAGGGACCAGGGCCCACCAGCAGTTCTGGGAGCCTCCCGGCTCTTCGTGTTGCCCGTCGCTGCTCGCCGGTGGGTTTTGGTAGGCAACACATTCTGGCACGTCCGGTGGGACACTTAAACAACGTCTACATCAACATCCGACGCTGCGATGGACAACCGAACGGTCACGTACGATGAGCTGCCTGAGGAGCACAAGGCGAAGTATGATGACGTCAAAGCTCTCTTCGAAGCCGATCTCATCGGCTCTTTTGAGAGGACTCGTAAGCATGGCATCAGGTGGAAAGGGTTCTCACCCGAGGGTGCTCTTGATGAGGTGGATCTGTCTGTTCCTTCAGAGGAGCGCACCAGAGCTCTGCGCCAGGAAGTCAACTACATGGTGGCTCATTCTCTTCACCGCCATTCTGAGAGCTTGGTAAACGCTTTCGAGCGGATCGCAGTTCGCGTAGTTCAGGAGATTATGAAACATCAGTACTCTCCGTCGGGGCCTACTCTGGGGACTCACCAGGGAGAAAGACCGCTCCAGGCCAGGCCACCGCTGCCATTCACACTTGCAGCTCCAGAGCCACCAGGGGCACCGGCGTACGTCGTCTACAAGGTCGGAGGCGACCCTGACGATTGCCAATTCCTGTGTGAACCACCTAAGGAAATCCCACATGGATACATGTGCACCTACGTGCCAGACTGCAACAGCTTGACGCGCACGAACCAGATCGCAACCGCAGGGATTGCTGGGGCAGGAGTTTCCGGAGCAGGGGCTTCGGGAGCAGGTGTTTCTGGAGCAGGAATCTCTGGGATGGACACCGACAAACAGGCGTGGCTAGCCAAGTATGCCACTGGAACGAGTCATGAGAATCTAGCCCCTGCAGCCCAAACAACGGAACAAATCCGTACCATCTTGAGAGACCAGTTCGGCTTCGTGCCGAAGAGAAGGACAATCGGCTATTCAAAGCCGTATCCCAACGAGTTTGACCTGATCCCGCTGCCACCCAAGTATCGGCTCCCTGAGTTCTCGAGATTTAGCGGGTCAGAAGGGTCGAGTTCGATCGAGCACGTGAGCCGATACCTGGCACAGTTAGGCATGATATCAGCATCAGATCAGTTGCGCGTAAGGTTCTTTGCGCAATCTTTGACAGGACCAGCTTTTGGGTGGTACACTTCACTGCCACCTGATTCGATCCAGACCTGGAAGCAACTGGAAGAGCAGTTCCACATTCAGTACCATTCAGAAGCCACCGAGGCTGGCATTGCAGACCTGGCACAGGTGCGGCAAAAGCGAGGAGAAACGGTAGCCGAGTACATCCAACGCTTCAGGACTGTCAAGAACCGATGTTACTCAGCTCGGTTAACTGAGAAGGAAGCAGTCGAGCTGGCAGCATTGGGTCTCGCAGCACCTATCAAAGATCTGGCTTTCCAAGTAGAGTACAACTCGTTGGCGCACATGGCCCAGAAGCTGACGATGTATGAGCAGCGCCACCCTGAGTTGTACCAGGACAAGTTCAAACGTCCGATAGGCCTGGTCGATACAGAAGAAGAAGACCCCACGCAAGACCAGGAGGTGGCCGTGGCTGAATGGGCTCGGGGGGCAGATCCCGTAACCTGCAAATGGGTAAAACAGCAAGGGCCTGCAAAAGGGTTCGACTTCGATGTGAGCAAAGCTGAGCAAATATTCGATTTACTGCTGAAAGAAAAGCAGCTGAAGTTACCCGAAGGCCACAAAATCCCTACGGCTCAAGAGATGAACGGAAGACCGTACTGCAAGTGGCATCACTCGTTCACCCACAACACCAATGACTGCAAAGAGCTACGTCGCCAGATCCAAACGGCAATAGAGCAGGGCCGTCTCATCCTGGGGCAATTCGCCATGAAAGTAGACACCAACCCGTTCCCCGGCGTCAACATGGTAGAACACAGCCACTCCACGAGGCGCCAGTTGGACTTCTCGTTCGATGTCAACATGGCAGGAACAGGGTACCACCATGGCACGTACAGGGAGGAAGGCGGTCGCTCTCACGGCAGAGTAAGAGAGGAGGCTGGTCCACGTGACCGGCCCAGCTACGACAGCAGGCAGTACTTAACTGAGGAACAAGTGAAAAGTGTGCGATATCAGAAACCACATTCCACGCATCTCCTTAACAAGTATGAGCGTCAGTATGACCAACGTCGCCGGCGCGACGGAGAAGATGAAGGATATGAGCACCTCGCTAGGGGACCGTCAAAAGAAAAGGAAGGCGCAGACAAACATTGGGATTGTCCGTTCTTCAAGTATTGCTGGGACGCGGGAATGAGCCGATTGCCTACGATCGATAACTGCCCGGAATGCGGACAGCGGAAGGAGGACACGGAGCCAGTGTCAGTGTTTAAGCGCCTAGGGCCTCTCCCACCTCAGAGCCGACGCAGGGAGTCGTCTCGAGCACAAGGTCTCAAGGAGCCAATGGATGACAAAGAGAAAGACAGGTATCACCGTCCAAGGTGGTGTCCCGACGGACTCAGACACACCCAAAAGCGTAGAGTGCAGCGGCTGCGTAACTTGGAGGAAGCCGAAGCGCAGTATCTCCACGCTCTAAAGAAAGCACGGCCCGATCTGGCCGTTAAAATTAGGCAGACCTTGAAAACGGAAGATCACCCGAAAAAGAAAGAGTGGCGCCCCAAACCGGTAAAAGCCGATGCAAAGACATCGGCTGGCACAAACATGGTATTCATACTTCCGTCAGAGTTCTGCGCCCCAAAAACCAACGAGCTACCAGTGGCACAGTTCGACTGCGGCCCACGGCCAGTTATCTTTGAGAAGCCACGTGAGAAGGGTTACAAACATCTGAAAGCCCTGTACCTACGAGGTTACATCAATGGGCAACCTGTCAGCAAGATGTTAGTGGACACCGGAGCGGCAGTCAACATAATGCCATACTCCATGCTACGGCGTTTGGGACGCTCCACTGCAGATCTGATCAAAACCAACGTCACCTTAAGCGACTTCAATGGCCAGACTTCAGAAACGCAAGGCGTACTGAACGTGGACCTGACCGTGGGCAGAAAAACCATCCCTACGTCATTCTTCGTCGTGGACAACAAAAGCACCTACGCTGTCTTGTTAGGGAGAGATTGGATTCATGCTAACTGCTGCATCCCATCCACGATGCACCAGTGCCTAATACAGTGGGATGGAGATGAGGTGGAGGTCATTCATGCAGACGATTCCGTCGAGGTCTCCATTGCTGGCATGAACGTCTGGGAAGCAGAAGACCAAGAGCCGATCTCTGGAATCAGTCTAGACGGCTGTGAACGCATTGAGGCTACAAAAAACGGGGTGAGGCTGGTCTTATCCACCGGCCTGACAGAGTAGCAAAATCCACGACGGTACGTGGTACGGCCGATCCCTGCGATCGGCCACAAAAAACAAAAAGCAGCAATCTTACGACGAGCAGATCATGCAGTCGTAGCAGGGAGATTCCCAGCCATTGTAAAACCATAAGGTGTAAACCGTCCTTGACTAATACAATCAAAAAGGGGGCCGATTCAGGCAATCGGCCCAAGTTATTTTTGTTAACCTCACCTACTGTTTGCCCTGTCCTTAGCATCGATTTGACAGGTGACGGAAAGCTAGGGTATGGATTTACATCTGCTGATGAACTAGAAGAGATTGACATCGGTCCTGGGGATAAGCCAAGACCAACATTTATCAGCAAGAAGTTGGATCCGAATCTGCGGGGTCCGATGATAGCTTTGTTGAAAGAATATCCAGATTGCTTTGCCTGGGATTATACAGAGATGCCCGGGCTAGACAGGAGCATCATCAAGCATCGACTCCCACTTAAAAAAGGTTTTCGGCCGTTCCAGCAGCGAGCACGACAGATGAAGGCCGAAATTTTGAAAGAAGTCAAGAAGGAGATCGAGAAAATGTTGGCAGCCGATTTAATCAGGCCATGCAGGTATGCTGAGTGGATTTCTAGCATCGTACCTGTAGAGAAAAAGGATGGCCGCTGGCGTGTTGCCATAGATTTTCGGGATCTCAATAGAGCCACTCCGAAGGATGAATATCCGATGCCAGTAGCAGAGACGTTAATCAACGCAGCTGCTGGTCATAAAATTTTGAGCTTCATGGATGGCAATGCCGGTTACAACCAAATTTTTATGGCTCCGGAAGATATACACAAGACTGCATTCAGAGTCCCAGGTTCGGTGGGGTTGTTTGAATATGTAGTCATGACGTTTGGACTAAAGAATGCCGGCGCCACATACCAAAGAGCAATGAATTACATCTTCCATGATCTGATCGGCAAGCTGGTGGAAATTTATATCGACGACGTGGTGGTCAAGTCAACTTCAGTACAAGGACACTTGGATGACCTGCGACACGTCCTGGACCGAACAAGGAGATTCGGGCTACGGATGAATCCAAAGAAGTGTGCCTTCGGTGTGACGGCCGGTCAGTTCTTGGGCTTCTTGGTCCATGAACGAGGAATCGAGATCGGCCTGAAAAGTCAGGAGGCAGTGCGAACAATGAAGCCACCTACCACGAAGAAAGAACTGCAGTCTCTCATCGGCAAGATCAACTTCGTCAGAAGATTCATCTCCAATCTGTCAGGAAGGATAGAGCCGTTCATGGGACTTGTAAAGATTAAATCTGATGAGGAGTTCAGCTGGGGGGCAGAACAACAACGAGCCTTCGACGAGATCAAAGAATATCTGACGAAGCCGCCAGTATTGGTTCCGCCCCAGCCGGATAGGCCATTCTACATTTACTTGTCAGTAGCGGACACGTCCATCGCCTCAGTGGTGGTGCAAGTTTATGACGGGCTGGAGCGAGTGGTATTTTACATCAGCAGAAGGATACTGGATGCAGAGACAAGGTATTCTGAGATCGACAAGTTGTGCCTCTGCCTGTTTTTCACCTGCACCAAGCTGCGCCACATTTTGCTATCAGCAGAGATTGTCATCGTCTGCAAATCAGACGTTATAAAGCACATGCTGTCGGCTCCTATGTTGAAAGGCCGACTGGGCAAATGGATGTTTGCATTATCGGAGTTTGACATCCGGTATCAACCCGCGAAAGCAGTTAAGGGGCAGGCATTGGCCGACCTTATCGCTGAAAGGATCAACACCAATATAGCAGCACTGTCTATACGAGCGTGGGCTATGTTCTTCGACGGATCGGTTTGTGACGATGGGTGCGGCATCGGCATGCTACTCGTGTCACCCCGGGGGGCAACATTTTCCTTCTCTATCAGGTTATCAGCCCCTCGCACCAACAACGTCGCTGAGTATGAGGCGATACGCAAGGGAATGGAGTTGCTCATCGAAGCTGGAGCGGAAGCAGTGGAAATTTTTGGAGACTCCAAGCTGGTGATTTCTCAACTCACGGAGGAATACAAGTGTGAGAGCGAGTCGCTCTTCCCATTATGGATGCAATGCCGTGAGCTGATGGCACAGTTCCGATACATAAACTTCACCTGGATCCCACGATCGCAAAATACCGAGGCCAATGATCTTGCACAAATGGCTTCAGGCTACAAGGACGTGGCAGAGGGAGCCGATGTGCAGGTGCAATTCCTGGACGCAGACGACTGGAGAGCCGATATCTTCAATTACTTGAAGGATTCGGCTCGGGGGGCACCTAAACGGATAAGATACAAGGCCATGAAGTACGTGCTCATTGGGGACGACATGTTTTACAGGACTCTAGAGGGGTTATTGCTCAAATGTCTGGGGACAGCTGAGGCCAATCGGCTCCTACACGAGGTACACGAAGGCGCTTGTGGAACTCACCAATCGGCTCACAAGATGAAGTGGTTGATCAGGCGATCAAGGTTTTATTGGCCTACCATGCTCGAGGACTGTTTTAAGTACTACAAAGGGTGTCAAGCATGTCAGAGATTTGGAAAAATTCAGATGGTACCCGCGTCAGCAATGAACCCCATCATCAAGCCTTGGCCATTCCGAGGTTGGGGCATGGATATGATCGGCAAGATCAATCCTCCATCAAGCAAAGGCCACATGTGGATTTTGGCCATCACGGATTATTTCACCAAGTGGGTGGAAGCCGTCCCTATGAAGTCAGTAAGTTCAAAGGATGTCGTCGATTTTGTGAAAGAACACGTCATTCATAGGTTTGGGATTCCCAGACTATCACGACCGATGGAGGTTCGGTCTTCACTTCTCACGAGTTCAGAGAGTTCTGTGAGGACACAGGGATCAAGCTGATGCGATCATCTCCGTACTATGCTCAAGCAAATGGGCAAGCTGAAGCGTCCAACCAGAGCCTTATCAAGCTGATCAAGAGGAAAATCGATGAGCACCCTAGGCGTTGGCACGAGGTTTTGTCAAAGGCTTTATGGGCTTACCGCATGTCATGTCATGGAGCGATAAAAACCTCGCCGTACCATCTAGTCTATGGACAAGAAGCCGTATTGCCTTGGGAAATTACGGCTGGATCGAGACGTGTCACTTTTCAGAACGATCTAACGACTGAAGAATATGCAGCCTTGATGAGTGATAGCGTTGAAGATTTGACTGAGCTTAGGCTGTGGTCGCTTGAGAAAATCAAAGAGAACAAGGCCAAAGTAGCTCGTGCATACAACAAGAAGGTGAGGCCTAAGGAGTTCCATGTTGGCGATCTGGTATGGGAAGCGGTGTTGCCATTAGGGACTAAGGATGCAGCATATGGTAAATGGTCTCCAAATTGGCACGGGCCATACAGGGTAGATCAAGTTTTAAGAGGGAACGCGTACATGCTGGAGGAGCTGGATGGCGTGAAATTCCCAGTGGCTGTCAACGGTCAGCATCTCAAGAAATATTTCCCAAGCATGTGGGATGATGGACAGTGAGATATGGGAGCCGATACACGAAATCGGCCACTAAAAAAAATTTAATTATTATATATTTCCCAAGCACGTGGGATGATGGACAGTGAGATATGGGGGCCGATACATGAAATCGGCCAATAAAAGTATACAGCCGATGCACATTCATCGACTTTAGAGGTTCAAAACTGTTACAAGCAGATGCCAGTTTACATAAACGAGCTAATGAAGAAATTCCTCGAAGGCTTGGAGGGCGTCAGCACGGACACGGTCCACCTCGGCGATCTCGGCTTCGTCATCTTCATCCTTGCCCGTCACTAACTGCTTGTTCAGGGCACGTATTTCTGCCAGATCGGTCTTCAGTTCGGTTTTGAGGCTCTCTGCTTCATCTTGGGAGCGGGCGATGGAGGCTTCCTTGTCACGAATGAGTTGTTTTGTCACCCGGACCTTTTCTTCAAGATCTTCCAGCTCCTTTTTCAAAGATGCGAGCTCGGTGGTACTGACAGAGGTGTCAGTTTTGGCATCAAGGGACGCCTTTTTCTCATTGAGCTGCTGACATCTGTCAGCAATATTCGCCTTCAGCGGGAGTTGGGCACGGCGCAGGTTGATCCTTTCACGAGCTAGCTTCACCCTTGACCCGAAGAAGGACAAATTTACGACGGGCCAAAGCTTCACCTGCAATGCTACTGGGAGTTGGTCCTGGATTTCAGCAAGAACGCCCTTCACCTCTTCAGAACCCTCGATCAGCTCCTCGATCGGGGAAGACAGTAAGGCTCTAAGTCGTTGGAATTGAGGTAGAACAGCCCTGGCTTGTGGTTCACCGGTGGCGACAGAGGGAGTTGGATCGATGGAGTCAGGATCAAAGGTCAGCAAGCCTGAAATATCACCACCCTGGCAGCCCGAAAAGGCGTCAGTGTGCGTCCAACAGGGAAGAATAAAGCCGACAGAAGTTGACATACCTCTCCTAAGACCGAGGGGATAGCAGACGGCGAGGCGATCGGTTTGTGTGTGGTTGCTGGGGGCGTTACCAAAGTGGTAGCCATTTCATCTGCATTTTCGGGGATTGCCAGGTCTGGTTTGGCTAAAGGCGTCGGCGCGGCCCCTACCTTCCCACTAGAAGCCTCAGTTGTCTGCATGAAAGGTGATTAACCGATGTAAATGATGATGAACCGGCAGACAAAAGGGAGTAAGGGGCAAGAGCATAAAGGATGATGATTTTTCGGAACCTCCTGGCTCGATGAAGAAGCTTGTGGTCCTTTACGAGCTCTCTTGGGACCCACAGCTGGCCCGGCCTCGACTGGTGCTCGGGGGGCAGCAGGTTCAGGAACCGACCTTTTCCTGGAAGCCGATGGTGGCACATCTGGCTGGCTCGGGGTGATGGTCCTCTCAGAATCCGTTGGGCTCGATTCTCCCTCGTTGGGTTGTGCGCCCTCGTGGGATGTTTCTTCGACGGAAGCCTGCAAAAGAAGGAAGGCTGTTAGACACGAGCACATCTGCAAGAATGGAAGAATGAGAAGAATCGACCAAGACATGGATCAGCCTACATGCGAGCTTTCTGGAGAAGGGCTCCGGTGTCTCAAGGTCTTCCTGGCAGCTACACTCCTCGTCATCGTTCTTATCTTAGTGGGAACTAGAGGGGCAGCTGATGTTGAAGTTCCTTGCTTCTTAGAAGCCGATTGAGGTGTTATCGGCTGTTTCTGCATTATTACCTTTTTCAAAGGCGGCGAGTTTTTGCAGAAAAGAACCACAGGAGCTGGCGGAAAGAACTCAAAAGGGGAGCCATCACTGTGTGTGGGTTCAGGGCCATCTTGTTGCTGCAAAGGGAGAAATTGGGTTAGTAAAAGAGTCATTTATGAGCTGCATTAAGAAGATTTATAAGCAGTGGTACCTGTTCCACGGGGATGTCATAATCGGCATCAAGGTGTTTCAGCAACGGTCCCAGAGCTTTCCTGAAAGCGTGGGTTTTCCACATCGACCACCAGTCCTCGAAGCCATCAGTTGACGAAGCGAAGGTGAGGTCATTTGGAACGGAGATGGATCTGTGCAGTTGGGGATCGAGGGTTTTTGTCGCTGTGAGCTCGATCTGGTCAGTGGGCGATTGAAGATCTAGGTCGCCTTTTTGAAGAAGGTCGCAGGTTACCGTTTGAGACTGAAAAGCAGCCGCTTAGGTTTGCCTAAATATGCGACCAAGTTTTGACCTTGTCAACGTTTTTGGGAAAGCCGATGTCCATCGGCTCTTTGAGCTTTGACTTAGTTAACGGAGTGAGTGCAGTGTGGTAAAAGCCGATACAGCGTTATCGGCTTCTGGAGCATCGACCTATTTTGGCTATCGGCAAAATTGGGACGAAAAAAGCAATCTTCGAGAAACAGATTTTTATTCATTCATTCAAAAGCTGATTGCTTACAAAAGGGCTGATTGATTACAAAAGGGAGCTTACTACTACTACTACTACTACTGGTTCCTAATCTAGAGGCCGAGATCGTCGTCGCTGTCGTCGTTGTCGTCGCCGCCGTCCTGTTCGCTGTCCTCGGCACTGCTGCCGGCGTCGTCTTCGCTGCTACTGCTGAAGATGCCAGCGGGGGCCTCCTCGTCCTCGTCGTCGTCTTCGGTGTCCTCGCTGGACCCGGCGCGGAAGTACTTCACCGGCTGGTACTCCTCGGAGGAGGTGTCCTCCTCTTCCTCCTCCTCGTCGGAGGAGTCGACGCCGTCCCAGGACATGGCGTCGTCGGTGCTGTCCGCCTCCAGTTCCCCATCAACGAGGAACTGCAGATCTTCCTCGCCGTCAGTCAAGGACGCGTAGTCCTCCGACCAAGCGGCGAAGTCCCAATCCCTCTCGTCCCACCATTGTGGGGCGAGAGTGTGGTACGCCGCCATCGACGGGTGTTCTGGCGTCGGCTCTCGGTCGCTCATTGAGTTGGAGGCTTGGGAGGACAGGCCAGATGAAGCGGAGGAGGCCATGGCGGAGAAAAAGGGTTTTTTCGGCGGAGGAGGAAGAAGGGTTTTTTTTGTGGCTACTGGAGGAAGATGGGGACTGCGAACTGTTTAGGTGAATTTAAATAAGGGGAATAGTATGAAGCGGTTCAATGCTACAGCGGTTTCCCAGAATGCACTGCCGAAATTGTCAGATCATGCACTGCGAAGAAGTTGAGAAGACAGGGCATCATGATGAAGGGGTGGCCTGACGATTCCGTTCTGCAACGCATTCTGACGACGCGTAACCCGATACAGAAAAAAAGAGGAGAAGGGAAAAAACGGAGTGGTTTTGGAATTATTATTACCAAAACCAGGGGGCATGTGTTATCGCCATATTTTGGCCAAAGGAGGAGTTGGGCCGTGATCAAGATGGGCTTAGAAGATACGTATATGCAACGTGTTGTTGAATCGGCCTCGTGTGTTGATTTGGGCTAAATTGCCCGTGTATCTTATGTTGTAATAGATTCCGTTTAGATTTAGGTAAGAGATAGAGTTGTAGAGTTATTCCAAAGACAGAAAGTCTCCGGACTATAAATATGTACCTAAGGTTATCGAGAAAAGGAGGACAATCACGTTCACAACAAACACAATCTCGGCGCATCGCCACCCCTTGTTTCTAGGGTTTTTCTCGGGTAAGTGCCATGCTGCCTAGATCGCATCTTGCGATCTAGGCAGTATCTACTTATGCGTTATCTGGTGTTACTCGTACTGAAGCCTTGTTGATGGCGAGTAACACTATTATCATAGATTTGTTTGGGTTAGCATCAGTACTTTTCGCTATGATTGTTTAGTTATGCTACCTCTAGCTATCTCGCCGCCGTTGCACCTTTTCCCGGGTGTAAGGGTGGCATCTTGCTTGATCTTTATTTAAGTCGATTTGGTCTGTTATAGTTGTGCCTTGTTCTCCAAGGTTTAGTTTGATATCCACATGATCAGGCCTTGCAAACGGGTTGAACGATCCAGTACTATGTAGGATATGGTTTACCAATCCAAGAGGGGGTGTTCCGGGAATTGACGTTACGTTGGTTTTTAGGCCTTCTCTAGGATTAGTTTTCTATTATCTTTTGTATCTACCAGGCTCAATTACGTGTAGGATGTTCCAGTCATGTAGTGAAAACATTAAACTGTCGTAGATCGATTTAACTTGTATTGATGAAGCAAAACCCCATGTTATAATAGATCTAATGCAGAACCATGGGATAATCGGCTCTGGGAGCCGATTCACAGGGAAACCTGGGAGCCGGTCACGGCTCGAATTTTCCGTATACTTGTTTACCATGCAGGAAATCAATCGAAGCAATCCTTCACCTTCCTGACCAGGTATAGGTCAGGTGGCACGCCCTCGAACCAAGCCAGGACGTGTGCCGGAGTTTTGCGGGCCGTTGCCCGAGGGACCAGGGCCCACCAGCAGTTCTGGGAGCCTCCCGGCTCTTCTTGTTGCCCGTCGCTGCTCGCCGGTGGGTTTTGGTAGGCAACACATTCTGGCACGTCCGGTGGGACACTTAAACAACGTCTACATCAACATCCGACGCTGCGATGGACAACCGAACGGTCACGTACGATGAGCTGCCTGAGGAGCACAAGGCGAAGTATGATGACGTCAAAGCTCTCTTCGAAGCCGATCTCATCGGCTCTTTTGAGAGGACTCGTAAGCATGGCATCAGGTGGAAAGGGTTCTCACCCGAGGGTGCTCTTGATGAGGTGGATCTGTCTGTTCCTTCAGAGGAGCGCACCAGAGCTCTGCGCCAGGAAGTCAACTACATGGTGGCTCATTCTCTTCACCGCCATTCTGAGAGCTTGGTAAACGCTTTCGAGCGGATCGCAGTTCGCGTAGTTCAGGAGATTATGAAACATCAGTACTCTCCGTCGGGGCCTACTCTGGGGACTCACCAGGGAGAAAGACCGCTCCAGGCCAGGCCACCGCTGCTTTCCTCAAATGGCAACATTGATGAAGAGTTGTATATGATGCAACCCAAAGGTTTTGTCGATCCTAAGGATGCTGATAAAGTATGCAAACTTCAGCGTTCCATTTATGGACTGAAGCAAGCATCTCGGAGTTGGAACCTTCGTTTTGATCAAGTGATCAAGAGCTTTGGATTTGTTCCAAATTGCTACGAAGCTTGTATCTACAAGAAAGTGAGTGGGAGCTCGGTGACGTTTCTGGTACTATATGTGGATGACATATTAATTATCGGAAATGACATCAACATGCTTAACGAAGTGAAGAGTTATTTGAACAAGTGTTTTTCAATGAAAGACCTAGGTGAAGCTGATTATATATTGGGCATCAAGATCTATAGAGATAGACAAAGACGTCTGATAGCTTTAAGCCAGAGTACATACTTAGACAAAGTTCTGAAAAGGTTCAGAATGGATAAGGCAAAGAAAGGTTCAGTGCCTATGTTGTCAGGTAAGATATTGAGCAAGGCTCAGTGTCCAGCTACGATAAATGATAGGGAAGCTATGAGCAAAGTGCCTTATGCCTCGGCCATAGGTTCCATCATGTATGCCATGCTGTGTACTAGACCGGATGTGTCCAATGCTCTTAGTTTGACGAGCAGATATCAAAGTGATCCAGGAGTGGAACACTGGACAGCCGTGAAGAACATCCTAAAGTACCTAAATAGGACTAAAGAAATGTTCTTAGTCTATGGGGGTGATGAACAGCTTGTCGTAAAAGGTTACGTCGACGCTAGTTTTGACACCGACAAGGATGATTCCAAATCTCAGACAGGATACGTTTATATTTTGAATGGAGGAGCTGTGAGCTGGAGAAGCTGCAAGCAAAGCGTGATCGCGGGATCTACAGTGGAAGCGGAATACATGGCTGCTGCAGAAGCGTCAAGTGAAGGAGTTTGGATCAGAAACTTCATCACTGAGCTTGGCGTGGTTCCAAGTGTATTGGACCAACTGGAGATATTGTGTGACAACACTGGCGCCATAGCACTTGCTAAGGAACCAAGATATCATCCAAAGACCAAGCATATCAACCGCAAGTTTCATATAATCCGAGATTATATTGCAGATGGAGATCTGGAGATTAGCAAAGTACATACAGATCTAAATGTCGCAGATCCATTGACTAAACATCTTCCACGTGTAAAACATGATCAGCACCTCCAAATGTAAACTAGATTATTGACTCTAGTGCAAGTGGGAGACTGTTGGAATTATGCCCTAGAGGCAATAATAAAGATGTTATTATTATAATTCTTGTTCATGATAAAGTTTATATTCCATGCTAGAATTGTATTAAGCGGAAACTTTAATACTTTTGTGGTTTGTGAACAACACCGTGTCCCTAGTACGCCTCTATGGACTAGCTCATTGATCAATGATGGTTAAGGTTTCCTAACCATAGACATGAGTTGTCAATTGATAATGAGATCATATCATTGGATAATGATATGATGGACAGACCCAAACTAAGCGAAGCAATTAGATCGTATCATCATGTTCATCTTTGCGAAGCTTTTCCTATGTCAAATATTGTATTCCTTAGACCATGAGATAATACAACTCCCTAGTATCGGAAGAAAGCTTTGAGGTCATCAAACGTCATCCTATGAGAGGGTGATCATAAAGGTGTCTCTCAGGTGATTGGAAAGTATCTGTTGGGTTGTATGTATCGAGATGGAATTTGTCCCTCCCAAGTCGGAGAGATATACTTCGGGCCCACTCGGTAATCGATATCAACACCGCTTGCAAGCATGTGGTTAAGGAGTTAATCACAAAGTGATATCGGATTACGGAACGAGTAAAGTACTTGATGTGAACGATATTGAACTAGGTATGACGGTACCGACGATCAAATCTCGGGCAAGTAAAATATCGCGAGATGAAGGGAATATATATATGGGATTGATTGAATCCTGGCATCGTGGTTCATCCGATATGATCATCGATGAATGTGTGGGAGTCAATATGGGTGCCCAGACCCCGCTGTTGATTATTGATAGAAGATCATGTCTGCATACTCTCGAACCCGCAGGGTCACACACTTAACGTGTCTCGAGGCTAGGATAGATTGGATAATTGGCTTGTGAATTTTTCTTCGGAGTCTCGGATGGGATCCGGGATATCACGAGAGGTTCCGGAATGGTCCGGAGAATAAGATTCATATAAGGCAATGCAGTTTTGTGGAGTTCGGAATTGTTCCGGGTTAATCGGTATTGTACCGGAAGCTTCTAGAACCTTCCGGAAGGGGACCAACGTGGCCCCACCTTCCGGGAGGGGGCATGGGCCTATGAGGGAGTGCCCTGGACGCTTTGGGCCAAGGGCACAAGGCCCCATAGGGCCCAGCCGATCCTAGAGAGTTTAAACTCGTTTAAACTAGAGATAGGGTTTCTAGAAGGGGGAGAGTCCTTGCCCCCCACTTCTCCCTCCCTTGGCCGCCGGCCCAAGGCTTGGAGGAGGGGCAAGGGCTGGCCGCCCCCCCCCTCTATATATAGAGGGCTGGTGCGCCCCCTCCCCCCTACACCTTGCCTCCAACCCTAGTTGCCTTGCTGCCTTCCTCTCTCCCTCCCGACTGTTTGTAGGCGAAGCCCTGCTGTAGAAATTCTCCACCATATACACCACGCCGTCGTGTTGTAGATCCAATCTATCTCTCCACCATACTTTCTGGTCCGAGGAAGGAGGAGACGTCGAGGTTCTGCACGTGTGCATCTCACGGAGGCACCGCCACTTGTGGTGCTAGATCGGATCGGATCGCGAGGAGGAGAAGCGAGTACGACTACATCACCCACGTTCCGACGAACGTTCCGCTGTGCGAATCTTCAAGGGTATGAAGATCTAATCCAATCTCTCTCGTTGATTGCATCTCCTAGATTAGATCTTGGCTTTCTCTCTGTTCGCATCCGTAGAAAATTTTGATTTACTATGCCGCGAAACCCTTCAACTTGATCAACTTTAGATGGGTTTACTTGGTGGAAAAATGGTTATGAAAACCTTGGAATGATGGATCATTCTATTGAAATTTTTTGGACATGTGTTTCCGAACACTTGATGATTTTGGTGATGAAAATGTTAAGGCATGAGCCTTAGCCCTTGTATAAAACTGATGGTTGTCTAGATGCGATACCATTCCAATTTTATCGTACAACCACAATACCCGAAGATTGGGTAGGGCTTGACTGGAAACTTATATCCCTTAGTATTAGTTCCCTCACGGCCAAGGTCTGAGCTGAGGCTACCTTGTGAAGATTGTCCACCTATGCAGTACCCAAGATGACAGTTGGTCATGGTTGGGAGGCCAATCTCACAGGAGAGGTGCTTATACTAGGGAGTGTAATTGAAAGGTTAGGATTGATTATCCGCATACTGAGTATGGTGAATTCAGGATTTGTTCCTGACGGATGTATCGAATGTTGTGGTGAAAGTGTACAATCTCTACAGAGTGTCAAACTATTCGAATAGCCGCGTCCGCGGTTATGGACAGTTGGAGTGGCCATACTGTTCCCCCGTCAGACTTTTCAAAATGACTTGTGAAATGAATTGAGACCTTGACTTGACCACAACAGAGTTCTGATATGAGTTACAAGATTCCACCTAGGAGTTATAAAATTGTGACTAGCTTTGAGACTTAGTAGAGATAAATCTGGCTTTTGCAAAACAACCCTAGAGCCTAGTGTCCTATTATCCAAAAACCCCTTTACTTGTTAGTATTAGTTTGCGAGTACTTAAAGAGTACTCATGGCTTTGTCCCTGGCTATTCCCATGGCCAGACTATGAAGAAGAGTACCTGGAGGATGGACCCCGGGAAGGTTACGACAACTAGGATCATCTCCCATCGTCAGCATTGCCTGTGACCCCGAAGATGGAGCTTCGCCTACGCTACCGTTATTATTACGTATTCCGCTGCTTGAAGTTGTATTAAGAACTGGATCATGAGATCCCTATTTGTGTAAGAACTTATGTATCGTTTGTAATGGATGATGTACTATGGTATCCAATTCTGTTATGTCTCGCAAAAATGGTAATCCTAGGATTGCGATGTACGGCATAACAGGCATCTAGGATTGAAAAATCCAGGTGTTTACATAAACCCCTTGCAAGCATCCGCAATTACAAGAAAGAAATTAAGATATAAACCTATACACAGCCTTAAACTCTGAGATCCTACACTCCCTAGTGCAATGGTTTCCTAACGGGGGTTCAGGTTTCTATCACTCTGGCAACCTCACAATTAGAATCCAAATACACAATGCATTCCCCTAGGCCCATAAATGGTGAAGTATCATGTAGTAGACGTTCACATGACACCACTAGAAGAATAGCACCACAAATTAAATATTAAACCATTGAATAATACCTCAAGACAAATCCACTACTAACAACATGACTTCTCCCATGTCCTCAAGAACTAAACGAACTACTCACGAGACATCATCTGGATCAATATCAGAGATGATATGATGATGAATAACAATCTAAACATAAACAATAATTCAATGGTTATAGTCACAAGCATCAACTACAATAGTAATCAACACCGGGAAAGTTTCCCCTAAGAACTATGCAAGATTCAACACAATTGTTACAGCGGGATGGAGTGGAGATGATGGCGCTGGTGGAGATGATGGAGTGGATGATGATGATGATCCCGATGAAGTCTAGCTTGATGATGGTGTTGATGGCGACAATCTCCCCTCTCCGGGAAGGAATTTCCCTGGCAGAAATCTGTCTGCCGAAGAGCTCTTTCTCTCTCGTTGTTTTCCGCCCCACAGAGGCGATGGAATCTTTTTATGGTCGCTCCCCCGACTTTAGGCTTTTGAGGAGAAGATATAGGCGAGAGGGCGGAGCCAGAGGTGGGCCAGGGTGGCCACACCCCCTGTAGGCGTGACCTAGGGTGGCCCACGCCTAGGGGTGTGGGCCCCCTATGGCCCAACTCCGCGTCCCCTTCTGGCATCCTTCGTCTTATGGAAAAATATAATTTCGTGTAGTTTTTCTGGTATTTTTCTGATCTTCATGAAATTGCATCAAAACACCGCGTTTTCCATTAGAGTCCTGACTCCGTAAGTCCATCCTCCAAGAATCATCCAACATGCAAAAACAGATAAAAATACATAAGTAACACCTCTTAATATGAAATATATCAATGAATAGAGGCAAATTATGATATAGAATGGTGATGAAAATTAGACATATCACATGGTCATGTCCTTTTAGCTAGCCTCTCCTTCCAATAGGAAAGCCGCATCTTTCTTCCCACCTCTCCTTCGGTCCACTTTCATACGTTTCACCAATTCTTGCTCTACCACCATTGCCGTTTTAAAAGTTTGTAATTGCGCGTTAACATCTATTTGGCACATTTTTTAACTTGACTAAACCTATGAAATTATCCTCACGTAATCTACCACAATTTTTATTGTATATTGAGTGTCTTATTTGCAAAAATGAAAGATGAACAGAGTTCAACGATACGTCCAATTTGCATCACCATTCTATATCATAAATTTCCTTTATTCATTGATATATTTCGTATTAAGAGGTGTTACTTATGTCTTTTCATCTATTTTTTGCATATTGGATGATTCTTGGAGGATGAACTGCCGGAGTCAGGATTCTGATGGAAAAAGTGGTGTTTTGATGAAATTTCTTGAAGATCAGAAAAATACCAGAAAAAATACAAAAAATCCTATTTTCCTAGAAGACGAAGGATGCCAGAAGGGGAGGCGGAGTTGGTCCATAGGGGGGCCACACACCCCAGGCGCGGGCCACCCTAGGCCGCGCCTACAGGGGTGTGGCCACCCTGGCCCACCTCTAGCTCGGCCCTCTCGCCTATATCTTCTCCTCGAAACCCAATACACGGGGAGCGACCACAGAAATATTTTTCCGCCTCTGCGAGGCAGAAAACACCAAGAGAGAAAGAGCTCTCCGACAGACAAATTTCTGCCAGGTAAATTCCTTCCAGGAGAGGGGAGATCATCGCCATCAACACCTTCATCAAGCTATACTTCATCGGGATCATCATCATCATCCACACCATCATCTCCACCAGCACTATCATCACCACTCCATCCCGTTGTAACAATTGTGTTGAATCTTGCATAGTTCTTAGGGGAAACTTTCCCAGTGTTGATTACTATTGTAGTTGATGCTTGTGAGTGGAACCATTGAATTATTGTTTATGTTCAGATTGTTATCCATCATTATATCATCTCTGATCTTGATCCAGATGATGTCTCGTGAGTAGTTCATTTAGTTCTTGAGGACATGGGAGAAGTCATGTTGTTAGTAGTGGATTTGTGTTAAGGTATTATTCAACGGTTCAATATTTAAGTTGTGGTGCTATTATTCTAGTGGTGTCATGTGAACGTCGACTACATGATACTTCACCATTTATGGGCCTAGGGGAATGCATTGTGTATTTGGTTACTAATTGTGGGGTTGTCAGAGTGATAGAAACCTGAACCCCCGTTAGGAAACCTTTGCACCAGGAAGTGTAGGATCTCAGAGTTTAAGGCTTTGGTTAGGTTTATATCTTAATTGCTTCCTTGTAGTTGCGGATGCTTGCAAGGTGTTTAATCACAAGTATGTTTTAGTCCAAGTAAGGTCAGTACATTAGCACAGGTTCACCCACACAACACTTATAAAATCAAAGAAGATTAATCAGCTATATGAAACGAAAGCACTTGACAGTATTTCCGTGTGTCCTCGAGAACGTTTGGTCCTCATAAGTATTTCCATCGGCTTGTCCTTTGCTAAGAAAGGATTGGGCCAGTTGCTGCAATTATTTGTTGTCTTTATTACTTGCACTTTATTTCCTTGCTTTATCAGAAAACCTCTAAAAGTATGTTTGCTAGGTATTTACAAAGATTTCCTTCTCCATACCACTAGTCAACACCTTCTGCTCCTCGTTGGGATCGACACTCCTATTTATCGAAAGTACTACGATACACCTCCCTATACTTGTGGGTCATCAAGACTATTTTCTGGCGCTGTTGCCGGAGATTGAAGCGCTATTGAAGAGTGGAATTGGTAAAGGAAACTTCTACTGTGAGTATTGCTTTTTTTATTTACGTTTGTTACTTTGTTTCCAATATGGATAACCCACTTGGTTTTCTGTTTGGGAAAACTACCACTACTTCTAGGGTAGTAGATGAACCACCACCAGTTGAGATAGATCATTTTAAGATACCTACAAGTATTTTTGATCGTGTTATGGATAATAATTATTTTGGGGATGGAACTGCCCATCCTAGTGATCACTTGTTTTTTATCCATGAATTATGCGGGTTGTTTAAGTTTGCAGGTATCACAACTGAACATGTGAATAAGAAGTTACTCTCTATATCATTGAAAGGAAGAGCTGAAGAATGGTATAAGTTGCTGAAGAATGGACAATCCATGTAATGGGAGGAAATAGTACCTCTCTTTTACTCTAAATTCTATCCTCCAAGTGAGATTCATAAGGATAGGAATCTAATATATAACTTTTGTCCTCGTGATGGAGAGAGTACAGCCCAAGCTTGGGGGATATTGAAGTTATTAATGCTTAAATGTCCTATTCATGAACTCTCTAACAATATTATTATCAATAACTTTTATGCAAGGCTTTCTCTTCATGATAAAGATTTAATAGCTGTTTCTTGTGCTGGATCATTCACACGTATGAAGGAAGAAGCTAAATGGGATGTCCTAGACCGTATTCAAGAGAACACTGAATCATGGGAGAATGACAAAGGAAGAAAGTCAGGTATAAATTATGATTATGAATGCATTAAATCTTTTATGCGAACTGATGACTTCCGTGATCTTAGTACTGAGTATGGTCTTGATTCTCAAAGTATTGCCAATTGTTTTAAGGCTTTTGCCTCTTATATAGAAATTCCTAGAAAGAAGTGGAATAAGTACCATGCACCTTATAAAGATGTTGTTAGTTATGTTCCTGCTAGAAATACTGAAGTTTGTACTATTGATCATATTTTCTATGAACCTTATGTTGAGAAAACACATTTCCCAGCTAAGGTAAAGGAGTATTCTATGATAATTAGCACGGTTAACAAAGGTACAAAGAAAATCGTGGAACCTGATGAGCAAATAAACATTGAACCTATAGTAACCATTGAGAAAGATCTTGTTACTAAAAACGTAGAAGTTAGGCACTTTGTCTTCTGTGAAGATGCTTCTAATATTGTCTCTTATCATAGTAAAGCTAGGAAAACTAGTTTCCATGTGCTTTCTGTTAGAATTGGTGATCATTGCTACTATGGTTTATGTGATATTGGTGCTAGTTCTAGTGCTATTCCTTATGAGCTTTACAAAGAAATTATGCATGAAATTGGTCCTTGTGAGATTGAGGACATTGATGTGGTTATTCACCTTGATAATAAGGAAACCATTTGCCCAATTGGTATTGTAAGAGATGTGGAGGTTCTTTGTGGTA
Source organism: Avena sativa (assembly GCA_916181665.1). Taxonomy (NCBI): domain Eukaryota; kingdom Viridiplantae; phylum Streptophyta; class Magnoliopsida; order Poales; family Poaceae; genus Avena; species Avena sativa. Next base: position 413,561,234 of record OV702282.1, read on the forward strand.
AGATTAAATATCCTCCTGATTTTCTAGTGCTTGGTTCAGCAGCTAGTAAAACTTGTCCTATCATTTTTGGTAGACCTTTCTTGAACACTTGTGGAGCTATTATAGATTGTAAGAAGGAGAAAGTTTTAACTAAGTTTGATGGAGATTCTTGTGAGTTTAACTTTTCCAAATTTTCTAAACCTCCTTATGAAAATAGTTTGCCAAATGAAGATTTCAGGGTTGAACAACTTGCTTCTATTGATACAGTTTATGACCTTGGACCTCTTTTTGATGATTGTAAGTATGCTCATTCTGATGATAGAAATGTTTCTTGTGACAGTTATATTTTCAACTTTATTCAAAGTGCTATTGAAAGTTATTATGAGAGAGTAAAACATGCTTTTATGCATCTTAATAATATTAAGTTTCCCCGTTTTATGTTGAAAGTTTTGAAGTTGCATTTGTTTTGTCTTCCTATGCTAGTGGCCTTTTGTTTCAATAATTTGTTTTCTCATGAGACTCCCTTGCATAGGAAGTGGGTTAGACTCAAATGTGTTGGATATTTGCTTCTTGATGCTCTTTTTCACTTCAAATCCATATCCCCTATGTGAGCATCTTTGAAATTATCATGACCATCTTAAAGGCTATAAAGAAAGAGCTTTTGGGAGACAACCCATTTTAGTTTGCTTTTGGTTTTTGTTTTGTTGAGTCTTGGAAGTTATTACCAAATCTGGCTAACGGGCCGTGCCTGGGCAGGCCGGCCCGCGACACGCCGAAAACGGCCCGGCACAAGCCCGACGCGGCACGTGGCTGGCGGGCCCGTGCCGGCCCATGGCACGCGGGTGCCGTGCCCGTGCCGGCAGGCCAGGCAAGCGGGCTAGGCATGACACGTTCCGTTAAGGGCGGCACGCGGGCCGGCCCGCCAGGCAGGGAGCCAGGGGGAGCGGGGCTGGGCGGGATTTTTCAAAAATTCGGGGAGCAGGGGGCGTTTTTGAATAGATGGCGGTCCCAGGGGAGCGAGGGCGCCGGCAGGGGGCCTTTTTTAACATTTGGACTGTTTGGTTAGGGTTTGAGGGTATTTTGGTCCGTTTTTTTTATATTTTTAGGGTTTTAGGTCATTGGGAAGGGTTTTTTGGTCCGAATTTGATCAATTTTTTTTCTATAAAAAGGGCAGCACACCCCTCTCAATCTCCACACCATAAATTTTTCTATAAAAAGGGCAGAACAATTAGTATTCTCAATTTTTTCAGTCTCCATAACTTCTGATATTTGGAGTGGTCATGCTAAGCAAGATTATATTACTATTGTTGCTCATTATGTTAGCTCATCATGGGAATTAAATAAAAGGATAATAGGATTTGAGTTAATCGATGTATCACACAATGGTGTGAATATTGCTAATGCTATACTTAAAGTTGTTACTGAATTTGGTCTTACCGACAAAATATTTGCAGTAACTTTGGATAATGCTTCTGCAAATACTACTGCAATGAATACTCTAATTCCTATATTTGAAGTATATGCATCAAAATTCCTACTTCATCAACGTTGTGCTTGTCATATAATTAATCTTATTGCTAAAAGTGCTTTAGATGATCTAGAACCACACATTGATAAATTGCGTTTGGCAATATCATGGTTGAATTCTTATAATACTAGACTTGGAAACTATAGAAATTATTGTGCTGTTATTAATGTACCATGCCATGGTCTTCATCTAGACATGCCGGTTAGATGGAACTCTACATATCTGATGCTTCAGTTAGTTATACGTGACCAAGTTCAATTTTCCGCATTTGTTAATGCAAATTTTCATCAAAATGATGGGGAACCTTTACTTGGTGAAGCTACTTGGCACGTTGTTGAATCAATCTTTAAGTTTCTAGCAACATTTTATGAATCAACTGTCACTTTATCTGGGGTTTATTATCCCACATCTCATTTGACTGTGGATCATATTTTAGAAATTGCCCAACACCTGAAAGAGTATGAAAATGATGCCACCTTACTAGTAGTCGTCTATAACATGAAACAAAAATATATCAAATATTGGCAAACTATCCCTTTGCTCTATGCTATCGCATTTATTTTGGATCCTAGGGCTAAAATGGAAGGGTTTAGTGGGGTTCTTTCGCTCTTAAGTTTAACCGTAAATGTTAGCTATGATCAATATTCACTTGATGTCAAGGACAAGCTGCAGGATGTTTATTCTAAGTATGAGCTTAAGTATGGCCCAGCTGTGGCACACAGACCTCCGGCGGTACCGGCAGCCGATAGGGGTAAGAAAAAAGTGTGGGGCAAAATATTTGGTACTTCCACGGCCACGCCGAGCTCATCCACACAAACTCCTGTGCTTCAAGGTGGAGAGGAGTTAGCAAAGTATCTATAAAGTGCAGTACTTTCTACTAATGATGATGACGACGACTTCGACATACTTCAGTGGTGGCAGGATAAAAGGTCAACATATCCGGTGCTTTCCATATTAGCACGGGATGTGCTATCGGTGCCTGTCTCAACTGTCTCATCGGAGTTTGATTTCAGTCTTGCCGGAAGAATAATTGATGATAGAAGAACTAGTCTCACTCCAGATATGGTGAAAACACTAATGTCTGTCAAAGATGGAGAACTAGCCAGAAGAAGAGCCCAGCACACCACCGAAAACCCAGAACTGATAGCCGCGTTCGAAGCTATGCGGTGGACTGAAGACCAAGACGAAACTTAGTTGTAGGATTTTTTAATCTCTTTGTAATTTTTATTCTCTTGTGTAATTTTCTCTTCTTTTTAGAGCCAGCTATACTCTTTTCCCTTCCCAGGGATGGAAGGTTTTGATGAGGCAGCTAATAATGAAGGCCAATTTTTATCCACATACAAACTTGTCTCCCTTTCCTTCCCGCCTTTTCCTTCCCGCCCTTTCCTTCCGAGTCTATAAAACCCACCTTTCCATTAAGGTGAGTAAGCATGCCAACATGTCGAGTTTTCCATCCGATCATAGTTTTTTACCCCTAATGTCTGAACACCTTTTGCGTTTTGCTAGAAATTTTAGAATAGACAAGATCCAAGTTCCATTTGAGGAACTCATCGGTAGTGATGTTTTTCTCAATGAGCTGGGTGAGGCATTATGTACAAAAGGGTGGCCATCGAGGAAATCTGGGGAAATACGGCATTATGTACAAAAGGGTGGTCATCGAGGTGGACCAAGCTGAAATTTAAGAGTGAAGCTTCGAGAGAGAGGTTTATTGATCAACCTTCGTTGTGGATAGAAGAGAGCGAGGACGAAGATGATATCTTCATGCCACCTTTCGATAAGAAGGCGAGAGCTGCCTGGGAGAAGGAGCAGGCCAAGAAGGCCAAGAAAAAAGCATCATCAAAGGGCAAGGACGAGGCATCGTCGAAGGGTAAGGGTGAGGCATCAGTGGAGGATGACGATGATGACTTCATGCCGCCTTTCGGTAAAAAGGAGAGAGCTGCCTGGGAGAAGGAGCAGGGCAAGGGCAAGGGCAAGGGCAGGAATTTGTAAATCTTATATCCCCATATTTCCCCTCCCTTACTTTTTCCTCCATATTTCCCTTTAAATAGATCAACCCACCACTCTCATTCTCCACACCACCACTCTCATGGCTGCTGAACCAAATCCCAACCAACCAATACCCCCCAACCCCAATCAACCAAGAAGAAGACGCCACCTTTGGGAGCAGGACTATGATGAAGAATTTGTTATGATAGATGGTGTCGAAGTGCACCAAGTTAGGTGCAAAAGATGCGACCGTATCTTCATCTTGCACAAGGGAGGTGGAAATGGTTACTTGCATAGGCATGTCGAGTTTCATATGAGACAAGCTCGAGGGAACTAATTAGTTGATGTAATTTTTCTTTTCTTTTCGAGCGGTTGTACTCTTTTTCCTTGCTAGGGATGTAAGGTTTTTTAATGAGGCAACATCAATAAAGCTCAGTTTTTATCCCATATAAAAATTTGTGTCATTTTACTATTTTTTGCATTTTTTTGATATTTTTTAGCATTTTTTCGGACTCAAATCAAAAAAACAGACAAAACAGGAAAAACCAGACAAAACGGGCCAGAACAGGCCCCGCGGGCCAAACGTACCGCAGGCCGGCCCGTGTAGCGCCGGGGCCGGGCTCGGGCCGCCAGGCGGGGCACGCGTGCCGGACCGGCACGACACGTGGCCTGGCGGGCCACGGCGGGCCATGGCGCGTGCCGGCCCATTTACCGTGTGCCAGGCCGGGGCCGTGTCGGGCCGGCCTGTTGGCCAGATTTGGTTATTACCTTGGTAATAACCGCTCCTTATCCTTTTTGTTTTGTTTTTTGTGTCAAGATCAACTACTTTTGAGAAGTAGAGGAGTTGTGAAAAGTGGCTGTCCTGAGACAGATTTTTGTGCTACATTGTAAAAAATCATGAAGGAGCTCAGTACTACGGATGGAGCTATATTTTTCTGTGCTTGTCCTCCAAGATGTATGCAACTTTCATTCGTTTTGCACTTTTTGATTTGAGCAGCAGAAGTTTTTTCGAAAGGAGTTGCTACATTAATGTTTTGACAGATTTCTGCCATCATTTGCATTTGCCTCTTATATTGACTCCCTTTCAGATTCGTTTTGGGCTTTTTCGAAAGGAGTTGCTACAATAGATTTTGTTTTGATGGATTTCAGTTGAAGTTTGAACCTAAAGGTTTATTGTTTTTGCATACACTAATGTTTCCAATGAGGTTTGTGTAAGGCCTTGTATGAAAGGAATTTTCAGGAGATGGAGAGAAGGAATCTGCAGAGTTCGTCTTTGAGTAGGTAAAAGTGATGCAAACAGAAGGTTCACAAAAAAGCTTTTTCTTTATATTTTTGATGTTTTATTACATACGGAAGGTTACGAGACGAAATAGAGGAGGAAACGGAGCCCAGGTGGGCCACACCCACCAGTGGCGCGGGCCCCAGCTGGCCGCGCCACCAGGGGGTGTGAGCCCCCTGGAGTCTGTCTCCGCCTCGTTTTCACACAATACCTTCCTTATGCATTGAAACTTCGTAATATATAACCCCTCGGATCCCCCGAGGTTCGTATATCGTGTTCTCGTCATGTTTTTGTTTCGATCTGTTTTTGTCAAGCAGATTCTCAGTTTTGGAGCCACAATGTCTTCCTCTAGATCATCCATGGAGGATTCCTCCGCGGATGCCATCAACCCGTACATGTATGAGTTGAAGATTCATCCCAAGGAGTTGATTCTCAAGGATGGGAAGGTGCAGATGAAACAAGTTCAAGGCCCTAAAGGAGAAGGCAGACTGGAAGACATGATGGAAGCATTGGAGCAGGAAGTTTTCAGGTACAAGAAGATGGTGAAACGCGAAGTGGATGTCATCCATAAGATAAGTTCAGAAATCATCGCAAGAACAAGGAGGAGGTTGCTGAGCTTTGAGACGAAATCCTCTCACTCCATCAGACCACCAACCAATTACAATCACAGCTCTACGACATACAAAATCAAAACTATGAGTATGAGGCTAGATTTAAACGCATAAGCTCTGCTGTTAGTTTTAGGATTGTGGAAACCAAGACATCCTTTGTGGATGGGGAGCCTTTATCTTGGAAGTATGATGATGACAAGGGAACACCGCCACCACCGAAGGAGTAATTCGTCATCAGGTTTGGCATCCCCTTGGCTTGTTCCAAGCTTGGGGGAGTGCCGCAGTATCACATCATTATCTTTTATCTTTTTACCTTTTTAGTAGATTCATATCTTGGGTAGAGAAGTTATCTTATAGGTTGGTTTGCATTGTGGAAGTATCTCTCCTTAGGTTGGTTATCTATGTATCCCTTAGTGTGAGTGTCTTTATGGAATATTAATGAGAAGTTTCATCTTTTACTTTTTGCACTTCTTATCTGAGTTTGCAATCTCTATTATATGATTGATATTGTTGATTGATGATGCTTGACGCGGCACTTCGTTGGTAACCCCAAGCGTAGGGTGTGAAGAGCAAGAAGCAAGTTTTCCCTCAGTTGAGACCGAGGTTATCGAACCAGAAGGAGGAAGGAAACGTCACACAGGTGTTGCAAGCAACGTGGATACCTGCACAACACAAACTCAAGACTTTTCCCCAACGAATCAGTGAGGTTGTCAAGCTCACCGGTTTGCTGTAACAAAGGATTAAGCGTATGGTGTGGAAGGTAATGGTTTCCAGCAAGTAAACAAGTAATAGTGGAAGATGTATCATTGGTAAAGATTGGACCGGGGTCCATAGTTCACTAGAGGTGCTCTCCTTAGATAAACAACATGGCATGAAGGGTAAACAAATTACAGCAGGGCAATTGACAGGAACTGAGCAAGGCATAACAATGCAATTACTAGTCAGAAAGATCCTATGAGATTTGATTGGGCAATACAACAAGATACATAGACCGCCATACAACTGCATCTATGACTAGAAGTCCACCTTCAGGTTATCATCTGAACCCCCTCCATTATTAAGTTGCAAGCAACAGACAATTGCTTTAAGCAAAGTGTGTAAGGTAAACATGAAGGGTTCGCAGCATAGAAAACAAAAAAATTCCTACGATGGGAACAAGTATGTACCAAGATCTATCTACTAGATACAAACAACGGGCGGATGTATATCCATAGAGAACATACCCTTGAAGATCGATAAAGCTTAACGAGTCCAAACTCGTGGTTGATGTAGACAATCTCTTGACGATCTCAAGATCGAGAGGAATTCCTAGCACCACAAACCAGCAGCGCATCCGTGCTTGCACACACGTCCAAGGCACCGAGCAACCTCCACCTCCTCGCTCCAGCAATGCAGCGGAAGCACAACTCTTTCTTGCCAAAAATCCATATGGAACATGTATCTCGCTAGTTCGAGACCATGGGGGATAAATACTAGAGGGGGAGAGAGATCCTTCACGAGGAGGTGTGAGTGAGAGAGAGGGGAAGGGGGCTCCTTTTATAGGGAGAGGGGCACCCAAGGGGCCATGCGCCCAGCCATGGGGCTGCCCCTCCCCTCCTTTCATTCATGTGGGTGGACACTCTACTCACACAAATGACTTTCAATTCCCTCCACTAAAAAACCCACTCAAATTCCCATTAAATTTCCACCAAATTTAATGCAAACTCTCATTAAATAAAACTCCTTTTATTTATTCAGAATTTTGTCAATTACTTTAATGACAAACATTCACATATATCCCCTTGCTAGTATTTCATTTCACATGCAAAAACACTTTCTGCAATTTCACTCGAAAACCCGTTTCGGTATCTAGTGAAATAAATTCCCGCGCTTGTTATTCTTTTCAGCATGAAACTTTTGCTCCAAATGAATGTCGGTGTCTCTTAAGTGTGTCACCCTACGGTTCGCGAATAATGCGGACATGATCGAGACCCCTCTCGGATCAATAATCAGAAGCGGGTCTGGAGACCCATACTGACTCCCACACATTCAGCGATGACTTTCTTGTGATCGCGAGAACCTTTTACGCTAGTATCTTAATCCCTTTGTTTCGTGATATATTACATGTCCGAGATTCGATCATCGGTATCTCCATACCTAGTTTGATCTCGTTACTGACATGCACTCTTTTCTTGTTCCCGTGATATAACATTCTAGTGATCAAATCACTTGCTTGCAAGCTAATCAATGTGATATCACCGAGAGGGCCCAGAGCATATCTATCCGTCATCGGGATGAACAAATTCCACTCTCGATCCATGGGCCTCAATATAACACTTTAGTAGTTCTGAACCCATCTTTATAATCACCCTATTACGGTGTGACGTTTGATGTTATCAAGAAACTCTTCCGGTGTTAGTGATTGACATGATCTCATGGTCTAAGGATTAGGATCACTTCATAAGTTGTTATAGCAATATAAACTCAATGACTTTGATCGTAATGCTATACTTCGGATGAATGTTCATCACATCATTACACTAATTTTGTGACCTCGTTATTAATAACATCCAATGTCCATGATCAGGAAATCTTTGATCATCTTGTTAATCAACGAGCTAGTTTATAAGAGAGGCATAACTAGGAACTTCCTTTTGCTTATTAAACACACATGTATTAATGTTTCCATATTAATACAATTATAGCATGTAAAATAAACATTTATCATAAACAAGGAATACGATAATAACCACTTTATTATTACCTCTCGGGCATATTCCCTTTAGTCTCCCACTTGCACTAGAGACAATAATCTAGTTTGAAAACTTTGCGTATTGAACACTTATGGCTTTGTGGTGTTCCATATATGCAAATTCAAGTGGTTAACATAATCTATGGATCTGACGCTTTTAGGTCCGTGTGTATTTGCATGTCTTTGCGTCTCCACGCATCACTCATTCTCTAATGAGATGGCATTGTATAAATTTGGTCTTTTGGTGAGACCTTTAGTTCCTTGGGGTTAAATCATGTTGATACTATTGTCGTACAATATATATTTAGTGTTAGCCCGTTGCGAACCACACCTTAGTTTGATAACAAACTACTTGACACAAATGCCCTCCTTTGCTGCTACTATAGCAGTCATATACATAGCCCTTTTGTTGTAGTATCTGTCACAATGTCTCAACTTTGGAATTCATCCAAATCCATCATGGAAACTTTCTTTCCATTACATTGTGCCACCCATAGTTTAAATTGAGATAAACTTAATTTGTATCTTGTGACAAAACTAGTATCAATGTAACGATTTACAATGAACTATTTGCAATTGTTTGTCACCTCTACACAAATATATTCTTAGTTCTTCCAAAAGATCATAAGAATATCCTTACTATCGTCCAATGATCATTTCATGATTAATTCTGGTATATGCTCATAACACTTAGAGCATAGGACATATCTGGATGTGTACATATCATGGTAAGATTGATCAAAACATTCTTGTGATTTCACTCATCAAGTGTCAAAGAACTTGAATCTTGTTTCACTTATCAAGTGTCGATACACTTAAATATTGATTCAATTCCTTTCCATGCGACAAGAACCGTTTCTTGTCGTTTCTATATTGAACTCCTTCAATATATCATATATGTATGTTTGGCACAACCATATTAGCGTCACAGTCTATCCACTATATACATTCATGCTAAATATTCGGGTTTTGCCTAAGTCTTTCATCTAAATAAAATCTTAACCTTTGTCAATAAAAGATACATCATTTATAACCAACAAGATATCCTCCACATAATGTATTAGAAATATGTCTTAGCGCTCCCACTTAATTTCTTGCAAATGCAAGCATCTTCATCGTCTCCTGATGAAAACTCATTTTTCATCATGGTGAAGATTCCAACTCCGCGATGCTTACTTCAACCATTGAAGTTTGCATGCCCTTTTAGCATCCTTTGAATTAACAAAACCCTTTGGACTGTGTCATGTACACGTCCTAGGTAACCATTCTATTAGAAGAACTTTGTTTTGTTTATTCATTTACCATATACCAAATTATATGTAGTGGTTGCTACTTTAATCCATCCAGACTAAATATTGCTATGAAAGATCAAATATTGTCATAGTCAACTCTTTGAACATTGTCGTAAAAACTTTACTGATATGTCGACTATTTCATAGATGTGAAACATGTATGTCTGTTTCTTTATAGATCCAAATACGACGGATAGGTTTTTACACCTTTCCGGAGGGTCTTCCAAGTTCAAAACTTGATTTCTCGTGTATGGAACTATCACGGATTTTATGGATTCAAGCCATTTGACAGAGTCAGGACCCATCATTGCTTCTTTGCATGTAGTCGGTTCATCATTGTCAAACAATGATTTACTCTCAAATCTCAGCATTTGATTGTTTATCCGACCTACTTGGTTCAATAGGAACTTAGATCTCCGTGACCACAAGCTTTGAGGCACGTGAGCCATGAGCATTCTGTCTGCCTCCGTAACATTTTCTGGCGCTGCGCAACTCAGCACATATAGCTAAGGTTCGTTAACCTTATCAAAGTTCTATTGTCCTCCCACTTAACTTTTACGAAAAATTCCTTTTTCAAGAAATTCACATTTCAAGCGACAAACCCTTTTGTCCTCGGTGTTATGGAGGAATACCCAATGGTTATTCGAAATAACCTACAAAGACATGCTCATCCGACTTTGTTTGTAAACATCTTACTTATGCTTAGCATACCAAAATTTTAAGAAAGGACAACTTGGGTTTTACCCCAAACCAGGTGTCATTTCAACGGATCAAGATGGAGCTCTTTTCAGTGTAAAAGCGATAGTCTCTAAAGCTTTAATCTTTTAAAACATAATGGCAGTTTTATAAATAACACCTTTGATCCAACCATGTCAAACAAGGTTTCATTACAAATCTCAAACACTCCATATTCCTATGGTGTTTCGGGAGATGTAAATCTAGGTGATTTTCTAAACTTGCAACTCAAATAAATCCCTTTATGATGAAATCATAAATCATTTATTTTCTTGTTACACTTGCAACTCAAATAAATACCTTTATGATAAAATCATATTATTTTCTTGTTACAATGATTTTCCACTTCATCTTGAAAGTATTTGAACATTTTCAAATATTTCATACTTCTTTCTCATTAAGTGAATATTCACTCAAATTTCCGGAGAAAGCATATGAAGTTGAAGTCCATCGCTTACGACTACACATAATGGACTACATACATCGATATGTATAAATTCCAATAATTTAGTCGATCGTTCTTCTTTGGCCTTTGAACGAAGCTTTAATTATCCTGAGGAAAGTCTCACAAGCATCACTTAATCAAATCAAAGACTCCAAAAATCCATAAAAATGGAGTTTCTTCATGTTTTCTTTCCAATATAATTTAAACGGCGATGTCACTTCATAAGTGATCTTCCAATCATTTGTCTTGCGACATTTTAGCATTAGCTTTATGGATGTGATTTCTCCAACTAGATTTGTAAATCATCCATCTTATATGGAATACGGTAATTATTTGAACAACCTTTGTTCTCATAATACCTGATTTAAATAACAATTATTAAGACAAATCTTGAAGTCAAGCTTTGATGTCAACGAGAAATACAAACAACAGTTTGTTTGTTTTCGATGAACATCATCACATATTCTCTTGCTAGTTACTTATTAGGCCATTGTAGTTCATGAATTGCGTCGTTCTGTATGAAATTTCATACCAACCAATTCGATATCCAATACCCAAGAACCACATTGTTTAACAAGCAAAGAATACAACCATAACATGTATATCATCTATATACCTAAAACTGGATATTTCCAATCTTTCCTTTTCTGCCAAATATATTTTATAGATTCTATTTCAGCATTTCCTTTTCCTTTTTTAAAAGAATCTATCAACATCAACAGTGGCGCCATCTACATGACACATAGTCCAAAGCGTGTATATTCAAATACTAATACCTTTAGACTTGCACTTTGAAGTAGATCACCATCATCAAATGATCGGCATTCTTTCAAAATCCATTTCTTAGTAATCTTTTAGTGTAGTAAACACTTTACATACATCTTCTATTCATCCTTATCATGACGACTTTCATGATCAAGCTAATTTAGCTTATGAAGGCGAATCGTGAGTATAACATTACTTTCCAAAACCCTTTTGGATGATTAGGATGTCTAGCATCTCCAACCTTCGCAAATTCTCATCCAATATGAGAACATACATTGTACTCTATCATATTGCAACCAAAGCATTGTTTCAGATATCGTTATATCTGTCACACATGATGGTTTCTAAAACAATTCTTTTAGCTCCTAGATAAACTAGATATTAAAACAATCAAAAATCATGGAGGCAAACCATGATACTTAAGATACTAACACTGGAATTGTTACTCTTGATTTAATACTAATTATCAAATTTCATGGAGCAAACAGAGTTTGCTGAAAGTTTGCAATAGGACTTTAAACTTTGGATTGACACTCAACACAATACGATACCAGTTCATAAAGTAAATATCCAGAATTCTATAGTTCTATTATCTCAATTACAACTAAGCATAAGGTGGTGAACGAATGCCAATGACTACAACAAATTATGCAAATTCACTTTGATTTAATTTATGATAAATTGAGTTCTACTAATCCAAATTAGAAATGAACTCCCACTCAAAAACGACATCCATCATGCCTTTTTGGTGATTGCATGAACTAAATCCACTACACCAAGTCCGGTCATCACGTGACTCAGTGTAGCTTCAAAGGCGAGCATCAAATGGGCATCATATCTTCCATATGACTCATGCTTAACCTTTCGGTCTGTGTTCCGAGGCCATGTCTGTACATGCTAGGCTTGCCAAGTAAGAACCTTAGTATTCGCGTGTGTAACTGTCTTACACCCGAAATATGATCGTGGATCCAAGAACACCTGATCATCGCGTGATGTCTTGGAGCGACGAAACATAATCGGTGCATACTTAAGGGATAACACATTTTTATCTTGATATCTAAATGAGGGATCATCTTATTATGCTAATAAAACGCCAAACAAGCAATATAAGATGCAATCAAACATCACATGTTAATAAGTGAAATGATATGGTTCTTGCACTTGATCTCCATCATGTGCATCACGGTATGATCACTATCATACCTCTATGTGTAAGGCCAAGGTCTATGTAACTTATACGTTATGTGTGTTCTAAGATTATCGACTTATACTTCTACTTACAACATCACCATATCATGACACTAACCCAGCAACAATCTAAACTAGACGCCTTTAATTTATCCATTGCAAGTTTTACGTGGATTAGGGATTTAGAAGATAGAATCATTCTTACCTACAAACATGAACCACAACGAGGATAACCAAATTGCTGACAACTCGTTGCAAATTAGATATTGACTATAGTAGGAGAGACATACACCCGCTAGCCACTTATGCAAAACTAGTTGCATGTCAAGCGTGGAACAGGTCTCATGTGCGAGGACATGTAAAGTTTGTCCGGGCCGCTTCATCCCACTATGCCACCAATATACAAAGTACAACTAAGAAGCAATAAAATCATCATCATCTCCCACATACTCATATGTGTACTACCCGTGCAAAGCATCCACACATAGATCCGGCTCTGATACCACTGAAGGGTTCGTAGCATACAAAACAAAATTTTCCTACGATGGGAACAACTATGTACCAAGATCTATCTACTAGATACAAACAACGGGCGGATGTATATCCGTAGAGAACATACCCTTGAAGCCTGACAAAGCTTAACGAGTCCAAACTCGTGGTTGATGTAGACGATCTCTTGCTGATCTCAAGATCGAGAGGAAGTCCTAGTGCCGCAAACCAGCGGCACATCCGTGCTCGCACACACATCCGAGGCACCGAGCAACCTCCGCCTCCTCGCTCCAGCGATGCAGCGGAAGCACAACTCTTTCTTGCCGAAAAGCCACCGGGAACATGTATCTCGCTAGTCCGAGACCATGGGGGATAAATACTAGAGGGGGAGAGAGATCCTTCACGAGGAGGTGTGAGTGAGAGAGAGGGAGGGGGATCCTTTTATAGGGAGAGGGGGCACCCAAGGGGCCATGCGCCCAACCATGGGGCTGCCCCTCCCCTCCTTTCATTCATGTGGGTGGACACTCCACTCACACAAATGACTTTCAATTCCCTCCACTAGAAAACCCACTCAAATTCCCATTAAATTTCCACCAAATTTAATGCAAACTCTCATTAAATAAAACTCCTTTTATTTATTCAGAATTTTGTCAATTACTTTAATGACAAACATTCACATATAACCCCTTGCTAGTATTTCATTTCACATGTAAAAACACTTTCTGCAATTTCACCCGAAAACCCGTTTCGGTATCTAGTGAAATAAATTCCTGCGCTTGTTATTCTTTCCGGCATGAAACTTTTGCTTCAAATGGATGTCGGTGTCTCTTAAGTGTGTCACCCTACGGTTCGCGAATAATGCGGACATGATCGAGACCCTCTCGGATCAATAATCAGAAGTGGGATCTGGAGACCCAGTCAGTGATGACTTTCTTGTGATCGCGAGAACCTTTTACGCTAGTATCTTAATCCCTTTGTTTCGCGATATATTACATGTCCGAGATTCGACCATCGGTATCTCCATACCTAGTTTGATCTCGTTACTGACATGCACTCTTTTCTCGTTCATGTGATATAACATTCTAGTGATCAAATCATTTCCTTGCAAGCTAATCAATGTGATATCATCGAGAGGGCCCAGCGCATATCTATCCGTCACCAGGAAGAACAAATTCCACTCTCGATCCATGGGCCTCAACATAACAATTTAGTAGTTCTAAACCCATCTTTATAATCACCTGTTACGGTCTGATGTTTGATGTTATCAAGAAACTCTTCTGGTGTTAGTGATTGACATGATCTCATGGTCTAAGGATTAGGATCGCTTCGTAAGTTGTTATAGCAATATAAACTCAATGACTTTGATTGTAATGCTATACTTCGGATGAATGTTCATCACACAATTACACTAATGTTGTGACTTCGTTATTAACAACATGCAATGTCCATGATCAGGAAATCTTTGATCATCTTGTTAATCAGCGAGCTAGTTTATAAGAGAGGCATAACTAGGAACTTTCTTTTGTTTATTAAACACACATGTATTAACGTTTCCGTATTAATACAATTATAGCATGTAAAATAAACATTTATCATAAACAAGGAATACGATAATAACCACTTTATTAATACAATTATAGCATATTCCCTTCAAAACAGTCCACATGTTCCATGAACAAGAGAACGTTGTTTTCTCCCTAGTGACAACAACACATCTACAACCGAAGAGATTTCTGTCACTTCCCTTGGAAACTAGAGGCATGAACCCACTATCGAGCATAAATACTCCCTCTTGGAGTCACTAGCAACTACTTGGCCAAGATAGCTACTAACAACGGAGAGCATGCAAGATCACAAACAACACAAACATGATAGAATCATAAAGATAAAACCATTAATCAAACCAACATAATAATCTCAATATCCATCGGATTCCCGCAAACACAACATGCATGATTACAAATAGATTAGATCTTGATCATGAATGGAGCTCACAAGATCTATACATGAAAACACAAAGGAGGAGATACAACCATCTAGCTACTACATGGACCCATAGTCCAAGGTGGAACTACTCACGCATCATACCGGAGAGAAGGCCTTCGGGATGATCTCCCCTCCAGCAGGGTGCTGGGAAGAACTTCAGATCCCCCGATCTAGGGACGATGGTGGCAGCGACTATAGACGGTTTCATGGATATTTGATCGGGTTCCTAGGGTTTCTACATCGGGGGCTTCTTATAGGCGAAGTGGGAGGCCGAGGCACGGCCAGGGGTCCCACACCCCTCCCAGGCGCGGGGCAGGTCCCACCCGCGCCTAGGGTGGGTTTGGCCGCCCTGGCCGGCCTCTCCGGCTCCCCTCTGGACTTATTGTTCCCCACGGAAAGTAATTGACTTTGACGTTTGTCCCGTCCAATTCCGAGAATATTTCTTTACTAATTTTTTTGAAACCAAAATAGCAGAAAACAGGCATCTGGCACTGTTGCAACTTGTTAATAGGTTAGTACCAGAAAACATGTAAAAAGCACCTCAAAGTGTAGACAAGTAAAGCAAAGTAGATACTAAACAAGCATGGAGCATTAAAAATTATAGATACATTTCCGACGTATCAACATCCCCAAGCTTAACTCATGCTCGTCCTCGAGTAGGTAAGTGATAAAACAATAATTTTTGAGGTGACATGCACCCTCACAATAAAGATTCAACCATTTGCAAGCATTGAAAGCTGGGATCAAAGAACTCTAAACATGTGCATGAAAGATGGAGTTCTAACAATAGGACATAGTAACTATACATGCAACATGAAAGGCTACAAACAAAGATCATGAATAACATGCATTGAAAAACATTTGTTTGTTTTACATACAGAAAACATAGCATAGTGTCAATCAGCTTATCCCTCATAGAGTAGCAATATAGATGCATAGGACACCTTCAAAGTTCACAAGGGTGACTAGAAACAAATAGCACAAGAACAAGTAATATCACAATATGCATCAATCAATAAGCTTTGGAACACTTCACACACAATGACAACTATACTCTCTTAATGGTGCCTAAAGGTAGAAGGTGGAGACTCAATAGTTGTGGAAGAAAGGCCTTTTTGTAAAGGAAGCAGGGATTACAAGTTTCAAAAAGAGCTTCCAAAAATTATGGTATTTGTTAGCTTTCATCCCTCATTGCCCCTATCATAAGCATCTTGAAGTGATTAAGGTTAAAGTGGAAAAGATGGAGTATATGCTTGACCAAGTATAAGTTGGCAATCTCAAGTCCCTTGAATATGAGGGCCACACCTCATGCATACTCAACTTTGGGCACAGGTAAGTTCTTGTCATTGTAAGTATTTGCACATCATTAAGAACCGCCAATGGGGTACCCCTTGCACATGGTACATGAGCTTTCCCATAACCAAAATGACAAGGAACGCATACAATGAGCATCTTAGCGATCTTTTTATTTACCATGTGCATAGCTTTTTATTGAGGATGCTTCATAAATAGCTCATTATGGTGATGCTGCAAGTTTCCACCATGATTAGGCATGGCTTAGGCTAGCGGCCCAGGCGTTTCTCTAACACAGAATACAAACTCCATGGACTTACAAGTTCCCTCTTTATTTCACACCGGTGACATCCATAGACAAAAGATCATGATATCAACTAAGTAAAAAGTACAAGTGCAATATTGAAAACGTTCCCCATGACAACACGGTTCTGCTAATTCCAACTTATAAGTGCAAGCATATACAACAAAGTTATCAGAATGGTTCAAGTTTATTAGGGGCAAGAATATAAAGTGTGCCATCAAGTTCGTGAGGGCTTTAATCACTAAGTTTTCACATAACAATATTTTTTAATTGAAAGATAGATGAAAACAAGAATATACTTGGAATGGTGTAACACACCATGCATAGGGGTTTATAGTGGACACTTTGGAATAACTTGGTTTCTTGGGAGTTGGAGGCTTGAGTAGAACTTACTCATACATGTGGAGGCTAGCAAAAGACTGGGAGCAACCAACTAAGAGAGCATAATGGTCATAATCATGCAGAGCAACAAAGCATACTAATCAAAGCAAAGAGTGGTACAACAAGTCAAGGACTAAATGGTCATAGAGGCTAATGGTGACTTGTCATAGTCATAACATAGTGTGATCATGTGCCAAGTCAACCCAAGCAAAGCATCAAAGGAGAATACCACAATACTATGCTAAAACAACGCATAATTTCTTCAAGGCACACTAAGCAATCCCAATTGTTTGGAACAAGACATGCTACAACAATAATCACTAAGAATAAGGTCAAAACAACACCTAGCATGTCATGCTAAAGTCTAAGTCACAGTCAATGCAAGCTCCTCTTGCACTTCAAGCAAGAACTTACTACTCCTTTCCAACACCAAGCAACTTATTTGCAAAACAACACAGCGAGAACGGGGTTCCAAACTACTTAATTCAAGCAAACTAAACAACCTAAGAAAAGCAAACAAAAACTAAGACGCTCCAAGAACAACACAACTATGCATGAAACAATAAAAACGAAGTGTCTAGACAGACCTAAGCTTTTTATTGATAAAGAAGGGGATGCCTTGGGCATCCCCAAGCATTGACGCTTGTACCTCTTGGATATTTCTTGGGGTGACACCATGGTGGCATACCCAAGCTTGAGCTTTTGTCCATTCTTCATCTCATTACATCATTCTCTCTTTACACCTGGATTTTTTCCTTCATACAAAACTCCACACAATCTTCATTAGCAACATTAGTTTATTCAAAAGATATTATACCTCTTCGCAAAGCTTTGGAACAACAAGACTTTTCACTAAAAACACAAGCTACTGTAGCAACTCCTTCAAAAAGCTCAATTTCCCAAAAAGAACTCAAAAAGGAATCAATAAGAAGCAGATGCAAATAATGGCAGAAATCTGTCGAAATAGACCAGCAGGTATAAACCGATATTTTTAAACATCTTCTGTTGCTCAAATCAAAAATTATTGAACTAACGAAAGTTATCTAACATACTGTGGTATTTATTCGTAAATTTTGAGGTCAATCCGAATTACAGAGACTCCTCACGAATTTTTATGGTGGAGGATAGAAATCTGTTTGGGGACAGCAACTCCCCAAATCTTACTTCCCTCTCATTAGAGGTCATTCTTGGCACAAAAAAGCAAACAAAAAGGATAAGGAGAGGTCATTAATGAAGCAATAACTTCCAAGACTCAAGGAAACTCTTGGGTTATCTCCCAACAAGTACTTTTCTTTAACGCCTTTAAGTTAGGCACAAGAAGCAAGAAAAATCAAGTATTTTCAAATGAAGGAGCATTAACATCAATACTTGCAAAATCTTCAACTATGAAAGTTATCTCGTACAAATGGGTTTTGGAGGGTCCCTTCTCATCTCTCTTTGGTCTACTACTTTCATCAAAAATATTTTCAGGAGCAATCCAATCAAAATTCATTTCAAAGGCTTCATGCATTCCAACAAGCTTAAAGGGTATGGGTATCTTAAATTCTCCTCTAGGCTTAGTTTTATCAGAAATCCCCACAACATCTACATTTGAGCCTAGCATATTGAAACACTCAAAGACCTTTTTGGCTTCCCTAGCAACATCATGGAATTCATTTAATAAAGTTTCAAGGATGAATTCTCTCTTTTCAGCATTCTTTTCTTCTTTTAGTTTTAGGAACAAGAATTGTATGAAGGGGTTAAGGCTAACAAACCTAGCCTCCAACATATGAACTAAAGAAGCTGCAGCAATATCATAATTAGTAGCAAGTTCTGCTATATATTTAACCTCAATGTCCTCATGCTTGCTAACATGATTAAAAAATTCTTCAATATTATCTTTCCCAATTATGGAGCCACTACCTATTGCAAGATATTTCAGGGCAAACTTGGGGAACAACATGGTGAGCTAGAGCAAGGTGGCAACTAGAGTAGGAACTAATTTTTTTTGGGTTTTTGAATAAAGAAAGCAAACCAAACTAGACTAATTTTTTTGGGTTTTTCGAAAAGAGGCAAACATAACCAAGAAAAAGAAACAAAGAAAACTAAAAACAAAGTAAAGAGAAAGGAAGTGAAGGACTCCCCTTGTGAAGACGTCCTTAGCCTTCCTGGCAACAACGCCAGAAAAGCCTTGATGATGCTCGACGCGACACTTTGTTGGTAACCCCAAGCACAGGGTGTGAAGAGCAAGCAACAAGTTTTCCCTCAGTTGAGACCGAGGTTATCGAACCAAAAGGAGGAAGGAAACATCACACAGGTGTTGCAAGCAACATGGAGACCTGCACAACACAAACTCAAGACTTTGCCCCAACGAATCAGTGAGGTTGTCAAGCTCATTGGTTTGTTGTAACAAAGGATTAAACGTATGGTGTGGAAGGTAATGGTTTGCAGCAAGTAAATAAGTAATAGTGGAAGATGTATCAATGGTAAAGATTGGACCGGGGTCCATAGTTCACTAGAGGTGCCCGCTCTCCTTAGATAAACAACATGGCATGAAGGGTAAACAAATTATAGGAGGGCAATTGACAGGAACTGAGCAAGGCATAACAATGCAATTACTAGTCAAAAAGATCCTATGAGATTTGATTGGGCAATACAACAAAATACATAGACCGCCATCCAACTGCATCTATGACTAGAAGTCCACCTTCAGGTTATCATCCGAACCCCCTCCAGTATTAAGTTGCAAGCAACAGACAATTGCTTTAAGCAAAGTGTGTAAGGTAAACAGTCCACATGTTCCATGAACAAGAGACCGTTGTTTTCTCCCTAGTGGCTACAACACATCTACAACCGAAGAGATTTATGTCACTTCCCTTGGAAACTAGAGGCATGAACCCACTATCGAGCATAAATACTCCCTCTTGGAGTCACTAACAACTACTTGGCCAAGATAGCTACTAACAACAGAGAGCATGCAAGATCACAAACAACACAGACATGATAGAATCATAAAGACAAAACCATTAATCAAACCAACATAATAATCTCAATATCCATCGGATCCCCTCAAACACAACATGCATGATTACAAATAGATTAGATCTTAATCATGAACGGAGGTCACAAGATCTATACATAAAAGCACAAATGAGGAGATACAACCATCTAGCTACTACATGGACCCATAGTCCAAGGTGGAACTACTCACGCGTCATGAAGGAAATATGCCCTAGAGGCAATCATAGAGATGATTATATTTCTTATGTATACATGATTTATTGTAATCTTACTTGAATATCCATATCAGGCAACTTGTATTGATTGACAATTATGTGAACTATTTGTGAAACTCTTTACTTGTATGGTTATTTAAGATTTGTCCCTAGTTGGAGTTCATGTGAGGACACACTTAAATATTAGAATAGAACATCGATTGGTTGATGACTATGTTTCGCAAGTCATGGACATGGAGATGTCAAACCAATGATGTGGACACATGTTATGAACATGGGGTTGGACTGACCCAACTTGAGACTGGCAATTAGTTGCAGCTCTCTATCTACACATCGTGTACGTTTTGTCCTTAGACCTGAGATTGTCGCATGCACTTGAGATGTGGATTGACCTACTTTGGGGCTATCGAACGCTGCTTCGTAACAGGGTAGTTATAAAGGTAGATTTTGGGTTTGTCCTGAAGCATGCTGCAAGGCATGGTCAATCAAGATGGGATTTGCCCCTCTCTACTTGAGAGAGATATCTCTGGGCCCCTCGAGTGATCGGATCCAGAAATGCATGGCCGTGCTACATAAGGTTAAGAGTTAACCTAGTAAAGGGATTCCGAATTACGGTATCGAGAAAGAGAGGTCAGCTTGGAGCTAGACCAAATATCGTGAGGCAAAGGGAAAGACATGTACTAAACCTTGTGATGGTTCGTCCGATATGATCTTTGTATGTGTTTAGGAGTTGGCGCGTCTTGATAGAGGCCGCTACCAACTATTGATAGAATAAGTGTATTCGTGTCATGTCTACATGTATATGAACCTATAGGGTCACACACTTAAGGGGCTGGAAGCCTAATGAGGATTGGATCCGAATTAGACCAGGCTTAGGCTACTAATGGGCTGCTAATGTAGAAGCCCACCAGGGACGCCTATATAAGAGAGGGTGGGGCGAGCTGACCAGGGTAAGACCTTAGACCATTCTCCTTAGCCGCCACTCCTCACGCTTATGGTGCACGCGCGGACCTAGCAGTCCGGCATCTGACGCTTCCACCATGTACGTGTGGATACCTCGGAGGCGCTGCATCTGTAGCGTTTGGACGAGCCGCGCAAGGGGAGCTTCTCGTGGGACGAGGACAAGGAGGAGACGTGGAACGTCTGCACTGCCTCGACGCGCTTCATCGATTCCGCAACTGCGCGTCTAGTGGTAATCCCGTGATCTATGACAACAGTAATCCTGGTATACGCGGTAGAAATTTTTGATTTACAGCTAGTGTAGCCTACCCGTATCCCTACACATCATACCGGGGAGAAGGCCTCCAAGATGATCTCCCCTCTAGCAGGGTGCCGGGAAGAACTTCAGATCCCCTCGATCTAGGGACGATGGTGGCGGCGGCTATAGACGGTTTCGTGGATATTTGATCGGATGCCTAGGGTTTCTGCATCGGGGGCTTCTTATAGGCGAAGGGGGAGGCCGAGGCGGCGGCCAGGGGTCCCACACCCCTCCCAGCCGCGCGGCAGGGCCCACCCGTGCCTAGGGTGGGTCTGGCCGGCCTCTCCGGCTCCCCTCTGGACTTCTTGTTCCCCACGGAAAGTAATTGACTTTGACGTTTGTCCCGTCCAATTCTGAGAATATTTTTTTACTAACTTTTTTGAAACCAAAAACAGCAGAAAACAGGCATCTGGCACTGTTGCAACTTGTTAATAGGTTAGTACCAGAAAACATGTAATAAGCACCTCAAAGTGTAGACAAGTAAAGCAAAGTAGATACTAAACAAGCATGGGGCATAAAAAATTATTGATACATTTTCGACGTATCATTGATCAGTATTGGATCACTTTGGGAGCATCAAGTAGATCTAAATTGTTTTTGGCAAACTGAGATCTAGTCAGTAGCAACACTTTTTCAGGTTTGAAAGGAAAAGAGAAAAAGCTTACAGTTATTTTGTATTATTTATTTTCTTTCTTGATTGGCTCATAAGCTTAGTATTCTTTATTCAAGATCTTTTGTGTCTTCAAGGAAGATTGCATGTTTGGCTTTATCACTTGTAGGTTTGCTTGTTTCCATCAACTCTTTTGCTTGCTAGCCAAAAACCTGTGCCGAGAGGGATTACTTCTTATGCATCCAATTCCTTTAAACCAAAACGTGTGCCATTTGTGTCCACCATATCTACCTATTAGCATTATTGCTATTCCAAGTAAATTCTCAAGCTTCATCTATCTTTCAAATTAAAAATTATTTTGTTATGTGAAAACTAGTTAGTAAATCTCTCACGAACTTGACGGCACACCTTATTTTCTTGCCCCTAATAAACTTGATCCATTGTGTCATTAAAGTTGTATATGCTTGCATCTGTATGTTGGGATTAGCAGAACCGTGCTGTCACGGGGAACGCTTTTAACACCTGTAAATACATACCCAGTTGATATCATGCTCTTTTGTTTGTGGATATCGTCGGTGTGAAATAAAAGGGGAGCTTGTAAGTCCATGGAGTTATGTATGTGTGTTAGAGAAACGCCTAGGCCGCTAGCCTAAGCCATGCCTAATCATGGTGGAAACTTGTAGCATCACCATAATGAGCAATCTATGAAGCTTTCTCCTTATATACAAAAAAACAAAGAGACATATTGAAAAGGGGAAAGAGAGAAAAAAGCATCATTTTCCCATGGTAAATAAGAGATTGTTGAGATGCTCATTGTCTGCTTGTCTTGTCATTTTGATTCTGGGATAGCTCCTTTATCATGTGCAAGGGGTACCCCGTAGGCGGTTCTCTATGATATGCTTGTACTTACTATGACAAGAACTTGTCGGTAACTAAAGTTGAGTAGCATGAGGAGTGGCCCTCGCACTCAAGGGACATGAGATTGCCAACTTATATTTTGTCAAGCATATACTCCATCTTTGTTCACTTAACTTTAATCACCTCAAGATGCTTATGATAGGGGCAATGAAAGCTCAAAGCTAGTAAGTACCATAATCTTTTGAAAGCTCTTTATGAACTTGAAATCCCTTATTCCTTCTATGAAGGACCTTTCTTCTACTTCTAAGTTGAGTCAGTAAACCTACTTCCTATCTATCTTCGGCAAGCATTTGAGTTGTTGTGTTTCAAGCATTCATATGATGATTTATTTAATCATATTTCTTTATCTTCCTTGTTTGCACAAGACTCTTATCTAAATGAGTATTACTTTGAAAGCCATCACTGTGAAAAACCTTTTATGTTTGAGAAAAGAGTACTCCTATTGTAAACCTCTTTACAAAAGCTTTGCTTAAAAACTGTTACCAATTGTTCTCTGACCAAGAATAAAGTTTGCCAATCCCAATTATGATTTATCCTTATGCATCTTTATTGTGACTCCCATACTTGTTGCAAGCTAAGTTATACAATGGTGAGTTGCTTTCTTCTACGAGTTGTGTATTGGTAAGTGTGATGCTTCTTGTCCGTATTATTTTTATCGACACTTCACTCCATAAACCCGTGGACATGTTTACTGAGCTTAGTTTTCGCTTGGGGACAAGCAAGGTTTAAGCTTGGGGGGAGTTGATACGTCCAATTTGCATCACCATTATATATCATAATTTGCCTCTATTCATTGATATATTTCGTATTAAGAGGTGTTAGTTATGTCTTTTCATCTATTTTTTGCATGTTGGATGATTCTTGGATGATGAACTGTCGGAGTCAGGATTCTGATGGAAAAAGTAGTGTTTTGATGTAATTTCGCGAAGATCAGAAAAATACCAGAAAAACTACAGAAAATCCTATTTTCCTAGAAGACGAAGGATGCCAGAAGGGGAGGCGGAGTTGGGCCATAGGGGGCCCACACCCCTAGGCACGGGCCACCCTGTGCCGCACCTACAGGGGGTGTGGCCACCCTGGCCCACCTCTGGCTCCGCCCTCTCGCCTATATCTTCTCCTCGAAACCCAATACACGGGGAGCGACCACAGAAAGATTCCGCCGCCTCTGCGGGGCAGAAAACACCGAGAGAGAAAGATCTCTCCGGCAGACAGATTTCTACCGGGGAAATTCCTTTTCGGAGAGGGGAGATCGTCGCCATCAACACCGTCATCAAGCTAGACTTAATCGGGATCATCATCATCATCATCCATACCATCATCTCCACCAGTACCATCATCACCACTCCATCCCGCTGTAACAATTGTGTTGAATCTTGCATAGTTCTTAGGGGAAACTTTCTAGGTGTTGATTACTATTGTAGTTGATGCTTGTGAGTGGAACATTGAATTATTGTTTATGTTCAGATTGTTATCCATCATTATATCATAGCTAATCTTGATCCATATGATGTCTCGTGAGTAGTCGTTTAGTTCTTGAGAACATGAGAGAAGTCATGTTGTTAGTAGTGGATTTGTGTTGAGGTATTATTCAATGGTTTAATATTTAAGTTGTGGTGCTATTCTTCTAATGGTGTCATGTGAACGTCGACTACATTATACTTCACCATTTATGGGCCTAGAGGAATGCATTGTGTATTTGGCTACTAATTGTGGGGTTGCCGGAGTGACAGAAACCTGAACCCCGTTAGGAAACCTTTGAAGAAGGGAGTGTAGGATCTTAGAGTTTAATGTTGTAGTTAGGTTTATATCTTAATTGCTTTCCTGTAGTTGCGGATGCTTAAAAAGGGGTTTAATCACAAGTATGTATTAGTCGAAGTAAGGTCGGTACATTAGCACAGGTTCACCCACAAAATACTTATAAAACCAAAAAATATTAATCAGTTATATGAAACGAAAGCACTTGGCAGTATTCCCATGTGTCCTCGAGAATGTTTGGTCCTCATAAGTATGTCCACCGGCTTTTTCTTTGCTAAGAAAGGATTGGGCCACTTGCTGCAATTATTTGTTGTCTTTATTTACTTGCACTTTATTTACTTGCTTTATCAGAAAACCCCTAAAAATCCGTTTGCTAAGTATTTACAGAGATTTCATGCTCCATACCACTAGTCAACACCTTCTGCTCCTCGTTGGGATCGACACTACTATTTATCGAAAGTACTACGATACACTCCCTATACTTGTGGGTCATCATTCAACACCATTGTTATATCACCTTATTCTTCAATGCAACAAGGAAGAGAATAATTCAAATAAATCCTATATAGCTAAGAAGATCATTCCCACTAATATATTTCTCTTAACATGCAGCTATGACACCTCATCAATCATTCTTGAGCAATCCTTGCCCGTCATGTGTAATTAAATTGCCACCTCAGAAAAAACCCTATTAGTACCTAAGTAATTGCCCCACATAAACCGACGTTATTATTATTATTTCCAACTTAGTATATATATTATATTTTTTTGAACCTTTATACTGTAGGGGGCCTCCCATAGACCTATTAATTAAAATATGGAAACATAGGTCATACTTACAACAGAAAGAAAGAAAATATATATTATATTTTTATGGCCACATAAATGATATGCTAAAAAATTCAAGAAATAAACATATTTAAATTGTGGCCGATCAAATTTATATATCATTCAAATAACACCATCTTTGGTGATATTATCAATCTATAAGCTTCGTGACTATATGAGTGCCCCAATGTTGTAACTGAAACTTGTCAAAAAATAACATGCTACCAACATTATCTCTTGCTTTTACATTATATCAGATTAAAAGGTTAGATCACGTAGCTTAGCTTACATTTTCTGTATCTAGTTAGACCTTTGCCCGATGTTGGAATTCAAATAGGTGGTCCTTAATATTATATGTGCACCTAATACAATTTGTGTATGGTGGTAAAAATAATATTAATTGTGGGTTCAACCAAATAATTGTGAATTAATGTTCAGGTACAATTAATTATAGAACATATTACAATGACCTAGTGGTTTTTTGATAATTACATGTGTGAAGATCCATCATAGTATGTGTTATTCTAATCAATATAAGGTTCACCAAATTGATGGCTAGATGTTTGTTCTGGTTTTGAAATCATCTAGTGTGTCTCCCACTTTTTTCCTGTTCATTGTGTTTTGAATTAAGAAACATACATTTTTAATACCATCTTAGGTTCACTTATGATCTAGTGGTTGCAGTCTATTTAAAAAAAAAAGAGTCCACCAGATTCATAGACGTGTCCTGCTTTTCTTAGATGCAAAAGTGAGTTGTTCGAACACACAATAGAGTTTTTTTTTTCAGAGAACGTCTTGAGATTGGCTAGAAATAAAGTTAGTCTTTTTTATTTCCCACGCATATGGGAGTTAGACACGGACTCTAATTTAGTGTTTTTTTCTGGGAACGTCTTGGATGTGGCTTAACTTATTTCATACCCTAATTAAGATTTAAACATGCATTCTTTTTCGACATGTTTGTGTTTATAATTAAAACACCTATACTCTCCGAGTCCCCGCACAAAAATATTACTCCCGGTACTATAAACGTATGGCTATCAAATATTCAAACCGGCTCTTAGGAGCATATTCTCCTTGGGTAAACGAATTGGGTTCACTTTATATGAAAATCAGATAGCATTTAGACATATCATTTTCCATGTTATATGCGAGTACACGTGTGAAATCTATGGGCATAAAGTCCAAGTTGGGTATCATAAGTTTTAGAAAACTCCCTCCGACCCCACCGGTATCATAATTGACTTGAATTTGTCAAATTTTGAATGAACCTATATGCTAAATAGTGTCTAGATTCGTCCAAATTTTGTCAAATCTAAGTCAATTAATATGAGTCGGAGGGAGTAATAAGATTGGTGGCAGCCAAGACCACTAGTGGAAACGAGGGCTTTTGTTGATCCCGAAAATGGGCTTTAACACCGGTTCTTCTACGAACCGGTGTTAAAGGGGGGGCCGTACCAGCATGGCCTCTGCGGCATTAAAGGAGCCCCCCCTTTAACACCGGTTCGTGGCACGAACCGGTGTTAAAGGTCCCTGCACCAGTGGCCCGCGCACCCCCCCCCCTTTAACACCGGTTCGTGGCACGAACCGGTGTTAAAGGGGGGGGCTATATAAGACACCACCCCAGCCCACACACACCCCACTCTTCCATTCTTTCACATTTTGGAGCCTAGCAAGAGGGTGTGAAGAGTGCTAGTTTGTGTTTTTTTCATATGCACTAGAGGTGTTCGGTGAAATGCCCGAGAGCTCAAAATAAGCTTTCTTGTTGCTCTTTCCGTCTCGGTCGAGGTCGGCAACTATAGTTTCATGTGTCATTGATGTACTATATATATAAATGGTCATCTCCCTATTATTTTTTGATATATACTACATATTAATGCAGATGAATCGGCAATGGATGTACGGTGACCGCCGCACTTCCGAGTACATTACGGGCCTCCAAAATTTCATCGTTGTGGCTAATGCAAACCGTGGTCACAATGGTTTTATGTGCTGTCTGTGTGTTCACTGTCAGAACAAGAAAGACTACTCAAATACCAGAACCATTCACGCCCACCTGCTTCGATCCGGTTTCATGCCCAGCTATAATTGTTGGACCAAGCACGGAGAAAAAGGGGTTGTGATGGAAGACAACGAAGAAGAAGAGGATGATGAAAACTATCATAATATGTATCCTGAATATGATGATAATGCAACGGAGGTAGATAATGAAGATCAAGAGGGAGCAGATGGGCCCGCTGATGACGATCTTGGTCGGGCCATTACTGATGCAAAGGAAGAATGTGAAACTGAAAAGGAGAAGGAGAAGCTGGAGCAGATGTTAAAGGATCACAAAACATTGTTGTATCCAACTTGCGAAGATGGCCACAAAAAGCTAGGTGCCACACTGGATTTGCTGCAATGGAAGGCAGAGAATGGTGTGACTGACAACGCATTTTCAAAGTTGTTGGTAAAAATGAAGAATCTTCTTCCAAGAAATAATGAGTTGCCTGACAGTACATACCAAGCAAAGAAGGTTGTCTGCCCTCTAGGATTAGACGTGCAGAAGATACATGCCTGCATTAATGACTGCATCCTCTACCGCGGTGAGAAGTACGAGAATTTAGATGCATGCCCGGTATGCACTGCACTGCGGTATAAGATCAGACAAGACGATCCTGGCGATGTTGAGGGCGAGGCCCCTAGGAAGAAGGTTCCCGCCAAGGTTATGTGGTATGCTCCTATAATACCACGGTTAAAACGTCTCTTCAGAAATAAAGAGCATGCCAAGTTGTTGCGATGGCACATGGAAGACCGTAAGAAAGACGCGATGTTGAGACACCCCGCTGATGGGTCACAGTGGAGAAAAGTCGAGCGAGAGTACCCGGACTTCGCACGTGACGCAAGGAACTTAAGGTTTGGTCTAAGTACAGACGGCATGAATCCTTTTGGTGAGCAGAGCTGCAGTCACAGCACCTGGCCTGTGACCCTATGTATCTATAACCTTCCTCCTTGGTTGTGTATGAAGAGGAAGTTCATTATGATGCCAGTGCTCATCCAAGGCCCGATGCAACCCGGCAACGACATTGATGTGTACCTAAGGCCATTAGTTGAAGAACTTTTACAGCTGTGGGCCAAACCAGGTGTACGTATGTGGGATGAGCACAAAGGGGAGCCATTTGACCTACGAGCATTGCTTTTCGTAACCATCAATGATTGGCCTGCTCTTAGTAACATTTCAGGGCAGACAAACAAGGGATACAATGCATGCACACACTGTTTAGATGATACTGAAAGTGTATATTTGGATAAATGTAAGAAGGTTGTGTACCTAGGGTATTGCCGATTTCTTCCAAACCTGCATCCAGTAAGAAAGAAAGGCAAGCATTTCAAACGTCTGGCAGAACCCCGGAGGAAGCCTGTCCTCCGTACCGGTGAGGAGGTATTTGGTATGGTCAAGGACCTAGAAGTAATCTTTGGAAAAGGTCCTGGCAGTCTATCTGTTCTGAATGACGATGCCGGACACGCGCCCATGTGGAAGAAGCAATCTATATTTTGGGACCTACCCTATTGGAAAGTCTTAGAGGTCCGCTCTTCAATCGACGTGATGCCGTGACGAAGAATGTTTGTGTGAACCTGCTAGGCTTTCTAGGAGTGTATGGGAAGACAAAAGATACACCGGAAGCACGACAGGACCAGCAACGTCTGAAGGCCCCTGAAGAGCCTATGCATCCTGAGAACGAGAAGGGTAAACAATGCCACTTAACTCCTGCCAGCTACGCTCTTACCAAAGCAGAGAAGGAAATCTTTTTTGAATGTCTGAGAAGTATCAAGGTCCCGTCTGGCTTCTCGTCGAATATAAAGGGAATAATAAATATGGCAGAGAAAAAATTCCAAAACCTGAAGTCTCATGACTGCCACGTGATTATGACACAATTGCTTCCGATTGCATTGAGGGGGATTCTACCTGAAAATGTTCGAGTACCCATTGTGAAGCTATGTGCATTCCTCAATGCAATATCTCAGAAGGTAATCGATCCAGAAATCCTACCAGGGTTACAAACAGATGTGGCCCAATGTCTTGTCAGCTTTGAGTTGGTGTTCCCACCATCCTTCTTCAATATTATGACGCATCTCCTGGTTCACCTAGTAGAAGAGATTGTCATTCTCGGTCCTGTATTTCTACACAATATGTTCCCCTTTGAGAGGTACATGGGAGTCTTAAAGAAATATGTTCATAACCGTGCTAGGCCAGAAGGAAGCATCTCCAAGGGCTATGTAACAGAGGAGGTCATTGAGTTCTGTGTTGATTTTATTCCTGACCTTAAGGCGATTGGTGTTCCAGAATCACGACATGAGGGGAGACTGCATGGAAAAGGCACCCTAGGATGTAAAGCAATGATATGTAGGGACGGGCATTCTCTCAATCAAGCACACTACACGGTTTTACAAAGATCTATCTTGGTTGCCCCGTATATCAATGAACACAAGAATTTAATACGCCTCAAACACCTGGGGCAGTCTGATGAATGGATTATAAGTGAACACATGGCGAGTTTTGGCGGCTGGCTGCAAAGACTTCTCACGAATAACACCACTGTTGGGGATCAGCTGTACTTGTTGGCCAGGACACCGTCTTCGACTGTATGTACTTTCCAAGGGTACGAGATAAATGGGAATACATTTTACACGATAGGCCAAGATAAAAAGAGCACCAACCAAAACAGTGGTGTCCGCTTCGATGCAGCAGAAGACAATGGGCAAAAGACCACGTATTATGGGTTCATAGAGGAGATATGGGAACTTGACTATGGACCTAATTTTAAGGTCCCCTTGTTTCGATGCAAATGGGTCAAGCTAACAGGAGGAGGAGTTGAGGTAGACAAGAAGTACGGAATGACAACGGTGGATCTCAACAATCTTATGAAGAACTTAGACGAACCATTCGTCCTAGCCAATGATGTGGCTCAGGTTTTCTATGTGAAGGACATGTCCTCCAGACCAAAAAAAAGAAAAAATATGCAAACGAATACATCATATGATGAGCCAAAGCGTCACATAGTTCTTTCAGGGAAAAGAAACATCGTGGGAATCGAGGACAAGACAGACATGTCAGAAGATTATAATAAGTTTGATGAAATTTTGCCCTTCACAGTGAAAACTGACCCAAGCATTCCGTTAAGTAAAGAAGATGCTCCATGGTTACGTCTGAAGCGATCATAAGGAAGGGCATATGCCAAGAAGTTCATGCTCATATTATGTAACTCTAGTTCATGTTTTTAATATTAATACATGTCTTGAGTGTTAGTCATGTTTTGTGGATGGACCGGGACTATGAGAAGAAGTTGTCCCGATTCGTACTTACCATTAAGATCTGATCTCCAAACGCGCGCGGTCACATATTAGGGAGTGCCTCTATGACCAGTTTCTTGGAGATGCCGGAGGACTAGGCTCCGTCGGCATCTCCCTGAAACTGGCCGTAGTGGTGTCCCTGCTCTCGAAAACCATCTTGCAGCTTTGTAACTTCTCTAACTAGATCAATACACCAGGGAGCTAACTAATTTCACATATTAGGGAGTGCCTCTATGACCAGTTTCTCGGAGATGCCGGAGGACTGGGCTCCGTCGGCATCTCCCTGAAACTGGCCGTAGTGGTGTCCCTGCCTCAAACTGGCTGGAGGACTGGACTCACAAGGATGCCTATTTATAGTACAAGCAGCTCGACATAGTGTTGACACTTACAAAATAATGTCGACACTCACCCCTATTATTAGTCCCGGTTGGTGTCTCCAACCGGGACTAAAGGTTCATCTTTAGTCCCGGTTGATGACACCATCCGGGACAAGGTACACGCTGCACGACATAATGTCGACATGCACTCACCCCTATTATTAGTGCTGACTCGTGTTTTGTCCCGGTTGGTGTCTCCAACCGGGACTAAAGGTTCATCTTTAGTCCCGGTTGGTGTCTCCAACCGGGACTAAAGGTTCATCCCGCCATTTTTTCCCGCCATTTTTCTTCCCGCCAGTTCTTCCCGCCATTTTTCTTCCCGCCATTTTTCTTCCCGCCAGTTCTTCCCTCCAGTTCTTCCCGCTAGTTCACTATATATATATGTAGGGGGTTGGCCTCCATTGTCATTGCACATCTCTAGACTCATATCTGCAACCTCATCACTCTTTCCCATGGCTTCCACCGTAGCACTAACCCCCAGGGAGGCGGAGGCGCTTTGCGCCTCGAACTACCCCTGCCCGCCGGGCTACTGTGTCCCCGTCGGCTGGATGCTGAGCGTCGGAGGCGTGCCGGTTCCTCCTGTCCCTCTAGGTGTGGCGCGCCGGATGGCCATCACGAACCACTACTACTTCGAGCTCACGCCGGAGTAGCGGAGGAATCGCAGATGGCATCCCGACTATTTCCCTACTTGGGAAGCCTTCTTCGTGGATCGGCATGAGAGGGCGCTCGCCAGGCACGAGGAGGACGGCCCAACTCCTCCTAACTTCAACGAGGCCGGCCGTCGGCTATGGTGGCGCGGTCGGACTCTCCAGAGCGTCATGGCCTATGACACTGCCGCCGACTCTAACCCCCGTCTGCGCTACCCTCAAGTCCAGCCCACGCGCTACCCTCAAGTCCAGCCCACGCGTACTCTCCAGAGGTTCAATTACGGCGACCCCGACGACGACAGCAATGATGGCGGCGACGAGTACGAAGACTACAGTGGCGAGTATTACAGGTGTAGGCAGGAGCATGACTGAATCACTCCAACATTCCGAAACAAGTTCGGCCGATTGTTACTTAATCTGGCCATGTATCTTAATTTTCAGTTCTTTTATGTATCTTAATTTTCAGTTCCAGTTCGGCCGATTGTTACTTAATCTGGCCATGTATCTTAATTTTCAGTTCTTTTATGTATCTTAATTTTCAGTTCTTTTATGTATCTTAATTTTCAGTTCCAGTTCGGCTTTATGTAACTGTCTCAAAATGACCTATCTCATTCGAGGTTTCTTGGCTTTCGGGTCAAATGACCAATGTTATGGCTAGAATCAAGGCATAGTTTGCAAGAGGAGTTTTCCTTTTTATCGCACCAAAAAGGCATTTTCCATTTTCCGAGCATAAAAAATGGATGGTTTTGTGAAGCAACCACCAAATGGCTAATTCAAAAAACCACCAACACATTGATCAAAAAACAATGCAAGTTGAGAGAGGCTTGGTGAGATTCAAGTGTATACAAAAGATGCGACATTTAAATATCCAATCAATTCAAAAATGTTAATACAAAAGATGCGGCATTAAAATATGATTTGATCTAATAAAAATCATTTACATGAATGGATAGATATTATTTTTCTGAAAATTATGATATATTATTCATATTTTTCTGAGTTGAAATGAAAAAGATATGAATTTTCTAAATTCATATCATATTTTTTGAATTAAAAAAGCCCCTTTAATGCATGAAATAAGTGTTTTAATTATTTTAAAAAAATTCATGTAAAGTAAATATAAAATGATTTACATGAATGGATAGATATTATTTTTCTGAAAATTATGATATATTATTCATATTTTTCTGAGTTGAAATGAAAAAGATATGAATTTTCTAAATTCATATCATATTTTTTGAATTAAAAAAGCCCCTTTAATGCATGAAATAAATGCCCCCCCCTTTAACACTGGTTCTAGACAGGAACCGGTGTTAAAGGGGGGGCATTTATTTCGTTTCCCGCGCGCACCCCCCCCCCCCCCTTTAACACCGGTTCGTGGTAGGAACCGGTGTTGAAGGGGGGGGTAATAAATACGCGCGCAAACGAATTCCCCCCCCCCCCCCTTTAACACCGGTTCCTGCCACGAACCGGTGTTAAAGGGGGGGTATTAAATGCGCCCCTTCGCTCCTTTCTTCCCCCCAGAGCCAGATCGCGCCACCGCCGCCAGAGCCCGAACCCCTCGCCGTCGTCCTCGCCACCACCAAAGCCGACGACCGCCACCGCCTCGCCGTCCTCGCGCGCCACCGAAGCCGACGACCGCCACCCCTCGTCGTCCTCGCGCGCCACCGAAGCCGACGACCGCCACCGCCTCTGTCCGGCCGCCTCTGTCCGGCCGCCGTTGCAGCTGCCCGACGCCGACGCCGTGGTGAGCATGCTCTGTTTCCTCCCCTTCTCTGTTTTGTCGCCGGCGCCCTCCTTTGCAGGCTGCTCTGCCACGTCGCCGTTGTCGCTCTGCCACGTCGCCGGCCGCCTCTGTCCGGCCGCCGTTGCAGCTGCCCGTCGTCGCCGTGCTCACCCCCGTGCTCGCCCGTGCTCGCCCCCGAGCAGTTCCTCGCCGGAGCCGGTAGCTCGCGTCATCAGGTGTGGCGGGCAGGAGCGGCTACGCGAGCGCGTCCACAGATTGGGGCCAATGACAGGGAAGTGGAGGGGATGGGTCAGGGAGGCGGATTCGTCGGGGAGGCCCAGGGCCCAGGCGCGGTACGGGGACGGCCTCCCCTCTCGGCTGCGGGGGCGGCCTAGGTGGAGTGCAAGCTCCGGTGGTGGCCATGGGGTGCGAGCTCGCGATGCGGCCTAGGTGGGGTGCGAGCTCCGATGTGGCATCCCCCCTCCTGGCCTAGGTCAGCGCTGATGAACGTGGAGTTCGCCCTGGCCAGCATGCTCTGCGGCTTCGATTGGGCCACGCCTAAACGCCGACGCCTAAACGCCGACGCCTCGGAACGATATAAACACAGTTCTTTGCATAAT
Organism: Avena sativa; assembly: GCA_916181665.1. Classification (NCBI taxonomy): domain Eukaryota; kingdom Viridiplantae; phylum Streptophyta; class Magnoliopsida; order Poales; family Poaceae; genus Avena; species Avena sativa. Next base: position 413,595,508 of record OV702282.1, read on the forward strand.
ATATTGACCCTCGGAACGATTCCAGGGTGCCAAAGATGGGCGAGATGAACGTAGTGACATCGACCCCCGACGATCTAAACCTTGCACATGTGAATTAGAAGCATGTGGAGTAAAAATAAAATAGCTTATAGCAAAGATATTATAATAGGCCACGCCTAAACCCTAACTGACCACCTCGCTCTCTTCCCCGTGCAGGAGCGTCTCGCCGCCGCCGCTTCGGATCTCATAGGCCACGCCTAAACACCGACGCCGCCCGCCGCCCGACGAGCCCGCCGCTAGCACCGCCGCCCGACGAGACCGCCGCATCCGCCCGATGAGCACCGCCGCCCGACGAGAACAACGTCACCCCACCGGTGAGCGCCACGTGTCTGCCACGTGTATGATTGCTGACTCATCCTGATTAAAACTTGTTTGCTCGATAAATTGTACTACATGCATAGATTAAAACTTGTATACAAATTGGACCTCTGACTCATTTGTGTATTTATTTGTGTATTTTGGTATGAATAATATGTATATTTGTGTATGAATCCAAGTCCACTTGAATGTTTACACTCTTACTCTAGATAATATTATTGTTTTAGAAACTATGGATCCACTTAGTAGAAACCTTGAAGAAGAAGAAATAATGGAGAACATTATTGATGAGGACACCTCACAATATCTGAACTTGGAGGGACATGACGACGACAGCTCAAGTACTAGTCATGGAGAAGATGAAGACTCCGGTGAACGCAATTTAATGGTTACAAAGTCCGGCGAGGTATATGCATTGATTAAGCCTCAGCTGACTTCCACCAACAATCTTCTTCTACATGTATTAATTAACGCTTCTTTCTTCTTTTAGCCCTCTGGATCGACCAGCCAGCAACCATCTTCTTCTACGAAAAAGAGCAAGCGAGGCGCGAGCCAGCGGTTGAAAGATCGTGCAAAGTTCACGATCGAAGCAGCCCGTGTTGATGGCAGGCCGATGGAGCCCAAGAAGGCCGCAGACAAATTTGTACGTCAGGCTGGAGTTCTTGTTAGGGACCAAATCCCAATCATAATTGAAAATTGGAATAAGCCAAAGAAGGGCGACGGTACCTTTGTCGATGACAGATCCAAAGAAACGCTTTGGAATTCGTTGTTGGTAAATTTCACCCTTCCGCAAGAGGAGGATGAAAACAACCCGGTTATAAAGAAAAAGGTCAAAGAGTGGACTCTAAAGAAGATGGCTGAGGCTTTCCACAACTGGAAGACAAAATTGAACAAATTTGTCAAATCTAGCGAGACTCCAGATTTCGAAGACGCATATTATGCGAAGATAAGACCTCACTGGCCCGAATTTGAGACATATAAAAAAAGTGCTATAGCTAAAAAGAGGTCAGAAACCAATACGCTTAATGCCCTGAAGAAGGAATATCACCAGAGGACGGGGTCAGGTGGCTACATATCTCAGAGGCCTAAGTGGGAGAAAGCTGAGAGGGCCCTGCGCGAGAGAGGGATCACACCCCAGACAGATGGGTGGGACCTACGTGCAAAGACTTGGTTCTACGGAATCGGGACAAGGTTGGACCCAGAAACAGGATTGTGTATCTTCCCAACCATCCTTGCCAAACCCGTCACTGAACTCATCACGGCATACGAGGAAACATCCGCCAGGACCTTCCATCCCGACAGAGAGAATGACCAGCTCACACGCGCCATCGGTAAAAAAGAACACCCTGGACATGCACGAGGCACAGAGGGTATGACATGGAAGGATGGGTTTGCCGACTGGAGCGACTCTTACAGATGGCGCGGCAGAAAAGAAAAAGAGCGTACAGAGCGGATGACACAGATAGAACATGCACTTGCGGCGCTGCAGGCGCAAGTGAATGCACAACAGAGCCATCAAGCTACCGGCCCATCTCAGCGGCACGAAGAGCCTGCATTGGAAGCTGCCCGCGGCCCAGACTCTGCGCGGAAAAGCAGTGTGGCTTCCACGGAGAACGTGCAGCCCACGCTTGAAATGACGGGTCCTCGATACCCCGTTGATGAGATCACGGAGAGCGAACACGCTGAGCTGCATGTGAGATTAATGGGCTTATCCATTAAGGTGGCTGTCGGCTATGCCTTACCTCCTGTAGCTGGTGGAACTTACCACTGCCGACCGATTCCAGATGGCTATGCTATTGTCGGGGTGGATGAGGTTGTGAAGGAATATGAGGAAGCACAGCTTGACCATGCTACAGGTGAAGGGGAAACTCAACTCAAATTTGCAGTGAAAACAACCATTCTTTGGAAGAAGGAACACATTGTGCTTCCAAATTGGAGGTCACTGGCACCCCCGCCGTCTCCACAGCGTCAGCAGTCTGAGCCGCTTCAGCTATCTCCTACGCGGCAGCCATCTCCGGCCCGTCAGCCATCTCCTGCGCGGCAGCCATCTCCGGCCCGTCAGCCATCTCCTGCGCGGCAGCCATCTCCGGCCCGTCAGCCATCTCCGGTGCTTCAGCCATCTCCTCAGCGTAAGCGGAAGAGCACTGCCACGAGGAGCATCAGTAGCACTGCCACAAAGAAATCTGCAGGAAACCGTACGCCAAAGAGTTCAAAAAACTACGTCCCGCAGCCTTCCGCCAAGCCATTGCCGGTTTTACCGTGGAATCGCAGCGACGAGGAGACCAATAGGATCTCGGGATAACAGGTCAAGAAATTCTTTGCACCTAGACGGGTCGAGCCAAAGGAGAAAATAGATCCGGCGGTGGTGGAGAAGTTTTACAAAAATCTTTTGAAACCTGAAACCCCACTTGTGCCGGACTACGAGCGCCAGATTTTGAAGGCGGATGCAAGGCGCCGTAGGGAGACTGAAAGTAGCAGTCGTGAGGCACCCTAGAAAACAGTTCCCATGCTCGGAGAGCAAGAAAACCAATCATGCGCCACGCTCCAAATGTTTGACAAACGGGACGCTCCTCCCGTAGATGATTACGAGGCAGAGCTACAAAGAAAGGCCAATGAGATGGGGATGACTTACATTGCATACTTGAACGTCATGGGAGACAACTTGCCCAAATGCGATGTCAACCCCATACAGCCATGGAAGTATGGGAAGAATCTAGTCAAGAAAGAGGAGCTCAAGAATCTACCAACAAAGATGCGAAAATTGCACAAGTGGTACCTTCATTTCTGCAAGACGAGAAAAGAAGAATGGATCACGGCGCATATAAGAGATCAGATTTTCTTGTGCGGAGACGACGCGATCGACTTCAACATTCAAGACTTGCATTTTCTATTCAATCAGAAGGAACTCGACAAATCTGCCATCAGCCTTTATTGTGTGTAAGTACTATTTCTGTAATTTTTATCTCATCTCATTCACTTCATTAATTGCATGTATATATATATGCTCACCATATATGTATATACTATTATGCAGGAAAAAGGTTGTGGAATGCATGAAAGGAGGCCCTTTTGACATTGGGTTCGTTGACCCAAATAGAGTTCATGAAGAAGTGGTAAGAACCAGACCCGGGCAAACAGAAGATTACTTGCTAAAGTCTTTACTGAGACAACAAACCAAAAGAGAAATACTATTGCCTTACAACTTCTCGTGAGTACTGTTACCCTCTCTCTTGTACACATTCTGTTTCGGCTTACTCGATGTTAAGTGTAACTGATGATGAGTTATGCGTGCGTAGGTTCCACTTTATTCTGCTAGTCATTCAACCCGACTCAGGAAAAGTCCTTGTCATGGACTCGTTATGAAAAGAAAAAGAGATATGGGCAGACTTTAGAGAGATGCTCCAGAGGTAATTTCAATCATATTATCGCACTAGATCGGCAACTTTCGTGACAACAAGTAATTAATTACTCCTTTATCCATTTTATTTGCCGGACAGGGTTTGGAAAAGGTTCACGGGCAGGGCCGTGGGTGAATGGTCAGAAGAACTAAAATTTGTAGACCAAAATGTAAGTAATACTAGCTAGCTTCCAATTCCATTATATCATGCTTTATTGATTATTATTTTGATTGAACTCTCTATTCTCGTAAAGTGCGCGCATCAGGGATACGGCAATAACTTATGTGGGTACTATGTTTGCGAGTTCATTCGCAACACGATATGTGCGACGGGCCAAGCCGCACTAGAACAACTTAGAGTAAGTAAACAAAGTCCACAACATTATTTTATTACCATCAATTGTGTTGAGTTTTATTCTTATATATATATTGACGACCCATTCTTCATATATATTCAGATCGAACGGATGCGGGACCAACTCCTACCATTTGAACGCATACGAGCCATTCAAGAGGAATTGGCGGGGTTCATACTTGATGAGGTCGTCACGCCTGGCGGAGAACTCTTTAGATATCCACCAAAATGAACGATGACGATGTATGTGCCGATGACGATGTATGTGCCGATGACGATGTTTGTGTATAATAATAGTTGCTTAATTATTCATGTACTCGTATGTACCGATGACGATTTATGTGTATACCGCTCCCGATCGATTCCCCCTCGCTCCCTCCGCCTCCAGCAGAAATACGCCCAGAACGGGGCAGAGGCAGAAGTCTGCCGCGGCAGAGATTTAGGCCGTTTTCCTGCCGCGGCAGAGTTCTGCCGCGGCAGGAAAACGGCCTAAATCTCTGCCGCGGCAGAAGAACCTTTAACACCGGTTCCAGATACGAACCGGTGTTAAAGGGGGGGCCTGAGGCCTGCGGCAGCCCCACGTGCGCCACCCTTTAACACCGGTTCGTATAAGAACCGGTGTTAAAGGCCCCCCCCCCTCTAACACCGAACCCTCAACAGCGGTTGGGGAACCGCTGTTAGAGGGCCCTCCCAACCGGAGTTAAAGGGGGGGCTCTGCACAAGTGGACCCCACCGGTTATTTGGATTAACATTACTGCCAAAAACCTTTTTATCGTGCATATTTTTTTTGACTAGATCGTGCATATTATTCTCACGCAATGGTTCTGATGTCTGTCTAAGGGGTGCATGCTTAGTCTGAAAAATACCGACCGATAAGGACAAATTTCTTAATATTACTGCATGGCACATGTTCAAAGAAAAAAAGGCTGCTGACATCATCGAATACTCACGTGTAGCTGCACGGTTCTCTCCCGACCCCTCTCTTCCTTGTTCTCTCAGCCCGTGTTGCCGGGCCCTCCTGGAGCTCTCTCCGCCGGCGCCGCCGGTGTGAGGGGGCGAAGGGGGGGGGTAGTTAGGTTAGGTAGGTGTTATGGCCATGTGTCGGTAATGGGCTATATGCCCGTTGTGGAGGGCGGTGCCGGTGTCTTCTGCAGCCAGATCTGGCGTCTCCTAGGGCTCCTTGTCGGTGCTTCTCCTATCTTCGGTGGATGGGCGACGGCGACGGTGAGCTTCGCCTCCTCTAATAAAGATTCCTTGGTTGCTGCGGTTCTTTGTCGATGCCAAGTTTGGTGCCCTTCTCTGGCCGGCCGTGGTGGCGGGGGGAGCGAGGCTGTTCTTGCTGTTCGACTGAAGGGAGGTGCAACCTCGAGTTACTCCGCGGCGCAGGGGAGCGGCGCCAGGAGGTCTCTTCTCATCCCCTCTCTCCTGGCTTCAGTGGATGAAGCATGTGTGGCGAGGGGAGGTGTTGGAGGCTCGTTCATAACGCTCTGTTGGTCTTCTGCTTCGCCTTCGACTGCTGCTTCTTCGCCTCTCCGTTGGTCGGCCGTGGTGGCGAGGAACGGGGTGGGGAGTAAGCTGCAGCTGTCGATGTTCCAGAAGATGATTGAAGTTGTGCCTATTAGAGCTTATTCACAGTGGCTCTCTGGCAGTGATTCTACGGGGCCATTGCCTGTTCTGGCCAAAGGGCGACCGAGGGTCCAAACCTCCATTGGAGGCCCTGCTCGAAGCTTGAAGTCAGAGCTCGACGACTTGGCACTGACAAGTGGTTCGTCCCCGTCGCTGCCAAGAAGGCCGGCGGCTAGCTTCTTCTCCGGTTCGGTAGGCGTAACGAGCGAGAGTCCTCGACCTCGCTTGCTTGGCCGGAGGTCGCCGGAGATCGGTGGTGGAGGCGCCTAGGGTCCTGGTTGCGTTTTTATCTTTAGTCCCGAGGTGTCTGTTGTAATTTGGAAGCCCTTTTTTTTTCTTCTAGCCTGGCTAGAGTGCTTTGTGCATTAAGGGGTTTCCTCTGTTACTGTACCTGCCATGTTTAATTTGCAGTTTCCTGGATCGTAATGACCCTTTTAAGTGTTAAAAAAAAAGACATCATCGATTACTCAATAATGTATGTGCGATGCAGGCCGGCAACTATTCTCCACGATAAAAAAAAAGTACTCCCTCCGACCCATATTAGTTGACTTGGATTTGTCTAGATTTGAATAAATCTAGACACTTATATAGGTTCATCCAAATTTTGACAAATCCAAGTTAACTAATATGAGTCTGAGGGAGTATTACTTTTGTATCGAATGCACATAATCCGTTTAGATGAACCGTGCGGCTGTTTTTTCTTTTTTTGACACGTAAAAGGTTGTTAGACACGGACTCAGAAATAAGTTATGTGATTTCTCGGTAAATCCTAACCGTAAATTATAGATTAAAAGCTAAAATAATTAAGTATCAACATAGTGTTTTATAAAATATCTTTATATTACTTTTAGTATATAATAGATAATAGATTAATTTTACGCCCCGACTGCTTCGTTGCGGCAGGCGGCCCTATCGTCTTCTCCACAGCATCCATGCATCGTCCATTGAACACTCGACCTTTATCTCAAAAAAAAAAGACACACTCGACCTGTAAAGCTGTAATTGCCGAGGCAAACGAACGGGCAGGTGACTCTTTATTCTCCACTATGCCCGCCACTTTCGCACCACACCCTTACACGCTTCTACATTTTTTTCTGCCTCTCCCAGTCCTTGCACGGCATTTGCCCCCTTCTTAGGGCATCTTCACTCAGCTACCGGGACGCCGAAAATCAGGTCCAGTCGTGTATCTAGGAACCTATTTTTGATGGATTTAGACCAACTTTGGTCCGGACTATCCAGGCCGAACCTAGGTTTCCGTTACGTCCTGGGAACGCTGGACGCAACAAATTAGCCGAGTGGACCAGCCTGTCAACGACAGAAGCCGAGTCGTCGTCATCCTTCCCGCCGTTTCTATTTTCCCGCCCTCGCCACCAAACTCGGCTTATAAAAGCGTACATCTCGTCGTCTTTCTTCATAGTCTCTCACACCACTCCCAACTCCGGCGAACTCCGGACGCTCACACCTTTCTTCCTCCTCAACTCCGTCGAAAAGCCATAGCCGAGAGATTCCCGGCCGACGCATGATGCAGCCGTGGGAAGCCCGGCTGCTCCACGAGGCGGGCTATACGGCGCCGCCGGACACTCGTGTCCCCTTCGCCTGGCAACTCAGCGTTGGTGGGATCCCTATTCCGCCGGTGCCGGCCGACGAGGATGTAACACCCTCAGAATCGGACCTATGCAAGTTTTAGCGAAACCCGCCAAACCCGCATAGAAACGATTCAAAGGTGCCCACCAGGCACTTTCGTGCGGATGGAAAACGAAGTAATAACATTACACAACAGTCCTCGATGGGACCCACAGAACAGATATATATGTACAACAGCGACTCAATGAGTCAAGAATACATATATAATATACAAAGATCCAAATCACCGGTAAAACGATACAGCGTCCGGCTACGGACAAGATGCAAATGGGGCTAAGAGCCCTGAAGAATAACCAATGGCGTCCATAACCCTGCCCAGGCCAAGCCGGAAGGGTAACCCTGCTAACGACGTCGATCTCAAAACCTGCTTAAACAAAAGGGGTGCCGACAAAGGGCAAAGGAAAAGAGGAGCGTCAGTACTGAGGCCAGTACACGGCGAGACTAGAATTCGGCGGTCCTCGCCTACATAGATATGGTGGACTGAAGCGGCATCACGCACTAAACACCCTATAGAGACTCGATACAACTGGCGGCTATCAGAGAGGGGTAAGGAAGACCTATCCGGATCCAACCTGAATCCTACACCAAACAATCCCATCCTGGTATTTCCCCCTCGAGACCAATCGAGGAAGTCCACCGAGGAACTCACACAGTTGGCAGTTTTATTTATTCAGTTATTGTTGCAGCAATTACTAGTCAGGTATAGATAATCATCCTGATAAAATAAGCAGTGGGCCGTTTTAGTTAACCATTCCGTTGTAGTTGCGACACTTACTAGTCAGATACAATTAGCATGAGATAACCCAAAACCCAGCAGTTGTTGGTACTTTTATTTAGCCATTCCGTTATAGTTGCAATATTTACTAGTCAGGTACAATGGTCGCAAGCGTCATCCCAAAACAGGCAATTGTTGGCAGTATTATTTAGCCATTCCATTATAGTGAAGCTGCTTACTAGTCATTATAAAGTCAAATTTATAGCACTACTTTAGTTATAGTTGTCTATGATCGAGATACTGTGCTCCAAGTCGTCCATAACCGCGGACACGGCTTTCAGAAAGTTTTAACCCGACCGGGGTGCACAAATAGCAACACACACACGATCAACCTCGGAAAAACCAAATCAAAACCCAACGAGGCTTTCACGACAAAGCAATCACAGGATTCAGAAATATTTCAGGGGGCCACCCCATTGAGTAGACCCGCAACGAAGTAAGCTAGCTCCGAGACGGACTCAAGGTTTGCGTCAATGGCTGTAAACGACTAGGAACCCAAAACTGGGATTGTCGATACCGCGAAAACATTCCGCTTACCTAAAAAGTACAGTGTGCTCCTCGCACAATCGTAAATAAAGCAGTAAAGCATGGCATAAGTACAGGATCGTAAATAAAACCTCAAACTAGTTTGTGGCCCCAAGAAATAAGACTGAATCAAGCTCTGGCTAAGGGGGGCCCATAATTCCCCGTATGTGGATAGCGCGATAAATCAAGGAACAGGTATCAAGCACTCGGGGTCCTACGGGACACAAGTGGGTGGTCGGAAACCAAATATTATCTATCACCCACCGATGCCTCTGCTTACTTACTTCAATTTTAGTTGTTAAACAGGAATTAAAGTGAACGAAAAGTAAAACCATGATCATCTCCAACATCAACATGCGGCCATACACCAACAACTGTGGCACTTGACGACACGCAACAGCACTTGAGCAAGCGACTACGACGCGCAAGTCCAACTATCTACCAAACAACAGGTAATAGGAGGTGGCCATGGCAATATAGGGCTGCAAGGGATATCACGGGTACGAAAACTAGAGCAACGCAACACAGATAGCAATAGATCAACAGGAGGGAATAAATACTATAAAAGTAAGATAGGTAGAAAGGGGGAGGTGCTCGCCTGGAAACATTGTCGAAGGTTCAACCGAAGATCGGGGCGAAGCTCACATCAACTCAACGGCCTTATCCGCGAAGAAGCAAAACACTAGAATAAACACCGGATGCAATATTTAAGATTACGGCAGAAGATCGGCATGATGCATGTATGATGTATGGCATGGCAACGGTGCGATGCAATTAGGTTATATTAAGCGGAACCGGGGTCCCGACAAATATTCAAGTGGTTCCAGTTGTTTAGCTACCCTGCATTTTAATTGTTGTTTAACAAGGCAGAATATATCACCGGTTCGCTACACAAGTTTAAATGAGGCCGATATGAGACTGGATTTGCCCGCATATGGGCCTCATATTTAATTAGAGGTGAATCGGCATAAGGCCCCCAAACCACAAGACAATATGCATGCATGAACAGTTAATATGCGACAAGTTGTATTATATTATAAAATAGGGTTTCGGGAAGGGGTTCACACATTAGGGGGTCTCGACGAACTTGAGGTTCCAGGGTTCGGGGTTCGGTCTCAGGGTTCAGGGTTCGACGGAACGTTCTCGGTAGGAACATCTCGGACATCGGAGTAGGTCTTGTCGCATCCGGGAAGCAGGACTTGATTCGGCGTCGGGGCGCATAGGGTTCTTCCGGGTCGGCGCCGATCTTGTCGTCGATGGCGAACTTGAGTGGATCGGGTACCGGGGTCTTCGGATCCGGGAAGTAGATCTTGTCGCACGGGTCCGAGGAAGATGAACTTGGCGTATTCGCATCGTCGATCTTGGCGTTCGGGTTCTCGACTTCGCATCCGGGAAAGGAGTTCTTGTCGCGCATGTGGTCTTCGGGTCCGTGAAGTAGGTCTTGTCGGCGGCCTTGTCAACGGGAAGATCTTGTCGCATCGGACTTTTGTCGAATCATCTTCGGAAGATCTTGACGAAGCAAGGGAATAGATATCTCGCGTGGTCTTGGTTTGGTTTGGGTGGCACCACCATCTTCATATTTCATATGACCTTCACCGTTGCAACCCCAAACTATCACCTCTATTGCTTCACATCCATAGCAGCACGTGTAAACCCCATCTGGTAACACCACTAGCACCAACTGGACAGGAGAAAAGGGCACCAGGGCACATCCGCGGAAGGCACAGACGATGCGGCCACGGAAAGGCACGTAGGCAGCGCGACTCGACAACCGACAACGGGGCCGGAACGGGGACGACGGCAACGGCGGGTCGAGGCAGAGGAGCCCCAGGGCGGTTCGGCGCGGATGCGGCCCAGGCGAGGCGGTGTCCCTGCGGAGCTCGGGCTCGGGCGGCGCTCGGGGCCAAGCCCACGGCTCTAGCGGAGGAGACGGCGGAGGGGCGCTTGAGGGCGGCCGGCGCTGCGGTTGTTGGCGAGGACGGGGACGCGCGAGGCGGGGCGTCGGCCCGGGGCGGCGGAGGGGGTGGCTCGGGCACGGAGGGGGTGGCTCGGGCGGCGACGCAGAGGGAGGCGGCGGCGGGCCGGAGAGGAGATGGGGCGGCGAGGCCGGTGACGCGGCCGGGGCGGGGAGGAGCAAAGGGAGGCGACGGGGGATGCGGCTTGCGGGCGGTGCTTGGTCGGGGACAGGGCAACGCGGGGATGAGGGAGGCGGCCTGGGGCGGCGTCGCGGGCGCTCGGGGATGGCGGCGTCGCGGCCGACGCAGCGGGCGGACGCGGCGGCGGAGGGTGGAGGCCGGGCGATGGGCGAGCGCGTTGGGGTGCAGGAGCGGGAGAGGCTCGGGAGGGCGCCGGCAGAGGGTGGAGGGGGAGGTTGGGGCGCGGGGTCGAGGGGGGAGCTGACCAGGGTGAGCGGGGAGGGGGCCTGGCGGCGGGGAGCTCCGGCAAGGAGGGAGGGGGCAGGCGGTGGGTGCGTCGGTGGGAGGAAGGAGGAAGAAGGGAGGGCGCGGGCGCACCGCGTGGGACGCGTGGGGACGGGCCAGAGTGGTGGGACCCGGGGCGGTTTGTGGACAGAGAGGGAGAGGGGACTTGCATGTGGGGTCAGGCGCGTGTGGTGTTGTGTGGGTTGGGTGGGCTGCTGAGAGGGGTGAGAGAGGAGGTGGCCAGGTGGAGGGCTAGGATTGGTTAGGGGAGAGAGGGGAGATGAGGTGGCGAGAGGCTATTGGTTGGGGTGAGGTGGCTGGAGGGTGGGTAGGATAGGTTTGGGTGAACTTAGGATTTAGAGGGGCTGGTTTAGGTGGACCGATTTAATCTGGGGGTGGTCGTCCGGGTCGAATCGGCCCGTTCGACTGCCACCCCTAAAATAATTAAATATTTTATTATTTACAAACGGGACTTTTGCAAACCGCGGGTAGACAAAACAAATATTCCGGAGACCCGGGTTTTGCGTTTGAACAAAGACGGGGAGTTTTAGAAAACACAAAATAGGTTTTTCTGCAAATAGTTTTATGCAAGCAAATGCAAGATGATGACGATGCTCAAATGCAATGCGGCATGATGACATGAGCATGTGGTCATGATGATGCAATGCACAAAAACAACGCGATTTTCTAGTAGTGGTTTTGCGGGATGCCACAATTCGACACCACTAACAATGGATCTCGCCCTCGAGATCCGCCTCATGGTACCGGAGGGAAGGTCGGCGATCTGCGTCTTCTCGCATCGTGTAGATCCTCGCGACACCACTAACAAGAGGTCGTTGTCCGTGATCATCGAGAGAACACTCCGGGAACAAAAGGTCGAAGGTAGAGGTATCAACAAATAAAGCCACCTCTAGCTTCCGTGGACGGAGTAAAATTGCTGGATCCACTGATTCGATGTACAAGAGCTAATGATAAGAGTAGTGGTATGGTAGCTACTCCATCCCGCACTCAAACCATTACTCTGCACACGAATAGGCAGATTATGCAACCAACTCTCGGAATTAGACTGAAGATCTCGACAAGCGAGGTTCGAAAAACAAAGGAGGGATGCAGACTCTGCATCGGATCTGGCGTAGATGATGTCGTCGCGTCGGAAAACACCGGAAGGCACGAACAAGGAACAAAGGATGGTACCACCGTAGACGGATTCCTCGGATAGCATGAAGACCAGATGTAGCAACACCGTTACCAAAGGAGGAAGCGAAACCCTGAAGGTACGACGGAAACCCAACCACGAGAAATCCTGGACTCGAAGAAAAGATACGAGGTGGATTCAAAACGCGTAGAGGTAAGAGGAGAATAGCAGAGGGTAAGGAGTAAAATCAGACCTAATCAGAACTATCCAACCGATTTTTGCAAAATAGTTTTGACACTCTACTTCGGCCGTTAGCTAGGTTATCCTACAGGCTGGACTTGTGGGGTATCGCAACTGCTGGGCTCTGATACCACTCTGTAACACCCTCAGAATCGGACCTATGCAAGTTTTAGCGAAACCCGCCAAACCCGCATAGAAACGATTCAAAGGTGCCCACCAGGCACTTTCGTGCGGGTGGAAAACGAAGTAATAACATTACACAACAGTCCTCGATGGGACCCACAGAACAGATATATATGTACAACAGCGACTCAATGAGTCAAGAATACATATATAATATACAAAGATCCAAATCACCGGTAAAACGATACAGCGTCCGGCTACGGACAAGATGCAAATGGGGCTAAGAGCCCTGAAGAATAACCAATGGCGTCCATAACCCTGCCCAGGCCAAGCCGGAAGGGTAACCCTGCTAACGACGTCGATCTCAAAACCTGCTTAAACAAAAGGGGTGCCGACAAAGGGCAAAGGAAAAGAGGAGCGTCAGTACTGAGGCCAGTACACGGCGAGACTAGAATTCGGCGGTCCTCGCCTACATAGGTATGGTGGACTGAAGCGGCAGCGGCAGCACGCACTAAACACCCTATAGAGACTCGATACAACTGGCGGCTATCAGAGAGGGGTAAGGAAGACCTATCCGGATCCAACCTGAATCCTACACCAAACAATCCCATCCTGATATTTCCCCCTCGAGACCAATCGAGGAAGTCCACCGAGGAACTCACACAGTTGGCAGTTTTATTTATTCAGTTATTGTTGCAGCAATTACTAGTCAGGTATAGATAATCATCCTGATAAAATGAGCAGTGGGCCATTTTAGTTAACCATTCCGTTGTAGTTGCGACACTTACTAGTCAGATACAATTAGCATGAGATAACCCAAAACCCAGCAGTTGTTGGTACTTTTATTTAGCCATTCCGTTATAGTTGCAATATTTACTAGTCAGGTACAATGGTCGCAAGCGTCATCCCAAAACAGGCAATTGTTGGCAGTATTATTTAGCCATTCCATTATAGTGAAGCTGCTTACTAGTCATTATAAAGTCAAATTTATAGCACTACTTTAGTTATAGTTGTCTATGATCGAGATACTGTGCTCCAAGTCGTCCATAACCGTGGACACGACTTTCAGAAAGTTTTAACCCGGCCGGGGTGCACAAATAGCAACACACACACGATCAACCTCGGAAAAACCAAATCAAAACCCAACGAGGCTTTCACGACAAAGCAATCACAGGATTCAGAAATATTTCAGGGGGCCACCCCATTGAGTAGACCCGCAACGAAGTAAGCTAGCTCTGAGACGGACTCAAGGTTTGCGTCAATGGCTGTAAACGACTGGGAACCCAAAACTGGGATTGTCGATACCGCGAAAACATTCCGCTTACCTAAACAGTACAGTGTGCTCCTCGCACAATCGTAAATAAAGCAGTAAAGCATGGCATAAGTACAGGATCGTAAATAAAACCTCAAACTAGTTTGTGGCCCCAAGAAATAAGACTGAATCAAGCTCTGGCTAAGGGGGGCCCATAATTCCCCGTATGTGGATAGCGCGATAAATCAAGGAACAGGTATCAAGCACTCGGGGTCCTACGGGACACAAGTGGGTGGTCGGAAACCAAATATTATCTATCACCCACCGATGCCTCTGCTTACTTACTTCAATTTTAGTTGTTAAACAGGAATTAAAGTGAACGAAAAGTAAAACCATGATCATCTCCAACATCAACATGTGGCCATACACCAACAACTGTGGCACTTGACGACACGCAACAGCACTTGAGCAAGCGACTACGACGCGGAAGTCCAACTATCTACCAAACAACAGGTAATAGGAGGTGGCCATGGCAATATAGGGCTGCAAGGGATATCACGGGTACGAAAACTAGAGCAACGCAACACAGATAGCAATAGATCAACAGGAGGGAATAAATACTATAAAAGTAAGATAGGTAGAAAGGGGGAGGTGCTCGCCTGGAAACATTGTCGAAGGTTCAACCGAAGATCGGGGCGAAGCTCACATCAACTCAACGGCCTTATCCGCGAAGAAGCAAAACACTAGAATAAACACCGGATGCAATATTTAAGATTACGGCAGAAGATCGGCATGATGCATGTATGATGTATGGCATGGCAACGGTGCGATGCAATTAGGTTATATTAAGCGGAACCGGGGTCCCGACAAATATTCAAGTGGTTCCAGTTGTTTAGCTACCCTGCATTTTAATTGTTGTTTAACAAGGCAGAATATATCACCGGTTCGCTACACAAGTTTAAATGAGGCCGATATGAGACTGGATTTGCCCGCATATGGGCCTCATATTTAATTAGAGGTGAATCGGCATAAGGCCCCCAAACCACAAGAAAATATGCATGCATGAACAGTTAATATGCGACAAGTTGTATTATATTATAAAATAGGGTTTCGGGAAGGGGTTCACACATTAGGGGGTCTCGACGAACTTGAGGTTCCGGGGTTCGGGGTTCGGTCTCATGGTTCAGGGTTCGACGGAACGTTCTCGGTAGGAACATCTTGGACATCGGAGTAGGTCTTGTCGCATCCGGGAAGCAGGACTTGATTCGGCGTCGGGGCGCATAGGGTTCTTCCGGGTCGGCGCCGATCTTGCCGTCGATGGCGAACTTGAGTGGATCGGGTACCGGGGTCTTCGGATCCGGGAAGTAGATCTTGTCGCACGGGTCCGGGGAAGATGAACTTGGCGTATTCGCATCGTCGATCTTGGCGTTCGGGTTCTCGACTTCGCATCCGGGAAAGGAGTTCTTGTCGCGCATGTGGTCTTCGGGTCCGTGAAGTAGGTCTTGTCGGCGGCCTTGTCAACGGGAAGATCTTGTCGCATCGGACTTTTGTCGAATCATCTTCGGAAGATCTTGACGAAGCAAGGGAATAGATATCTCGCGTGGTCTTGGTTTGGTTTGGGTGGCACCACCATCTTCATATTTCATATGACCTTCACCGTTGCAACCCCAAACTATCACCTCTATTGCTTCACATCCATAGCAGCACGTGTAAACCCCATCTGGTAACACCACTAGCACCAACTTGACAGGAGAAAAGGGCACCAGGGCACATCCGCGGAAGGCACAGACGATGCGGCCACGGAAAGGCACGTAGGCAGCGCGACTCGACAACCGACAACGGGGCCGGAACGGGGACGACGGCGACGGCGGGTCGAGGCAGAGGAGCCCCAGGGCGGTTCGGCGCGGATGCGGCCCAGGCGAGGCGGTGTCCCGGCGGAGCTCGGGCTCGGGCGGCGCTCGGGGCCAAGGCCAGGGCTCTAGCGGAGGAGACGGCGGAGGGGCGCTTGAGGGCAGCCGGCGCTGCGGTTGTTGGCGAGGACGGGGACGCGCGAGGCGGGGCGTCGGCCCGGGGCGGCGGAGGGGGTGGCTCGAGCACGGAGGGGGTGGCTCGGGCCGCGACGCAGAGGGAGGCGGCGGCGGGCCAGAGAGGATATGGGGCGGCGAGGCCGGTGACGCGGCCGGGGCGGGGAGGAGCAAAGGGAGGCGACGGGGGATGCGGCTTGCGGGCGGTGCTTGGTCGGGGACAGGGCAACGCGGGGATGAGGGAGGCGGCCTGGGGCGGCGTCGCGGGCGCTCGGGGGTGGCGGCGTCGCGGCCGATGCAGCGGGTGGACGCGGCGGCGGAGGGTGGAGGCCGGGCGATGGGCGAGTGCGTTGGGGTGCAGGAGCGGGAGAGGCTCGGGAGGGCGCCGGCAGAGGGTGGAGGGGAGGTTGGGGCGCGGGGTCGAGGGGGGAGCTGACCAGGGTGAGCGGGGAGGGGGCCTGGCGGCGGGGAGCTCCGGCAAGGAGGGAGGGGGCAGGCGGTGGGTGCGTCGGTGGGAGGAAGGAGGAAGAAGGGAGGGCACGGGCGCACCGCGTGGGACGCGTGGGGACGGGCCAGAGTGGTGGGACCCGGGGCGGTTTGTGGACAGAGAGGGAGAGGGGACTTGCATGTGGGGTCAGGCGCGTGTGGTGTTGTGTGGGTTGGGTGGGCTGCTGAGAGGGGTGAGAGAGGAGGTGGCCAGGTGGAGGGCTAGGATTGGTTAGGGGAGAGAGGGGAGATGAGGTGGCGAGAGGCTATTGGTTGGGGTGAGGTGGCTGGAGGGTGGGTAGGATAGGTTTGGGTGAACTTAGGATTTAGAGGGGCTGGTTTAGGTGGACCGATTTAATCTGGGGGTGGTCGTCCGGGTCGAATCGGCCCGTTCGACTGCCCCCCTAAAATAATTAAATATTTTATTATTTACAAACGGGACTTTTGCAAACCGCGGGTAGACAAAACAAATATTCCGGAGACCCGGGTTTTGC
Organism: Avena sativa; assembly: GCA_916181665.1. Classification (NCBI taxonomy): domain Eukaryota; kingdom Viridiplantae; phylum Streptophyta; class Magnoliopsida; order Poales; family Poaceae; genus Avena; species Avena sativa. Next base: position 413,612,361 of record OV702282.1, read on the forward strand.
GTTTGAACAAAGACGGGGAGTTTTAGAAAACACAAAATAGGTTTTTCTGCAAATAGTTTTATGCAAGCAAATGCAAGATGATGACGATGCTCAAATGCAATGCGGCATGATGACATGAGCATGCGGTCATGATGATGCAATGCACAAAAACAACGCGATTTTCTAGTAGTGGTTTTGCGGGATGCCACAGAGGACCTCGCTGTCGAGATCCAGACGGTGATAGCCGCCATGCAAGACCCGGATCTCGCCGAGGATCCTGACAACCTGGTCTTCTGGAGACAGTTCTTCGCCAATAGACGCCTCGAGAAACTCGCCCGACACGACGGACCGCCGGGTTCGCCGCCGCCGCGTCACAACATGGCTTTCCGCCGCCGCTGGTGGAGCGTTCCAGGGTGAACTCTCGCCGGCGTCATGGAGTACATCTAGGCCGGCAACCACCCCCGCCTCGGCCTGTAGATGCGGCGTCCGACGTCGACCATGGCGGCGGCGGCCTTTTCCTAATTATTAAATTCGATATAATATGTGCGTCCTTACTCTAGTTAACAAAATCCGCCTATATTCGCCCATATTTCGCTAAGTTTAACTGAATTTTGCCGAACATGAGAACCCGACCTGATTACGCGAGTGGGAAACTATCGCTATTTAGTATTTAGTCCGAATTCAAGTTTCGATCCGGCACAGGACACCGTCGGGGATTTCATGGGTGTCAGTGTCAGGCACAGGACAGCGTCGGGCTAATCTTTTGTGTTATATTCGGTTTCTATTCTGGCATTCTGAGTAGAGGCCAATCACCGTCACGAGATACTCCTCCGGCTCCGTGTCTTATACAGGGCTGCTTTTCCACCAATAGGTACCGGTAACCGCACTGATCCCCTTCGTAAGTAAGCAACGAAGATTTACTAAGAAGGTTAAACTAGCTAGCTAGCTGCAAGGAGAGGCAGCAAGCGGTAGGCACGAGATCTCCGCCTGTCTCTACCATGGTGTTTGCCCCTGCTTTTGTCATTTCGATTTCATCCTGTACTAATATATTTAGCTGATAATATGGTGTATTGGGGTTGTTTACTTCAAATTCCTGCTCATATCTTCCATGATGGTGGTCGGCATGTGCGGCAATTGGTCAACTGGACGAGTTCTAGCCGATGGACAGTGTCTCATTGTCCCAATTATGCAGTGCTGAGATTGGTATGAAAATATCGGTATATGTGCTAATACATGCGTTTTCATCTTCTTAAAAGGTATCATGTGTTAGCTTATAAATATTTACCTTTTCAGCTAAATTTATTTGATGCATAACTGTATTTTACTACAAGAAAGAGAATCCTTGAGGTTCTCACTAACATATTATCGTTGGCAGTTTTTCCCTTCATGTATGATACTGTAAGGATATTTTTTAGCCTATAACTAGTACTCCTTTCGTCTCAAAATAGATGTCTTAAATTTTTTAAAATTTAAATAAATCTATATACTAAAATAGTGTTTAGATTTGTCTAAATTTTAACAAATTTGAAACGTCTATTTAAGACAAAGGGAGTATATGGTTGTCTGGCAGAAGGTTGCCCGTGTTACATGCAGAATTTCAAAAGTACTATTTGCAGGAATAACGAGATTGAATACAATGCATTCTTATATTCAATTCAAGGATATTAGGATATCTATGATACTTTTTGTAAGTATCTAGTTACATTTAGATTTAAGAAACCTGAAGCAAGTAAAACATGTGAAAAAACACCATGACATGCAATGATGCTTAATGGAGAGCAAGTAATTAAGCTAGGTGGGGGTTGCATCCTGGTAGAACGGGAGGACGGTGTAGATGGTCTGCATGATGGTCATGCCGAGAAGGAAGATGGCGGCAGCGAGGGAGAGGAACGACCATGGGCTCCTGAAGTAGGTGTGCACCAGGTTGGCGCGCCACCTGTTCCACCTCTTCCGGCAGTAGGCGTTCACCTGCCGGTGCACGTCGTCCAGCGCGCTGTGCGGCTCTAGCACCACGTCCCTAGACAGCCCGCTGAAGAGCTTGGCCACCGCCTTGTCGCTGCCCACCGTGTTGTGAACGATCCGCCGGCAGGTCAGCAGCGCCACGTCCGCCGCCGTGTCGATCATGTTGTCCATGAAGAAGACGTATGCGGTCACCTCGTTGCCGGCGCCGGCGTGGAGCCTCTCGAACGCCATCAGGTTCAGGAGCATGTACTCAGTGGTGTCGTCCACCACGATGGCCGGCAGCCGGAGCACGCCGCGACGGAAGCTGATGTCCAGGAGGCTGCTCGTCTGGCTCCGCTTGAAACGGATTCCGGCCTCGTAGAGCTCCTCCGCGGAACGGATGATGTCGTCAGGGGCCGAGTGATGCGGCGGCGCGGGAGGAGCAGTCTGCGTGGGGCCGTAGAGTATGCTACGGCGGAGGATGTCGAGCGGGTGGAGCGCCAGCCCGACGCCGGTCGCCGGCGGCCAGGCAGCCGGGGAGAGGAATCTCAGCACCATCCGGTTGATCAGGTCCTCGTTATTCTGCTGCCAATAAAAGCGTCCGTACAGTTACGGCATTACGTACATTACATCAGTACACATCAAATTAAAGCCAAAATCACTTGTCGCACCTTTAGGTACTGCTAGTTTATGCATGGGAGTGCAAAAGGTAAAGCATGTGCATAAACTAAAGAAAGTAATCAAAAGGAAAGCATGCATGAATAAAGAAGCATTTGACTAGTACTACACTTTAATGTTTAGATCTTGTGATATGCAAATTCTTGTTTGTACTAGTGGGAATAATTATTAATACGGATTTGCTAGTTCTCATGCGACCGAGAACTTCTTAAGTCTCAGTCGCCTCTTTCACCGTTTGATTTACCTCGTGATTCGTGCTACACATAAGTTGCAACTTGGGTGTAACTGAGAATTTAATGAGTTGCAACTAGGTTGTAACTGAGAACTAGTACAAATCTTATGAGTTACAACTAGGTTGCAACTAAGAATTAACACAAATATTAGCATGACATCAGCGACTTAGACATAACTAATTCTCAGGCGCCTGAGATCTAGACATTCCCTAGTAGTATTAAATATCACGGGTAAAGAATGTGGAGGCTCATTGTGGCTCCTTTCTTTCTTAATAGCTTACGTACCCCATGATTGCCGGTCTCGACGGCCATGAGCTTGTCGAGGACGAGGAGCGGTAGCTGGTTCTCGATGATGATCATGTCGCGGCGGATGTAGGGCACGGTGTAGAGCAGGCCGTGGGTGCTGAAGACGGGGTCATTGGGCGCATAGTCGTTCACCTCCAACCCGGACGCTGTCCTCATCACCTCCAGCAGGAAGCACCCGTCGGTGACCATCAGCTCCAGGAACCTCTCCCTGCTTGTTGTCTCCTTGCCGCGGTGGCAGTCGTCGTCTACCATCAGCTGGAGACCCTGGTACGCGCCCTCCAGCTGCTCCGCCACGCCTGCCACGGCGGCAAGGAACTCCAGTAGCGGCTTGCGCGCGCGCCGGAGCAAGTGGAGGAGCGAGCGGCGCTTGTGCAGGTCCATGGGAAGCAGGTGCGGCTCTCCGTGGTGCAAAGGGCCCAGGGACACCACCTGCGGCTGGTAGGCCTTGCGGTTCAGGTCCTTGATGCACGCCGGCACGCGATAGATGGAGTGCCACTGCCAAAGCGCCACTTCCGCCGAAGGCTCACCGTCGCTCAGTGCCTTCTCGACGTCGGCCACCCATGCGCTCTCCTCAACCACCCTCAGGCCAGACGCCATCTCGTCACGGGCTACTGTCGCTAGCTACTGCATGAGAGCTGCTGCAGGCGCCATATATGTATGCTGCAGGCCTGCAGCACGAGGAATGGTCAAGTATAGAAATCAGGACCGCCGAATCGATGCGCATGGTACAAAGAAGACGGTGCGGTGGTCTCATCTCTCATGCGGGAGTCTTTACAGCACAAACAAAATCAGCACTCTGACAGAGATTGCGTGAGTGATGCATGCAGGCTTTCGGAAAAGACAGATGAGATGCTAAAGCCAGGTCGGTGAAAGAGACACGGGGATCTGAACTAGAGAAGCAGCATAAACTAAAGGGCCAAAAATTACTGTCGGCTGCAACGAAAAGGTTTACAAGCCAAGAGAGCAGAGTATAGATGTAAAATGCTTGCTGCATGTGCAAGGAAACTCCAGCTTATATAATACTATGGCCTTCTTTGATTTGTAGGATTTCCTCAGGATTTGTAAAGGATTTGGAGTCTGAGGATTTTTTCCTATCGATGACGTTTGATTTACAGGATTGCATCCCGTAGGAACCGATCCCGTAGGAAATGGGCAGTGTGTTTTCACGGGAAAAAGACATGAGGTCGGACCTCGGGGAAAAATCCTGGCGCGAAGGAACGCGCGTGCAAACCTGCAGGCCTCCATCGCGCCAAAAACACACCGCTTCGTGCATCTTCTAGAGAAATATTTTGCCAGAAATATAAAAGAAAAAGATAGCGTTATGAGCCTGGACAAACAGAGTATCGATGTGTTCCACTCTCGCACTCTTCCTCTTCTAATCCATGCCCGATTCTGTTTCTAATCCACGGCTATGCGGCCGGCCGCGCGGCTCCTTGTCCTCTCTTTGCTTGACCCGTGAAATCTCCAACAACAGCCAGGTTCGTTCCAGTACTCGATGCTTCCTTTCTTCTTTTCTTTGTTCTGCTTTAGTTTCTTATCAGATCTGATCCAGTGCGTCCATTGATTAGTAGATCTAGTAGTATTGGGTGTAGAGTATGTTGATTTGTTTGTCACCATGAACAAAAACTTGGTAGATTTCTCATATTTTTTGGATGGGGATTTAGGGTTATGTAATTTGGGGGTACCCATTACGTCAAATTGGAGATGTTCTTACCAGCAATTTAAACCATCTGATTTTGAGAATTAGCCATGCTTCTAACACTAATCTCCATGTGTGCAGATGAGAGGACAATTGAAAGGGCAAGGCCAATTGAAGGGGCAAACAGAGTCTGAATTTGATGGTGGAACTATGGGGTCTTGTGAGAATACAGGTATATTTTCTAAAATCCGTTTTATGCAATTGCATATATTTTTTGGGCATGTTATTTGCTGGCTTATTGGTTACACGTATAGTTCTATCAAAATGAAACTGAAATTCTCTAGGTACCGCAAAGAGAGCCAGATGGAGCCACGAAATAAAGGTGTTCCTCATTGGGCTACTGCATGATTATGATGTGCCAGGCTATCGGACCCAAAATGCTTGGAGCCCGGACGCATGGACAAAAATTACTGCTGGAGTTAATGAAAAGTTTGGTGTATCATTTACTAATTTGCAAGTGAAACAGAAAGAGCAAGATCTGAAGAAAGATTATAGGAGTGTGAAAGATTTGCTAGAGAAAAGTGGTTTTGGATGGGATAGTGACATAAATATGGTAGATGCACCGAACAATGTATGGGCTAGTTTTCTTGCTCGTAGGAACAGCAAGGATGCCCTAAAATGGCGAGACAGGTCCTTTCCATACTATGATGAATTGTCTCCACTATATGAAGGTGATTTTGATCTAAATCTTTGTTTCTGTTTTAATACACTTGCAGCATGTATTCTATGATGTTTATGATTTTTTAAATTATGTAGGTCGTTATGTTGAAGGGAGAACTCGCCAAGGCATGGATCATTATGCCAGCAAGGCCAACCATGGATCAGTTCCAAAACATGGGACTGATTTGTCTCGATCTCCATCTCCTACTATGCCAGACCCTAGTCAGTCAGATATACCAGATGAAGAACTAGAGCAAGGCAATCTGGATCCTGCTCCACATTTAACTAGTCCAAGGCAACATGTGCAAGTTGCACCAAGCTCAACACATATATCCTTGGAGAAAGGTGACACGAAGCGTGGGAAAAAAAGAAGAAAGATGTAGATGATGGATTCCATGAGAGAGATCTAAAACTGAAGAAGGAAGAAAATGACCGATTTGCAGCTATTGAGGAGAAGAAGCTCGAAGATCCATACAATATTAACAAGTGCATTACAACAATTGAAGGACTAAAAGAGCTACAACTAGGTGATATGCTGCAGGCGTCGGATATCTTCAAAAGTAAGAAAAACAGGGAAGTTTTCTTGTCATACTCTAGTGAGCACACCTCCGTTGCCAGCGCCTCCCTTACCTTCAACCATCGCCCCTCGTTAACCATGCTAGCCGGCAGCATATATCACCGCCGATGGCGAGCTATTACTTGTTTGCCCCGACGGCTTCCCTGTGTTCCATGAGTTTTCCATCTCCACCTTGATTCCCAACATTTGCTGCTATAGCCCCTGCTCAAAAGTCTTATGCACCAACCTGAATTTGCTTTCTTTTTGTTGCAAACCAATATAGATGCGGAACAATAATTAAAATTATGCAGAGTATGATGTATCGGAATGCACAAAATACACTGCCCATTTGAACAACTCACCACTCATGTTAGTATGAGCACTCAAGCAGCGTTAACTATTCTCCAATGAGAGACACATAGAGTATCCTTATCTGCCATACCTCCTTACTTGCAATTTGCTAGATCATTATCATAATCAAACATGTCGCCATGAACTTCAGTTGTTCAATGATGGAAATAATGAGACTAATATCTCATATAATCATCATCGTCAATGATCTTACATTGTGCATACAGAAATTTAGCACATTTTTTTTGAAATTAAAAGTTGATTGAAGAGAGCGTACGTGCGATGTCCATCTAGAAAATAAATTATCATTACAGTTCCATCAAACGGACTGCAGAGCGTTTCTAAATATGTACTCCCTCCGTTTGGAAATATAAGACGTTTTAGATTTGTGAAGGAGATGTATCTAGACACCTTTTAGTGTATAAGTTCAAATGAATCTAGAAACGCTAAAAGGTGTCTAGATACATCTCCTTTACAAACCTAAAACGTCTTATATTTCCAAACGGAGGGAGTAGCTTATAAAAAGTTTCATGAACAAGCAATGAAACAGCAGACTACAAAATTCATAGCTGATTGATTCATACACATTACACAACACAAGCCCATATACATGTACACGCATGAGTCAAGGGACCATGCACGGAAAGGACCAAACCAATGAACATGCGACGGCCCAAGGCGCTAACATGCATGGAACGATGTTGCCTAGGGCGAGCTGCGAGCCTGCAACCTTGACCTGCTTGTCGTTGTCTCCGGCTGCACGGACAACAACGAAAAAACTGACAGCGGGTGAATGAGGAATGGGCACCCATGCATCGGGGCTGGCCTGGAGGCGCACGGACAGATGACAGGCGAGGAAGGAGGTCAGCGACGAGATTCAGGCGGCCACGTCGATGTGGGACAGTGGGAGATAGACGACTCGGCGGCGGCAGCGATAAGGTCTGACAGACGACTCGGGAGAAGGACGGTCGGTGGCTGCTGGCGGCCGACGGAAGGGAGAGGCAATGCCATGCGCAAGGTACCTGCTGCTTTTTTCCCCTCCTCTTTGGCAGATGGCAGGTCTTAGACAAGGGGCTGTTACCGATTTTGTTGGATCAGATATCGTATGTGTTCACAACAGATCTTATCAGGTACTTCCTTCGTTTAGAAATATAAGATGTTTTAGGTTTGTGAAGGAGATGTATCTAGACACGTAACGTGTCTAGATACATCTCCAACCCTAAAATATCTTATATTTCCAAACGGAGGGAGTACTTATCCAGTTAGTCTGCGTGATGCATAAGGCGAAAGGCATTTTTTTTGTAATTTATTCATGTATGACACCAAGCATTTACAGTTTTAAAAATAATAAGTAAAGATAAATCCACTAGGAAGGAGTATTTTAAGTTGATCACCCGGGAATGGCAATATGGGCTTGTTGGCTTGTGGGAGATGGCCAGACGGGCCATTCTGGGGAAACAGACCAGCCAATTTGCGAACAGCGAACCCACCGTACCCGGAGTCGAGAGTCGACCGACTCAACCAGACCGACCGGAACCGAACTAGACCACCTTCGCTCGTCTCCATTCCCTCCGGCCTCCGCGGTGAACTAACCCGAGCTCCATCCCAAACCCTCGCCCGCCGATGCAGCAGACCTCCTCCTCCTCCTCGCCGCCGCCCCCGACGGCTCCTGCTCCCTCCTCGGAATCGCCTCCCCATGCGTCGGCGGAGCCCGCGATGACCGCCGCGCAGAAGGCGCCCCGCTCCAACCCGGCGTGCCCTCCCGAGGACCCCGATTCGAAGGTTCCGCCCTCACCCACTTCGTGTACTCATTCGGTCGATGTTATCCCCTATACGGTTGGTCCTCCCTTGCTTGCGGGATGGGGAGCTAGGGTTTCGGGGTAGTATGTGCCAGTATTCTGAAGCTTAGTAGTGGGTCGAAATCATTAGGCAGTCAGTACTAAAAAATTGCAAAGCGAATGGTGCCAGAATGTTGATTGTTGCAATTGATGAACGAATATAATAGAATTCAACGCAATCCCTAGTTCACTGCTTCACGGAGTTGCACTGATCAGCGCCATTTGATTATGTGTTCATGTTTTGTGCAAATAAGTTTCAGTGGGAGCTTGTGTTTTGCAGACAATGGGTATGCTACATAAATTTCCTTGTCCAGACACCTTATCATGTACACTACTACTTTCCCAGAGTGAAGCTGGATTAATTTGTTTCCTGGTAATCCTTTCTCTGGGGTTCTGTTTTTTTTTAAGAACTCTCTGGGGTTCTGTTATGAAGAACAATTAAAAATCGTACTGAACAAAATGAAATCGTGGTAATGACATTACAGAAGTCTTTTGGAAATGGTAAGTGGGAGTTAATATTCGCAGAGTTGGAGGTTTAATTGGAGTACAAGCTATACTAACTACATATTTGACAAATTATTTAACACAAACTACAAATTCGGGGAATAGATGTCAGGATCTGCAGCCAAGGAGGAGTTCTTCTCCCTGTCTCGTGTTGCGTCGTCTTCTCCCCTCGTCACCCCAAATTTCAGCTTCTGTGTCTAGCTTGTTCTGCCCATGGTGATAGGAAGCAACACCAGGCCCTACCGGTAGTGTAACTGTGTGAGTTGATCTCTTCCTGTGCTGGTATGGAAACCTAGCTCGTCTTGGTTGGATGGATTGTTCTAAGAGTTCGTGTCGCTTTTGCGATTAATCTTTTCTGGGGCAGTGAGCAATCAAAATCTGAATCATTCTGCTCCCTCTGATCCATAATAAGTGTCGCTGATTTAGTACAAAGTTCTACTAAATTAGCAACACTTACTATGGATCAGAGGGAGTACTTGTTCCCGATTTATGTGGTGCCCTGCTGACCTAATCCGTCCCATCCTTGGTTAGTTTTATCTTCATCTTCAGCGCGCAAGACCCATCCCTGTAGGTGTGTGGGTGTGGTGCAGCTTATTTAAAAAAGCTTGTTAGGGGATCAATTGAAGACCGCTGCTGATCATTGGTGTACTTGTGAACTTCAGGTTGTGGAAAATTATAAGCAGGAAAATCCCAAGATGGTTCAACTCTTTCTGCAAGTGCCTACAGATGGTGGTATTGTTGATACAGATGCCGTGAGAGCGAGGAGATCTCTTCTAAACAAGGCTGAGTCTGTGATCAAGTCAGTTGTAAGGTCTGGTGGCAGGTATGAAGCTCGGATGTGGCTGTGCAGTACCATCTCGTCAGTTCATTTGCTGGAGCCGCGTGACCAGCGGGACCTGTTCCTTGATCTCCTGGAGATGAAGGATTCTAAGAGGGATGTTGCTGCTCGCTTGCTGCGGATGATTTTTGACAAGAAGCCCAAAAAAGCTGGCTCTGTTTTAGCCCAAAAGCTTCATATGCTGGAGAAGTTCTTCCAAGGCAAATCCATTAAGATCTTGTTTTCTTTTATGTTTTTATCTGCTAGTATTCCGTAGCTTTTTTTTTACTTTAGTCTCCGTTATATCCAGTATACACAACTTACTCTAGTTTAATATGTTTGTTCACAATATTCTGTTCAATTTATATCTAGTTCATTTGGCATGGCTGACTAGAAGTGACCAAGCTATGAGTTCAGCGTGTTTGTGATATATGATATGCTATACTCGTTTTGGTTTAGTGCTGTACTTGAGGAATATAGTGCCTAATGCCCTTTGAATGTCGTGCGTGGACATTAGATCCATAATTTTAGCTGTATATTGTATAAGTAGGATAGCATGGTATTATACGGTAATATGCTGGCATAAAGTAAAATAGAAATGAAATTACGTTTTTTTGTTACAGTAAGGTTTTACCTGCCTCTTGTCCTATTACTACGTGCCTCTAGGTAGTGATCACTTGTCTTGATGTACTGTGTTTCTGTAGTTTATAAACATCTTGGAATTACTAATAGGAATTATTTGCTGCATATACATATTCTCCTGTAGAAATGTAATTCTCAAACATAGTATTATGTTCTACATATGCTCTACTGAACATCTATGTACCTTTTTCTGCTGGGTTGTTCTCGTCAAATCAATATTATTTTTTCTTTCATTATGCGATACAACAAGTTCAGCTAATCAGCTGCCAGTTCTAACATGTGTGATCCATCATTGCTTATATTACTGGTTATATATTGCGATCTGCAGGTAACACGGAGCGGACAGTGCAATGGTTTAGTCATTTCGCTGCTACTGGGGACTTAAAACACAAAAAAGGTGCCAGGGCACTTGCTCAGTTTGCATTTGTGAATCGTGATGTTTGCTGGGAGGAGCTTGAGTGGAAAGGCAAGCACGGGCAGTCTCCTGCTGTTGTTGCTACTAAGCCTCATTACTTCCGTGATCTTGATGTTCTCCAGACAGTGGAGAATTTCCTTGAATATGTCCCTGACTTCTGGTCTTCTCCAGAACTTGCTGATTCTGTCAAAGATGGTGAAATACTGCAAATTGATACAGAATATTTTGTAGATCAATTTGTCTATCTGATGTATGAGGAGAACTTCAAAGATGTGTGGCAAGTAGTTGAAGAGTTTTTGATGGAGGAGCAGTTCTCATCTCTGTCTCAGTACCTTCTTATGCATCTTGACGAACAAAGGCTTCTTCGTTTCTTAAAAACACTAGGAAAATTCATAAGACCGAACGCACTGTGCAAAGAGTTGGCATTCCCATGCTGCTGGCTTGAGGTTCTTCTGTCGGCACATATTGATCAGATATCTCTTGATGAACTTATCCTATTGAACTGTGTCATTGCAAAGGGTAGACAGCTTTGGCACCTCATGAACGGGGAAGAACATGAGGAAGAACGAGGGAGGATGGATGATCTTGTGAAGGGCACAAATCACTTAACGGATGCTGATCATTTTGCTCTCATAAAGGATTTCATGGCTACAAAGTTTCCTGATGCACTTAAGTGGATAGGCATCCAATCCCGGGTTATTTTCTGTGATTTATCAAAAGAATGCAAATCAGCTGATTCTTGTGAATCTTGGTTCACTCGTAGCAATATAAAATTTCGCAAGGCTCTTGATTACTCATTGGTTAAAAATGATGGGCACGCAGCTGTGCATACTTCAGATACTGATGACAAGGAACTCACTAGAAGTAGTCGTAAAAGAAGGAGAAATAAAAAGAAAAGACGGCATAGATATGATTCTGATGAGGATAATGTTGACCAGTTGCTTGAAGTGGAAACTTTCAACGGAAAGGGGGATATTGAACCGCAACGTGGAAGCTGGTATCTGTCAACTGATGACTTCTCTGCTTCTTGGGACATTGTATGTTATCTTCTGACCTTCTCACTACTGTTTTGGTCAAAATAGCTACTAAGTAACTCTCATCAATTTTTATTTGGTACACTCATGGCTGTCATCTAACTCATGCAGGCAGACATACCGGATCACCTTTCTACTCATTATCTCAGGGTATGGCTGAAGTGGGCTTGCTTCAGATGATGATCCTCTCAATGACAAGTGTGTTTCAATCCTACTGCCTTTTCTGATGAAGTAATGTTTGAGCATACATGCACTTTCCCTGCATCCCATGTGCAATCTTCTGGTCATGCATCCTGACGGTGAGTAATCAAGTCCTGTGCACCCTACTTGTTGGTTAGTATGACAATGATTTCTTGTGCAAAAATGCCCAATTTCACTATGTAAACTGTATAACTCGCAGTGTTATAATTTTTATAAGTAAGATTATACTGTGTTTCCACGCATTCATCTTATCAATCCTTCGTCACTTAAACTGATGTAAACCACACATTTGACAATTATTATACTTCCATTTGAAGTTGCACTGTCTTTTACTTTCAGACTCACGTATCTTTAATGGGCTGACTGTGCACGTCTGCAGGAGGCCCAAAGCCGGAGTCTCTCATCGAGTTCATCATGTAGGCCAACTGACACTCACAAACAGAAAACTTCAGCTTTGTGGACATTGAAATAGGCAAATAGCTCAAGCTTCCCCTGGAAGCAAGTTTGAGTGCTGTTTTTTTAATGTTTTAGACTGCGGGATAGCATGAAATAGTCTGTATGAATCTATTACTCTAAACATCTAGAGTATCATTCGATCACTCCTTTACGTTCCGTGTACACAAACTGCAGAACTGAAGAGGCTCTCTAGTCTACTCCCTCCATTCCAATCCAGTCCAATGTGGACAAGTGTACACGGCAGTGTTGCATAAGGTTTCTCTCCTGTTCCCTTCAACACGACCTGATTACAGATTACCCGTGGCCGTCCCTCCTGCCATGATTTCTTTGCACAGCAGTAAACCGCCATGGCATCATTACCACCGACCCAGGCCACTAATTTTCCTCGCCGTGATCTTCAAACAAAGTCCACCACCCTCTGGCATCAACTCGGTAAACAACCCAAACATCCCTTGAACCAAAGTGTTTGACTTTGCAAAAGCAAATCTTAGTTAACAAGCACACAAACCAGACGGTGACCCACCTTCTTGCTCTATATAAGCCCTTAACTAGAGTTGTGATGTCCTAGCTAAACAAGACAACTGCAAAAGGAGAGACCAGAAATAGACATCCATGGACGCTGCCACCACCACCTCGCCGTCCGAAGTTCCCTCCCCGTCCTCTCTCCTGCGTTGCTCTGGCAGCATCGACCAAGGACTTGGTCAGTCCATGAGAGTATACTCCTCGGCAACCGGGAAGGTGCCCTTTGAGTGGGAGAAGGAGCCGGGGAAGCCCAAGAGCTCGCTGAGGGTCGACACCCTCCCATCGCTTTGCCCGTCACCGGCAATGGAGAGCGCGCGGCTCATCGGTCGAGACAACCGTCGTGGGGGGACTCACAAGCGCCGGCTGGATCCGAGCTCGGAACCGGATGGCTTTGAAGGGTGCCTGCCTGTGAAGTTCCGGGTAGGGAGAGCCATGAGGAGGTGGGACATCGTTTGCTTCTTTAGAGAAGAGTGGTAAGTATAACATGCATATCTAGTGGAATTTTAAGCCTTTCCTATCTCTGTACATGAATCAGTTGTAAAGAATGAATGGCCTGAAGAAGTCGTAAATAATCAATGAAAGTTCCATCCCCTTTTGATCAGTGGGTGCCCAGAAATCGCACGTACATACGGAAACAAGATAAACGAGGAAAACTTCCCAGAGAAGGGAAAAAAGTCTACAACAAATCCGACTCGTAGCTGCAGCATACACATACGCAATTACGCATGCTGTCCATTCGACATCTGCCAACGGATATACTCGAACACGCAAGCACCCTTCAAAGCCATATATTAAATTTCCGAGGAAACATCAGAACTGGGCTAGGTAATACTGTACAATAATCAGAGTGCATCGATTTGCTGGAGTCACGACTTTGCAAGTAAACAGAAAAGTCATATTTACCTTCACAATGGAACTTATATATAATGAATTTGAGGATGCATCACAGTTTTAACTAGCAACCGTTTTTAAAAATAGTTTGAACATAACCAAACTCCAGTACAACATAGTAGACCAAATGAATTTCGGTGTTCCTTTACAAATTGTTGAATAAACAAGGAACCTTAAGGCATAGGAAACCCAAGAAACTCTTCAAACGGGTTTATAAAAGGCATATATGTTTGTTTTAAGATGAGATAAAGACTATGTGCAGGTATTACTGTATGGCATTCAAATATGAAATAACACCTGATATGCGCGAGGAAAGAATACACAATTTATTACTACCTCTGTTCCAAGACTTAAGGCATATAACTTTTTTCAAAAGTCAAACCAATTAAAGTTTGACCAAGTATTTAGAGAAAAATATTAATATTTACAATACGTAATCCATACCCTTTCATACATCATGAAACATATTTTCACATGGTATCTATATAATATAATAGTTCTTGATAGTTTTTTCTAAAATTTTGGTCAAACTTTACATGGCTTGACTTTTCAAAAAAAGTTATAATGCCTTAAGCAGCTTTGGGATGGAGTAAGTAGTACTCATTGTTTACAAGTAATAGCTGAATGTACCAGGCTCGGTTATAATGGCATCTGATGGTACAAAGTGCAGCGAACTGTTCCTACTCGATCTGGGCTGTGAACTTAAACACTTCATGAACTTTGATCTGTTGAACTACGGCGAAGAACAACTACTGCCTTTGATCATCTTTCTCTCATATAAATGATTTCGTGGGTGCAAAATTATCTGCAATAATATCGAAATCCGCAGGGCATTATGATTACTCATCGGTTCAAAATCACAGGATACTCAGAACTTAGGATAACTGTGATCAGTGACAGACAGAGAAGGCGTGAGGATAATGTCAATCATATGCTTGCCATATTTTCTTGCAATAGTACTATCAGGAAGACGCAGAAAATCCACAATTATTCGGTAGCAAATAGTATCGATAATTATATTATGTAATAATAATAGTTTGCACTTAGGGCAAACCAAAGGATCGAACATCAAATAAATCTTAGCTATCACGAGATCATTACAGCGAAAACGAACTTCCCTATCACGATTCACGAATACGAACTGAAACCAGAAGGGGAACCGATCGATCAACTAGAAAGGGGCCATCGATTGCATGCGGACCATGCATGCTAGGGCTTAAATTAGGCACGCTCTCCACGGATGCGGCGGGCGAGCTGGATGTCCTTGGGCATGATGGTGACGCGCTTGGCGTGGATGGCGCAGAGGTTGGTGTCTTCGAACAGTCCGACGAGGTATGCCTCGGCCGCCTCCTGGAGCGCGAGCACGGCGTGGCTCTGGAAGCGGAGGTCCGTCTTGAAGTCCTGCGCGATCTCCCGCACCAGGCGCTGGAAGGGCAGCTTGCGGATGAGCAGGTCCGTGCTCTTCTGGTACTTGCGGATCTCCCGGAGCGCCACCGTGCCCGGCCTGTAGCGGTGGGGCTTCTTCACGCCGCCGGTCGTCGGGGCAGACTTCCTCGCCGCCTGAAATTACAACACGCGAAAATAACCGTCAGCGAAACCGCGACAGCATGCAGATAGACAGCGATCATCGAAACCACAATAGATCGGGAGAGGGAACGATACGAACAATGGAGGCGAGCTGCTTGCGGGGCGCCTTGCCGCCGGTGGACTTGCGGGCGGTCTGCTTCGTGCGCGCCATCTCGATCGACTCCTCGACTTAGAACTGCTTCGGATTTGGATCTCGAAATCGGAGGCTGCTAATCGAGTTATGGAACAAGAGGTTGGGGAGGCGGTTCGCTATTGACGTCTAGGAGAAGCTTTCGGATTTGGATCGATAGGATAGATATGCGTGGATCAAAGCGCACGATCCTCGTGATCGGCTCTGATTGGTGGGAAGCGATCGAGAGGCGGCAAAGGATCGTGGAGAAGAACACACCAGAATGACTTGACGACCAGGCGATTGAAGCAGCGACAGATCGCGGGAGGTCATGACTCCTGATTCCTGAATCTCGCCCTCGTCGCAGTGCAGCGATTAGTCTGGCCGATCGAGGACAGTCTCACCGCGATCAGCATCGACGCCGGTGGCAGCGGATCGCCGAACCGGAGCAGCTACGACGTGCACGGCGAAGGGAGCGTGGTCCCTCCAGCTGGTCCATTCCATGGAGCAGCTACGACGACATGACGGCAGCGCCCTCCCCTGTCCCCTCTCCATCATCCTCCAGATCGTGGCAGTTTTATTTAGAGCTAAAAACAGGGGGTACGGTTAGCGAGAAGGAGGCATGCAGCAGCGTCCTGATCCTGTTCAAACGGCCCGCAAGATACGAGCGGGTTTTAGTTAGCACCTGCTACCATATGAGGCGGCACTAATCCAAAGCCTCCATATTGTTGGAACACCCACTGCCGACTGGCCGGTCCCGAGGCTGTTCCACACCCGAGAAAAAGACTATAAGAAAGCACACACAGTACACAAGTAGATGACACAAGGAACAAAAGAGAACTTTATTAAAAAATCTCTCGGTAAACTCCCGTACACAGATTGTTCCTCTATTTATAGGCTAAAGGGGATACGATACCCACATGGGCCAACCCTAGCCTAGTAGAGGCCACACCGAGTGGGCCTCTACCGGCCCAGTTTCCCAACACTCCCCCTGGATATCTTATCTGTATAACCATGGCTTAAAACTCCGAAAAACCCAGTGGGAAAAATATGGAGAAATGCACACGGTATACTTCTTGCTATGTTGCACGAATTGCCTCATTAAAAACCTCAGGTGAGAAACTTCATAAAACTCACTAAGGGAAAAAGAGTACAATTCACTTAACTATAAAGTTGAGTACTCAATCATCGGGATCAAGATTTCAGCGATGAGTTTGTGAAGATTCTCCCCCTGAACCTTGCATCTCCCTAAGTCTCATCATGCCGATCCCTCGGACACATCTCTCGAAAGAAGACGCTGGCAATGATTTAGTGAACAAATCAGCGAGATTTTCACACGACTTAGTATGCAAGACTTTCACTTCGTTCATCTTTTGCAACTCATGTGCATAGAAGAACTTGGGGTTTATATGCTTTGTGAGATTGTTTTTCACGTAACCCGTCTGGACTTGTGCAACACAAGCGGCATTATCTTCATAGATAATTGTTGGGGTTTGTACGGTGTTCAGTCCACATGACATCTGGATGTGACTGACTACTCGTCGAAGCCATACACATTCTCGTGATGCTTCATATAATGCTATGATCTCCGAGTGGTTCATCGAAGTTGACACAAGAGTTTGCTTAGACGATTTCCAGGAAATAGCCGTTCCACCACAAAGGAAAACATATCCAGTCTGCGACTTGGATGTATGCGGGTCCGAAAGGTACCCAGCATCTGCATAGCCTACAACAGATAGGTCTTGGTTCTTTTGGTAAAACAAGCCAAGGTCCTTTGTCCCTTGTATGTACCTAAAGATGTCCTTAACGCCTTTCCAATGCCTCTTGGTAGGCTCAGAACTGTACCTTGCAAGCAAATTGACGGCAAATGCAATATCCCGCCGTGTACAATTTGCGAGGTACATAAGTGCACCAACTGCACTTAAGTAGGGGAATTCCGGTCCCAGAATTCCCCCCCCCCCTCTTCTTTAGGCCTGAACGGGTCCTTGTCTTGCTGCAAAGATCTTCCGACCATCGGGGTCTTAGAAGGATATGCCTTTTCAAACCCAAATCGTTCCAACACCTTCTGGGTGTAGGCCGACTGGTGAACTAGAATCCCAGCAGGGGAATGCTCAAGTTGCAGACCGAGTGTAACATCCTCAGAATCGGCCCTATGCAAGTTTTAGCGAAACCCGCCAAACCCGCATAGAAACGATTCAAAGGTGCCCACCAGGCACTTTCGTGCAGGTGGAAAACGAAGTAATATCATTACACAATAGTCCACGATGGAACCCACAAAACAGATATATACAACGGCGACTCAATGAGTCAAGAATACAGATATACAGTACAAAGATCCAAATCACCTTGAAAATGATAGAGCGTCCGAGTACGGACAAGATGCAAATTGAGCTAAGAGCCCTGAAGAATAACCAATGGCGTCCATAACCCTGCCCAGGCCAAGCCGGAAGGGTAACCCTGCTAACGACGTCGATCTCAAAACCTGCTTAAACAAAGGGGTGCCGACAAAGGGCAAAGGAAAAAGAGAGATCGGTCAGTACTGAGGCCAGTACACGGCGAGGCTAGAATTCGGCGGTCCTCGCCTACATAGGTGTGGTGGACTGAGCGGCAGCGCAGCATGCACTAAACAACCTATAGAGACTCGATACTACTAGCGGCTATCAGAGAGGGGTAAGAAAGACCTATTCGGAACTAACCTGATACTACCACCAAACATACCCATCCTGGTATTTCCCCCTCGAGACCAAACGAGGAAGTCAACCGAGGAACTCACACAGTTGGCAGTTTTATTTATTCAGTTATCGTTGCAGCGATTACTAGTCAAGTATAGATAATCGTCCTGATATAATAAGCAGTGGGCAATTTTAGTTAACCATTCCGTTGTAGTTGCGACACTTACTAGTCAAATACAATTAGCATGAGATATCCCAAACCCAGCAGTTGTTGGTACTTTTATTTAGCCATTCCGTTATAGTTGCAATACTTACTAGTCAGGTACAATGGTAGCAAGCGACAACCCAAACAAGCAATTGTTGGCAATTTTATTTAGCCATTCCATTATAGTGAAGCTGATTACTAGTCATTATAAAGTCAAATTTATAGCACTACTTTAGTTATAGTTGTCTATGATCGAGATACTGTGCTCCAAGTCGTCCATAACCGCGGACACGGCTTTCAGAAAGTTTTACCCTGCAGGGGTGCACAAATAGAAACACACACTCGATCAACCTCGGAAAAACCAAATCAAAACCCAACGAGGCAGTCACGACAAAGCAATCACCAGATTCAGAAATATTTCAGGGGGCCACCCCATTAAGCTACCCGCAACGAAGTTAGCTGACTCCGAGACGGACTCAAGGTTTGGGTGGACGGCTGTAAACGACTGGGAACCCGAAAGTGTGACTGGGCTTGTCGATACCGCGAAAACGTGTCCCGATCCTAAACAGTACAGGTGCAGTACATCGCACAATTTAAATAAAGCAGTAAAGCATGGCATAAGTACAGAATAGTAAATAAAACCTCAAACTAGTTTGTGGCCCCAAGAAATAAGAATGAATCAAGCTCTGGCTCAGGGGGGTCCCATAATCCTCCCGGATGTGGATAGCGCGAATATTCAAGGAACAGGTATCAAGTACTCGGGGTCCTACGGGACACAAGTGGACGGTTAACAACCAAATAACATCTATTGCCCACCTGTGCCTCTGCATTTACCTACTTCAATTTTAGTTATTAAACAGTAATTAAAGTCTTGATCATCTTCAACAATAAACACACGGCAATACTCCAACAACTGTGGTACTTGACGACACGCAACAGCACTTGAGCAAGCGACTACGACGCGCAGGTCCAACTATCTACCAAACAACAGGTAATAGGAGGTGTCCAAGGCAATATAAGGCTGCAAGGGATATCAGGGTAAGAAAACTAGAGCATCGCAACACAGATAGCAATAGATCAACAGGAGGGAATAAATACTATAAAAGTAAGATAGGTAGAAAGGGGGAGGTGCTCGCCTGAAAACATTGTCGAAGGCTCATCCGAAGATCGGGTCGACATTCGCATCAACTCATCGGCCTAATCCGTGAAGAAGCAAAACACTAGCACAAACACCGGATGCACTATTTAATACTCTGACAGAAGATCGGGCATGATGCATGAATGATGTATGACATGGCAAGGATGCGATGCAATTAGGCAATATTAAGCGGAACCAGGGTCCCGATAATTATTTACTAGGTTCATGTCGTTTAAATACCCCACAATTTAAATGTTGTCTTAACATGGCAAAATATAGCACCGGTTCGCTACACAAATTTAAATGGAGTCCGGAATAAGACAAAGATATCCCGCATATAGACTCTATAATTAATTTAGGTGAATCGGCATAAGGCCCCCAAACCACACACAATATGCATGCATGAACAATTTAATATGCAACAAGTTTTATATATAGCATTTATAAAATAGGGCTCGGAAAAAGGTTCACACATCTGGGTTCGGGAGATCTTGGGGTTCGATGTGGTTTGGGGTCCGGTCTCAGGGTTCGACAGGGGAAACGATGAAGTTCGGACTCGCGATGGCGAACTTGAGTAGATCGGGTACCGGGGTCTTCGGATCTGGGAAGTAGATCTTGTCGCACGGGCGTCAATGCTTTCGGGAAGGAGAACTTGTCGTTCAGGGTCTCGATGTCCGGGGTGAAGTACTTGGCGTCCTCGAGGAAGTACTTCACGCATCTATAGATCGGTCCTCGGGGTCGAAGAACTTGGCGCGCCAGGGTTCGGTCTTCGGACTCGGGGAGAGGAGCTCGGTGTTCGCGTCGAAGGTCTTGTCGATGGATCCTCGGGTTCATGCGGCTCCTCGTGGCGAACTTGTCGATGTGTCGGATCGGAGATCTTGTCGAGGGGGTATTGGAATTGTACTCCGATGGTGCTTCGGGTTCGTCTCCCATCACCCGCACCAGAATATCACTCGGCATTGGTCTTGGCACCTGTCTACGGAAGTGCTTGTCGATCTCATTGGTGTGATGTGAACATGCACGGACACCGAGGCAGAGGGGCCAGGTCGCGATGGTGCTCGGGTCATCTCGGCTGAGCACTGGGGACGCGAGGAGGGGAGGCGGTGGCCACTGGTCTCGAGGTGGCTAGCTCCGGTGAAGATAAGGGTGACGGCGAAGCGGTGGCAGAGAAGCACGTAGCAGCGGCGCCGGGAGGCTCGAGCGCGGCGACGGGTAGAGGTTGCCGGCTAGGAGCACTGATGGCAGGGCGGCGCTCGGCGGAACCTGGGAGGGGACAGAGGGGTGCGAGGCTCGGCGGCAAGGTCACGGCCGGTGGTGGGGGCTGGACGAGGAGGCGCCTGGGTGGCGGCCCTATGCGGGAGCTGCAGAGAGCGAGCGGACGAGGAGGTGGCCGCGGGAGGCGCAGGCGGCCGGCGGGGTCCCGCGGCGGCGCGACCGGAGCTCTGCAGGAGGAGAGGGCGGCGGCGGGGATCAAGGAGCCTGGGGCGAACGCGCGGGGTGCGAGGTGGTGGTGTCGGCTGCGGGGACGGCGTCGGGCAGCCACAGAGGGGCGCCGGCCGGGAGGACGAAGAGGGGCGTGACGCACGTGGCGCTTGCTCGCGGAGGAAGGAGCGCCGGTGACGGGGAGGGAGGCACGTCGAGGAAAAACGCTGGCGGCGGCGGTGGTCGATCAAGGAGGAAGGGGTGGTCTTGCGATGCGAGGAGGGACAGGTGGGAGTGCGAGGCGGGCCCACGCGGGCAGGATTCCGAGGCGGGGCTGTCGGCAGGGGTCTGTGGGGTGTGTGGTGTTGACCGGGGTGGGTGGGGCGTGCGTGGTGTGTGTGGCGTGTGTGGCGTGTGGTGGGGAGAGGGAGGGAGTTGGGGGTGAGGTGGCGTGATGGGAGAGGGTGGAGTGAGGTGGAGGGGTGCCAGGGTGGCGGCGGGTGTGGGGAGTGGGGTGGAGGCTGGCGGCTGGGAAGGGGTGAGGGAGTGGGATCTGGGGATTAGGGTTTGGGTAGAGGGGATCTAGGTTTAGGGTTTGGTCCAACCGGTTGGGCCTTTTGGGCCTGACCAGTTTAGGTCTAGATTTAGGTTTACTATTTATTTATAAAATATTCTATTTGTTTTGTTTTAAATCTTTTTAGCAAATAGTTTTTAGGCAATTAATTTAACAGATAATTATAAGACTTGTTTTGAAATAAGAGAAGAGGTATTGTATCAGACAAAATAGTTTTTGGCTAAAATATTCTGAGAGCCAAAGATGCATGATGCCATGATGATGCACAAAGTTTTATTTAACATGCGATTTTCTAGTAGTGGTTTTGCGGGGCGCCACAATTCGACACCACTAACAATGGATCTCGCCCTCGAGATCCGCCTCATGGTACCGGAAGGAAGGTCGGCGATCCGCGTCTTCTCGCTTCGTGTAGATCCTCACGACACCACTGACAAGAGGTCGTTGTCCGTGATCGTCAAGAGAACACTCCGGGAACAAAAGGTCGAAGGTAGAGGTATCAACAAATAAAACCACCTCTAGCTTCGATAGAAAGAGAGAACCTATGCATTCTCATCCACTTCAATGTACCAAAGCGAATAGAAGGGGTAGTCGGCATGGGGGCCAATCCATCACGCACCCAAACTATTACTCTGCACAATCAGTAGAAAAGCTTGCAACCATTCTCGGAATCAGACTGAAGATCTCGACAATCGAGGTTCAGAAACAAAGGAGTGATGTAGACTCTGCATCGGATCTGGAGTAGATGATGTCGTCACGTCGGAAAACACCGGAAGGCACAAACACCGGAACAAAGAATGGTACCACAGTAGACGGATTCCTCAGACAGCATGAACACCGGATGGTAGAACACCGTTATCAAAGGAGGAAGCGAAACCCTGAAGGTACGACGGAACCCAACCACGAGAAATCCTGGACTCGAAGAGAGAGAATAGAGCGGATTCAAAACACGCAGAGGTGAGAGGAGAGCAGCAGAGGGGTAAGGAGTAAAATCAGACCTAATCAGAACTATCCAACCGATTTTGCAAAAAATAGTTTTGACACTCTACTTCGGCCGTTAGCTAGGTTATCCTACAGGCTGGACTTGTGGGGTATCGCAACTGCTGAGCTCTGATACCACTCTGTAACACCCTCAGAATCGGCCCTATGCAAGTTTTAGCGAAACCCGCCAAACCCGCATAGAAACGATTCAAAGGTGCCCACCAGGCACTTTCGTGCGGGTGGAAAACGAAGTAATATCATTACACAATAGTCCACGATGGAACCCACAAAACAGATATATACAACGGCGACTCAATGAGTCAAGAATACAGATATAAAGTACAAAGATCCAAATCACCTTGAAAATGATAGAGCGTCCGAGTACGGACAAGATGCAAATTGAGCTAAGAGCCCTGAAGAATAACCAATGGCGTCCATAACCCTCCCCAGGCCAAGCCGGAAGGGTAACCCTGCTAACGACGTCGATCTCAAAACCTGCTTAAACAAAGGGGTGCCGACAAAGGGCAAAGGAAAAAGAGAGAGCGGTCAGTACTGAGGCCAGTACACGGCGAGGCTAGAATTCGGCGGTCCTCGCCTACATAGGTGTGGTGGACTGAGCGGCAGCGCAGCATGCACTAAACAACCTATAGATACTCGATACTACTAGCGGCTATCAGAGAGGGGTAAGAAAGACCTATTCGGAACTAACCTGATACTACCACCAAACATACCCATCCTGGTATTTCCCCCTCGAGACCAAACGAGGAAGTCAACCGAGGAACTCACACAGTTGGCAGTTTTATTTATTCAGTTATCGTTGCAGCGATTACTAGTCAAGTATAGATAATCGTCCTGATATAATAAGCAGTGGGCAATTTTAGTTAACCATTCCGTTGTAGTTGCGACACTTACTAGTCAAATACAATTAGCATGAGATATCCCAAACCCAGCATTTGTTGGTACTTTTATTTAGCCATTCCGTTATAGTTGCAATACTTACTAGTCAGGTACAATGGTAGCAAGCGACAACCCAAACAAGCAATTGTTGGCAATTTTATTTAGCCATTCCATTATAGTGAAGCTGATTACTAGTCATTATAAAGTCAACTTTAATATAGTTGTCTATGATCGAGATACTGTGCTCCAAGTCGTCCATAACCGCGGACACGGCTTTCAGAAAGTTTTACCCTGCAGGGGTGCACAAATAGCAACACACACTCGATCAACCTCGGAAAAACCAACTCAAAACCCAACGAGGCAGTCACGACAAAGCAATCACCAGATTCAGAAATATTTCAGGGGGCCACCCCATTAAGCTACCCACAACGAAGTTAGCTGACTCCGAGACGGACTCAAGGTTTGGGTGGACGGCTGTAAACGACTGGGAACCCGAAAGTGTGACTGGGCTTGTCGATACCGCGAAAACGTGTCCCGATCCTAAACAGTACAGGTGCAGTACATCGCACAATTTAAATAAAGCAGTAAAGCATGGCATAAGTACAGAATAGTAAATAAAACCTCAAACTAGTTTGTGGCCCCAAGAAATAAGAATGAATCAAGCTCTGGCTCAGGAGGGGTCCCATAATCCTCCCGGATGTGGATAGCGCGAATATTCAAGGAACAGGTATCAAGTACTCGGGGTCCTACGGGACACAAGTGGACGGTTAACAACCAAATAACATCTATTGCCCACCTGTGCCTCTGCATTTACCTACTTCAATTTTAGTTATTAAGCAGTAATTAAAGTCTGGATCATCTCCAACAATAAACACACGGCAATACTCCAACAACTGTGGTACTTGACGACACGCAACAGCACTTGAGCAAGCGACTACGACGCGCAGGTCCAACTATCTACCAAACAACAGGTAATAGGAGGTGTCCAAGGAAATATAAGGCTGCAAGGGATATCAGAGTACGAAAACTAGAGCATCGCAACACAGATAGCAATAGATCAACAGGAGGGAATAAATACTATAAAAGTAAGATAGGTAGAAAGGGGGAGGTGCTCGCCTGAAAACATTGTCGAAGGCTCATCCGAAGATCGGGTCGACATTCACATCAACTCATCGGCCTAATCCGTGAAGAAGCAAAACACTAGCACAAACACCGGATGCACTATTTAATACTCTGACAGAAGATCAGGCATGATGCATGAATGATGTATGACATGGCAAGGATACGATGCAATTAGGCAATATTAAGCGGAACCAGGGTCCCGATAATTATTTACTAGGTTCATGTCGTTTAAATACCCCACAATTTAAATGTTGTCTTAACATGGCAAAATATAGCACCGGTTCGCTACACAAATTTAAATGGAGTCCGGAATAAGACAAAGATATCCCGCATATAGACTCCATAATTAATTTAGGTGAATCGGCATAAGGCCCCCAAACCACACACAATATGCATGCATGAACAATTTAATATGCAACAAGTTTTATATATAGCATTTATAAAATAGGGCTCGGAAAAAGGTTCACACATCTGGGTTCGGGAGATCTTGGGGTTCGATGTGGTTTGGGGTCCGGTCTCAGGGTTCGACAGGGGAAACGATGAAGTTCGGACTTGCGATGGCGAACTTGAGTAGATCGGGTACCGGGGTCTTCGTATCTGGGAAGTAGATCTTGTCGCACGGGCGTCAATGCTTTCGGGAAGGAGAACTTGTCGTTCAGGGTCTCGATGTCCGGGGTGAAGTACTTGGCGTCCTCGAGGAAGTACTTCACGCATCTATAGATCGGTCCTCGGGGTCGAAGAACTTGGCGCGCCAGGGTTCGGTCTTCGGACTCGGGGAGAGGAGCTCGGTGTTCGCGTCGAAGGTCTTGTCGATGGATCCTCGGGTTCATGCGGCTCCTCGTGGCGAACTTGTCGATGTGTCGGATCGGAGATCTTGTCGAGGGGGTATTGGAATTGTACTCCGATGGTGCTTCGGGTTCGTCTCCCATCACCCGCACCAGAATATCACTCGGCATTGGTCTTGGCACCTGTCTACGGAAGTGCTTGTCGATCTCATTGGTGTGATGTGAACATGCACGGACACCGAGGCAGAGGGGCCAGGTCGCGATGGTGCTCGGGTCAGCTCGGCTGAGCACTGGGGACGCGAGGAGGGGCGGCGGTGGCCACTGGTCTCGAGGTGGCTAGCTCCGGTGAAGATAAGGGTGACGGCGAAGCGGTGGCAGAGAAGCACGTAGCAGCGGCGCCGGGAGCCTCGAGCGCGGCGACGGGTAGAGGTTGCCGGCTAGGAGCACTGACGGCAGGGCGGCGCTCGGCGGAAACTGGGAGGGGACAGAGGGGTGCGAGGCTCGGCGGCGAGGTCGCGGCCGGTGGTGGGGGCTGGACGAGGAGGCGCCTGGGTGGCGGCCCTATGCGGGAGCTGCAGAGAGCGAGCGGACGAGGAGGTGGCCGCGGGAGGCGCAGGCGGCCGGCGGGGTCCCGCGGCGGCGCGACCGGAGCTCTGCAGGAGGAGAGGGCGGCGGCGGGGATCAAGGAGCCTGGGGCGAACGCGCGGGGTGCGAGGTGGTGGTGTCGGCTGCGGGGACGGCGTCGGGCAGCCACAGAGGGGCGCCGGCCGGGAGGACGAAGAGGGGCGTGACGCACGTGGCGCTTGCTCGCGGAGGAAGGAGCGCCGGTGACGGGGAGGGAGGCACGTCGAGGAAAAACGCTGGCGGCGGCGGTGGTCGATCAAGGAAGAAGGGGTGGGCTTGCGATGCGAGGAGGGACAGGTGGGAGTGCGAGGCGGGCCCACGCGGGCAGGATTCCGAGGCGGGGCTGTCGGCAGGGGTCTGTGGGGTGTGTGGTGTTGACCGGGGTGGGTGGGGCGTGCGTGGTGTGTGTGGCGTGTGGTGGGGAGAGGGAGGGAGTTGGGGGTGAGGTGGCGTGATGGGAGAGGGTGGAGTGAGGTGGAGGGGTGCCAGGGTGGCGGCGGGTGTGGGGAGTGGGGTGGAGGCTGGCGGCTGGGAAGGGGTGAGGGAGTGGGATCTGGGGATTAGGGTTTGGGTAGAGGGGATCTAGGTTTAGGGTTTGGTCCAACCGGTTGGGCCTTTTGGGCCTGACCAGTTTAGGTCTAGATTTAGGTTTACTATTTATTTATAAAATATTCTATTTGTTTTGTTTTAAATCTTTTTAGCAAATAGTTTTTAGGCAATTAATTTAACAGATAATTATAAGACTTGTTTTGAAATAAGAGAAGAGGTATTGTATCAGACAAAATAGTTTTTGGCTAAAATATTCTGAGAGCCAAAGATGCATGATGCCATGATGATGCACAAAGTTTTATTTAACATGCGATTTTCTAGTAGTGGTTTTGTGGGGCGCCACACCGAGGCAGAACTTGGTTTTGCCTAAGTCTTTCATCTCGAATTCCGACATCAGGTAGGAACTCGCTTCCTCAATATCGTCAGGTGTACCGATTATATTCAAATCGTCCACGTACACCGAGATAATACAGAAACCATCCTGGGATCTCCGTATAAAAACACATGGACAATCTTCATTGCCCGCGTAGCTCTTCTGAGGAAGGAAATCGCTTAAACGATTATACCATATCCTACCTGACTGTTTTAGTCCATACAATGACTTCTTAAGCTGAACACTGTATAAGCTCCTGTTTGCTCTATCCTGGTTCGGGACAGGGATACCTTCTGGTACTTTCATGTATATGTCCGAATCCAAGTTACCATATAGGTAAGCGGTGACAACATCCATTAGTTTCATTTTTAAGTCCATGTTTACTGCCATTGAGATCAAGTATCTAAAGGTAATTCCATCCATGACTGGGGAGTAAGTTTCCTCAAAGTCGACACCTGGTCGCTGAGTGAAACCTTGAGCAACGAGCCTTGCTTTGTACCTTACTACTTCATTATTCTTGTTTCTCTTTCGAACAAAAACCCACTTATGGCCAACAGGGCGAATGTGGGGAGGAGTTAGACAAACAGGTCCAAATACCTCTCTTTTGTTTAACGATAATAATTCAGCGGTAATTGCCTTCTGCCAATCTTTCCAATCCGACATTTTCTTACAATCAGCGAGCGTGTTAGGCTCAGGGTCAAGATCTATGATTGAGACAATTTTCTTGGCAAAATTAACGTCGACATTTGCCATGGCTCGGTTGTATGACTCGCCCGAATTAACATAGTTAATGGCCATTTCGTCATGGAGTGCATCAGGCACATCCTCTTGCTCCACCGGATTTCTCAATCCGGGAGCTAGGTCCTTTAGCTTTCCCGCTCCGATGTGTGCGCACACAACTTCGCTGGGTATTTCCGATATAGGAAAGTTCAAGTCCGGAATTTCGTGCACTGAAATATCCGTACTCGTGCCAGGTCTCAACTGGCTCCCCTCAACAGGGGCAGAAAATCTCTCTTATCCTTTTTCTTCGGGCGTCCCCGGGTACTTGGGATTTGAGAAACCGGAATCCGCGTCCTCTTAGGCCTTGGAGCAGGAGCGGGTATACCATCAGTTTTCTTTGGTATTTCAACCCTTTCCGGTGCATTGCGTGCATGCACATGCGACTTTGTCACAGTCTTTAAATCACTAAAATGATCAGGCAGTTGATTCGCTAGGGAGTGCAAATCTAGTATCTTTTGGACTTCTCTATTAGTCTCAACAGTGCGCGGGTCATGAGCGTGGATCCCCGTGGCTTTCCACGTGATTTCTCGACTTTTGTCATCCAGGGGTTGATTACCTCCCCCCAAAGTCAGGAAAAGATCCTCGTAAAAAATGCAGTCAGCAAAACGGGTCGTGTGACAGTCACCTGTCAAGGGGTCCAAGAACCTGATTATGGACACAGTCTCATAACCAACGTATATCCCCGACTTACGGAGCGGTCCCATTGCTGATCGCTGGGGTGGTGGTATAGGTACATATACCTGGCAGCCGAACCTAAGTAGGTGGAAATTTTCGGTGCCGACCCTTGCGCAAGTTGGATGGGAGAGTGGATGTTGTAGGCCGATGGTCGAAAGTTGATGAGATTAGCGGCGTGTAACACCGCGTGTTCCCAATATGTAGTTGGTAAATTACAACCCTAAAGGAGTGGTCTGGCAATGAATTTAATTCTTTTAATCAATGCCTCCGCAAGTCCATTTTGAGTGTGGACATGCGGTACGGAGTGCTCAAGTTTGATTCCAGTTGCCATGCAATAATCATCGAATGCCTTTGAAGTAAATTCTCCGGCATTGTCCATTCGAATAGACTTTAAACGATAATCAGGGAATTTATTCCTTATTTGTATTATCTGGGAGATCAACTTTGCAAAAGCATGGTTCCTTGTTGACAGCAGGCAAACATTGGACCATTTAGAGGAAGCATCGATGAGCACCATGAAGTACCGAAACGGCCCTGAGAGGGGCAGAATTGGACCACATATATCCCCTTGAATGCGTTCCAAGAACGCGGGGAGTTCATCCTTCACCTTTAGGGGGGACGGTCTAATGATCAATTTCCCCGTAGCGCATGCGGAGCACATGAAATCATCGGGATTCCGGAAAATTTTCACATTAACATTATGACCGTTCGAGTTGTTAATTATATTTCTCATCATCCTAAGACCGGGGTGGCCTAACCTATCATGCCAAAGGCAGAATAGTTCGGAGCTTCTAAAGACAGTCTTAAGGGTAGTGTAAATAGGTGGTGCTACTATCTTAGTGTAGTACAGCCCAGTAGCTAATGAAGGGAGTCTTTCGACAACATGTTTACCATTTTCGTCGCGCTTGGTAATGAGTAGGAACTCCTTTCCATTCTCATCATCATCGGTTTCGACATGGAAACCATTTGCGCGGATGTCTCTAAAACTTAAGAGAGTACGAGTCGGCTCTGGATACAACAATGCCTCTTCAATGATCAGAGTTGTTCTATTTGGGAGTATGATAGTTGCTCTTCCGGAGCCAACTACATTCGGACCGCAG
The DNA here is from genome assembly GCA_916181665.1 of Avena sativa. NCBI lineage: Eukaryota > Viridiplantae > Streptophyta > Magnoliopsida > Poales > Poaceae > Avena > Avena sativa. The sequence goes on from OV702282.1 coordinate 413,641,674, forward strand.
CCGGCGATCGTCATTATGTTACCAGGGTTTTTGGTAATGGACTCAAAATACTTTGTTTCTCTCAAGATGGTATTGGTGGTGCCGCTATCAGCAAGGCACGTTTCCTCCATTTGGGCGCCACACGCGTTCTAAAATATAGTGCCTAATTAATATAATGGAGCGTGAAAGTTGCTACATCAAGTAAGTAAAACACATAGACATTTCAGAACATCACATAATCAAATAATAGAATAAATGAATGAAATAAATATCATCCAATCGCCGAAAATAAGTGTTATGCTCTCATAGAGCTTACAACCATATTGAAAAAAAATTGTATCTGATTATTGCGGAAAAAGGAATCATCTCAACAAAAAAGGAGCTCAGGTGGATTCTGCAAAGAAACCACCAAGCTCAGCCAGTATCTCAAGGTCAGTGGGCTTCTCTTCATTGGCCATCATCATGGACAAGGGGCCTAGCTGAGGCGGCGGGGGCACAACGTGCTCAACCTCCATGGGCACAGCGGTGTCCGTGGGGACCGCCGAGGGTGCTGCCACTTGTGCTACGTCCTGTGCCACTACGTGCACGACGTTCTGCACAGGCGCCGCTCCGGGCGCCAGTGGTGCCTCAACCTGGACAAGATGCGCCTCGCGCGCCTTCTTGTTGGCCTTGAACGCGTCCACGACGTGTTTAGGGGCCAAACACTGCCTGGAGAAGTGAGTCTTGGAGCCACAGCGGAAGCAGTCCTGGGGCCTCGCCTCCCCCTTGTCCGCCTTGCGTTGCTTGGACGGGTTGGAGGAGTTGGGGCCCTTCTTGCCCTTCTTGCCTCTCTTCTTGTGGATGGGCTTGCGCACCTTGTAGGCACCAACATTGGCCTCATGACTTGGGCCCCCTGCGAAGGGTTGCGCGGAGAAGTTCTTTTTCAGAACATTATCCTGCGCCTCGGCCACCTGGAGAGCATCAATAAGCGCTGCATATTCCGTGAAACCTTCCTGGCGAAAGTTTCGCGAGGACTGGATGTTGTCCGAATGGAATGTGGAGAGGGTTTTGTCTATCTTCTGCTGATCGGTGGTACTGGTCCCACACAGCTGAAGAATAGTACAAATCCGGTGCAACCTGGAGTTGTACTCTCCCACCGTCTTGAAGTCCGCAAACCTCAGACGTATCCAATCTGCCTCCGCCTGTGGCTGAATGGTGTACTTCAGCCTAGAGAACCGCTTGTTGAGGGCGGTCCAAAGGGCAGAAGCACTCCGTTCTGTCATGTACTCATTCTTGAGAGTCTCACACATGTGATGGCGGAGGAAGTGCATGACTTTGGTGTTATCCGTCGGGATGGTTTTGCTGGGGGCCGTCGGGGTCCCCTCAATCAACGCATCCTTGATGCATCGGCCCTCAAGGACGATCTCAACGTCCGAGGCCCAAGTCAGGTAGTTAAGCCCATCCTGGGTCAACTCCGGGAACTCGCGGATGACGATTCCGGTCATCTGCAATTTATGCAAAGTGTGTAAGATTACAGCAGGTAATCGGTTGCATAAATGCGATAATCGATACAATAATTCAAATATGACGGCGTTCCAAAATTTAATGTAAAAACGGTACAAGATATCTATGAGATACAAAGTATTAACAACATGTCGATTATTAATAACTATAATAAAACATAGTGCAAACGCTTGTTTAAAATCGGGCCAAAAAAAGAGCCGAAACGGTCCAACGGCCCCGCAAACGCGTGTTCCCACGCCCAAAATCGGCACAAAAATGGCCGGAAAAAAAACGCGCGGTCGCCCGTGGACCGGCCTACCCCACACTGTCCCTGCCCGAAAATGGGGGAACAAAGCACTGGTGTGCTGTCGAGTGGGGCGGCGGCGGCAGCAGGCCGCACCGGCGGCGGGACGATGGCGAGTGGGGGTGGGGCGGCGTGCGTGGCGGCGGCCGCGCTTGGAGCAGTGCGGCGGCGGCTTGCAGCAGCGCCAATGGACGGCGGACAGCGCCAGTGTGGCAGCCACCGCAGCGGGCGGCGGCTCACTCGGACGCAGCGGGCGGGACCAGCAGGGCCGGCGCGCGCGGGCGTGGCAGTGCGACGCAGCGGCGCGCGGGCGTGGCCAGTAGGGCCGGCGCGCGCGGCATGCGCGGAGCGGACGTCGGTGGCCCAACGCGGGCGCGCGGCGGCGGCTCGGCGCGAGGCCAGCGGCGCGGAGGCGGCGGCAGGTCCAGGCGCGACCACGCGCAGCGGGCGGCGCGCCAGCGCGGCGGCCGGCGCGCCAACGCGGCCACGCGCAGCAGGCGGCGAGCGCAGGCGGCTGCGCGGCCAGCAGCGCCGGGCGAGCGCGGGCGGCTGCGCGGCCAGCAGGGCCGGGCGGCGCGAGGCCAGCGGCCGGCGGCGAGTGCGGCCGTTGCTCGCCATGGGCGTGTGCCAGGTGCTTCTTGCGCTTGTTCATCGCGATGGAGAAAAAAAAGGATAGTAAAATAATCGCGATCGAAAACAAATCTATTATTCGCAGCGGTATAGATCAGCGGGATCTAAAAAAAATAGATCGACACAACAGGTGCACTGGTACAGTCAACAAGTTTCTGATCCGGGAGTGATTAAATCGACATTGGTCGGCGACAGCAGATCAGCTCGACCCCCGGAAAGAAAAATCCGTACCCCAGATGGGATCTGGTCTAAGATCTAAACGCAAATCTTAAAAGGAAAACGCGAGACCGAATCCATTTTTGCGGTCAGATTTGGGTTACCTTCAACGAAAGCCTGCGTGATGCAGGCTCGACGGTGGCTTGACGGAGGCTCGACGGAGAGACACGTGCTGATAACGTGTTGGAACACCCTCTGCGGACTGGCCGGTCCCGAGGCTGTTCCACACCCGAGAAGAAGACTAGGAGAAAGCACACACAGTACACAAGTATATGACACAAAAAACAAAAGGAAACTTTATTGAAAAATCTCTCGATAACCTCCCGTACACAGATTGTTCCTCTATTTATAGGCTAAAGAGGGATACGATACCCACATGGGCCAACCCTATCCTGGTAGAGGCCACACCGAGTGGGCCTCTACCGGCCCAGTTTCCCAACACATATAATTCACCTACGGCCGCATATGTATCAGGATAGTTCCTAGCAGTTCAGGATGTGCAAAGGGTTCCAGCTAGTTCAAATTTTTGTACCGTATTAGCTTCGAAGTCTGGCTCGGAAATATGAAAGAAAATGAACTAAGGGCTCGCTTGGAAGCCATCATTTTATTTTGTTTGGCAGAAATAAAATGTAATGATATTGTTTTTCTTGTTTCATTTGTCTAATTTAAAATTCCAATCTAAAAATCATGCCTGGCCGCCACAAGGAATTATAAAATGAAATGAGCTCCAGACAAATGACTAGGTTGGAAATTGGAATTGACTAAACATACCGTACCTATTTTCAGGAATTTCTAATGAAAAGACGGTTCCAGTTATATATGGCAAACAAACACGTTGTATATGGAATCTCAATTGAATACCACTTACCCGCTCTCCGAAACTTCCAATTGAAATATCGGTTCCAACATTTTTGGAAATTGTTAGGACATAACCGAATCCTCTTATGACATAGGAGCCCTAGAAATGTCGAATCGTTTCACTTAGGGCATATGGGACCCAAGAAAGTTTTCAAACAGGTTAAAATGTGAAGAAGTTTTATTTAGGTGGAATTTCGACGTTTGATTTCAAGAATCATATGACATTGGATTTCAAGAATAAACATGACACTGTATTTCAAGAATAAACATGACACTAGATTTCAAGAATAAGTGCGAGTGTTTATTTAGATGGAATTTAAATAGGAACTAATTAATGGGATTGTGTTTATTACATAAACTAATTACATGGACTAATTTCAAGAACTGATTTGATTTCAAGAAGAAACATGACATTGTGTTTATTACACAATGACCATCGTTCTCATAATATTATTGGATTAGAACTTTGGATCATTAGTCTTTGTTTACACAAGGATTAGTTGCCATAATGGTATCTTAATTATAGTCTGTAAAAAGAGATGCCGAATAGCAATGACGCCAAGATTGAACAACATGAAGTAAACCTAAAAGCTTGGTTACCAAGGGAGTAATATATGTCCTAAGCAAACCAAAACAAAAAGAAAAGTCCACTGGGCTACCCTCGTATGGAGAAAGCTATAGGGGTAGACCACCGGCTCTCCGGGAGTTATAGCACTTGGAAAATCTGTGAGATCATCTTATCTATACTTACGTTGCAAAGATTGAATTATACAATTCCATCATAGCATATAACTATATCTCACAAGGTGGCCATTAGACTCTTGAACAGAATTCCTGGTTCTGTCAACCCTCTTGATGAGCGGACGATAGTTTCTCTTGTAGATATAGCATGTACCAGCTCTTCATAAGGATTGAGACCATGGAAATATGAACTTTGCACTAGACCATAAGCTTCCGGAGGATGCTGAACTTCATTTCCATTAAGTGGGTGCCTAGTCAGAAACTTTAAGAAACAATCCTCAACCAATCGGCAAGAGTAGAATTTCCCCTCACGGTAGAGCTGCTGACCAACAAAACCAAGCAAGTTGTTGGTCTATTTTTGAAACAGAAAGGTCACTCTTTGGGTCAATCAAAAGACCAAGATGAGAGGATTTCACGATAAAGTCTGAAATTTGTTGTTTGACATCCTTTAGATTGTTCTCAATTTTGACTACCTCAAGGACCTGCATGCATGTGGCCCTAGCACATGCATGAAAGTGTGGTGCTATGTTGGAACATACAAAAACTACTAGTCTCCGGGTGATTGCATGTGTCCCCCCTCGCATGCATGCGCTCTAACCTACAAGCGAAGGTTTTGGACTTGTATAAGGGGGAAACTCCCCGTTCCGGTGAAACCGGGTAGGATAGTGCCCCAACTTGTGAACCAACATGGTTTTACATCATCCTATGACCTAAACAAACACAAAACAAGAGAGAGCTATGTCGGGCTACCCCGATCAGAAGAATATCTAGGGGGTAGACGATTCGAGGCCCGCAGATCAGGGTTTCGCCGAAGGAAGACCAAGAGAACGTCGGGATCAGATGAAAACTTGCATGTGTCCCTAGCATATGTGTGTGAGTGTGGTGCAAGGTTGGTAGGTGCTTGCACGTGTCCCCTCTCGCATGCATGCGCTCTAACCTAGAAGCGAATGTTCTGGACTTGTATAAGGGGGAAACTCCCCGTTTCGGTGAAATCGGATCGCATAAGGGGGGGGGGTGCATGTAGTGATCAAGACCATAACAACCTATTCATATATGTGCTCATGATCCTATGAAATAACATCATCTAACATATATGTAATAAAAGCCTTGCTAACTAAATAAAAGAAAAAAATGAAAAAAATGCTTTGTCGTGTATACAGGAGAATACACACGGCAAAGCTCATCTTTGCCGTGTACCTAACGGCGAGGGCACACAACAAAGATTCTGCCGTCCGCCCCTGCCAGCGGGTGACCCTGCGAGGTCGCGGGGCCCACTTCTTTGTCGTGAACAAATCTTTGCCGTGTACCCCCCAACGAATTTGCCGTGTATTTTTTCTTTGCCGTGTGCCGTAGTTTGTCTATTGTCGTGTTTAGTTCTTTGCCGTGTTCTTTTTGTGTAATGTGCCGTGTATATTTTCTTTGTCGTGTGCTTCTAGACATGCACACGACAGAGATCAGCTTTGCCGTGTCCCGGCAGCGACAATTTTTCCCGTAGTGCGGGCAATCACGTACTGAGTATGAAAACGGAAACATAATCTGAGGTGATGAGCACTGTTGTAGTGAAGTGAAGAATGTGGAGATTATGAAAGAAATCTGCATTCTTAAAAAAAACACCCGCAGAGTTATCAACGGAGAATTGATCTTTTGCCAATTGTTGAATGTCAGTTTGACGATTTTCCCTTCCTTTCAATATAGTTTATGTTTTGCGATAGATGTTTTAATGGAAGAGATGAGCAGACGGCATGGATATCCCAAAGAAACCAAGCACATGATCGGCATATTATACATCGCCATATGGTCATATCCATATGCAAATTTCAGAGATAAAGGACGCAACAAATCCACAATTACTCCGTAGCTAATATCAATATATTCCATGGCAAATTATCGATAATGTTCTATATATAACCCTAGTTTGCACTTCAGGGCAAACCAAGAAGATAACTATATATCACGAGTTTTTACAAGAAAACGAACTTCGCTATCACGAATTCACGATCTAATTAGCACGAACGAACTAAAACCAGGAGCGAATCAATAAACTAGATTGCGGAGCATCAATCTCTCGGACCATGCTAAATTAGGCGCGTTCGCCCCGGATGCGTCGTGCGAGCTGGATGTCCTTGGGCATGATTGTGACGCGCTTGGCGTGGATGGCGCATAGGTTGGTGTCCTCGAACAGTCCGACGAGGTACGCCTCGGCCGCCTCCTGGAGCGCGAGCACGGCGTGGCTCTGGAAGCGGAGGTCTGTCTTGAAGTCCTGAGCGATCTCCCGCACGAGACGCTGGAAGGGCAGCTTGCGGATCAGCAGGTCGGTGCTCTTCTGGTACTTGCGGATCTCCCGGAGCGCGACTGTGCCGGGCCTGTAGCGGTGGGGCTTCTTCACGCCGCCGGTCGTCGGGGCAGACTTCCTCGCCGCCTGCGAAAAAAGAACGTGAAATTAAGCATCAGCGGAACCGCGAGAGCGTGCATGGAACGAATTGGGAGCGGGAACGATACGAACAATGGAGGCGAGCTGCTTGCGGGGGGCCTTGCCGCCGGTGGACTTGCGCGCGGTCTGCTTCGTACGCGCCATCTCGACTCCTCGACTTCGAACTGCTGTGGAGATTTGGGTTTGTGGGACTCGAAACCGAAGAAGTCGACGAGATTGAATTGTGGGATGAGAGGCAGGGGAGGGGGCGCGGTGGGTATTTATGGGTGCCGTGTGCGCGCGAGAGGCGGTTGGCCATTGACGTCTAGGAGAAGGTTCCGGATCGGATGGCTGGGGCGTGCGTGGAGCAAAGGCAAAGCACGCGATCCTTGTGGTCGGCTCTCATTGGTCGGAAGCGACGACGCACGGATCGAGGAGAAGAACAAATCAGCCGGACTACCAGAGACGATCGAAGCAGCGAGCGATCGCCACGCAATGAGGTCATGAATCCACACGGACACGGGAACTCCACCCGCCTCATGGTCGTGCGCGCCGGCGAGGCCCAGCCCTCACTCGGCCCTATGTAGGTCCGCCCTTTGCCTCCGCTGCCGCTGCCGCCATATTCATGCATGGTCCTTCCCGCCGGCCGAGAATCCTCCAAGGCCGAGGTGTGCCAGGTCGATGCCGGCATGCCGCCGGCATGGAGAGGGAAAGCGCCTCGCCGGCGTCCTGCTAGGACTAGACGTGGCTATCGGACTCCTCCACATCCATTAAATCGTCCTCCTCCTCCAGACTCCAGTACCTCATCCGGCTCGCGTCCTCCCCCCTCGCTTCTTCCTCTGGTGGCAAGGTGAGATCGTGTCCGGCCATGGTGTGCACTTTGCTGATGGTAGCTACTGCTAGAGAATTGTACGGCCATGGCGTTTTCGATCACGGTCATGGAGTAGCTAGAGGAAGGTCGAAGGAGGGCACGATCCGTAGCAAAGGGAATTGCCCCCTAATTTCACGCGCGTGATTGGCCAGGAAAGGTTGCCCCGGATCGTCGGTATGCTTTTGTGGTGCGAAAGAAAATACGGCTCTCCCCTGTTGGGCTGGCCCATTTCCACGGTCTGATGTGCTTTTCGGTTTTTTCTTTTTTCTTTTTTTTCTGTTTTTCTGGCTTTATTTTTCTATTTTAGTTTTTTTACTTTATTACTTTATTTTTTAGGAAAATGTTCATTATATCTTGGAAAAAATCACGTTTCTCAAAATTGTTTCACGAATTTTAGATTTGGTTCATAACATTTTTGAAATTGGTTCATGAATTTTAAAGATTTGTTCACGGTTTTCAAAAATTGGTTTTTGAAATTGGTTCATGAATTTAGATTTTGTTTCATAGATTTAAAATTGGTTCATATTTTTTGATATTGGTTTATGATTTTCAAGATTTTTTAAAATAAAAAATAGCACATAAGTATGACGGTGAGACAGGAAGAAGTAGCCAACTTCTGTAAGGCGCCAAAAAAAGACACTAGGAAGTAGTAGCAGTTTATGTCGTGACTCGGTGAGTTGAACGTGCTAAAAAATATAGCAAACAAACAAACCAGCTAACATAGACAAAGTGAAGAAAATGGGCCGCCCATCCAGCGTTCACTTCAGGCAGCATGATCCACTAATGCCGCTTAAGGCGGTGTATATAACCACCCCAGAAAGAAAAGGAGTGTAATAGCAAGACCCAATGGGCCCCAAACGGTTATAGGGCGCGCCAAAGCCGCATTGTGTTTGACGTGGCCCAATAAACTGTCTAGCGTCTCTGTGTGTCCTTGTGGCGCCCCGTATCCTATAGGAGGGGTCTTATAGGCGTGCCGGACAAAAAACTGATGACGGCGTGGTTGAAAGGATCGTATGGGCACCTAGAGGGGGGTGAATAGGTGCTACTTCAAATTTTCTTCCTTTTCAAATTAAGGTTTGACAATAAGGTAAATTCTCTAGATAATGCAACTACGGTGAATTTACCTATATGACAATTATGCAAGAGCTATCACAACACAAAGTAGAAATAAGTAAGTAAAGTGCGGTAAAGGATAGAAGTAACCAAAGTGGTGGACGTAGAGACACAAGGATTTGTTTCCCGTAGTTCCTTCCTTTTGAGGGGAAGTATGTCTACGTTTAGAGAGGGGGTGGTTTCAAACCACCAACGCCACGAAAGGCCTCCCTTGTTCCAGTGGCGGAGCCAGAATTTTCATACTGGGTATTCGGAGTAAAAAAAAAATTCCAGCACACCAATATAATATACGTGGGTCCACAAAACTAAGAATAAAACTATAAACTGTTCATATTACCGACAATATGTTCTAAAAATTAAACTATGATTGGAAAAACAATGAAAAAAAATTATTTAACTCTACGATCTCCCTTTTGAAAGCGAGCAATGATGTCATCATCCTTTACTTGCAAGAAGAATCGACGCTCAAGAAAAGTAACCAAGCAATCATTCAAGAATTGCTCACTCATTTTGTTTCTCAACTTATTCTTCACGTAATTCATTGAAGAAAAGACCCTCTCGACACTAGCAGTCGCCATGGGAAGAATCAGCACCAATTTAAGAAGCTTGTAAACCATGCCATGGGAAAGATTCTTCTTTGTCTCCACAAGCATAATAGAAAGGTCAGCAATATTTTTTACCTTTCTAAATCTTCCGTCCCTATGCATATCAGCCACAAACATATCCAACTGATAAGGAAGTTTCAATAACTCTAGCTCCGAGAAATCCTTAGGATAGAAGTGAGCAAGCTTGACTAAATTCTCTTGATCATAAGCAGCAAATGAATCAACGGGACTGAATGATGACATGCAAACAAGTAACTGAGTGTTTACCTCATCAAACCTATTTTCGAGCTCTTGATATTGCCTATCAATAAGACCCAAAAATATATCAACACGAAAGCGGTGGAGATTATTAACATTCTTGAAGAACTTTTTAGATCTATGAACGGGCTTGTAACGTGCATCCATGTCAGGGACTTTGACTTTACGCTTCAAACAAAAATCCTTGACCTTTTCAAGAAAATATTTCCATCCACTATCTGCTCGCAGATTTAACAATTCTTGCTTAGTGAGAACAAGCATATCATTAGCATTCACAATGTCTTGGTTCCTCCTTTGTAAAGCTTGGGTCAAGAGATCAGTGTGTCCAAATATCTCATCCAACAAGTGCAGCATAAAAACAAACTCGAATGACTCAAATACTGTCAACATAGTTTGAGCTCCAATAGCCTCCGCACTATGATATTCTTTTCCAATCCTTTTGAGAACTTTCTGGATGGAAGGATACAAAGAAAGCACATGTGACACAGTTTTGGAGTGGGATCCCCAACGGGTTTCACATGGCCTTCCCAAACCCATCTCTTGATTTTGCCCTGTGCCTGTTTCAATTTCTTCCAATTGCAATGCTTCTATGAGATAATCAGCTTGAGCTTCTCGAAACATTTGAATCTTTTTGCAAGACATACCAAGAACATTCAACAAATATCCAAGTTGTCCAAAGAACCAAAAGCAATCACCATTCTCTTTAGCAACAGCGACAAGAGTTAATTGGAGTTGATGGGCAAAGCAATGAACATAATAAGCACTAGGAGACTCATCCATAATAAGTTTTTTTAAACCATTAGCCTTACCCTTCATGTTACTAGCTCCATCATATCCCTGTCCACGTACCATTGAGAAGCTCAAAGAATGATCCATCAATAGTTTCTCAATCGCTTTATTTAGTGTCAAAGATGTAGTGTCCTCGACATGGACAATTCCAAGAAATCTCTCAACAACCTTTCTAGTTTTATCGACATACCGCAAGCAAAGAGCCAATTCTTCTTGTTGATACACATCACTAGATTCATAGGCAAGTATTGCAAAATATTCTTCACCAAGATCTTTTAGAAGAAGACAAGTTGTTTCTTTGGCACAACAATTGATGAGTTCTAATTGTATCTCAGGAGTTATCATTCTACAATTCTTTGGAGCATTTTTTAGAACTACTTTATCAAAATCTTCGAACTTTTCTGCTAGATGATTCAAAAGCTCAAGAAAATTTCCCTTGTTAAGTGACTCTTCACTTTCATCATGACCACGAAAATCCAACCCTTGCTTCAAAAGAAATCTCAAGCAATAAATTGAATAACTCAAACGAGACAGATATTGGGTCTTTTTTGTTTAGAAACTGAAACAATTGACTCTCTAATGGATGCACTAGGTTGAATGAACAAATCATATTTTTCTTGAGCTTCACAATGAGCACTAGAGAGACCACCTTCATGTTTGTCCAATCTGTTTTTCATCATGTTCCAATTTTTAAATCCCTCTTTCACAAAAGAATCACCTCCCTTATGTTTACTTTCATCCTTGAACAAGTAGCAAACAAAGCAAAATACTGCATCTAGATGAACACTATACTCAAGCCATTTGTATTTGTCAAACCAATGAGATGTAAAGCGTCGATTACCTCCAATATCTCTTATTGGAAAATCATGTTGTCTTGGTTGACATGGCCCCAATGCAATGTACCTCCTTCTAATAACAACTTGCCCATTGACATCATAGTACTGGATGGGAGTCCTCTTTCCCGGATCATGCTCAAGTTCATATATTACTTCATCATCAGACTATTTATGTTCCTCTTCTACAACGGGATCTCCGCCTCCGATTCTTTGCCATTAGCATCAGGGGTAGGCTGATTATTGGTTTGCAATAGTGCCAGCTGCAACTCATTGGATGAAGGATCACTCATATTTTTATCAAGATTTTGGCTTTCAACCTCAACTGATACCTGCGGCGGCGTTGGCGTTGGTGTTGAAGTCGAAGATATCTTCGATTTCTTTGAAACTTTATCCCACATACTTTTCAAGGAACATACTTGTCCTCCTGCTTGTTTTTCATTTTTCAGACCTGCAAATCAAAATATAAATAGTTAAGCACTGATTGCAATTGAGAATAATAAGAACAATTCAAGATTGAGAAATCTGTCTGTACTGACCGTTCAAATTGATTCTCTCCTTGAATTGATTAAAATTGATTCCTGAATTTTAAGGCAGTGGGACAGTGGGGCAGGGCTGCACTGCTTCTACTACGATGTGGCAACGCCGCTGTTCCTGCTTCTCCAAGTATGGATGCGCCGTTCTTCCCTAGGCTGGACATGACATGAGGGTGAGGGGAGGGACGCGAGGAGGATCAGTATACACTGATACAGTACAAGGGGCAAAAAAGGCAGCGCAATTGAACTCTGAACTCATCGGACACCGGACGGCGGACTGGGCGAGGGCGTGAGAGGGATCGAACCAGGGGATTGCCTCGAGCTCGACCTTGGGGTGAGCAGATCGAACCAGGGGATTGCGGGTGCGTCGTGATCGGTGGAGCCACGCGTCAATGGAGGAAGTCTGGAAGATCGTGGTACCTGGCCGTTTCCGCCTCCCCTGCTCCTATCGTGTCTTGCCGGCCAGAAAAACTAAGCCCAATAGCTTTTAGGCCCAGGTTGAGTAGTATGGACGTGGGAGGATTTTGCTGCTCGTGTTTTACCAGTTTTTGGAGTACAACGAGTGGAAACGAACGCTGCCAGACATATATACGTATATAGTACTAAAAATTTTTGGCAAAAAATATTGGGTATGCATTGCATACCCATGAATTATCCTAGCTCCGCCCCTGCCTTGTTCTCCGATGAATCTCACCCCAACGGGATCGATTCACCTTCCACTATATCGGCAACCTTTAAGGTGGAAGCCGACACCTTTACAAGTTTGGGGCACACATCCACAACTTAATCGGAGGCTCCCAAATACAAGCAAGCTGTCAAAGCAATCAAAGACAAACTTGTAAAAACCAAAACAAGAACTAGGGTTTCCAAGAAAACACTAGAGAAAAGGGGCCCTCAATGAAATGAGGGGGAAATGAAGATCTCTTTTGGTGAAGTAGTAGATCGGGGCTTCCTTCGATTCCCCAAAGATCAAAGACTTTGGGTGGTGGAATGAGGAGATCTTGAGATTTGGTGGCTCCAATGGTGGTCTTGACTTTAATGTGTATGAGCATCTTGTCCCAAGGTAGGTGGAGGGGTATTTATACCCCTCCAAGAAATATGGCCGTCGGAGCCTTTAATGCAGCGGTAGTACCGGAAGTTCAAGTGGTACTACCGAAGACCTCCGGTACTACCGGACCTGGTACCGGACGACCACCTTTCAAACTTCATAAGCCCTGGCCATAGCGGTACTACCCTTGATGCTACCGTAAAGCGGTAGTACCGCAAATGGCAACCGGTACTACCGGACGTGCAGTGGAATCAGCAGCTTAGTCTGAAAAACTCTCTGTCACGTCAGTACTGCATTTTGCTACCTAGGCAGACAGAGGCTTTTTTCCAACATACAAAAAGTCTTCTGCCACGCCAGGTACTAAAATGTGGTACTACCGCATTTTAGTACCGAGGTGAGCAGTGGCCTTTTATAGGTTGGAAAAAGTCTCTGCTCCGCATGGTACTACCGCATTTTAGTACCGGAGCAGGCAGTAGCTTTTGACAAGTGGTCAAAAAGCTACTGTCGCGCTAGGTACTAAAATGCGGTACTACCTCTTTTTAGTACCGAGCCCGGCAGAGGCTTTTTGACAGCTAGTCAAAACCTTCCGTCGCATCCGGTAGCAAAAAGCGGTACTACCGCTTTTTGGTTCCGCACCAGGCAGATAGTTTTTTGAACATTGTAAAACATTTTCAGTGCACCTGCGATACACTTGGCAAATAATTAGTCCGATATGTGTGTTGTTATAAAACACCAAAATCACTAGGGATAGGAAATGCTCTTTCAATCTCCCCCTTTTTGGTGTTTGATGACAACACACATTTTACACGGAAATCTAGTGATGACAAGATATAGATGGGGCTCTCCCTAGATATGTAGAAACAAGCCCCATACTCTCTAACAAGTTACCTGGGAGTAGAAGTTGCACATAGAGCACATACCTTTGCTAAATAACATGTGATGACCAATATTGATTAGGAATGGGGAAGGTCGTCACATAGGATGTATCCAAATGAGAATAGCCATATTACACACAAGATGGATCCATACGATAACCACATATTCTCACCATACATAGCACGAATAGTTAGTTCACACATAATAAGTCACACATAATAAGAGGCAAGCAAATAAAGTTCACAAGCGAATAAAATCAATGGCAAGAACGAGCTTGTGACTTTTCCCTCGCAAATCCCGCATACCTAATGTGCAACTTCTCCCCCTTTGGCATCAAGACGCCAAAAAGGGACAAGAGCAACACTAACGTCCCGGAGATCACTCGTCATCATCATCAACCCAGTCCTCCCATGCATCATCATGAGGTGGCGGGGCACGGAAGGAGGAGGTGGCATCATCTTCCCAGTGGCTGTGCTTGGAGATCCATTGGTCTTCTGGGGTAATGTTGTTCTCGGAGCCCTTGGAGACGGTCAAGCCTTGAGCCTCCATCATTTCCTTCTGACGAGCACATGACTTCTTGGCATAGACATGGGCCTCGTACATGCGTTTATGATTGTCCACTTGGAAGCAGAATATCTTCTTGAGTTTAGCCTCAAACCTCTTGGCCCAAGATGGCTGAGCTGACTTGCGACGTGAGACCACAAAGGCAGCATCCTGCTTCACATCAGCAGCATCACCGGATTCCTCCACAACAGGGTTCCCATCCTCATCAAAAATCTGACCATCGACATTGCGTGGTTTGAGATGGGTCTTGATCAAAAGATTCTTGTGGCGGTGGGTGGCAAGACGAAGAGAAGGTAGGTCACGGGCAATCACATGGCACTTGCTAATAATGAGAGCCATGATGTACGGAGCAAAAGGAGGCACCCTCCTTTGAAAAGTGGCACAAACCATTTCATTCCAAATGACATCCATCACATCCATAGGTAGGCCAGAGTCACGGTGGTGATGGGTGGCCATCATAATATCCACCATGAAGGCATGTATCTCATCAACATTCCCAGCACGAGGGGCGACGGTCTCATGAAAGATGCGATGCAAGATGTCATATGTAGGGAGAAGCCCTTTGATCTTTCCAGGGATGCCGCGCCCCGGTTGTACAGTGGTGCAAGAACATCCTTCTTCATGGGACGATCATTGTCGTGGCACCGAAAGCCAACGGGAGTGTCTTTGCCACGGTCTTCGTACCGGAGAATAGCCCCGAACTCAGCCAACGTTGCTTGCTTTACAACACCCTCGGTCATCCAGGTGAGAGTCCGAGTCTGATTCTTGGCAAAGTGAACGGTTGCATAGAACTGAGGAATGAGCATTGGATCATAGTTGCACCGGAACTCCATAATGGGAAGCAAGCCAATGTTGGTGCAAATGTCAAGGGCCTCACCAAAGTAGTTCAGGTTCTTCCTCACATGATTCATCTCGATCCATTTTTGAGGAACCACAATTTTGTCATCTTTCATGAGGATCTCATGGAACACCCGCTCCTGGAACTCCGTAAAGAAGAGGCTACCTTCCCGATCACGAGAGCGAGCATCCCCATATGGATTGACAACCCGCAGGTCATGAAATTCTGTCTCAAACAAATCAGACAACAGCTTTGGCCCAGATGGCCCGGAACTGTAGCTATTGTGAGGACCGGAGGGAGGAGGAGGTGGAGGAGCTTTACCACGACCAACACTTTGCTTGACCCCCCCCACCCCGACGACCACGAGTTGTTTGCAGTTTCAGACGGGCACTAGGTTGAGGCATGACCTCCTCTTCTGACTCAGTCTCTGATTCTGACTCATAGTCCTCGATCTCATAGTGAGCTTTGGAGCGTTTGCGCGATCCCCGGGAACCCCCTGCACCTGTGAAAGAACGAGGGAGATAGCATAGGGGTAAGGGCACAAGAACCTGAGACAGACAGAGGATGGAACTCTTGTTTTTTTTAAAAAAAAAATTGCTGCCAGTACAGGGCGGTAGTACCGGATCTGCACCGGCGGTAGTACCGCCAAGCGGTAGTACCGGAAAAAGATTCCTGGTACTACCGGCCCGCAACCACAGTGCAGATCTGAGACAGAAATCCATGTACGGGCAGTAAATTTGTTGTAAAACAAGAATTCCATCGGACAAAGTGGTAGATCTGGTAAATAGCACATGATACAACCTCAAGAATACGTGTTTTAGCCAAGAATCAAAGTTACCCTAGATTCAATGGAGAAAACAAGTGAGAAGATGAGGAGCGCGGTAGTACCGGTGTCCATGGCGGTGGAGAAGAAGGAGGAGCCTGCGGGAAGGCCGGATCCGGGAAAAGGAGAGAGGGGCGGGGCTCCTGCGGCGTCCTCGTGCTCCTGCGGCGGCGCTGGTGAGGAGTGGAGACGAGGGACTAATGAGGTAATGAGAGGTGCCTCTCCCACGTCTCCAATCTTAACCGACACGCACAAGCGGTAGTACCGGAGCCAAGAGCGATAGTACCGCTATGCGGTAGTACCGTAAATACCAACTGGTAGTACCGCACCTCGGAAGTTTCCAGACAGGACCCTGGAAACTGAACCAGATGCGGTAGTACCGCTAGCAATTTCCGGTAGTACTGTTTGGCGGTAGTACCGCTTATGAGACCCGGTAGTACCGTAACCATCAGGACAGAGAGCCAAGATACATAAAATGGAAGTTTCTTGTGCAGAGTAGATGAGTTTTGTTGGGGGATAAGAATGGTATGGGTTTAGAGAGTCACACTGATATGGGCCAATGCACTCAAAAATTACTAAAAACATATGGAGAGACAAATGTGAGTGCACGACCAAAAGAACAAAACCAACTAGAGGATGACAAACATGAGTAAGAACCAATTCAAAAGTGACAAACACGAGTAAGCACATCACCCTCTCCATTGAGAGGGGGCGGTGGCCTAGGCCACCATGTTTGAGTATACTCGGCTTGGCACCACGAAGATATATCTTGGGTCCATTACCGAAACTCATCATTAAGCTCACATATCACAAAATGATATTAATAGGAATGATTTTGTTTTAATTTGCGCATAACGGGGGGAGGGATGGTCCAATCAATTAGGACCGCACTCCCCCTATGTCCATGTCTACACCTAAACCAAATATGGGTCGAGTATTAGGTGAGAGTGCAAGATAATCAAGTCAAGCTCCTTGAATCTACGATATTTAGTTCATTCCTCAAGTAGCAAAACCTTGCTTCATCAAGTGGCTTCATGAAGATATCGACAAGTTGATCTTTGGTTGATACATATGATAGATCACTATCACCTCGAGCAACATGATCTCTAATGAAGTGATGTCGAATCTTAGTATGCTTTGTCCTTGTGTGATCCACCGGGTTGTAAGAAATCTTGATGTCACTTTCATTGTCACATAGAAGAGGCACTTTGTCACAATGGACACCGTATTCCTTTAAAGTTTGCCTCATCCATAGCAATTGGGTGCAAGCACTAGCAGCTGCCACATACTCAGCTTCGGCGGTGGAGAGAGATATACAATTTTGCTTCTTGGAAGACCAACATACCAAGGACCTACCAAGGAATTGGAAAGCCCCGGATGTTGATTTTCTATCATCCTTGTCCCCCTCCCAATCCGAATCCGTGTATCCACAAAGAGCAAAAGTTGAGCCTCGAGGATACCAAAGACCATAAAATGGGGTATGAACTAAATATCGAAAGATTCTCTTGACCGCCATTAAATGGCTTTCCTTATGAGCCGCTTGATATCTTGCACACACACCTGCACTCAACACAATATCGGGTCTAGATGCACAAAGGTAAAGCAAAGAACCAATCATGGATCGGTATACCTTTTGATCCACATCTTTACCATTTGGATTTTGTTCTAGATGAGTCTTTGTGGCCATGGGAGTAGGAGCTCCATTTAAATATTGCATTTTGAATCTCTTGAGCATACCTTGAGTATACTTGTCTTGATTAAAGAATGTCCCTCCTCTAACTTGCTTGATCTCAAAGCCAAGAAATACTCTCAACTCTCCCATCAAAGACATCCGGAACCTACTAGTCATAAGCTTTGAGAATTCATCATTAAAAGCTTTGTTAGATGAGCCAAAGATAATATCATCAACATATATTTGGCATAGAAAAAGCTCCCCATTGACCCTCTTAGTAAAAAGAGTGGGATCGATTTTCCCAACCTCAAATCCACGGTCAAACAATAATTCTCTAAGGTGCTCATACCACGTGCGTGGGGCTTGCTTGAGCCCATAGAGCGCCTTATCAAGTTTGTAGACATGGTTTGGGCGGTTGGGGTCCTCAAAACCCGGGGGTTGCTTAACATATACTAATTCATTTAATGGGCCATAAAGAAATGCACTTTCTACATCCATTTGTTATAACTTGAAGTTATGATGTGCCGCATAAGCAAGAAGGATACGGATGGACTTAAGGAGAGCCACGGGTGCATAAGTCTCTTCATAATGAATGCCTTCAATTTGAGAATACCCTTGTGTAACCAATCTAGCCTTTGAAAGAACATTTCTTAATCCCTAGTGTTTTGTGTGTTAGATAACAATACCAAGGATCATTTAATGTGTGTTGAAGTGTTGCAGCTCTATTTGAGAACAAAGGGAAAAGGACTCTGCCTTTGGGGGCGGATAATCCGCCCCTCCCTTTGCCCAAGAAGGCGCAAGCCCCAGAAGGGGGGCAGAATTTTGGCCGGATTTTCCGGCCCCGCCGGATAATCCGCCCCTCAGGGGGGCCGGATAATCCGCCCCCCCTGCTCATCGCCAAGGCGCAAGCCCCAGAGAGGGGGCGGAGTTTTGCCCGGACCTTCAGGTCTGGCCGGATAATCCGCCCCTCAGGGGGGCCGGATTATCCGCCCCCCAAGAACTTCACCAAGCTTCACCAAGGCGCAAGCCCCAGAGAGGGGGCGGAGTTTCCCCCGGAGAATTCGCCCTTGGGGCAGAGTTTTCCCAGGGGCGGATAATCCGCCCCCAAATTTGTGCAACGGCCAGATCTGGGGAGGGGGTATTTAAGCCAGCCATTCCCCTCCTGCCAGAACTCTTGTATCATCTCGAAAAAGAACAGATCAGATCTGAAAGCTTCATCGAAAGGTGCTCCACCTAGATCCACCCAAAGGCCCCATCCCTTGGGGAATCGAAGTAGGAGAACTCGATCTTCATCATCAACAATCAAGCGCTTCATCTCCTCTCCATTCATTTGGAGAACCTCCGATCTAGTATTTCTTGCAAATATCTAGATCCTCGTTTTTGTTTATATTGATAAACCTTGTTCTTGTGGCAGCTTGTTGTCATCTCGGGAGCCCCCAATTTGGTTGTGGGTGTGTGCCCCGATAGTGTTGTAAAAGGCACCGGTTCCCGCCTCGAAGGGATCCAATAGTGGAGAAGGTGGATCAGGCCTCTCGTGGCGAGATCCATCGGAGAATAGGGTGAGGCCTATTGTGGCGTGGTGGTCTTAAAACCGCCCACCCCTCCAACGCAGATGTACTTCCCTTAACAAGGAAGGAACTGCGGTAAAACAAATCCATGTGTCTCCGCGTGCTCCACTACGGTTTCCTCGCTCCTCTTTTACGTGCTTAGTAGTTAGGGTTACATATAGGGAAATTCTCGTAGTTGCATACCTAGAGAATTTACTTTGTGTCAAGCCTAAAATTGAAAAAGTATTAAAAAAATGGTTAGCACCTATTCACCCCCCCTCTAGGTGCCCATACGATCCATTTCAATTGGTATCAGAGCCTCGGCTCTTATTTCGGGCTTAACCGCCTAAGAGAAGTATGGGTTCCAAGGGAGATGGGAGTGATGCTCCGGAGGTAGTCACCATGAACGATCTCAAGACGTTGGAAACAACCTTGGTGAGTTCAATGGAGGCTAAGATGGAAGAGATGCGTCAATTGATAATGCGTCTCTCCACATCCGCAGCATCACCTCCATCTAACTCTGAGGATACCACTCCGCAATCCAAGGAAACGGGTAAAACTGTTTCCAAAGATAACGAAGTGGTAGGTGATGATACTAGCAAGAGCTCCTCCTCAAAAAAGGATAGCGGTAAGGATGGATACAATGAGGTTTCGCATGTGTATTCCGCTGATCCGCCTATTCCTCACCCACATATACATAATAGGGGTGATCCACCTAAACTTTCAGCATCTACTTTCTCTCAATGGCAATTTTTGATGAAATCTCATGTGTGCAGTTCCTCCATAGAGTTGTGGAAGATCATCGAAAATGGTCTTCATGTTGGAAATCCTAACAATCTCACAAGAATAGAAGTGGTCGATAGCCAACTCAATGCTATAGCTCTACACATGATACAGCTTGGTGTGGGTGAAAAAGACATGCCACACATTCAGCATCTTAGCACAGCTAAAGAAGCTTGGGATGCTCTCACCGAGCTCTTCATCGGAAATGAAAGTATGAGAAGGAATAGATATGATGCTTTGAGCAATGAAGCTGAAGGATTTTATATGCTGGATGGAGAAGACCACGAGGACATGTATAGGAGGCTCAAGGCAATAGCTACAACCTTCAGAAACCACGGTGCAGCTCATGTTGATGATGCTTGGATCAAGCGCAAGTATGTCAGTGCTCTTATGCCATTTGAGCCCACAGATTTGAAAAGTCTCCAAGGTAGGCATAATTATCACCTCATGTCATCCAATGAGGTAATGCAAGAAATGGCCGCCTTCAAAGTGGCTGCCAAGAATGCCGAAGATGCTCGTGCTCGAGCTATGGGGATGCAAAAGGGGGTCAACATGGCTTTGAAGACTAGTGTGATTGATCATGATGAATATGCGGTAGAAGGTCTAGACTGTCCCAAAGATATAAAAAGGATCCACGAACAATACTTGGCTCTTTATGCAAGAAACTTTTGGAAAGATCCAGCCAAGGCTAAAGATGAACTAGATCGCAAGAGTGGAGCCTATGGAAGAAAAGAAAATGGTCCCAAGCTGAGAACATGCTTTAATTGTGGTGACCGACTGCACTTCGTAGCTGAGTGTCCATATCAAAGTAGAGAGGATAATGGAGGAAGACTCATTTTCAAGGACAAATCAAAAGCTCCACGTAAGAAACAGTTTGTAAAGAAGAATGCTCCTTTCAAGAAGCAACCAACGATTGTTCTAGTGGCTCAAGAAGAATATTCATCGGGGAGTGAAGATGAGGACGAGGACGATAGCTCACAAGAGGTGGCTGCTATAGCCACCACATCTACATCAACCTCTCTCTTCGACTCTCCGAACTAAAACATCATCAACAAGAATGCTACTTGCCTCATGGCAAGAAGCTCCGAGGTAACTTCTTTTAACTCTTCTTTTCCCAAGGCTATGATAGACATGGATGATCCTGCTAGTCTTAAGGTTAAAGAAGAGATTATTGCTTTGGATTATTTCTATACTAACTTGCAAGGTGAGCACAAAGTTCGTTTTGAGGCTCTTATGGATCAGCTGGCCCAAAACGAAGCACTCCTCGAAGAAAAGGGCAGAATTGAAAGGGAGGATGCAATGGAAATTGCATCCCTAAAAAATGCTCTTGAAGAAGAAGAAGAAGAAGCTCGGGTCTCTCTTGAAGAGAGGCTTGAGTCTATGGAAGAGTCACATGAAGAAATTGTGACTAAACTCGTTAAGGAACGTGACAATGCTGTCACCAAGGCAAAGAAGTTAAAGAAGGAAAGGATTGACTTTGGGGCTGCTCATGATAGACTCTCCGAGGAATTGGAGAAACTTGACAATGCTCACAAGGCGTTGAAAAACGAGTTCTCTATTCTCAATGAGTCACATGATCAGCTTCAAAGTCGATTGGCCGAATATGATACTCCTAGCTCGTCCAACTCAACATATAGTAACAAGAAAAATGCTAGTGTGGAAAAAGAAGTGATCAAGGACATCACCACAAAGGACAAAGGTGTGCTTGATGAAGTCCTTGGCAAGCAAAGGTCAAATCATGGTAAAGAGGGACTTGGGTATGTCACCAAGTCCAAGAAGAAGAAAACCAAGAAGAACAAGACCAAGAATGTGCAATTAAAGACAAGCACTGCTGAGAAGGTTGTCACAAAAGACAAGACTAATAATATTGGTTTTGCAGGGTCTCACAATCCGAATTATGAACTCTTTTGTGATGACTATGGCGATGTTTATGCTTATTATGTTGGTCCTTTTGATGAATATATTGCTTGGTCTATTTGGGTCCCAAAGACCCTTGTTACTAACATGAAAGGACCCATTGAAAAATGGGTACCTAAAACCAAGAAGTAACTTTCTTGCAGGGCTATGCTTCCGGTGGGTCGAAATGGGTGCTGGATAGTGGCTGCACTAGTCATATGACCGGAAGCAAGGAGATCATCACGGAGATGCGTCCAAATCTTGATAATATCACAGTATCCTATGGTGATAAGTCTAAATCTCAGGTATTGGGTCTTGGCAAGGTTGTGGTTACCCACGATATCTCTCTCGTGGACGTCATGCTTGTTGAGACCCTTGGCTACAATCTTCTTTCTGTTCGTGCCCTTGGCAAGATGGGTTTTGCTGTTTTTATTGATGATGATTTGGTGGTACTCTTATGGAGCAAGTCTCTAAAGGTCGCTTTCGTTGGATACGTCGAAAATGACCTGTATGTGGTGGACTTCTCGGGGAAAACCACTTCGGGTCCGATGTGTCTATTCGGAAAGGCCGACGTGGGTTGGCTATGGCATCGCCGTTTAGCCCATGTCAACATGAGAACTTTGCAAAGTCTCCAAAAGGGTGGCCACATACTTGGACTAAAAGACAATGTCTCTTTTGCCAAAGATCGTGTTTGCAGGGCTTGTGTTGAAGGAAAAATGCATGATTCTCCCCACAAGAGGAAGACTATTGTGTCATCAAAGAGGATCTTGGAATTACTCCATGTGGATTTATTTGATCCTCCTTCTCATGCAAGTCTTGGTGGGAAGAAATATTGCTTGGTCATCGTCGATGATTACTCAAGATATACATGGGTATATTTCTTCAAGCTGAAAAGTGAGACTCAACAAACTGTCATCGACTTTGCCAATGAAGTTCAACGTCAACACAATGTTCCCATCTTGGCAATTAGAAGTGACAATGGCACAGAATTCAAGAACTACACTTTAAATGAGTTTCTTAGCGAAGAGGGGATTAGACACCAATATTCCGCTGCGTACACCCCTCAACAAAATGGTGTAGCCGAGAGGAAAAACCGGACTTTGATGGATATGTCAAGATCTATGCTAGCTGAATTCAAGTCTCCTTATAGTGTTTGGGCTGAAGCCATATCCACTAATTGTCACTCATCAAATCGGCTCTACCTTCGGAAGATCTTGGACAAGACCCCATATGAAATACTTACCGGTAACAAACCCAACATCTCATACTTCAGGGTATTCGGGTGTAAGTGTTTCTTTCTTATTAAAGGTGTCCGTTTGTCAGTATTTGAATCCAAGGCTTTAGAAGGTATTTTTGTTGGTTACGGTGCCGAATCCCACACTTATAGAGTCTACAACAAGCTCACTAGGATTGTTGTAGAATCTTGTAGTGTGGAGTTCGATGAAAATAACGGCTCCTTTGTAGGGCAAGTTGATGTTTGTGATGCAGATGTTGAAATACCCCAAGATGCCATAAGAAGAATGGGCGTGGGATTTTTCCGCCCCATTGAGGAACCCCTTGTGGCGGATCGGGAAGGACAATGCTCCACACATGTGGAGCCCTCATCTACACAAGATCAACAAGCTCCTACTGTTGGAGACAATCCTGCACCAACACCACAATCTGCTGAAGACCATCTGTCCACTGGACAAGTTGGTAGTCCCAGGCCGGACTATCCGCCCCCTCCAAGGGGCGGACAATCCGCCCCTGGCACTCCAACTTGTACCAGGGGATCCGAAGGAGAAATCAACATCTCTGAAGCTCCTAGGCCGGATTCTCCGCCCCCCAGGGGCGGAGTATCCGTCCCTTGGTCTCCAACTCCAGTCAGGCTTTCTCAGGAAGATGGTTCTGGTACTTCACCTCCCAGGCCGGATAGTCCGGCCCCTCCAAGGGGCGGATTATCCGGGCCTGAAGAAAATGTTCAGCAACAATCTTCTAGCAGTAACGGTGACCAAGATCAAGGGCAGGGCAGTAATCAAGACAAGGATACAACTATTGAATCCACTCCTCCTCGTAACAATAAGGACATTGAGGCTCGTCGCAAGGCTCGTGCTGATCGGAACCTTGAACTAAGAGGTCACACCCTTGACAAGGTTGTTGGTGATCTACGACAAAGGGTATCCACCAGAAGATAGCTTGCAAGCTTCTGTGATCATCAAGCTCACATTTCCATGGTTGAACCGAAGAAGGTTGTTGATGCTCTTGAAGACCCCGATTGGGTTGTTGCAATGCATGAAGAATTAAACAACTTCGAACGCAACAAAGTTTGGAAGCTCGTAGAAAAGCCAAAGGATTGCCGCAATGTTATCGGCACCAAGTGGATCTTCAAGAACAAACAGGATGAAAATGGCATTGTTGTGAGGAATAAAGCACGACTCGTGGCTCAAGGATTCTCTCAAGTAGAAGGAATTGATTTTGGCGAGACCTACGCTCCTGTGGCTCGCCTTGAGTCCATCCGTATCCTTCTTGCATATGCAGCCCATCATAATTTTAAATTACAACAAATGGATGTTAAGAGCGCTTTCCTTAATGGTCCTCTACATGAGTTAGTATACGTCAAGCAGTCCCCGGGGTTTGAGGATCCCAAATTTCCGAACCATGTCTATAAACTCGATAAGGCGCTCTATGGCCTTAAACAAGCCCCACGTGCGTGGTATGAGCACCTTAAAGAGCTTTTGCTAGACCGTGGATTCGAAGTTGGGCAAATCGATCCAACTCTTTTTACTAAGAAGGTTAATGGGGAGCTTTTTGTATGCCAACTTTATGTAGATGACATTATTTTTGGCTCTACTAACCAAGCGTTTAACGATGAATTTTTGAAGCTTATGACTGACAGGTTTGAGATGTCCATGATGGGTGAGCTCAGGTTCTTTCTTGGATTTGAGATCAAACAACTTAGAGAGGGAACCTTTATTAATCAAGCGAAGTACATCCAAGACATGCTCAAAAGGTTCAAGATGACGGATCTCAATGGCGTTGCTACCCCTATGCAAACAAAGTGTCATCTTGAGCTCAATCCCAAGGGTAAAGACGTGGATCAGAAGGTATACCGATCCATGATCGGCTCTCTCCTTTACCTTTGCGCATCTAGGCCCGATATCGTGTTAAGTGTAGGAGTGTGTGCAAGGTACCAAGCCGCTCCTAGAGAAAGCCACTTAGTGGCAGTCAAGCGAATCTTCCGATATTTGGTTCATTCCCCAAATTTTGGGTTATGGTATCCCAAGGGTTCAAGTTTCTCTCTATGTGGTTACACTGATTCAGACTAGGCTGGTGACAAAGATGATAGGAAATCAACCTCTGGTGCATGCCAATTCTTGGGCAGGTCTCTAGTGTGTGGGTCATCAAAGAAACAGAATTGTATTTCACTTTCAACCGCCGAAGCTGAATATGTTGCTGCTGCAAGTGCTTGTACTCAATTGTTATGGATGAGGCAAACTTTAAAGGAATATGGTGTCAATTGTGACAAAGTGCCTCTTTTATGCGACAATGAAAGTGCTATCAAAATTGCTTACAATCCCGTGCAGCATACAAGAACAAAACATATAGAGATTCGCAACCACTTTATTCAGGATCATGTTGCTCGTGGAGATATTGCTCTATCCTTTGTGAGCACGAAGAACCAACTTGCTGATATTTTCACGAAGCCTCTTGATGAAGCAAGATTTTGTTATTTGAGTAATGGGCTAAATATCATAGATTCAAGGAGCTTGGCTTGACTACCTTGCACACTCACCTGTGCTTATTCATGTATTTGGTTTAGATGCGGGCATAGACATAGGGGGAGTGTGGTCCTAATTGATTGGGCCCACCCTCCCCCCATAATGCCCAAAGCAAGTCAAATCGTTTCCCTTAATATCATTTTGTGATATGTGGGTCATCGATGAGCATTGGTTTTGAACTCAAGATACATCTTCGCGGTGTCATGCCATGCGCTCCAACATGGTGGCTTCGGCCACCACCCTCTTCCTTGAGAAGAGTTGGTTTTTCATGGGTCTCGTTGGATTTTCTTGCATATCTCATGTTCTTATGGAAAACACACTCAAATTTGGCTTTTGATTGAGTTGATTCTTGCAAATTTGGTGTGAATTCTGGGTGACCAGGGGCGTTAGCATCGCTCTTCTTCCTTTTTGGCATTTCGATGCCAAAGGGGGAGAAGTAGTTCTATTAGGTCTCGTGGATTTGCAAGGGTCGGGCACAAGCTCTTCGATTTTAGTCGTTTTTATTTGCTTGCTTGTGCCTTTTCTAGCGTGAACTCGTTTGCTATTTGTGTTTGTCTATGTAAGACTATGTCGTACTCCACTATGTTTGGTATTCTTGGAATTCTGGATTTATCTATTGTGGACCTCATGGATTTCTGGAATTGTGGAGCATATTTGATGGCATATGGATTCATGGGATTATCTATGTATGCTTTGGTTATATTCTCATCCCGGTGGTATGACCTTATTTCCCAAACCTTTCCCAAACCTTAAAGTAGTGTTCTCCCTAGTGTGTGTATTTGTATTCAAATGCAAATCTTAAATATGCACACATCTAGGGGGAGCGTCTTTCATTATTTAAGGTGGCATTTGCCGGTTTTATTGCAAATCCTAGTATTGTCATCTAACACCAAAAAGGGGGAGATTGTAAGAACATTTCTTAATCCCTAGTGTTTTGTGTGTTAGATAACAATACCAAGGATCATTTAATGTGTGAAGTGTTGCAGCTCTATTTGAGAACAAAGGGAAAAGGACTCTGCCTTTGGGGGCGGATAATCCGGCCCCACCAGGGGCGGATAATCCGCCCCTCCCTTTGCCCAAGCAGGCGCAAGTCCCAGAAGGGGGGCGGAATTTTGGCCAGATTTTCCAGCCCCGCCGGATAATCCGCCCCTCAGGGGGGCCGGATAATCCGCCCCCCTGCTCATCGCCAAGGCGCAAGCCCCAGAGAGGGGGCGGAGTTTTGCCCGGACCTTCCGGTCTGGCCGGATAATCCGCCCCTCAGGAGGGCCGGATTATACGCCCCCCAAGAACTTCACCAAGCTTCACCAAGGCGCAAGCCCCAGAGAGGGGGCGGAGTTTTCCCCGGAGAATCCGCCCTTGGGCGGAGTTTTCCTAGGGGCGGATAATTCGCCCCCAAAGTTGTGCAACGGCAGATCTGGGGAGGGGGTATTTAAGCCAGCCATCCCCCTCCTGCCAGAACTCTTGATTCATCTCGAAAAAGAACAGATCAGATCTGAAAGCTTCATCCAAGGGTGCTCCACCTAGATCCACCCAAAGGCCCCATCCCTTGGGGAATCGAAGGAGGAGAACTCGATCTTCATCATCAGCAATCAAGCGCTTCATCTCCTCTCCATTCATTTGGAGAACCTCCGATCTAGTATTTCTTGCAAATATCTAGATCCTCATTTTTGTTTATATTGATAAACCTTGTTCTTATGGCAGCTTGTTGTCATCTCGGGAGCCCCCAATTCGGTTGTGGGTGTGTGCCCCGATAGTGTTGTAAAAGGCACCGGTTCCCGCCTCGAAGGGATCCAATAGTGGAGAAGGTGGATCAGGCCTCTCGTGGCGAGATCCATCGGAGAATAGGGTGAGGCCTATTGTGGCGTGGTGGTCTTAGAACCGCCCACCCCTCCAACGGAGATGTACTTCCCTTAACAAGGAAGGAACTGCGATAAAACAAATCCCTGTGTCTCCGCGTGCTCCACTACGGTTTCCTCGCTCCTCTTTTACGTGCTTAGTAGTTAGGGTTACATATAGGGAAATTCTCGTAGTTTCATACCTAGAGAATTTACTTTGTGTCAATCCTAAAATTGAAAAAGTATTAAAAAAAATTGGTTAGCACCTATTCACCCTCCCCCCTCTAGGTGCCCATACGATCCATTTCAGCCTTGTTCCTTACTATAATTCCATGCTCATCTTGCTTGTTCTTGAATATCACTTTGTTCCAATAACATTGCGGCAATCCTTTGGCTTCTCAACTAACTTCCATACTTTGTTTCTCTCAAAGTTGTTGAGTTCTTTGTGCATAGCTTCCAACCAATCCGAATCTTCAAGAGCCTCCCACACTTTCTTAGGTTCAATCATGGAGATGTGAGCTTGATGTTCACTGAACCTCTTCAATTGTGCTCTTGTGGAGATACCTTTCCTTAGATCACCAACTACATTTTGGAGGGAGTGGTCTCTTAGTTCCAACATTCTTTCCTTTCTAGCTTCACGATGAGCGTGGATCTCCGTATTGTTCCTTGGAGGACCCTCTTCATCATTTAGATCCTCGTCTTGACCATCATCTTGACCTTGATCATCATTGGAATCATCCTCTATATTGGGAGGCAAAGATTGACCTTGGTCTTGATCAAGTGCACTTCTAGCATCAACTTGAGCTTGTCTCAAAGCAGTTTGTACGGATCTTCCTTGAGAGATTGACTTAGCACCACTAGAGTTGACACTTTGATCACCATGTTGAGGGTCCACATCTTGTCTTTGGCTTGAGTCAATGTCCTCTTCGGTGGATGGAGCTTGTTGAGGTTGTGAAGATGAGGGCTCCACTTGAGTGGAGCATAGTTCTTCTCGATCTTCCATAAGGGGTTCCTCAACGGGGCGGATAAATCCCACACCCATTCTTCCTATGGCATCCTGAGGCATTTCATCATCTGCATCACAAGCATCAACACGCCCCCTTGGGGACCATCATATTCTTCGAAGGTCACACTACAAGATTCTATGACGGCTCCGGAAAGCTTATCATAGATTCTATAAGTGTGAGATTCGAGACCATAGCCAACAAAAATACCCTCTAATGCTTTAGACTCGAATTTAGACAAATGGACACCTTTTATGAGATAGAAACACTTACAACCGAACACCTGGAAGTAAGATATGTTGGGCTTGTTACCGGTAAGAATTTCATATGGAGTCTTGTTGATTTCTTTGCGGAGGTAGAGCCGGTTTGAAGCATGGCAAGCGGTGGAGATGGCTTCGGCCCAAAAGTTGTATGGAGATTTAAACTCCGCCAACATGGTCCTAGCCATCTCAATAAGAGTCTGGTTCTTCCTTTCGGCCACACCATTTTGTTGAGGGGTGTATGTAGCGGAATATTGATGTTTA
The DNA here is from genome assembly GCA_916181665.1 of Avena sativa. NCBI lineage: Eukaryota > Viridiplantae > Streptophyta > Magnoliopsida > Poales > Poaceae > Avena > Avena sativa. The sequence continues at coordinate 413,670,467 of OV702282.1, forward strand.
ATCCCCTCATCACTAAGGAAATCATTCAAGGTGTAGTTCTTGAACTCGGTGTCGTTGTCGCTTCTTATAATCAACACGGGAACATTGTATTGCTGTTGAACCAAGTTGACGAAGTCAATAAAGGTGTTTTGAGTCTCACTCTTCAACTTGAAGAAATAAACCCAAGAGTATCTTGAAAAGTCGTCAACAATCACCAAACAATATTTCTTCCCACCAAGACTTGCATGGGATGGAGGACCAAATAGATCCACATGGAGGAGTTCCAAGATCTTGGTAGACTTGATTTGATTCTTAGGCTTGTGGGGAGCGTCATGCATCTTCCCTAGAACACATGCCCTGTAAACACGATCTTTGGCAAAGGAAACATTTTCTTTTAGTCCAAAAATATGTCCCTCCTTATGAAGACTTTGCAAAGTTCTCATATTAACATGGGCTAGTCGGCGATGCCATAGCCAACCCACAACGGCCTTTCCGAATAAGCACATTGGACCTGTAGTGTTTTGCTCTGAAAAGTCCACCACATACAAGTCATGTTCGACGTACCCAACGAAAGCAACCTCGAGAGACTTGCTCCACAAGAGGACCACAATATCAACATCAATAAAGACGGCAAATCCCATCTTTCCAAGAGCAAGGACTGAAAGTAAATTGTATCCAAGGGTCTCAACAAGCATGACGTTCATGAGTGTAATGTCGTGAGCAACCACAACCTTGCCGAAACCCATTACCTTAGACTTTGATTTGTCGGCATATGTCACGGTGATTTGATCATCATTTGGCTTTAAGTCCTTGACAATAGATGAGCTTCCGGTCATATGACTTGTGCAACCACTATCAAGCACCCACTTTGACCCTCCGGAAGCATACCTCTACAAAATATCAAGCTAACTTTTAGGTACCCATTTTTCAATGGGTCCTCTTTTGTTAGCAACAAGGGTCTTGGGAACCCAAATAGACCAAGCAATATACCCATCATAAGGGCTAACATATCGTGCATACACATCACCATAATAATCACGCATTAGAACATAGTGAGGGTTATCACTTCCCGCAAAGTCATCATGAGACATAGTTTTACCACTTATGGTCTTTGAAGGGAATATGCCCTGAGAGGCAATAATAAAGTGTTTATTATGTGTATTCCAAGTATATGATAGATGTTTATTTTGCATGCTATAATTGTATTAATACGGAAACGTTAATACATGTGTGTTTAATAAACAAACAGAAAGTTCCTAGTTATGCCTCTCTCATAAACTAGCTCGTTGATTAACAAGATGATCAAGGTTTCCTGATCATGGACATTGGATGTTGTTAATAACGGGATCACAACATTAGTGTAATGGTGTGATGAACATTCATCCGAAGTATAGCATTACGATCAAAGTCATTGAGTTTATATTGCTATAACAACTTACGAAGTGATCCTAATCCTTAGACCATGAGATCATGTCAATCACTAACACCGGAAGAGTTTCTTGATAACATCAAACGTCACACCGTAACAGGGTGATTATAAAGATGGATTCAGAACTAATAAAGTGTTATGTTGAGGCTCATGGATCGAGAGTGGAATTTGTTCATCCCGATGACGGATAGATATACTCTGGGCCCTCTCGGTGATATCACATTGATTAGCTTGCAAGCAAGTGATTTGATCACTAGAATGTTATATCACAGGAACGAGAAAAGAGTGCATGTCGGTAACGAGATCAAACTAGGTATGGAGATACCGATGATCGAATCTCGGACATGTAATATATCGTGAAACAAAGGGATTAAGATACTAGCGTAAAAGGTTCCGACCATCACAAGAAAGTCATCGTTGAATGTGTGGGAGTCAGTATGGGTCTCCAGATCCCGCTTCTGATTATTTATCCGAGAGGGGTCTCGATCATGTCCGCATTATTCACGAACCGTAGGGTGACACACTTAAGAGACACCGACATCCAATTGGAGCAAATGTTTCATGCCGAAAGAATGAACAAGCGCAGGAATTTATTTCACTAGATACCGAAACAGGTTTTCGGGTGAAATTGCATAAAGTGGTTATGCATGTGAAATAGAATTCTAGCAAGGGGTTATTTGTGAATGTTTGTCATTAAAGTAATTGACAAAATTCTGAATAAAATAAAAGAGTTTTATTTAATGAGAGTTTGCATTAAATTTGGTGGAAATTTAATGGGAATTTGAGTGGACTTTTGAGTGGAGGGATTTTAAAGGGCATTTTGTGAGTGGAGTGTCCACCCACATGAATGAAGGAGGGGAGGGGGAAGCCCCCATGGCCGGAGGCCACCCCCTTGGGTGCCCCCCCTCCTCCTATAAAAGGAGCCCCCCTCCTCACTTGTCTCTCACACCTCCTCGTGAAGGATCTCTCTCCCCCTCTAGAATTTATCCCCCATGGTCTCGGACTAGCGAGATACATGTTCCCGGTGGCTATACGGCAAGAAAGAGTTGTGCTTCCGCTGCATCGCTGGAGCGAGGAGGCGGAGGTTGCTCGGTGCCTCGAACGTGTGTGCGATCACGGATGCGCTGCTGATTTGCGGCGCTAGGACTTCCTCTCGATCTTGAGATCGGCAAGAGATCGTCTACATCAACCACGAGTTGAACTCGTTAAGCTTTGTCGGTCTTCAAGAGTATGTTCTCTACGGATATACATCCGCCCGTTGTTTGTATCTATTAGATAGATCTTGGTATATAGTTCACATCGTAGGAAAATTTTTGTTTTCTATGCTGCGAACCCTACAGTGGTATCAGAGCCGGATCTATGCGTAGATACTTTCCACGGGTAGTACACATATGAGTATGTGGGCGATGATGATCATGTTGTTGCTCCTTTGTTGTAATTTTGGATATTGGTGGCATAGTGGGATGAAGCGGCCCGGACAAACTTTACATGTCCTCGCACATGAGACCTGTTCCACGCTTGACATGCAACTAGTTTGCATAAGTGGCTAGCGGGTGTCTGTCTCTCCTACTATAGTCAATATCTATTTTGCAAGCGAGTTGTCAACAATTTGATCATCCTCGTTGTGGTTCATGTTCGTAGGTAAGAACGGTTCTATCTCGAAAGCCCTAAGCCACGTAAAACTTGCAATGGATAAATTAGAGGCGTCTAGTTTAGATTGTTGCTGGGCTAGTGTTATGATATGGTAGTGTTGTAAGTAGAAGTATGAGATGATACTCTTACAACACACATAGCGTGTAAAATCCATAGACCTTGGATTTACACATATAGGTATGATAGTGATCATACCACGATGCACATGATAGAGATCATCTGCGGGAACCATATCATTTCACTAATAAACATATGATGTTTGATAGCATCTTATATTGCTTGTTTAGCGCTTTGTTAGCATAATAAGATGATCCCTCATTTAAATATCAAGATAAGAATGTGTTCTTCCTTTAGTATGCACCGATTATGTTTTCGTCGCTCCAAGACATCACGTGATGATCGGGTGTTCTTGGATCCACGACCATATTTCGGGTGTAAAACAGTTACACACGCGAATACTAAGGTTCTAACTTGGCAAGCCTAGCATGTACAGACATGGCCTCGGAACACGGACCGAAAGGTTAAGCATGAGTCATATAGTTGATATGATGCCCATTTGATGCTCGCCTTTGAAGCTATACCGACTCACGTGATGATCGGACTTGGTGTAGTGGATTTGGTTCATGTAATCACCAAAAAGGCACGAGGGATGTCGTTTTTGAGTGGGAGTTCATTCGTAATATAAATTAGATGAACTCAATCTATCATACACTTAGTCTAAACTTTACAAATTCTGTTGTAGATGGCACCACCTGCTTTTAATTTCAATGTGTTCATGGAGAAAGAGAAACTAGCAATGAACGGTAGCAACTTTACCGAATGGGCCATGAATTTGAGGATTCTCCTCTCTGCTGCACAAAAGCAATATGTGCTAGAAGCGCCGTTAGGCCCCCCACCTTTTGATGATGCCCCTGACGAGGAGAAGAATGTCTATCAGACTCGTCAGGAGGACCACAACTTAGTTCATTGCGGCATATTGTATGGGCTAGAGCCGGAACTTCGAAAGCGTTTCGAAAACGGCAATGCATTTGATACAATGGGTGAGTTGAAAATGATTTTCGACACACATGCTGCTGTAGAGAGCTACAACGCTTCAGAAAAGTTCTTTAGCTGCATGATGGAAGAGCACAGCTCCGTTAGTGAGCATGTACTCAAGATGTCGGGTTACGCCGATAAGCTTGTGTCCTTGGGAATATCGATTCCCATTGACTTAGGCATCCATCGTGTTCTGCAGTCTCTGCCACCTAGCTATAAGAGCTTCGTGATGAACTATAATATGCAAGGCATGAAGAAGTCTCTCCCCGAGCTTCTGTCAATGCTTAAAACTGCAGAAGTGGAGATCAAAAAGGAACATCAAGTGTTGATGATCAATAGGAACACTGGTTTCAAGAAAGACAAGAAGGGAAAACGGAAGGAAAGTAAGGGCGGCAAGCCTGTTGCCGCGCCTGAAAAGAAACCCCGAGTTGGACCTAAGTCTGATTCCGAGTGCTACTATTGTAAGGGGACTGGCCACTGGAAGCGCAACTGCCCCAAGTATCTGGCAGACAAGAAGGCCGGCAAGGCAAACAAAGGTATATATGATATACATGTTATTGAAGTGTACTTGACTAGTGCTCGCAGTAGCACCTGGGTATTTGATACCGGTTCAGTTGCTAATATTTGTAACTCGAATCAGGGGCTGTGGAACAAGCGACCGCTAGCAAGGGGTGAGGTCAAGATGCATGTCGGCAATGGATCAAGCGTTGATGTGATCGCCGTCGGAACGCTGCCTCTCCACTTGCCGTCGGGATTAGTTATAAACTTGAATAAATGTTATCTAGTGCCTGCACTAAGCATGAACATTGTATCTGGATCGTGTTTGATGCGAAGTGGTTATTCATTTAAATCCGAGAACAATGGTTGTTCCATTTATATGAATGAAATCTTTTATGGTCATGCACCGATGATGAATGGTTTATTTCTATTAGATCTCGATGATAATGTTACACATATTCATAATGTTGATGCTAAAAGGATTAAACTTAATGATGATATATCCGCATATATGTGGCACTGCCGTCTAGGTCATATTGGCGTTAAACGCATGAAGAAGCTCCATTCGGATGGACTTTTGGAATCACTTGATTATGAATCATTTGATACATGTGAGTCATGCCTTATGGGCAAGATGACTAGAACGCCGTTTTCCGGTTCAATGGAACGGGCGACAGATTTATTGGAAATCATACATTCTGATGTATGTGGTCTAATGAGTGTGTCGGCGCGAGGTGGATATCGTTATTTTGTTACTTTCACGGATAATTTGAGTAGATACGGTTATATCTACTTGATGAAACACAAGTCTGAAACCTTTGAAAAGTTCAAGGAATTTTAGAATGAAGTGGAAAATCATCGTAATAGAAAGATCAAATTTCTACGGTCCGACCGTGGAGGTGAGTATCTAAGTTACGAGTTTAGCACTCACATGAAAGAGTGTGGAATTGTTTCACAACTCACACCTGCCGGAACACCACAGTGAAATGGTGTGTCGGAACGTCGTAATCGTACTTTATTAGATATGGTTCGATCTATGATGTCTCTGACGGACTTGCCGTTGTCATTTTGGGGTTATGCACTAGAAACTGCTGCATTCACTTTAAATCGGGCACCATCTAAATCCGTTGAAAAGACACCGTATGAATTGTGGTTTGGAAACAAACCTAAGCTGTCATTTCTTAAAGTTTAGGGATGCGATGTTTATGTGAAGAAACTTCAACCAGATAAACTCGAACCCAAAGCGGAAAAATGCGTCTTCATAGGATACCCTAAAGAAACTATTGGGTATTCCTTCTATCACAGATCCGAGGGCAAGGTTTTTGTTGCCAAGAATGGATCCTTTCTAGAGAAAGAGTTTCTCGCGAAAGGTGTGAGTAGTCGGAAGGTAGAACTCGAAGAGGTTGTGGAACCTTCTCTTCAAAGTATGGCGAGTAGCGCAGCGCCGGAAGTTGTTCCGGAGTTGGCTCCACCTGTTGAAGAGCGAACTAATGATAATGATCATGAAACTCCGAAAGAGAGTACTACCGAACCTCGCAGGTCAAACAGGACGCGTGCAGCTCCCGAGCTGTATGGAAATCCTGTCATGAATTTCATGGTTGATGAAAATGATGACCCTGCGACGTATGAAGAAGCGATGATGAGCCCGGATTCCAACAAATGGTTAGAAGCCATGAAATCCGAGATGGAATCCATGTATGAAAATCAAGTTTGGAACTTGGTGGAATTACCTCACGACCAAAAGGCCGTGGAGAACAAATGGATTTTCAAAAGGAAAACTGATGCTGATGGTAATGTGACCGTCTATAAAGCTCGACTTGTCGCAAAGGGGTTTCGACAAATTCAAGGAGTTGACTACGATGAGACTTTCTCTCCCGTAGCGATGCTAAATTCAGTTAGGATTATGTTAGCAATTGCTGCATATTTCGATTATGAGATATGGCAGATGGATGTCAAAACCACGTTTCTCAATGGTAATATTGAAGAAGAGTTGTATATGATACAACCAAAGGGTTTTGTCGATCCTAAGGATGCTAACAAGGTGTGCAAGCTTCAGCGATCCATCTATGGATTGAAGCAAGCATCACGAAGTTGGAATCTCCGCTTTGATGAGGTGATCAAAGAGTTTGGATTTGTCCAAACTTATGGAGAAGCTTGTATTTACAAGAAAGTGAGTGGGAGCAATGTGGCATTTCTGATATTATATGTGGATGACATATTATTGATCGGAAATGATATAGATCTTTTAAACAGTGTTAAAAGTTATCTAAACAGCAAATTTTCAATGAAGGACCTAGGTGAAGTGTCATACATATTAGGCATAAAGATCTATAGAGATAGATCTAGGCGCCTAATAGGGCTATCGCAAAGTACATACCTTGATAAGATTTTAAAGAAGTTTAAAATGGACGGAAGTAAGAAGGGGTTCTTACCTATGTTGCAAGGCAAGACATTGAGTAAGACTCAAAGTCCGGCTTCGACGGAAGAAAGAGAGATAATGGACAAAGTCCCCTATGCTTCAGCCATAGGCTCTATAATGTACACCATGCTATGTACAAGACCGGATGTGGCACATGCTATTAGTTTGACTAGTAGGTACCAATCGGATCCAGGTTCGGAACACTGGATAGCGGTCAAGAATATCCTTAAGTACTTACGAAGAACTAAGGATATGTTTCTTGTATACGGAGGTGAAGAAGAGCTCGTCGCTAAGTGTTATGTCGACGCTAGCTTTGACACTGATCCAGATGACTCTAAGTCTCAATCCGGATACGTATTTCTCATGAATGGCGGAGCGGTTAGTTGGAGGAGCTCCAAACAACCTGTGGTAGCGGGATCAACAATGGAGGCCGAATATGTTGCTGCTTCAGAAGCGGCTCAGGAAGCAGTTTGGATGAAGGAGTTCATATCCGAACTAGGAGTGGTGGCAAACGCGTTGGACCCAATGGTGATCTATTGTGACAACAATGGTGCCATTGCCAATGCCAAAGAGCCAAGGTCTCACAAGCATTCCAAGCATATTAAGCGCCGGTTTCACTCCATCCGTGAGCATGTCAAGGATGGAGATATAAAGATTTGTAAAGTACATACGGATCTCAATGTAGCAGATCCATTGACTAAAACTCTCCCTAGAGCAAAACATGATCAACACCAGAACTCAATGGGTGTTAGATTTATCACTATGTAACTAGATTATTGTCTCTAGTGCAAGTGGGAGACTGAAGGGAATATGCCCTGAGAGGCAATAATAAAGTGTTTATTATGTGTATTCCAAGTATATGATAGATGTTTATTTTGCATGCTATAATTGTATTAATACGGAAACGTTAATACATGTGTGTTTAATAAACAAACAGAAAGTTCCTAGTTATGCCTCTCTCATAAACTAGCTCGTTGATTAACAAGATGATCAAGGTTTCCTGATCATGGACATTGGATGTTGTTAATAACGGGATCACAACATTAGTGTAATGGTGTGATGAACATTCATCCGAAGTATAGCATTACGATCAAAGTCATTGAGTTTATTGTTAGGTTCGCAGCATAGAAAACAAAAATTTTCCTACGATGGGAACAACTATGTACCAAGATCTATCTACTAGATACAAACAACGGGCGGATGTATATCCGTAGAGAACATACCCTTGAAGACCGACAAAGCTTAACGAGTCCAAACTCGTGGTTGATGTAGACGATCTCTTGCCGATCTCAAGATCGAGAGGAAGTCCTAGCGCCGCAAAACAGCAGCGCATCCGTGCTCGCACACACGTTCGAGGCACCGAGCAACCTCCGCCTCCTCGCTCCAGCGATGCAGCGGAAGCACAACTCTTTCTTGCCGAATAGCCACCGGGAACATGTATCTCGCTAGTCCGAGACCATGGGGAATAAATTCTAGAGGGGGAGAGAGATCCTTCACGAGGAGGTGTGGTGTGAGAGGAGGAGAGGGGGGGCACCCAAGGGGCATGGCGCCCAGCCATGGGGCTGCCCCCACCTCTTCCACATTCATGTGGGTGGAGCTCCCACTCAAAATGAAAAGCCTCCACTCCCATTAAAAAGCCTCCACTCAAAAATCCACTCACATGCATTAAATTTCCACCAAATTTAATGCAAGCTCTCATTTAAATAAAACTCTTTTATTTATTTATTCAGAATTTTGTTAATTACTTTAATTAACAAACATTCACATAAAACCCCTTGCTAGTATTCCATTTCACATGCAGAACCAGTTTCAGCAATTTCAACCGAAACAGTTTCGGTGTCTAGTGAAATAAATTCCTGCGCTTTCCTTTTCTTTTCGGCATGAAACTTTTGCTCCAAATGGATGTCGGTGTCTCTTAAGTGTGTCACCCTACGGTTCGCGAATAATGCGGACATGATTGAGACCCCTCTCGGATCAATAATCAGAAGCGGGATCTGGAGACCCATACTGACTCCCACACATTCAACGATGACTTTCTTGTGATCGTCGGAACCTTTTACGCTAGTATCTTAATCCCTTTGTTTCGCGATATATTACATGTCCGAGATTCAATCATCGGTATCTCCATACCTAGTTTGATCTCGTTACTGACATGCACTCTTTTCTCGTTCCCGTGATATAACATTCTAGTGATCAAATCACTTGCTTGCAAGCTAATCAATGTGATATCACCGAGAGGGCCCAGAGCATATCTATCCGTCATCGGGATGAACAAATTCCACTCTCGATCCATGGGCCTCAACATAACACTTTAGTAGTTCTGAATCCATCTTTATAATCACCCTGTTACGGTGTGACGTTTGATGTTATCAAGAAACTCTTCCGGTGTTAGTGATTGACATGATCTCATGGTCTAAGGATTAGGATCACTTCGTAAGTTGTTATAGCAATATAAACTCAATGACTTTGATCGTAATGCTATACTTCGGATGAATGTTCATCACACCATTACACTAATGTTGTGACCTCGTTATTAACAACATCCAATGTCCATGATCAGGAAACCTTTGATCATCTTGTTAATCAACGAGCTAGTTTATAAGAGAGGCATAACTAGGAACTTCCTTTTGTTTATTAAACACACATGTATTAACGTTTCCGTATTAATACAATTATAGCATGCAAAATAAACATTTATCATAAATAAGGAATACGATAATAACCACTTTATTATTGCCTCTCGGGCATATTCCCTTCAGTCTCCCACTTGCACTAGAGACAATAATCTAGTTTGAAAACTTTGTGTATTGAACACCTATGTCTTTCTGGTGTTCCAAATACGCAATTGCAAGTGGTTAACATAATCTACGGATCTGATGCTTTCAGGTCCGTGTGTATTTGCATGTCTTTGCGTCTCCACGCATCACTCATTCTCTAATGAGATGGCGTTGTATAAATTTGGTCTTTTGGTGAGACCTTTAGTTCCTTGGGGTTAAAACATGTCGATACTATTGTCGTACAATATATCTTTAGTGTTAGCCCGTTGCGAACCACACCTTAGTTTGATAACAAACTACTTGACACAAATTCCCTCCTTTGCTGCTACTATAGCAGTCATATACTTAGCCTTTTTGTTATAGTATTCGTCACAATGTCTTAACTTTGGAACTCTTCCAAATCCATCATGGAATCTCCTTTCCATTACATTGTGCCACCCATAGTTTAAATTGAGATAAACTTAATTTGTATCTTGTGACAAAACTAGTATCAATGTAACGCTTTACAATGAACTATTTGTAATTGTTTGTCACCTCTACACAAATATATTCTTAGTTCTTCCAAAAGATCATAAGAATATCCTCACTATCGTCCAATGATCATTTTATGATTCATTCTGGTATATGCTCATAACACTTAGAGCATAGGACATATCTGGATGTGTACATATCATGGTATGATTGATCAAAGCATCCTTGTGATTTCACTCATCAAGTGTCAAACACTTGAATCTTGTTTCACTTATCAAGTGTCAATACACTTGAATCTTGATTCAATTACTTTCCATGCAACAAGAACTGTTTCTTGTCATTTCTATATTGAACTCCTTCAATATCTCATATATGTATATTTGGCACAACCATATTGGCGTCACAGTCTATCCACTATAGACATTCACGCTAAATATTCGGGTTTTGCTTAAGTATTTCATCGAAATGAAATTCTTAACCTTTGTTAATAAAAGATACATCATTTCTAATCAACAAGATGTCCTTCACATAATGTATTAGAAATATGTCTCAGCGCTCCCACTTAATTTCTTGCAAATGCAAGCATCTTCATCGTCTCCAGATAAAAAACTCATTTTTTATCATGGTAAAGATTCCAACTCCGCGATGCTTACTTCAACCATTGAAGTTTGCATGCACTTTTAGCATCCTTTGAATTTAACAAAACCCTTTGGACCATGTCATGTACACGTCCTAGGTAACCATTCTATTAGAAGAACTTTGTTTTGTTTATTCATCTACCATATACCAAATTATATGTAGTGGTTGCTACTTTAATCCGTTTAGACTAAATATCGCTATGAAAGATCAAATCTTGTCATAGTCATATCTTTGAACATTGTCATAAAATACTTTACGACATGTCGAATATTTCATAGATGTGAGACATCCATGTCTGTTTCTTTATAGATCCAAATACGACCGATAGGTTTTTACACCTTTCCGGAGGGTCTTCCAAGTTCAAAACTTGATTTCTCGTGTATGGAACTATCACGGATTTTATGGCTTCAAGCCATTTGACGGAGTCAGGGCCCATCATCGCTTCTTTGTATGTATTCGGTTCATCATTGTCAAACAATAATGATTTACTCTCAAATCTTAGCATTTGATTGTTTAACCGACCTTCTTGGTTCAATAGGAACTTTAGACCTCCGTGACCACAACCTTTGAGGCACATAAGCTATGAGCATTATGGCAGCCTCCAGAACGATTTCCGGCGCTGCGCAACTCAGCACATTTAGCTAAGGTTCGTTAACCTTATCAAAGTTCTATTGTCCTCCCACTTAACTTTTGCGAAAAATTCCTTTTTCAAGAAACTTCACATTTCAAGTGACAAACCCTTTTGTCCTCGGTGTTATGGAGGAATAACCAATTGTTATTCGGAATAACCTACAAAGACATGCTCATCCGAATTCGGTTGTAAACATCTTACTTATGTTTATCATACCAAAATTTAAGAAATGACAACTTGGGTTTTACCCCAAACCATAACTTCCATGGTGTCATTTCAACGGATCTAGATGGAGCTCTTTTCAGTGTAAAAGCGGTAGTCTCTAAAGCTTTAATCTTTTAAAACATAATGGCAGTTTTATAAATAACACCTTCGATCCAACCATGTCAAACAAGGTTTCCTTACAAATCTCAAAACATTCCATATTCCTATGGTGTTTCAGGAGATGTAAATCTAGGTGTTTTGCTAAAATTGTAACTCAAATAAATCCCTTTTATGATAAAATCATAATTCATTTATTTTTCTTGTTACACTTGTAAATAAATCCCTTTATGATCAAATCATAATTCATTTATTTTTCTTGTCACAATGATTTTCACTTCATCTTGAAAGTCTTTGAACATTTCAAATATTTCACACTTCTTTCTCATTAAGTGAATTATTCACTCAATTTCCGGAGAAAGTATATGAAGTTGAAACCCATCGCTTACGACTACACATAATGGACTACATACATCGATATGTATAAATTCCAATATTTTAGTCGTTCGTTCTTCTTTGGCCTTTGAACGAAGTTTTAATTATCCTGAGGAAAGTCTCACAAGCGTCACTTGATCAAATCAAAGACTCCAAAAATCCATGAAAATGGAGATTCTTCATGTTTTCTTTCCAATATAATTTAAACGGCGATGTCACTTCGTAAGTGATCTTTCAATCATTTGTCTTGCGACATTTTAGCATTAGGTTTTATGGATGTGATTTCTCCAACTAGATTTGTAAATCATCCATCTTATATGGAATACGGTAATTATTTGAACAACCTTTGTTCTTATAATACCTGATTCAAATAACAATTATTAAAACAAATCTTGAAGTCAAGCTTTGATGTCAACGAGAAATACAAACAACGGTTTGTTTGTTTTCGATGAACATCATCACATATTCTCTTGCTAGTTACTTAGGCCATTGTGGTTCATGAATTGCGTCGTTCCGTATGAAATTTCATACCAACCAATTCGGTATCCAATACCCAAGAACCACATTGTTTAACAAGCAAAGAATACAACCATAACATGTATATCATCCATATACCTAAATTGGATATTTCCAATCTTTTCTTTTCTGCCAAATATATTTTATAGATTCTCTTTCAGCATTTGCTTTTCCTTTTAAAAGAATCTATCAACATCAAAAGTGGCGCCATATACATGACACATAGTCCAAAGCGTGTATATTCAAATAATAATACCTTTGGACTTGCACTTTGAAGTAGATCACCATCATCAAAATGATCGGTATTCTTTCAAAATCCATTCTTTAGTAATCTTTTAGTGTAGTAAACACTTTACATACATATTCTATTCATCCTTATCATGACGACTTTCATGATCAAGCCAATTTAGCTTATAAAGGAGAATCGTGAGTATAACATTACTTTCCAAAACCCTTTTGGATGATTAGGATGTCTAGCATCTCCAACCTTCGTAAATTCTCATCCAATATGAGAACATATATTATACTTTATCATATTGCAACCAAAACATTGTTTCAGATATCGTTATATCTGCCACACATGATGGTTTCTGAAACAATTCTTTCAGCTCCTAGATAAACTTGATATTTAAATCAATCAAGAATCGTGGAGGCAAACATGATACTTAAGATACTAACATTGGAATTGTTACTCTCGATTTAATACCAACTATTAAATTTCCCGGAGTAAATAGAGTTTGCTGAAAGTTTGCAATAGGACTTTAAACTTTAGATTGACACTCAACACAATACGATACCAGTTCGTAAAGTATATATCCAGAATTCTATAGTTCTATTATCTCAATTATAACTAAGCATAAGGCGGTGAACGAATGCCAATGACTACAACAAATTATGCAAATTCACTTTGATTTAATTTATGATAAATTGAGTTCTACTAATCCAAATTAGAAATAAACTCCCACTCAAAAACGACATCCCTCGTGTCTTTTTGGTGATTACATGAACCAAATCCACTACACCAAGTCCGATCATCACGTGAGTCGGTATAGCTTCAAAGGCGAGCATCCATATGGTCATCATATCAAAACATATGACTCATGCTTAACCTTTCGGTCCGTGTTCCGAGGCCATGTCTGTACATGCTAGGCTCGCCAAGTAAGAACCTTAGTATTCGCGTGTGTAACTGTCTTACACCCGAGATATGCTTATGGATTCAAGTACACCCGATCATCACGTGATGTCTTGAAGCGACGAAACATTGTCGGTGCATACTTAAGGAAGAACACATTCTTATCTTGATATTTAAATGAGGGATCATCTTATTATGCTAATAAAATGCCAAATAATCAATATAAGATGCTATCAAACATCACATGTTTATAAGTGAAATGATATGGTTCCCGCATATGATCTCCATCATGTGCACCGTGGTATGATCACTATCATACCTATATGTGTAAGTCCAAGGTCTATGGAGATTACACGTTATGTGTGTTGTAAGAGTATCATCTCATACTTCTACTTACAACATCACCATATCATAACACTAGCCCAGCAACAATCTAAACTAGACGCCTCTAATTTAACCATTGCAAATTTTACGTGGCCTAGGGCTTTCGAGATAGAACCGTTCTTACCTACGAACATGAACCACAACGAGGATAAACAAATTGTTGACAACTTGTTGCAAATTAGATATTGACTATAGTAGGAGAGACAGACACCCGCTAGCCACTTATGCAAAACTAGTTGCATGTCAAGCGTGGAACAGGTCTCATGTGCGAGGACATGTAAAGTTTGTCCGGGCCGCTTCATCCCACTATGCCACCAATATCCAAAGAACAACTAAGAAGCAATAAAATGATCATCATCGCCCACATACTCATATGTGTACTACCCGTGCAAAGTATCTACGCATAGATCCGGCTCTGATACCACTGTTGGGTTCGCAGCATAGAAAACAAAATTTTTCCTACGATGGGAACAACTATGTACCAAGATCTATCTACTAGATACAAACAACGGGCGGATGTATATCCGTAGAGAACATACCCTTGAAGACCGACAAAGCTTAACGAGTCCAAACTCGTGGTTGATGTAGACGATCTCTTGCCGATCTCAAGATCGAGAGGAAGTCCTAGCGCCGCAAAACAGCAGCGCATCCGTGCTCGCACACACGTTCGAGGCACCGAGCAACCTCCGCCTCCTCGCTCCAGCGATGCAGCGGAAGCACAACTCTTTCTTGCCGAATAGCCACCGGGAACATGTATCTCGCTAGTCCGAGACCATGGGGAATAAATTCTAGAGGGGGAGAGAGATCCTTCACGAGGAGGTGTGGTGTGAGAGGAGGAGAGGGGGGGCACCCAAGGGGCATGGCGCCCAGCCATGGGGCTGCCCCCACCTCTTCCACATTCATGTGGGTGGAGCTCCCACTCAAAATGAAAAGCCTCCACTCCCATTAAAAAGCCTCCACTCAAAAATCCACTCACATGCATTAAATTTCCACCAAATTTAATGCAAGCTCTCATTTAAATAAAACTCTTTTATTTATTTATTCAGAATTTTGTTAATTACTTTAATTAACAAACATTCACATAAAACCCCTTGCTAGTATTCCATTTCACATGCAGAACCAGTTTCAGCAATTTCAACCGAAACAGTTTCGGTGTCTAGTGAAATAAATTCCTGCGCTTTCCTTTTCTTTTCGGCATGAAACTTTTGCTCCAAATGGATGTCGGTGTCTCTTAAGTGTGTCACCCTACGGTTCGCGAATAATTCGGACATGATTGAGACCCCTCTCGGATCAATAATCAGAAGCGGGATCTGGAGACCCATACTGACTCCCACACATTCAACGATGACTTTCTTGTGATCGTCGGAACCTTTTACGCTAGTATCTTAATCCCTTTGTTTCGCGATATATTACATGTCCGAGATTCGATCATCGGTATCTCCATACCTAGTTTGATCTCGTTACTGACATGCACTCTTTTCTCGTTCCCGTGATATAACATTCTAGTGATCAAATCACTTGCTTGCAAGCTAATCAATGTGATATCACCGAGAGGGCCCAGAGCATATCTATCCGTCATCGGGATGAACAAATTCCACTCTCGATCCATGGGCCTCAACATAACACTTTAGTAGTTCTGAATCCATCTTTATAATCACCCTGTTACGGTGTGACGTTTGATGTTATCAAGAAACTCTTCCGGTGTTAGTGATTGACATGATCTCATGGTCTAAGGATTAGGATCACTTCGTAAGTTGTTATAGCAATATAAACTCAATGACTTTGATCGTAATGCTATACTTCGGATGAATGTTCATCACACCATTACACTAATGTTGTGACCTCGTTATTAACAACATCCAATGTCCATGATCAGGAAACCTTTGATCATCTTGTTAATCAACGAGCTAGTTTATAAGAGAGGCATAACTAGGAACTTCCTTTTGTTTATTAAACACACATGTATTAACGTTTCCGTATTAATACAATTATAGCATGCAAAATAAACATTTATCATAAATAAGGAATACGATAATAACCACTTTATTATTGCCTCTCGGGCATATTCCCTTCATTTATATTGCTATAACAACTTACGAAGTGATCCTAATCCTTAGACCATGAGATCATGTCAATCACTAACACCGGAAGAGTTTCTTGATAACATCAAACGTCACACCGTAACAGGGTGATTATAAAGATGGATTCAGAACTAATAAAGTGTTATGTTGAGGCTCATGGATCGAGAGTGGAATTTGTTCATCCCGATGACGGATAGATATACTCTGGGCCCTCTCGGTGATATCACATTGATTAGCTTGCAAGCAAGTGATTTGATCACTAGAATGTTATATCACAGGAACGAGAAAAGAGTGCATGTCGGTAACGAGATCAAACTAGGTATGGAGATACCGATGATCGAATCTCGGACATGTAATATATCGTGAAACAAAGGGATTAAGATACTAGCATAAAAGGTTCCGACCATCACAAGAAAGTCATCGTTGAATGTGTGGGAGTCAGTATGGGTCTCCAGATCCCGCTTCTGATTATTTATCCGAGAGGGGTCTCGATCATGTCCGCATTATTCACGAACCGTAGGGTGACACACTTAAGAGACACCGACATCCAATTGGAGCAAATGTTTCATGCCGAAAGAATGAACAAGCGCAGGAATTTATTTCACTAGATACCGAAACAGGTTTTCGGGTGAAATTGCATAAAGTGGTTATGCATGTGAAATAGAATTCTAGCAAGGGGTTATTTGTGAATGTTTGTCATTAAAGTAATTGACAAAATTCTGAATAAAATAAAAGAGTTTTATTTAATGAGAGTTTGCATTAAATTTGGTGGAAATTTAATGGGAATTTGAGTGGACTTTTGAGTGGAGGGATTTTAAAGGGCATTTTGTGAGTGGAGTGTCCACCCACATGAATGAAGGAGGGGAGGGGCAGCCCCCATGGCCGGCGGCCACCCCCTTGGGTGCCCCCCCTCCTCCTATAAAAGGAGCCCCCCTCCTCACTTGTCTCTCACACCTCCTCGTGAAGGATCTCTCTCCCCCTCTAGAATTTATCCCCCATGGTCTCGGACTAGCGAGATACATGTTCCCGGTGGCTATTCGGCAAGAAAGAGTTGTGCTTCCGCTGCATCGCTGGAGCGAGGAGGCGGAGGTTGCTCGGTGCCTCGAACGTGTGTGCGAGCACGGATGCGCTGCTGATTTGCGGCGCTAGGACTTCCTCTCGATCTTGAGATCGGCAAGAGATCATCTACATCAACCACGAGTTGAACTCGTTAAGCTTTGTCTGTCTTCAAGGGTATGTTCTCTACGGATATACATCCGCCCGTTGTTTGTATCTATTAGATAGATCTTGGTATATAGTTCACATCATAGGAAATTTTTTGTTTTCTATGCTGCGAACCCTACAGTCTTACTATCCACAATGGTCTTGTTGGTCTCTTGTGCGGCCTTGGCCTTCTTCTTCTTGTTGTTCTTCTTCTTCTTAGTATTGGAGACAAAACCAATGCCCCCTTTATCACCACTACGCCTTTGCTTGCTCAAAAGATCATCAATGGACTTGTTGCCTTGTGGAAATGTGGCCTTGCCAAGCTCCCCCTTCAACCTAGCATTCTCTTCAAGAATAGTTGTGCTACTAGATGGAATGAAGTTACTAGGTGAAGGAATATTGGCCAATTGAGTTTGAAGCGTTTCATGGGACTTTGTGAGAGACAAGAGTTCACTCTCCAAAGCCTTGTGAGTCTTGTTAAGCAAACTAAAATCCTCGGCAAGTTTTTCATGAACCACATCAAACTCAATCTTATCCTTTTTAGCCCTTTTGTATTTAGCAATAGCATGATCACGCTCTTTGATGAGTTTGTTAACAATAGTGTCATTGGCCTCATCAAGCCCTTCAAGTTTTAATTCAAGTGACAACCTAGTTTCTTGTTCTTCTTCTAGAGCATTGTTTAAAGCCTCTAGCTCAATCATGTGTTCATTCCCAAGTTTACATCTTACATCTAGAAGTTCTTGAGTATGTGAGAGTTGATCTAAGATGTTCCCAAAATGTAACTTAGCATCTCCTTCTAGGTTAGTCATAAAATCATCAAAGGCAATTAATTCCTTTTTAACATCAAGAGACATCTCATCATCAATTTCATCATTATCTAAGGGAGTAGAGCGGGATGATGAGGATACCTCCGTTCCTCTTGCCATAAGGCAAGTGACGTTCTTGGTGGGAGAGTTCTCATTTGGAGAATCGAAGAGTGAGAATGTCGGAGTAGACGTGGTGGCTAACGCATCCACACCATTAGAAGTTTCCTCTTCCTCATCTTCATCATCTTCATTGTCGGAGGAGTATTCTTCATGAGTGATCAAGACAATTTCTCCCGACTTCTTGTTTATGGGATTCTTCTTGATGAAAGGTTTCTTGTAAGGTGCCTTGAGAGTTTTCTTCAACACAAGTTTACCACCATGATCTTCTCTCTTGTCATAGGGGCAACTTGCCACAAAGTGATAGCGGTCACCACAATTGAAGCAAGTTCTCAACCTAGTGGTATTCTCTCTTTTCCCATTTGGGTTGCTTCTCCATTGCATTTCCATTTTGGCCTTGGCAGGGTTCTTCCAAAAGTTCTTTGCATAGAAGGCCATATATTGAGCATGAGCAATCTTGACCTCATCGGGATGGTCCATCGAGAGGCCTTCATCACTATCATCTTCATCCCCATGGTCCACAACTTTGGCCTTCAATGCAACATTGACTACATTGCTCATCCCAAGGGCACGAGCACGAGCATATTTGGCATTCTTAGCGGCTACTTTGAATGCGGCCATCTCTTGCATAACTTCATTTGAGGTCATGAGATGGTAGTTGTGTATTCCTTGTAAGCTCTTCAAGTCGGTGGGCTCAAAAGGCATGAGTGCACTCACATATTTCCTTTTTACCCATGCATCATCCACATGTGAGGCACCCACATTTCTAAAAGCGGTGGCGGTGGTCTTGAGCCTTCGGTACATGTCTTCGTGATCTTCACCTTCTTTCATGTAGAAGCCTTCGGCTTCATTGCTTAGAGCATCATATCGGTTCCTCCTCATACTCTCATTTCCAACAAACAATACGGTGAGGGCATCCCAAGCTTCCTTGGCAATGCTAAAGTGCTCAATGTGTGGATAATCCTTTGTCCCCAATCCTTATTGAATCATATGCAAAGCAGTGGCATTGAGTTGACTATTGACAACCTCTCTTCTTGTCAAGTTGTTTGGATCTCCAATAAAGAGTCCATGCTCGGTGATGTTCCATAGTTCAATGCAAGAGCTGCGCACATGAGTTCTCATTAGTGATTGCCATTGAGCAAAAGTAGCAGACTCTTCTAGCTTAGGTGGGTCACCTCTATTGTACACATGAGCGTGAGGGACGGGAGGATCGAGAGAGTACCAAGAATCACGGTGCTCACCCTTCACCCCATCAAGTTGTGTGGAGGAATTAGCGTTGTCATGTTTACCCCCCACCACCATACCCTCGGGGGATACCAAAGTATTCCCTTTAGGTACAACGGATGGTAGATCCTCTTGAGGAGATGGAGGTGATGAGCCATATTTGTCTTTAAGAAGTTTCTCAAGCATCTTCTTGACTTCGTTGACCAAGGAAGAGCTCAATCTTGTTTCCAAGTTCTTGAGATCTTCCATGGTCACCGGGGTCGGCTCACTACCACCATCCCCTTCGTTGCAACCCATATTCTCTTAGGCGGTAAAGCCCAAATAAAGAGCCGAGGCTCTGATACCAATTGAAAGGATCGTATGGGCACCTAGAGGGGGGGTGAATAGGTGCTACTTCAAATTTTCTTCTTTTTCAAATTAAGGTTTGACAATAAGGTAAATTCTCTAAATAATGCAACTACGGTGAATTTACCTATATGACAATTATGCAAGAGCTATCACAACACAAAGTAGGAATAAGTAAGTAAAGTGCGGTAAAGGATAGAAGTAACCAAAGTGGTGGACGCGGAGACACAAGGATTTGTTTCCCGTAGTTCCTTCCTTTTGAGGGGAAGTACGTCTACGTTTGGAGAGGGGGTGGTTTCAAACCACCAACGCCACGAAAGGCCTCCCTTGTTCTCCGATGAATCTCACCCCAACGGGATCGATTCACCTTCCACTATATCGGCAACCTTCAAGGTGGAAGCCGGCACCTTTACAAGTTTGGGGCACACATCCACAACTTAATCGGAGGCTCCCAAATACAAGCAAGATGTCAAAGCAATCAAACACAAGCTTGTAAAAACCAAAACAAGAACTAGGGTTTTCAAGAAAACACTAGAGAAAAGGGGCCCTCAATGAAATGAGGGGGAAATGAAGATCTCTTTTGGTGAAGTAGTAGATCGGGGCTTCCTTCGATTCCCCAAAGATCAAAGACTTTGGGTGGTGGAATGAGGAGATCTTGAGATTTGGTGGCTCCAATGGTGGTCTTGACTTTAATGTGTATGAGCATCTTGTCCCAAGGTAGGTGGAGGGGTATTTATACCCCTCCAAGAAATATGGCCGTCGGAGCCTTTAATGCAGCGGTAGTACCGGAAGTTCAAGTGGTACTACCGAAGACCTCCGGTACTACCGGACCTGGTACCGGACGACCACCTTTCAAACTTCATAAGCCCTGGCCATAGCGGTACTACCCTTGATGCTACCGTAAAGCGGTAGTACCGCAAATGGCAACCGGTACTACCAGACGTGCAGTGGAATCAGCAGCTTAGTCGGAAAAACTCTCTGTCATGTCAGGTAGCAAAATGCGGTACTACCGCATTTTACTACCTAGGCAGATAGAGGCTTTTTGCCAACATACAAAAAGTCTTCTGCCACGCCAGGTAAAATGCGGTACTACCGCATTTTAGTACCGGGGTGAGCAGTTGCCTTTTATAGGTTGGAAAAAGTCTTTGCTCCGCACGGCATTTCAGTACCGGAGCAGGTAGTAGCTTTTTGACAGCTAGTCAAAACCTTATGTCGCATCCGGTAGCAAAATACCGCTTTTTGGTACCGCGCCAGGTAGACAGTTTTTTGAACATTGTAAAACATTTTCAGTGCACCTGCGATACACTTGACAAATAATTAGTCCGATATGTGTTTTTTTCGAAAAGGGGTAAAACCCCGGCCTCTGCATCGATTGATGCACACAACCTTTTATTAGTCCGATATGTGTATTGTTATAAAACACCAAAATCACTACGGATAGGAAATGCTCTTTTAGTGGTGTACACAATTGTCGCTGCGGCGCATGGCGGGATTCAAACGACGGTGTTAATGTGCGTCATCGGCTCCTCCTTGCTTCCGGCATTAAATAAATCTAGCGTGTATCTCTCTCGCCGACCACCATATAGACAGAAGTAGGGGTGGGCATTCGGTTTTTTCGGTTAATTCGGTTCGGTTTTTCGGGTTTTTCTATAATTCGGTTTCTACAAAATAGGCACCGAAATTATTTCGGTTTTCTAATTAATCGATAGTTCGGTTAGTGGACAATTCGGTTCGATGTTCGGTTTTTAACCGAACTTTTGGAAATAACAACACTATGCCATAATTTATGTAGATCCATACGAGCTAAACCACGCATCGGCGCATCGAAAACAACCTCCAGGTCGGCGAGTACCTGAAGCAATACATGGCTAGCTGATGTCTTGAACGCATATGTAGAAAAAGAACATAATAAGCATGATGTCTATCTTGCTCGTTCAAAAAAATGATGTCTATATTTTAAGCCGTATACATTTAATAAATTGTATGTGTTGAGAGTTCAGCTAAAATACGTGATTATATCCGAAATAGGAAAACAATTGGAAAGCTTCCAACAAAATTTATAGACACAATTGACAGTTAAACCATGAACATATACGTGCATGTGGCTGGAGACATGCGTACATGCATGAGCTGTTAAACCACGAACATGTACGTGTATTTGACTGGAGACATACGTACATGCATGGGCTGTCTGGCAGCTTTTGCATGCATGTCTTTTTGTCGCATGAACTTGTATCTACGTATAGTAATGTACGCCTAAGACAGAATCACAAATATATTTATCTCTATCACATATATTTTTCGGTTTATGCGGTTATTTCGATTAACAGAGATTCAAAACCGAATTAATATTTATAAATTCGGTTAATCATATTTACTAATCGAAATTAGTTTCGGCTAATTCGGGTTCGGTGTATTCGGTTTTGGTCCCGATTAATTCGGTTTCGATTTACTAATCATGTGCTTTGGGAGTCGATGTGTGTGTGCTCTATATATGTTTGTGTTGCTGTATAGAATGACACAATATACCTACTCCCTCCGATCCATATTAATTGACTTTGAATTGTCAAAATTTGAATGAACCTATATATACTAAATATTGTCTAAATTATCTAGACAAATTTATCCCGATCTAAACAAATTTGAGTCAATTAATATTGGCCGGAAGAAGTATTATACTGAATGGCAGGGATTTAAAACAAAACAGTTGAAGAACTAAAAACGCTGGGGCCTTGCAAACCATCTTTGCAGAGTGTTAGGCCACATAGCGCCCACCCGTGCAATCTGGTATTTGCCTTGACCAAATGGCACAACCTGTGACTACTTTGCCGGGTGCATCCTACAACACTCGGCAACAAATATGTAAAATACACTCGGCACTTGGCAAACTTTGGTGCCACGTGGCTTTTCTATGAACATAAAAATAATATTTGTCATGAATATAAAAATACACTTGGCAAAAAATCAAAAAAATATATCTTGTGTACACAAAGACACTCGGCAAAGTTTCATGCCACGTGGCTTTTTTTTCGTTTGGAGCGGCCGCCGTCAAGTCTCTTTATTTTGCCACGTATAGGAAGAATACAATTAGCAAAATATTTGCTGAGTTGCGGGAGAAAAACACCCGGCAAAGCCCATTTGTTGACGGGATTTTTGCCGTGCACGTTTTGCCGAGTGTAACACTCTGGCAATTTTTCTACAAATTCCGGTAGTGGTTATTCAACTTATAAACCGAACTTGGTTGTTGCTTATGGTTCAAGGACATAAGGAGAACTGGCCTTTGACATGAAGCCTGAAGCATAACCTAAGATCTTTAAGGCCTCCTTCGGTTATACGGGATTAAATCCCAGCGTGGATATAATCCAGAGTTGGATTTGGTGTATCCAAAGCTGTCTCCCAATCCCTTCTAATCACCTCTCCTGATCCATATTAATCTAGGAACATGTTCAGTTAGGCTTGGTTTCAATACTCTGAGTAGCCTCATTCACCGTCCTTCTCTGCGTCACGTCGTGAAATTTTTCCACACGCCAGGTGGGAGGAGAAAAAGTCCAGTCCAAATGTGAAGGAGTTAGGACAGGTTGGGTTGTTTGGTGTAAACAAAGAGGTCAGATTTTATGGCCTGGAAAAATTGTCCAGACAGTCTAAAAAGTTAGGATTAGGCCACAAATACATGCCGATCCATGCTTGTTATGGATTAAACGGACGAGGCCTAATTGAGCGCAAAAAGACCATTTTATGGCATGTGCTGTTGGAAATATAAGCAATAATCCATATGATTTAATCCGAATAATAAACTGATAAAACATGATCATACAAACGGTACTAAAACCAATTATGCAGATCAACAAAGTAGATGAACAGATTACATCTATAGGAGATAAACCTATCACATCTACACCAAACGCTAGAATAAAGAACTCTAGCATAATCTGAAAAAGACAGTTGACTATTACGTACAGTGTAGGCTGAATAGCAGCCGCAGCGGTTGCAGCGGCGTCGCCCATGTTGAGGTTGTCGAAGAGGTCGCTGACGTCCGGGAAGAAGTCGTCGTTCGGGAACTCGCCGTCGGACGACGTCGTGGTTGCCAGTAGTCGCGCTTGAGCGCTCCCCAAAAACCTGATCGCCCCTCACCCGTACAGGTTCACGAGAGGCGGGGTTCCGGAGGCCTACTGTCCCGATCTGCGGTGCAGGCCGCAAGCCGGGATGGAGAAGACGAAAGCGGCGGCGCAAGGTTCTGGAGGTAGACGCGTGTGTGGATTGATTTCGTACCGATTAGGTTTAGCCCGGACGCTTTATATAGTGCAGGTTAGGAGGATCGTGGGCTCAGCCCACGTCCGAGTCGGTAACAGCCACGTCCATAAAAACTGGAAACGGCTGTAATTAACGCGTCCGTTAATGACTCATAATCAGTTTTCCCAACAAACAAAGTAAAGCTCGGCTCGGCGAGATTCCCGCAACCCGCGGCGCGCGCGCGTCGCGACGAGGCGAGGCGGGCGGCGTCGGAGGAGGAGTGCGCGAGGGCTACTCTTCTTGTCACACCTTAGTGAGTGGTGCAACACTCTACTATATAAGGTGGTCCAACTCCCCTTCAACTAGCAATGTGGGACTAAACTTTAGCACCACTACACAGCCATATGCTGCCATATACAAGTGGGCCAAAGAGAATTTCAGAATTTGTCTAATGGGCCAATAGACCAACATACACCAAATTCCAACAATCCCCCACAAAGTCTCATTGGCACATCACAACACTTTTCTTTCAGAACATTGTTTTATATACCGGTGTGTAGTGGAGACTGTTAAGTTGAACTTCCACGTTAAACTTCATGCTACACTAGCTTGCAACTTGAATAGTGGACTATGCCTTGAACTACAAGTTTTCTGCGCGCTAGTTTCACACAAAATCTAGACCGGTACAAGGCTACCGTCGGCTTCCCCGCGGTTTGGAGTTTATGCGTCATACTCCAGGGCCTTTCATGAGTTTACTAGAGAGCACCCAACTCTCACGGACTACGACGTTTGACAGTCAGACTCATATAGGTGTGTTCCTCAAGAGATGTTCTGCAGGACAACATCTCCGCTTATAAAAAGCCACTTGGAACACATTAAGATAAATATCAACCTGCCATGCAGATTAAGAGAGTATTGCATCTTTATGGAGATGTAAATATAATATGGGAATACTCTCCTCTCAGCTGACCAACAGCTTGTCTCCCAGCTCTAATTCACGGGATCTCCGATCACATAGAGTGGGTTGCCACTGGGATCAACTCATAGCGTGGGTCTCAAACCCATCTCCCTCGATGCATTATCTATCACATTGCGTGATAAACCCTTTGTGAAAGGATCTGCCAGGTTCTTAGATGTTTGGATATAATCCAACGCAATAACTCCGGAGTTTCTCAGTTTCCTGACAGATTTCAATCTCCTCTTCACATGCCTTGATGACTTCATATTATCCTTAGAACTGTTTACTTTGACAATCACAGTTTGATTATCACAGTTCATTGGGATGGCGGGTATTGGTTTTTCAACCACAGGTAAGTCCATCAAGAGCTCACGAAGCCACTCTGCTTCAACAGTGGTCGTGTCTAATGCTGTGAGTTCTGCTTCCATTGTTGACCTCGTTAAGATGGTCTGCTTGCAAGACTTCCAGGAAACAGCGCCACCACCAAGTGTAAACAAATAACCACTTGTGGCCTTAATCTCATCGGCATCAGATATCCAGTTTGAATCACTATAACCCTCAAGTACCCGAGGATACCCAGTATAGTGAATACCATAACTCGCAGTGCCTTTCAAATAGCGCAAAACTCTTTCAAGAGCATGCCAATGATCATCTCCAGGATTTGACACAAATCGACTCAGTTTGCTTACAGCAAAGGAGATGTCAGGTCTAGTAGCGCTGGCTAAATACATGAGCGAGCCAATAATTTGAGAATATCTCAATTGATCTTTAGCATTCCTTCGATTCTTTCGAAGTAGCACACTCGGATCATAAGGCGTTGGAGAAGAATTGCAGTTACTATACCCGAAGCGACTCAATATCTTTTCCACATAGTGAGACTGAAGCAATGTAATCCCACCATTGTCATCCTTTAGTAGCTTGATGTTTAAAATTACATCAGCCACTCCCAAATCCTTCATCTCAAAACAGCGAGATAGGAACTCTTTGACCTCCTCTATAACAGTGAGGTTGGTCCCGAATATCAATATGTCATCAACATAGAGACACATAATAACTCCCTCGCCCCCACCATGGCGATAGTACACACATTTGTCAGCTTCGTTTACAACAAAGCCTTCAGCAGTTAAAGTTCTTTCAAACTTGTGCCACTGCTTAGGAGCTTGCTTAAGACCGTATAAAGACTTCACTAACTTACACACCTTTCCTTCTTGACCATCTACCACAAATCCGTCAGGCTGCTCCATATAAATTTCCTCATCTAGCTCTCCATTTAGAAAAGCTGTCTTAACGTCCATTTGATGAACGAGAAGACCATGTGAGGCAGCCAAGGAAAGTAGTACTCGAATAGTGGTCAATCTGGCTACAGGTGAGTAGGTATCGAAGAAGTCTTCACCTTCCTTTTGGGTATAACCCTTAGCCACAAGACGTGCCTTGTACTTTTCAATAGTACCATCAGGTCTAAGCTTTTTCTTGAACACCCATTTACATCCTACAGGTTTACACCCATAAGGACGATCGGTGATTTCCCAAGTACCATTAGCTGATGGAGTCCATCTCGCTTCGGACAGCTTCCTTCCAGTAGTCAGCATCTTGAGATGCATAGGCTTCTGAAATAGAAGTGGGAGTATCATCCACAAGGTACACAATGAAATCATCACCAAATGACTTTGCAGTCCTTTGTCTCTTGCTCCTTTTGGGATCTTCATTGTCATCCTCCACAGGATCATCAGAGTGTTCTATCGGCATAGTGGGTTCAGGAATTATAGAAAATTCCTGACTAGATGAACTAGTCATCTCCTGATTTGATGAGCTAGACATGCCTTTCATAGGAAAGATGTCCTCAAAGAAAGTCGCATCATTCGACTCCATAATTGTACCAACATGCATGTCGGATACCTCAGATTTTACTATCAAAAATCTATAGCCAATGCTATGAAAGGTCCAAGCTTTCGCTTCTTGGGTATTGGAATATTGACTTTCGCCAAACAACCCCAAGTTCGTAAGTAAGAGAGTTTAAGCCTTTTCTTTTCCCATTCCTCAAATGGAGTCATGGTTTTATCCTTTACAGGAACACGGTTTAGGACATGACACGCAGTCATTAGCGCCTCCCCCCACCATTCCTTGGAAAGACCCGATGTATCTAACATGGCGTTAACCAAATCAGAGTGCGGTTCTTCCTTTCGGCCACCCCATTTGACTGAGGTGAGTAGGGAGGCGTCCTCTTATGTATAATACCATGTTCCGTACAGAATAAATCAAATTCATTTGAAAAGTACTCTCCACCACGATCCGACCTTAGCCGCTTGATTTTAAGATCAAGTTGGTTTTCTGCCTCAGCTTTATAGATTTTGAAGTAGTTCAAAGCTTCATCTTTAGATTTCAGGAGATAAACATAGCAGTATCTAGTGGAGTCATCAATCAACGTCATAAAGTATCTTTTTCCACCTTTTTTCAACACACCATTCATCTCACAAAGATCTGAATGTATAAGTTCTAGCGGTGCTAAGTTTCTCGGTTCCGCAGCCGTATGAGACTTGCGGGGTTGCTTTGCTTGCACACAAACTTGGCACTTAGAAACTTTGACAGTGGTAAATTTCGGAATTAAACTCATATTGGCTAGCCGCGTCATGCAACCAAAGTTAATATGACAGAGTCGTGAATGCCAAACATTGGACTCATTATCATTGCAAACATGATTAATAACTTTAGTACATGAGTCTGACAGAGACAAGCGGAACAGACCTCCGCACTCATAACCTTTTCCAACAAATTTTACATACTTAGAAATTACAACTTTATTGGACTCAAAAACCAACTTAAAGCCATCTCGACATAAAAGCGGTCCGCTGACGAGATTCTTATTGATGGAGGGAACATGCTGCACGTTCTTCAGTTGTACGGTCTTCCCCGAAGTAAACTTCAGATCTACCGTACCAACACCATGAACAGAAGCACGTGAGCCGTTTCCCATCAGCACGGAAGAAGTCCTTAAGACCTGATAAGAGGAGAACATGGAAATATCAGAACATACATGTGTATTAGCACCCGTGTCTATCCACCAATCAGGAGAATGACATACTGAAAGGATAGTAGGTAAAATACCGTACCCAGCATCCTTCATCTCAGTATCGCTAATAACAACATTAGCGGCATTGCCGCTGTTCCCATGTTGACGCTTGTCAAAGCGATTAGGGCAGCTAGGAGCCCAATGACCAGGATCACCACAGACGTGGCAAGAGCCTTTCCTCTTATCATTTTTCTTCTTGAAGTTGGTTGAGTGCGTGGCCTTGTTCTTGCCATCGAACTTTGCCTTTCCTTCAGTTTTGTTCTTATTCTTGAACTTGTGGGATTGGAAGTTTTTCCTCTGCACTAAATTGGCAGTAGAACCTCCCTCAAGTCCTCGAGCAGTTTTGTCCTTTGCTCTCGCCTTCTCTTCCACATGAAGAGACCCAATGAGATCCGTAACGGAAAACTCTTGTCTCTTATGTTTCAGAGAAGTAGCAAAGTTCCTCCACGAAGGAGGAAGCTTGGCAATAATGCCACCAGCCACAAATTTGTCCGGTAAGGAACACTTGAACTGCTCAAGTTCTTTGGCAAGTGATTGTATCTCATGAGCTTGCTCAACGACGGAGCGCTCATCAACCATCCTGTAGTCATAGAATTGCTCCATGACGTACAACTCAGTGCCAGCGTCCGAGACCCCAAACTTGGCCTCGAGCGCTTCCCACGCGTCCTTGCCATTATCAAATGACATATAAGGGTCAACAATGTTGTCCCCAAGAACACTGAACAAAGCCGCCATAAACATGGTATCGGCTTTCTTAAAGTTCGCTTCCTGCTCAGCAGAAAGATCTCCTTCAGGCTTGCCAAGAGTGGCGCTATAGCAGTTTAGGTTTTCAAACCAGAGAACTGCTCTCTTGCGCCATCTCTTATAGTGCATGCCATCAAAAGGAGGCGGCCTAGTAGCCGCGGCTACACCAGTGGAATTCAGTTGCCTATAATCAGGTTTTTGGATTGTTGGAAATATAAGCAATAATCCATATGATTTAATCCGAATAATAAACTGATAAAACATGATCATACAAACGGTACTAAAACCAATTATGCAGATCAACAAAGTAGATGAACAGATTACATCTATAGGTGATAAACCTATCACATCTACACCAAACGCTAGAATAAAGAACTCTAGCATAATCTGAAAAAGACAGTTGACTATTACGTACAGTGTAGGCTGAATAGCAGCCGCAGCGGTTGCAGCAGCGTCGCCCATGTTGAGATTGTCGAAGAGGTCGCTGACGTCCGGGAAGAAGTCGTCGTTCGGGAACTCGCCGTCGGACGACGTCGTGGTTGCCAGTAGTCGCGCTTGAGCGCTCCCCAAAAACCTGATCGCCCCTCACCCGTACAGGTTCACGAGAGGCGGGGTTCCGGAGGCCTACTGTCCCGATCTGCGGTGCACGCCGCAAGCCGGGATGGAGAAGACGAAAGCGGCGACGCAAGGTTCTGGAGGAGGAGGAGTGCGCGAGGGCTACTCTTCTTGTCACACCTTAGTGAGTGGTGCAACACTCTACTATATAAGGTGGTCCAACTCCCCTTCAACTAGCAATGTGGGACTAAACTTTAGCACCACTACACAGCCATATGCTGCCATATACAAGTGGGCCAAAGAGAATTTCAGAATTTGTCTAATGGGCCAATAGCCCAACATACACCAAATTCCAACATGTGCCAGTGTACTCGGTAAGAAATCTAACGTGTCTTTTGGGCTGTGAAAAAACACATGATAAACGAAGAAGATAGAAGGGGGGAGGATGGCGAGCTTGTGGATTTCGTCGGTACTAGATTACACACTAGTCTCATAATGACAATGATCTAACTACAAGTAGTGATAGGAGAAAGAGATGTGAACAGAAGACGGCATATATATGATCCTGATGTAGGACATTCTCGCTTATCTGCTTGCTTTCTGAATACAGTTTCAGTCAATACTCATCACTAGAAAAAAAAAGATGATACTATCGATCTGAATACAGTTTCAGTCAGATTCATATTCTCAACTCTCTTGTGCTATTTGGTTTCTTTTTCCTGAAATACTGGTGGTGGTACTCTTGCCGATGTTGATGGATTACTCTAATGGTTACGCACGTGTACGTAGCCTTGTTATTGCGGTTCAAATTAAAATTATGGGAGAACCCTCATTGGTATTTATAGGTATATGATTTGACATCTATATCATATTTATTAGGCTGTCTTCACGCAATTGCAAGTTTGTGCCATGAAAGAAAAAGATTTTGAAGACCTTCAAAATTTGCTCGTTTTCTTTTAGATTTTATTTTGTAGTTGCTTGAAGATAATTTATGTATCTCTACCATGTACTATTTGTTACTATGAATTTATGTGGTATTGATTGTTAAAAAAGACCGATACTCTCTCTGGTTCATATTAATGGCCTCAAGTTTATGTAGATTAATGGCACTTGACCATATTTAGACTAGATATATTCGTATATAGACAGAGTTAAGGTCATTAATATGGACCGGGAGAGTTTTTTAAAGTGGACAAGGTTCACTCCAAAATGAATGAACATATGCACTAAAACATGTCCTTATACATGTGTTTTAGAAGAAAAAAACTAAAAGGTCTTACATAGTAAACAGAGGGAGTAACAATTATATGTATAAAATGATCCTTCTTTTGCGGGCATGTATAAAGTGATATTAATGTTACTGGTTTAAAGATTATAATCGCACTGACATCTGGTCAAGTGCATCACAATTTATAAAAAGTGACTATTTATCAAGACAAAGCTTTCAACAAAATATGATAGCATACATAAAAAAATCACATCATGTAAAAAATGTACACAATAATACTTTTTAAAATATTCTTTCAACATATCAGATTAGTTGCATTTCCGGATGATAGGAAGATTCATTTCTTGAAAGAGAAAAGATCGAAACTTTATAAAACACGGGAATCATTAAATCGTGAATAATAATAATAATAATAATAATAAGAGAAACAAAAAGACCCAATGAAAACGCAAAGAAAAACCTCCTAGAGCAACAACAAAAAAGAAAGAAACATCCATCATAAGACTTTTGGATGCATTTATAAGTTTGTATGTCTCGTCAACGAAGCAATGGTAAAAAGTAAAGAGCAACACATAGTGGGGGAGATAGGAGACTAGTTGGGGCCTTGCCCCCCTATCCATGGTACAACATGAAATAAATTATACCTAACATTGATTTAAGTAGCGTTTACATAAAATAGCATGGTTGCCCCCCCCCCCCCCCAACTTCAATCCTGCCTCCGCATGTGTCAACACACGCTCTCCCAAAAGTGTACAAAATCAACCGCCAAATGTTTTGAACACCACAATAGCCACCCGTCGGCTAATTTTTTTTAAATAATATATTTTTTATTTAATTTCACAAATAATACATGAAATGAAAAATTTGCAAATCTAAGGGGCCGTCTGCTTTTGAAAAGACGACGGGAGCTGGTCTTTTTTTTGAAAAGACGACGCGTTGCTTCTTTGGTTGAAAAGACGACGGGATGCACTGGCCGATGGCAGTACGAGATTAGCCCGGCTGTCGTCTTTTGAAAAGACGATGGAGGTGGTCGTCTTTCGAAATAAAGAAGGCGGCATTGATCATGCACGCTACGTGCTATTTAGCACGTCCAATACATTTTAGGGGTCCGTCGTCCGTTCAAAAGACGAAGACGCGGAGTCTGTCGTCCGTTCAAAAGACAAAGGCGCCATCGTCTTTCCAAAAGACGAGCCCGGGCTGCACTCTCCTTGTCACACGCCGGTCGTCTGTTTAAATAAAGAAGGCCGCGGTCGGCTTTTGAAATAAAGACGACACGCTGGTCGTCTTTTGAATTAAAGAACCCACGCGGTCGTCTTTTGAAAAGAAGACGGCCCGTTAGATTTGCAAATTCCTCGTTTTGTGTATTATTTGTAAAACTGAAAAAAAAAATGTATTATTTAAAAAAAATTAGCCACCTGTCGTGTGAAGGGGGTTCAAATAATCCTTGAGGCAGGAAAATACCTTGGAATGATAACAAGAAGGGACCTAACTATAAGACCCGAGCATAAAAGAGGGTCTTGTGTGTCTTCTTATAGATTGTAGATGAGGGGGTGGTGGATCTGAATGCTATGTTTTCTTTTTCTCAATAACGATTCCTATTGTTGGCTTCACTAAATATTTTTATTTAGTTGTTGCACCTTGAAACTTACTCCTCTTGGTTTTACCGTTTGGTGGCAGTGATTGTGTAGTTCGAAAGGTGTACCCGTTGCGGCGAGGTCATTGTGCACACTTTATTTGGTCTTTCTTGGAAGTCTTGAGGTCATCGCCTCTCATTGTTCTAGGGTGAGTGCCCCCTCCATTCGATGGTGAGGCATCTTCTAGTTGGGCAAGTGGATAAGATTCCTCTTCAGCTAGGAAGGGGGAGGGTCTTGACGTTTTCTCAACTACCAGGTACTTGTATGATCCCTATGAGTTTGTAATTGGTTCTTCTATGTATGGTGCTTGAGCACAATGATGACGTCATTTTTTAAGCAGTGCTCTATTTTCCTTTTCTGTGTGTGAGGGGTGAGTGTGATATCTTGCAAGATGTCACTCATAATCATTGTAGTTTTGTCCCACTAGGGCTTCGTCTAAATATCACACTATCTTTTATGGTGAAAGTAATCTTTGAGCATGGAGTTGTATATGCATACATTTTCCCACATCACATGTTCAATTTTCTGGTCATGCATCACGATGATATGTGATTAATTACTTCCTGTATGTCCTACTTGTTGAGTTCCATATGACATTGATTTCTTCTACAAGAATGTTCAAGTGGAATAAGTATGTAAACATTAGAACCTGGTATAGTTTTATGATTTTTGAAGTCATCTAAATAAATGGGTCAAGTTTTCCCCTGGACAGAAGTTTAAATGTTGTTCTTTTATACCATAGACGTAGTGTTGATGTGGTAGTACACAATAAACTTCTGATTCTGCCCTAATATGGCCCATCCATGTCGCACAGTTCGTGTGACTGCTCACAATTATTTTGATCAAACAGCACAGTACATCTGAACCATGACCACCAGCTGCCATCATTTCTGGTGTGCAAGTCTCTCCATTTTATCCCTGTCCTTACCCACATGATCAGATGATGATGAATCCACGACATATCACAACTATGACACATAATTCATTCACGAATATGTAGTCTGATTCTAACTAGTTCAGCATCCAAACGTCTAAACTCGCATACACACCGTTCACAACAAGAAACGTATACTAGAACATAGACAGGCCGCATCCTTCAGCAATTCAATGAACTGGCATGACACATAATCGAAACGTTTCATTTAAAATTGTCTTACTTTCCTATGACGATATAATTAACACGAACTAAAAGTCTAAAACAAGAAGAGAATCGATCTAGGAGCATGCATGCATGCATGCATGCATGGCAGAGCTTAAACTAGGCGCGTTCGCCACGGATGCGGCGTGCGAGCTGGATGTCCTTGGGCATGATGGTGACGCGCTTGGCGTGGATGGCGCAGAGGTTGGTGTCCTCGAAGAGCCCGACGAGGTACGCCTCGGCGGCTTCCTGGAGCGCGAGCACGGCGTGGCTCTGGAAGCGGAGGTCCGTCTTGAAGTCCTGCGCGATCTCACGCACCAGGCGCTGGAAGGGAAGCTTGCGGATGAGCAGGTCGGTGCTCTTCTGGTACTTGCGGATCTCCCGGAGCGCCACCGTGCCGGGCCTGTACCGGTGGGGCTTCTTCACGCCGCCGGTCGTCGGGGCCGACTTCCTCGCCGCCTGCCAAGAAAATGCGAAATTAAGCATCAGCGAAACCACGGCAGCATGCAGATAGAAAGCGATCGGCGAAACAGCCATAGCATATATAGCTATCGTCGTGCAATGGATAGATGGGGAGAGAGGGGGACGAGACGACGATGGAGGCGAGCTGCTTGCGGGGCGCCTTGCCGCCGGTGGACTTGCGGGCGGTCTGCTTCGTACGCGCCATCTCGTCTTTGAACTGCGGCGGATTTTGGTGGTGGAACTCGAAGCCGAAGGCGAAGGGATTGAATTGTGGGACGAGAGATGGGGCGGTGGTCTGTGGGTATATATAGGTGCCGGGTGCCTCTGAGATGCGGTTCGCTAATTGCCGTGTGGAAATATGTTACCGACTGCGATTGGATCTGATGGCTGGGGTTTGCTCATTGGTGGGAATCGAGGGGGTACGGATCCATCTTTTTGCTCGTAGGTACGGATCGGTGACGTGGCGTCGGGACTTGGGCTGTGGTTTCAGGGCTGGTAATACGGGCAGAAGAGCATGTTGAAGTCAACGAAGACAGTTGACCTTTCAGTTTGTCTCAAAAAAAAGTAACTTTGAATCACTCCTAAAAAAGTTGACCTTCGCAGCTCAAAAAAAAAAAGTTGACCTTCGAATCACAGTTCAACTATACATAGATGGGAACTTACCATTTGTTCCAAAGCCGTAACGTGTAGAGCAACTCTAGCCGGTACCTTAAATATTCAGCTCTTAAAAGACATATAAAGAACACAAAAAGATGGTTTTATGATGTGAAGCATGTTTTTTTTAGATGATGTGAAGCAGGTTTTGACTAAACATATCCCGCAAATAAAACCGTAAACCGTATATTCGGTACCACGAACGAATAGTCACAACTAGGGCCCTCTTATGAGAGTTTACACCTTTTCCTTTTCTATTTTATTTGATCTTCTTTTTCTATCATTGTATTCTTCGTATGTTACCACGACCGCTACCCGCCTAGGCCGCTCCCAACATCCTCACCGCTCTCTCCCTCCCCCCTCCCTCGGTGAGCTCGCATCGGTGACCTGCTTCCATCGTTCTACGAGGCGGGCTGGCCACTTTGCAGCGCAGCCTCGCCGGCCTTGCTCGGCCTTCCTCACTACTCCACGCTTCCCTGCCTAAGACCACAAGGACAAGCCCCCCCCCCCCCCCCCCCCGTCGCCGCCATGCCACTCGAGGCCTACTATGATGGCCAGTGCTCCTTGTTCGCATGATGCTCCGCAACAACTCGCTGGAATTGGATAGAATCAATCAAATTACACAGGTTAGTTGGATATTGGGTTTAATATGGCCGGAATCGAGTGCACTAGGTGATTTTTTGCCTGTGACGGGTGGATTAAGGCTTGTAAATTACACGGGTATTACCCTACTTTCCTTCCCACAAATACCTCAACTCCCGCTACTTGTAAGCCCATATGCAGAAGCTATCAACCGACCCGACATGTCGTGCTGCAAGAAGACTTTCCAAAGGATCCCGAGCACCAGACGTACACTGAAGGGAGATTGAAGATCAAATTAACGTGCAAGGGAGATGAAGAACTAAAGGGGCTAATGGAGACTCTGACACCTTCAACAACTATATATACACAAAGACATTCGAAAGGACATGCCATCTATGCTCGCGCGCGTAGCTTTAACCTCTAGTTTTAAGCCCTAGATTTATATACTCTCGCCGGGTACTTGTATAAAACCATCGAGATCCGTCCTGTAAACACTTGTATGATCTCTTGATCATCTCATGAATAAAGTCTCCCTTCATTGTCATCATCAGCTTTGCCTTTACGATTCAAACCTGTTGATCCGAGCCGATTGCTGAAAAGTAAACCCTCTTTCGATCTTCAGAAGTGAGACTTGATACGTCCAAAACGTATCTACTTTCTCGAACACTTTGCTATTGTTTCTTCTCTAAACTTGTGTGATTTGGATACAACTAACACAGACTGACGCTGTTTTCAGCAGAATTACCTTGGTGTCTTGTTTTGTGCAGAAAATCAACTATCAGGAAAAATCCCGGAAAATATGCCAAAACTATTTCTCACCAGAAGATCCACGGAGCCAGAAGGGGAGACAGAGAGGAGGCCTGGGGGGCCAGACCCACCCCAGGCGCGGGCCCACCTGACCCCGCGCCTGGGGGAGGTCTGGCCACCCCAGGCAGCTCCTCGGCCTCCCTCTGCGCCTATAAGTTGTCTTTCGACCTAAAAACCGAGGTGGTTCGATAGTTTTCCAGAAAGAGTTCCGCTCCGCCGCCGCCACCAGAAACCAAGATTCGGATCCAGAAACTCCGTTCTGGCACCCTGCCGGGACGGGGAATTTGGAGAGGATCATCGACATCGTCATCACCAACGCATCTCCATCAACCACCGATATTTCCCTCATTCATGGGTGAGTAATCCCCCACTGTAGGCTTGGGGATGATAGGGATTGGATGAGTTCTATCATGTAATCGAATAAGATTGTTAGGGCATAGTGCCTAGTTTCTTTTGTGCTATTTTACTTTGTTGCAACTTGTGTTTAATGCTTGTCACTAGGGCTCGAGTGCCATGATCTCAGATCTGAACTTATTATTGAATCATTATGATAGTATTATTTATGATCTTATCTGCAAGTTGTGTACACACATCATTGTCCGGATCCAAAGGCCCCAAAGTGACAATAATTGGGACAACCGGAGGGGGTGGCTATGGTGTGAGGATCACATGTGTTCACGGAGTGTTAATGCTTTGCTCCGGTCATCTATTAAAAGGAGCACCTTAATTGCCATTAGTTCCCTAGAGGCCCCGCTGCAACGGGCTGGCTGGACAGAAGATGTTGTGCAAGTTCTCATTGCGAGCACGTATGACTATATTTGGAGCATGTGCCTAGGATTGTTTAGTACTTGGATGATTGTTATTATTTAATGCCCTAGACCTTGAAGTTACATGTTTAGACTCGTCCATGCAACGCCCGTCCATCCATCCCTATGCCTACCGCACTCGAATCCTACTGTTACCATTACTGTTACTACTGCTCTTGTTGTTGTTGATGTTGTTGTTGTTGTTGCTTTGCTCTTGCTACTAAAAACTGTTGCTACTGATAAACTTCTGTGAGCAAGAACTATTTCCAGGTGCAGCTGATCTGACAACTCAGTTGTTAAGGCTTGCAAGTATTATTTGGCTCCCTTGTGTCGAATCAATAAATTGGGTAATACTACCCGCAAAGACTGTTGTGATCTCCTATACTTATGGGTCATCAAGACTATTTTCTGGCGCCGTTGCCGGGGAGGATAGCTTTATTTGTAAGTTCACTTGGATCTATTATTGTTCACTGCTACTCCTTTCATCATGGGGAAGTCTCGTGATGAAAAATTCCCTATTTTACCATCCACTACAAGAAGAGGTACAGTCCTAAACACCTCTGCTGCTCTTGATTCACCGCCTGTTATAAGTAAGCTTGTCACACCACCACCACATACACATGCTACACACTTCTACAACCGCTAAGTCTAAAACGGCTTTTGATGCTCATGATGTTACTTCTACTGTGCTTGATGCGAGTGGTTCATTAGGTCCTTTTCTAGATTCTACTATGGCTAGTCTAGAAAATACCGAAACTCCTAGTGAATACACTGTTACACATGTTAGCTCACCTGAGTCAAGTGAGAGTTATGATATTAATGATGGTTACATAGAGCTCACTGATGAATTTGTTGAAGAGTGCCGAAACACACATGGTACTAGTGTTATGAAGAGTCTCCTTGCTAGACGTACTATTATGCCTAAGTTGTGCTATGATCCTAAGTTTGCCACTTTTCCCATAGATATTAAAGATAAAGATTATGATTTATCTCTTGATTTACCTTATTTAGATATTGTTGAGAAAGAACCTTTTTGTGGGACTGAAAATGAGAGTGTTGTGGCTCATATGAATGAGATGTCTACTATGAGTGCTTTATTCTCTGATGATTTTAAGATGCGCAAGCGATACGTCCAAAACGTATCTACTTTCTCGAACACTTTGCTATTGTTTCTTCTCTAAACTTGTGTGATTTGGATACAACTAACACGGACTGACGCTGTTTTCAGCAGAATTACCTTGATGTCTTGTTTTGTGCAGAAAATCAACTATCAGGAAAAATCCCAGAAAATATGCCAAAAATTATATTTCACCAGAAGATCCACGGAG
Organism: Avena sativa; assembly: GCA_916181665.1. Lineage (NCBI taxonomy): Eukaryota > Viridiplantae > Streptophyta > Magnoliopsida > Poales > Poaceae > Avena > Avena sativa. The sequence continues at coordinate 413,708,695 of OV702282.1, forward strand.
CCAGAAGGGGAGACAGAGGGGAGGCCTGAGGGGCCCATACCCACCCCAGGCGCGGGCCCACTGACCCCGCGCCTGGGGGAGGTCTGGCCACCCCAGGCAGCTCCTCGGCCTCCCTCCACGCCTATAAGTTGCCTTCTGACCTAAAAACGGAGGGGGGTTCAATAGTTTTCTAGAGAGAGTTCCGCTCCGCCGCTGCCACCAAAAACCAAGATTCGGATCTAGAAACTCCGTTCTTGCACCCTGCCGGGACGGGGAATTTGGAGAGGATCATCGCCATCGTCATCACCAACGCATCTCCATCAACCACCGATGTTTCCCTCATCCATGAGTGAGTAATCCCCCGCAGTATCCTTGGGGATGGTAGGGATTGGATGAGTTCTATCATGTAATCGAATAAGATCTGTTAGGGGCATAGTGCCTAGTATCTCTATTAGTGCTATTTGACTTTGTTGCAACTTGTTGTGCTTAATGCTTGTCACTAGGGCCCGAGTGCCATGATCTTAGATCTGAACTTATTATTGAATCATTATGATAGTATTGTTTATGATCCTATCTACAAGTTGTGTACACATCATTGTCTGGATCCAAAGGCCCCAAAGTGACAATAATTAGGACAACCGGAGGGGATGGCTGTGGTGTAAGGATCACATGTGTTCATGGAGTGTTAATGCTTTGCCCCGGTGCTCTTTTAAAAGGAGCACCTTAATTGCCAGTAGTTCCCTAGAGGCCCCGCTGCCATGGGCTGGCTGGACATAAGATATTGTGCAAGTTCTCATTGCGAGCACATATGACTATATATGGATCACATGCCTAGGGTTGTTTAGTACTTGGATGCTTATTATTATTTATCTGCAATTCCCTAGTTCTTTGAAGTTACATGTTTAGACTCGTCCATGCAACGCCCGTCCATCCATCCCTATGCCAACCGCACTCGAATCCTACTGCTACCGTTACTGTTACTATTGCTCATGTTTCACTATTGCTGTTGCTGTTGCTTTGCTATTGCTACTGATAAACTTCTATGAGCAAGAACTATTTCCAGGTGCAGCTAAACTGACAACTCAGTTGTTAAGGCTTGCAAGTATTCTTTGGCTCCCCTTGTGTCAAATCAATAAATTGGGTAATACTACCCGCGAAGACTGTTGCGATCCCCTACACTTGTGGGTCATCAAGACTATTTTCTGGCCCCGTTGCCGGGGAGCATAGCTTTATTTGTAAGTTCACTTGGATCTATTATTGTTCACTGCTACTCCTTTCATCATGGGGAAGTCTCGTGATGGAAAGTTCCCTATTTTACCATCCACTACAAGAAGAGGTACAATCCTAAACACCTATGTTGCTCTTGATCTACCGTTTGTTATAAGTAAGCTTGTCACACCATCACCACATGCTCATGCTACACACACTGCTACTACTGCTGAATCTAAAACTGCTTTTGATACTCATGATGTTACTTCTACTGTGCTTCATGCGAGTGGTTCATTAGGTCCTTTTATAGATGCTACTATGGATAGTCTAGGAAATACCAAAACTCCTAGTGAAGACACTGTTACACCGGTTAGCTCACCTGCTAGTGAGAGTTTTGATATTAATGATGGTTACATTGAGCTCACTGATGAATTTGTTGAAGAGTGCCGAAACACACATGGTGCTAGTGCTATTAAGAGTCTCCTTGCTAGACGTACTATTATGCCCAAGAAATCCTATGATCCTAAGTTTGCCACCTCTCCCATAGATATTAAGGATAAAGATTATGATTTCTCTCTTGATTTAACTTATTTAGATATTGTTGAGAAAGAACCTTTTTGTGGTACTGAAAATGAGAGTGTTGTGGCTCATATGAATGAGCTTTCTACTATGAGTGCTTTATTCTCTGATGATTTTAAAATGCGCAAGTACTTTATTGCTAAGATCTTCCCTTTTTAACTAAAAGGAGAAGCTAGGGCTTGGTTTAATAGATTACCTCCTGGTTCCATTGATAGCCCTGATTGCTTGATTGCTTCTTTATTCCATAAATATTTTCCTTCCAGTGCTAGACATGCTGCTTTGCAGAGACTTTTTGATTTTAAACAGGGAGAACAAGAGAAATTGTCGGAGTCATGGAAAAGATTATGTTCCTTGATTCATGCATATCCTGGATGTCCATTACCTCAGAATGAGCTTCTTGATATTTATTATAATGGACTAACTGATGATTCTTGGACCAACCTAGATAGCTTTGCTGATTGTGTTTTCACGAAAAGGACTCCTACATATGTTGAAGAATTAATGAACAAGATAAGCAAGAATTATGATGATTGGACTTCAATTGAGCTGAATACACCTGAGCCTATTACTCCTGAACCAGTTGTTCCTGAACCAGTTCCAACACCAACAACAAAGAAGAGGGGAGTTATTGCATTAAATGATGAAGTGATGAAGGAATCTAAAAAGTGTCTAAAGGAGAAAGGTATTAGAGCTGAAGATGTGAAGAATCTACCTCCTATAGAAGAATTATGTAAGCCAATTCTCCACTCATCTACTATTGAGGTACACTCTCTCCAACACTCTGATGAAGGTGATATTCCTTATGGTAAGCCACCTGATCAATGTTTAGAGGAACTTGACATTTTTATTGTTAAACAAGGTCACTTTAATAAACAAGTTCAGAATCATTTATTGGAAAACTCTAGAGCTATTCATGAGTTGAAAGATATTGTGGAAAGAACTTCTAATGATATTAAAATGCTTTGTAAACACTTTCAAATGGTTCAAACCCAACTTGATCAACTTGCTAAGGTACAAAAGGATATGCTAGTTAATGCTTCAGGAGATAAACATGCTTATGGAATTAGGACTAGGGTGGTGCAGTTACTCAAGATCCTTTATATCCTGAAGGACACCCTAAAAGAATAGAGCAGGATTCCCAACAAGGTGAGGATAGTGGTAGTCCTCGTAAGAGGAAGAAAAAGAAACATAAGAAAGTTGAGGAACCACTTGAACCTACTGCAGATCCTAATAGTATATCTGTCTCTGATGCTAAAACTGAGAGTGGTAATAATATTGACGAGTCTCCTGATAAGGAGGAAGTTGAGGAAGAACCTGAGAAACACACTAAGAACACTAGGTACACAAAGGAAGATTTTATTGCTAATAAACATGGTAAAGAGAGAGAACCTTGGATTCAAAAACCTATGCCTTTTCCAGGTAAGAAACACAAGTCAAAGGAGGAAGAACACTACAACAAGTTTTGTGAGTGGATGAAGCCTTTATTTCTGCAAGTTCCTTTGATTGATGCTATTAAATTGCCTCCTTATTCAAAGTATATGAAGGATATTGTCTCTAATAAAAGGAAGATTCCTAATGAGGAGATTTCTACTCTGCTTAATAATTACTCCTTCAATGGTAAGGTTCCAAAGAAACTTGGTGATCCAGGTATACCTACTATTCCTTGCTCCATTAAGAATAATTATGTTAGAACTGCTTTATATGATTTGGGAGATGGAGTTAGTGTTATGCCTTTTTCTCTCTACAAGAGACTCTAGCTAGAAAAGTTGATACCAACTGATATATCTGCAAATGGCTGATAAGTCAACTACTATTCTTGTTGGTATATGTGAGGATGTTGTTGGGGATATGCTATATGGGTATCCTCGTAGCATGTCTCCTAGCCGGATAACCCGGGTGGCCCACAGTTGGTAGCATGGCCCATGGCCTGCTGGGCGGCCCAGTTAGATGGATTCAGAAGGGAGGCCCATGCCGGATAAAGGAAGGCTACGGTGGAGTCACCGACGTACCCGGAGCCTTGGAGTACAAGACACGCAAGACTAGTAATAGACGGTTTAGGACTCTGTAACCTGTCCGGCTAGGACTTTTCCCTGTAACCCTAGGACCTGGCGACTATATAAGTCGGGCCTATGGGAGCCTTTAGGGCACAACTTCAGACGACCAAGTAGCGATTAGCATACACCTCGCACAGCGAACCTATCTTTGTAACTCGGCGTATTGCCATTATAGTGATTTATAGCAGGAGTAGGATTCTGCCACCGTTGTGGGATCTGAACCTAGGTAAGCTATGTTACCTTGTACCCGTCAACCGTCCGCCTTCCCCGATGTCTCTAAACACGCACTGTGAGGACCCCTCCATGGCGTACTCGTCGGCAATACCACGAGAGTTGGCGCCCACCGTGGGGCAAGAGGCGCTTCAGGCTCTTCAGCGGGCGAGGACCAAGATCTTAGCGGGAATCAGCAAAACCGTAGCCATCGGTCGCGTTCTCTTCTCCGGCAACGTTCCGATTGTCCCTCCGACGAGTTCTGGATCCCGGCAAATACAAACCCTACGTGGTGTTCGATCGTTCCTATCGGAGACATCCACCTCTTCATTGGCGAAACCGACTCGGGCACTAGTTCCCTGGGAGTCGGAGGAGCATCAAGACCCGCACAGACCGCCTATGGGCAAGATATGTTCGCGGAAGGATCGATGTTGGATCTCTCTTCGGAGTTTGCCGGCAAAGATTAGAAAAATTCAAAGCCCACCCAAACCGCCCCTGTGCAGGATATAACGGTGGAAGATCACTGCAAGTCCGCCGGCTTCGTCCGTGCGTCTGGACATCAGAGATCCAAGTTCGTCAGCGTGGTTACCATCTTCGATCTGGCGCGTTGCATTCAGTGAGAGGGCGAAACCCCTCGCGATTACCTGGCCAGGTGGCTCCGTATATGAGCCAATCTGGCCCACTACCCCAATGATGATGCCATGTATCACTTTGTGGAAGGACTGGACCATGGCACGCTTCTCCGGCACTCTCTAAGACGACAGTAGGCGTCGGGACGCCTTACCTTCGAAGGCATGGTGAACACCGTCAACAACTACGCGGAGGCTGAAGCGGGAGCTCAGACAGCGCTTGCTCTCATCGACGGAGCCCCTCCGATTTAGCCACCACCGCCACCGCCTCCGGCCGCCATCGCCGCAGCTGTGCCGCCACCTCTAGTCATCATCGCTGCTGTTGCACCTCCACCCCTGTCATCGAGGAAGTCCTGGCACCCTCCGACTTTGTGATTGACGCGCTATACACCGACTTCAGTGTAGATTCAGAGGAGATAGATTTCAGTCCAGAGGAACTAGACTCCGCCATGCAGGAGATGGAGGATGAGTACACGCACAACGAGAAAGCTAGCAATGTTGTCACGTCTCGAGAGGTGTTCGTCACCGTTGGGATGGCGATGGATGAAGATCAACCGGGACGAGCTCCGCCTATAGCTCTAGACAAAGGGAAGGGACCACCTGTTGCTGACGACATTGATCACGCAAAGGTTATGCCCCCTCCGCCTAATCCAGTACAACAGCCGCAGGAACTCGGCACCGGCCCGAGCAACAACAACACCACAAACCCGCTGCCTCCGGCATCTACGTCTGCTGCTACCCAAGTTACTCCAGCTGATAGAGTGATGTACGGAAACCTCCTCGTCGAGCCACTGACCGTAGCTCATATCCGAAACGTGACCCAGCTTGACGAGAAGCGCCAACAGCTCCTGGAGGAAGCGTACGCCATCACGGAGCAAGGCGCTAAGCTAGATCGAGATCTGGTCAACGCGCAGAAATCAATAGAGAAAGCTAGAGGAATGGAGGCCGAGTACAAGACTGCTGCAGCAGTAGAAGGCCAAGAAAGCTCCGGCTCGCGTCATCAACGATCCTGGTGTATAGCGAAACCTAGGATGGGCTCCCCCAAAGCCGACACAAGCCAAGCCATACATTGAAAGTGAAGGAAGATAGGTGATGCCCACTCCACTCCTCAACCTCGCCGTCGCCAAGACCCTTCTGGAGCAGGATAGATCGCCCGAAGCAGTGGACCAGGTCTATGACCTAGTGGCCAAGGCGGTGAAACAGCAGGAAAAGTCCACCTCTTGGAGGCTTGAGTCTGACCCAGCGTTTTGCCAGTCTAGCCAGCATAAGCCACCAAGGGACAGATCTCCTCTTGATGTCGGGTCTCAGACTGGTTCATCAGAACGAAGACGGGGGGATGCGCGCAACAGGAAGGATGCTATCCCCATATCCTCCGACCATGGAGAAAAGGCCCGACCTCGTCTCCCATCGCCATCGCCCTGCTCCCCCCTCTCCCCGACATCGCGAAGACCCCAAGGCTCACCGTCATACGGATATGCCCCCGCCAAGGCAGAGCGGCATTGTCATCCGCGACAACACGGAGCAGACCCGTCATGACGGAGAGCGCAACCAAGGACACAAGAGCAGGTCGCGCCATGACCCTCCGCATCCGGCAAGTAATCGCGACAAGCGTGAGGCGTCGTAGGAGGGTAATAGCAAGAAGGCTAACCCACCGCCACCTCCGCCTCCATCGCCACCCAGCAGTAACCATGGTGGAGGAGGCCCACGTTGTTCACACAACCCATCCCCTGTTGACAAGAATAAGAAAAACCCGGAGCCGTACGACGCACGTTCGCGGATCGATAAGATCCATGAGGCCCGGGAAGGACCATACCTGGGACCACGTTGCTTTGGACCTGCGATACGGTCCGCAACTTACCCCAAAGGTTTCTGGATCGACAAGACCATCAAGCCCTATGACGGCACCGCTAAGCCAGCTACATGGTGGCAGGATTACCGCAACATGGTAGAGATTGCCGGTGGGCAACCCCAACGTTGCCGTCAAGTACCTCCCATTGATGTTGGCGGGCACAGCCCGTCAATGGATTGATGACTTGCCGGAGAAATCCATATGCAATTGGTTGGACATGCAAGAAGCGTTCACCAAGAACTTCGAGGGTACGTACAAACGTCCCTGCACTGTTGGCGATCTATAGCAGTGCGTGCAAGAGAAATACGAGACATCTCGCGCCTACCTCTCCCGTTGGCTGGATATGAAGAATTCCTGCGCAGGAGTGCACGCCTAGACCGCCATGGCCGCCTTCATCGATGGGTTGGAAAGGGGCACGTTGCTCCGACATAAGCTGAAGCGCTTGCAGGACAATCACCAGCTTGACTCGAACCAGATGATTCAGTTGGCTAGTGAGTTCGCAGCCGCCGACGACGATGCTCGTGGCTCTCTGCCGGCAACGGCCGTTCCAACTCAGGCTCGGAGGAATAGCAGCACAAAGCGGAAAACCACTCCAGAAGAAAAGCAAACTCCCGACATGGTCGCCATGACCTTTGCAGGACGAGGTGATGGCGAACAACATGGCCGAGGACGGGGAGCTGGTCGTGGGCAGCAGCGAGGAAGTGAAACTACCTCGGCAGCACTCCGCGTTCCCCAAACCTACAAAGAGTATCGCGATATGTCGTGCCTTATACACCTCGATGTCAACATCAAGGCCACCCATTCCAATCGACAGTGCAAGTTCGTCAACGACCTCAAGGAGAACCCGGAGTCCGGCTACAAGCAAAGTCGGAAGAATAGACCGCGAGACAAGGGCAAGGGGAAGAAGAAGGAGGAGGAGTCCAAGGATTCAAGTGACATGGACGAGATTTTTGACCCCAAGCACGCCGCCAAGAGCGACTACAAAGGCAAGAACCCCTTCGTGAAGAAGACGCCAGTCTACCACACTTTCCTTGGCACCCCCACCGTCCGACAACAGAAGACCTCTATGAGGATACTGATGGCCACTCTACCACCAGTTCCTCAGTACCTACTGGTCGGAGGTTCCAATTATTTGGGACAGGAAGGATCACCCAGACCTCATCCCTACGGAGAATCAATACGCCATGGTCATCAACCCCTTGATTGATGGTGTGGAGTTCACCAAGTGTATGGTGGATAGTGGAAGCAACATCAACATCATGTACCTGAATACACTGCAGAAGATGAACTTGACGGAGGCAAACCTAAGGCGGACTAACACCATCTTCCACGGCGTAGTTCCTGGTCGGGAGGCTCGGTCCCTTGGGTGCATCACACTTCAGGTTGCCTTTGGCGATGTTAATAATTACCGCCAAGAGCGCATGAACTTTGAGGTGGTCTCATTCAAGAGTGTGTACCACGTCATATTCGGCCGCGACATATTCCACACCTTCATGGCCAAGCCATGCTTCGTCTCCAACAAACTCAAGATACCCGGACCAAACGGTGTCATCACCGTATCCGAAAGCTTTACCAAGGCAAGGGACTGCGAGATTAATGAAGCAGCCTTCGCGGAAGCTGTCCTCTACAGCGAAGAATTCAAAGAGATCCAGAGCAAGGTAGATGACTCAGAGAGTCCCGCGTCGAAGAAACAGATCTCCGACTCTGCTCCTACATTCAAGGCCGCCATCGAGACCAAGCCGGTGGAACTTGTGGTAGGCGATGCCTCCAAGACCACCGCCATTGGGATGAACTTGGATCCCAAATAGGAAAGCACGCTCATCGAGTTCCTCCGTGAGAATAGGGACATCTTTGCCTGGCAACCTTCCGACATTAAAGGTGTACCTAGGGAACTTGCCGATCACAACTTAAACATTAACCCAAAATGCAAACCAGTGAAGCAACCTCTACGACATTTTGGAGATGAGAAGAGACGCGCCATAGGCAAAGAGATAGCTAGGTTACTTAAGGCTAGTTTTATCCGAGAAGTCCTTCACACCCAATGGATGACCAATCCTGTACTTGTCCCCAAAAAGGGAACCAAAGAATTAAGAATGTGCGTTGATTACACCGGCTTGAACAAGGCTTGCCCCAAAGATCCGTTTGCTTTTCCTCGCATTGACCAAGTCATTGACTCGATGGCTGGCTCAGAACTTTTGTGTTTTCTCGATGCATACTCAGGATACCACCAGATCAAGATGAGGAAGTCGGACCAATTGGCCACTTTGTTCACTACCCCATACGACATGTTTTGCTATGTCACGATGCCCTTTGGGCTGAAAAACGCAGGTGCTACGTACCAGCGGACAATGCAACATTGCCTTCACGACCAAATTTGTCGGAACATTCATGCCTATGTGGACGATATCGCGGTGATGTCTAAAAAGTCAAATGAATTAATCTCCGACTTAAAAGAAACCTTTGATAATCTCCGAAAATACAACATGATGCTTAACCCTAAGAAGTGCGTCTTCGGGGTTCCAGCCGGCAAATTGTTGGGCTTCATCGTTTCCCAGCATGGAATCAAGGTCAACCCGGAGAAAATCAAGGCCATATTAAACATAAACCGTCCGACATGCCTGAAGGACATTCAACGACTAACAGGTTGTGTTGCAGAAGTTAGTCTGTTCGTCAACCGACTTGGAGAGAAGGCCCTGCCACTGTACAAGTTGCTGAAGAAGGCAGACAAATTTACGTGGATGGACGAAGCAGATGTAGCATTGAAGCAGCTCAAGGAGATTCTTTCCTCAGTGCCCATCCTTGTAGCACCTGAGCCTGGAGAGCCCATGTTGATTTACATGGCGGCAACCAACCGGGTAATCAGCATCATCGTCGTGGTAGAGCGGAAGGAACCAGGCTATGAGCACGGAGTTTAACGACCAGTTTACTATGTAAGCGAGGTCTTGACGGAGTCCAAGCAGCGTTACCCGCAATACCATAAGATAGCTTATGGAGTATTCCTTGCTTCTCGGAAGCTGAGGCATTACTTTCAGGAGCACCCAATCACAGTGGTGAGCAAGACTCCACTGTCCGACATTATCAACAACAGCGACGCTACAGGAAGGGTCGCGAAGTGGGGCATTGAGCTTGCCGCCTTCGAGATCACCTACAAGAGACGCGACGCTATCAAGTCACAAGCCTTGGCGGATTTTATCGCAGATTGTACGGAGATGCCAGATGCTACTCCGTTGCCGGAACCAGAGTACTGGGTGATGCACTTTGACGGATAAAAGCTGCTCAACGGCTCGGGGGCTGGTGTATTGCTACAGTCACCAACTGACGACAAGCTACACTATGTTCTACAGATCCACTTCGAGGCTACGAACAACATGGCGGAGTATGAAGCACTCATTCACGGATTACGCGTAGCCAAGGATATTGACATCAAGCCCATAGTTTCCTGTGGAGATTTCGACTTGGTTGCCCAGCAGGTGGCTGGCACCTGGAATGCGCGAAACCCTATGATGGCGGCATATCGAGACGAAGTGGACAAGATAGCCAAAAGCTTCTTGGGCTACAAAGTCAAGTATGTGCCTAGGGAGCAAAATGAGGCGGCTGATTTGCTATCTAAGCTTGGATCAAGGCGCAAACGAATTCCGCCAGGAGTTTTCCTAGAGCATCTGCGGACACCGTCCGTTAAGGGAGCCAACATCTACAACCCGGATAGAGTCGACTCTTTTGTCCACATGGTGGGAAAGGTCCCTCTGGCTTGGACAAAACCGTTCATGGAATATCTCGAATATGAAACTTTGCCCGACGACAAAGTCGAAAGATAGCAAATAGTACGATGAGCAAAGGCCTATACCGTAATCAATGGACAGCTCTACAAAAGGAGCACTACTGGTATATACCTAAAGTGTGTTTCCCAGCTAGAAGGTATTGAAATCCTGCGCGAAATCCATCTCGGAGATTGCGGGCATCACGTCGCTCCTCGATCATTGGTCGCGAAAGCCTTCCGGCAAGGATTCTACTGGCTGGCCGCGAAGGCAGACGCCGACAAGCTGGTTGAGACATGCATGGGATGTCAGTATTATGCCCGACAACCACATTTTCCTGCTCAAGAATTATGAATAATACCAATAACTTGTCCGTTTGCAGTCTGGGGGCTAGACATGGTGGGACCGTTAAAGACGACACCATGTGGGTTTACGCATCTGCTAGTAGCAGTTGATAAATTCACTAAATGGATAGAAGCTAAACCCATTAGAAAGCTTGATGGGGCATCTGCCCTCAGGTTTGTCCGGGATCTAGTGGTGAGGTTTGGTCTCCCACATAGCATTATCACCGACAACGGTAGCAACTTGTCACTCAGAGAAGTGGAGGTTTATTGTTGGGAGAACGACATCCGACTTGACCTTGCATCTGTGGCACATCCACAATCCAATGGTCAGATTGAGCGAGCCAATGGATTAATTCTGCAGGTAATCAAGCCACGTCTTGAGGCACCGCTACATAGAGCAGCTGGAGCCTGGGCGGAAGAATTGCCATCTGTGCTGTGGAGTTTACGAACTACACCCAACAGATCCACCGGCTACACCCCTTACTTCATGGTATATGGATCAAAAGCCATCCTACCTTCTGACATACTTCATGATGCACCAAGGGTTGCCGCCTATGACGAAGATGACGCTGAAGAATCCAGACGCCTAGATGTGGACCTTCTCGAGGAGGAGCGCATTTTGGCATGCCAAAGATATGCCATCTACTAGCAGAAGCTACGCAGCTACCATAGTCGTCGCATTCGGCATCGCTCGTTTAAAGAGGGGGATTTGGTGCTCCGACTTAAGCAGAAGAAGTCACACAAATTATCCCCGCCATGGGAAGGACCGTTCATCATAATCAAGGCGCTACTCAATGGGTCTTACTACCTCGTTGACAATCGTGAACTGAAGGATAGACCCAACGAGGATCATAAGCGTAAGCGACGTGACCCGTATGATGACTACCCGGAGCTTGATCGGCCATGGAACATAGCAAAGCTACGTCCTTTCTATACTTAGCATTTTTTATCTAATTGTGTACCTCTTATATGATCAATGAAATAAAGCTCTTTGGTTCACTCATATTTCTGATTCCTTTACCTCCTTTAGTGTTCATTTTTGGATCGTATAAAACATTTATGCACAAGCTTTGCGATTGCACTTGTGAAAATTCCTCCTACGAGCGTTAGCTTAAGTTTTCTAGTCTACACGTTCTTTGTCGTTTTTATGTGGATTCTGGAGTAGTGACTTTCGGCACTTATTGTCGGCGATTTTGTGCTTAGGTTATTGACGGTGCCATTGGGCATCATCACCTGAGCGCATGGTTCCGACAACGAATCTTTCGACTCACGAAAAGTCAAGCATAAGAACCAAAGTAATGGATAAGCCAACACTTGCTTAAAAATATATACATGCTGGAACTAGTTCTTAAGTAGCAGGACATACATATTTGTTTCCGCCTTAACTTAATACATAGTTTTTTCCGCATACGCATCACAGAGGAAACAAATAATACAAATTGTTTTTCATTCCTTTGGCGCAGGCGACTTGGAAGCAGCGTCATCAGCAGCAGGAGATTCACCCTCAAAGTCGGCAGTGTGAAGAGACTCAGAGGAGCTTTGGTTGCCGCCATCGATGGTATTCATCGGCACGAAGACGTTGACGTCGACTAACTCGGCAACTCTGGTGTCATAACCCGCGAGTGACGACAAGATAGATTCGTGATTTATCTCCTTGCCTTCGTCATCTACGTCGGGAATGCCAGAGGTTACCGTGTCGATGTCGGCATCCTCGTAATGTGCCTTTACCATGGACAGCGCCATCCTTGCACCGGCCCGTGCACATGAAGCTTTCCATCTTGTGATACGCTCGGGGGCTCGGCGCAGGATATCTAAGAACTTTGCCACAAAGTCCGACGCCTTGATATTGATCAGGAGGGGCTTGGCAATCTCTTTGGCTTGCGTGATGGCGGTGTTGATGAAGTTGCCGGCAAGAACCATGCATTCCTTTGCCGGAGGAGGCGACCGGGTTAAACCCATAGGAGCTATGAATTTTCGACAAGGGAGTTCATGAGTTCAAAAATTCAGAGTATCTAGACTACAGAAATCCAAGACGGAGAATCACTTACTGAAGATGCTAGCCTCAGCTTGCCAGAGGGTATCCGCCAAGGAGTCCCGTTCTTGTTGGAGGATCTTGTACGCTTCATGATGGTGTTGATTCTGCTCATCAGCAGCTTTCTTCTGATCTCTTAAGATCGAGATCTCCTCCTTCAAGTGGTTGATCTCCTTGGTGGCGGAGTCCTGCAGGGCTTTCATTGATTCTTCATGCATCTTCAGCATGTCCTTCCTCTCCTGCTTAAGGATCTTGTTCTCGCTATCCAGCTCTTGAATGTGCTTGGATTGCTCGACAATGTCCTTAGCCTTGGCAATTGTTTCTACAATTCGGAGAAAGCAAAGTACACAGTGAGTACTCGGAAAATACACAAGTTCAAGTCGAAATACGAAAAAGAAAGGAAAAACAGACGCTTGCTCTTGATGATTTGTTCCTTCAAGAAGGCAGTTTTACCCTTTTTGGCTTCCAAGTTCGCGCGCATCTTCTGGTACTTGTCGTTGGCCATGCCCCTCCGAGCATTCTTGTTCTATGGAAAAAAGAAAAGTTAAACGTTGTTTAGTCTACTTGGAGCATCTAGCCGGAAAAATTTCCACCTAGACGGTCGGGGGCTACAGCGAGAGTTTTTAACTTAGCAATATGCTTAGTCTTTCTTTAAGCATCTAGTCAGAACTAATTCAGTTTTTGATTAGAAGCTTAGGGGCTACAGTATAAAGTTTTTAACTCGGATGTATGCTTAGCTTCTCTTTAAGCATCTAGTCGGAACTAATTCAGTTACAACTAGAAGTTTGGGGGCTACAGTATCGAAATTTATAAACACTGTGTATGCTACTCTTAAAGCATCTAGTCGGAATAAGTTCATTCCACCTATATGCTTGGGGGCTAGAGTGAGAAGTTTTCTAGCTTAGTCACTCTTAGAGCATCTAGACGAGAAGACCTATGGTTTTCCGTCTACATCCTCGGGGGATACAGTGGGATATTCATATGAAATGTAAAAAGGCAAATAAAACTTACAAGTGCAATGATCTTGAGGTTGGTAGCACTCTCAGCCAGCAGCTTGCCGAAGGATACACTATTTTTTTTGCAAGATCTCTGCTTGCCGGAGAAGCTCCTCTAGACCGCACGTCGGAGATGTCGGCACCGCACCAGGAACCAGAGCAGTGCTACCCGGTGTAAGTACCGGATAGACTATCTTTGGATACTCTATGGTTTTCTTGGGCGCGGGGGCGCTGCCTTTGGCAGAAGTACCAGCTTCCACCACCGCCTTACCGCTACCGATGGCATCCTTAGCCGGAGCTTCAGTCATTTGGTGTGCGGCACTCTCCTGCGTCGCCTGCTCGCCAACAACAGCAAGCTCGGGAGAGGCACCTGAATCCACTTCCATGGCGGAAGGGCCAGCTGCTTCCTTGGTTTGAGAGCTTGTCGGAGCAGACGAGGGCTTGACGATGGGAGTGGCAGGGGCGATGGCGGGAGATGCATAACGATGCAGCATGTCCTTGATGGTTCTAGAAGCCCCCAATGTTTTGGAGGTCTTCTTCAAGCTGGTCGTGCTTTCTTTCTGAAACGTGCAAAATGCATAAGTACAGGAATAAGACAGATAAATGGGCAATGTCATAGAGAAACAAGCTTACACAATAGGGGGTGCTTTGGCAAAGGGGATCCCAGTAACCTTTATTTTCTCCGCCTCCAGGGCGGCGGTAGTCTTTTTGGAGGCTACACCCTCTGTCTTCTTCTTCTTGCCTCTGTCGGCAGCGTCAGAGGTGGAGCTCTTCCGCTTTCGCGCCAACGGAGCATCATCGTCGGACACAACGGTGACTTTATTCATCTTTGGATCATAGATTTGAGGAGCCATGATGTCCTCATCTATGTCGCTAAGCTGTTAAGGTGAAGAACCTCCGTGTTAGATGATATGGTAATGGCTAGACAGAATAAATGGAGTATATGTCATACACGGAAAATAAACAGTTGCCTTTGGGAACTTGCTCTCTACGAACATGTCATAGGTGATGGTGAAGTCACGCTTGTTTTCCTTCACCTTGACGATGTCCTTGAGGCGGATCTTGACGTAGTCGCTCGAGAAATTGTCCACGGAGATGCAGAGGCTATCCCTTCTATCGTTGGTATACTCGTGCATCAGCTTCGAGCGGTGCTGTAGAGGCTGGATTTGCCTGATGAACCAGCACATGGCTAGGTCCAAGCTGGTCAAACCCGTCTCTACGAACCACTCTATCCTCCTTATAGCGTGGGAAGCGTCGAGGTCGGAGGGAAGGGAGGCCTGGGATCTCCATGTCGAAGTTTCAGCGGCTGCTCCATCGACGAAGTCCGGGTACGTTACTTCTCTGCCGCCAGAGGGATATATGGGCCGTAGAAGTAAGTACGCTGGAAGTTCTTGCAGGACTCGTGGCCGACAATGTCGGGGAAGCGCCGGCCAGGTCGGATCTTGAAGCTAATAGTGCCACAATTTCTAAGTTCGTCCTTGCTGGCTCCGGCTTCACGCTTGACGGTGAAGAAATATATAAAGAGGTCTAGCCTAGGTTTAATCCCTAAGTAACCCTCGCAAAGCGCCGCGTAATTTCTAAGAGCTAGGATACTATTGGGAGAGAGGTTTTGGGGCTGGACTCGGTAATGGTTCAAGACGGCAAGGAAGAAGTTAGAGATGGGCAGGGAGACGCCGCGTACCATCTGTGCTTTAAGGTACACCTTTTCTCCGGATTGGGGAGAAGGTGTGCCCTCGCCGGCAGGCGCCGCCCGCCAGGCGAGCCCCTCCGTCGCGGGGAGGTAGCCCTCGACGATCAACTCTTTGATGTTGCGGTCCGTGATTTCCGAACTGCGCCAGTCGCCTTTGTGGGAGTCGTTTTCCTCCTCCAGCAGCTCCAGCGCCGTTGGATTATGGTCGCCGCCTGTGGCCTCAACCACCGCGGAGACGGGGATGACCAGGCCCTCTAGGGGCACGACGATGGAGCTCGTCGGCTTCGCCGCGGCTTCGCCCGACGTCACCATCGAAGGAGAAGAACTGCTGCTGGCCATTGCGGGTGTTTGGAAGTGACTGGCGAGATTAGGAGTTACGGTTTTTCGTGCGAGGCGCGGAGAGCTCGAGGAGACGCTTCCCTGAGGAAGAAGAAGATTCAGGGGAGAATGAGGTGAAAAAGTAAATTTTCCACCGCAGTTACTATTTATGATACCCAGCGTCACGATTCGTGCATCTTGATCGAACGGTTGCCGCGTAGACGACGTGTGCGGAGGCGTGTGCGGAAATTTTGCCACGTACCAACCGTCGCCGCCAACGGTTCGTATCGCTCGCGCGGAAAAAGTGGACATTATTGCGTTTTCTACATGTGTGAGTTACGAGGCATTGCTGACCGAAGTCTACGTCGCCCTAGCTGACATAGGCAGATGAACCATCACATCAGAAGATTCCGGCATGGACGGATCCAGTCTGGCTACGGAAGAGTACGATGGAAGATTCAGCAATTCTCCGACTTACGAGTTGAAGACGGAGAAGACCTTGCAAGGTTCTTTGGGAGGACTACAAGATATTGCTTGACAATTCGCCGACATCCATCTAGACGGAGCATTCCACGTGAAGAGGCAAGACGGCGCAAGATCTCGGAGTTCTCCGGGGGCTACTGTTGGGGATATGCTATATGGGTATCCTCATAGCATGTCTCCTATCCGGATAACCCGGGTGGCCCATAGTTGGTAGCATGGCCCATGCCTGCTGGGCGGCCCAGTTAGATGGATCCAGAAGGGAGGCCCATGCCGGATAAAGGAAGGCTACGGTGGAGTCACCGACGTACCCGGAGCCTTGGAGTACAAGACACGCAAGACTAGTAATAGACAGTGTAGTACTGTGTAACCTGTCCGGCTAGGACTTTTCCCTGTAACCCTAGGACCTGGCGACTATATAAGTCGGGCCTATGGGAGCCTTTAGGGCACAACTTCAGACGACCAAGTAGCGATTAGCATACACCTCGCACAGTGAACCTATCTCTGTAACTCGGCGTATTGCCATTATAGTGATTTATAGCAGGAGTAGGATTCCGCCACCGTTGTGGGATCTGAACCTGGGTAAGCTGTGTTACCTCGTACCCGTCAACCGTCCGCCTTCCACCACGTCTCTAAACACGTACTATGAGGACCCCTCCATGCTGTACTCGTCGACAATACCACGACAGATGTTCCTGTTCAAGTTTCTCATAATTGCATGGTTTTAACTGATTTTGTTGTGCTTGAAATGCTTGAAGATGATAATATGTCCATTATTCTTGGGAGACCTTTTGTTAATACTGCAGGTGCTGTCATCAATTGCAATCAAGGAAAAGTAACATTCAATATTAAGGACAAGGAGCACATTGTCTATTTCCCCAAGAAAGTTGTTAGAAGATATTGCCTGAATTCTATTGAAAATATTGAAGGCATTAAGGTTGGAGAAATATATTGTCCCATTCCATAAGAAAATTTTGAAACTATTATGATTGGTACCATTGATATCAAGTATGAGGTAACATAATCACCTTGTGGAATGCAAAGTTTTGCTTGATATAAGATTGTTTTGGTAACAAGACTTGATCAACCTTGTTAACAAAAGGATTAAACAAAATAATGTTTCCACTGTGGTTATACTTGCTTTCTTTTTCCTTCCTCCTTCCTAGTCTTTGCTTTAGCTTTAGTTTTGCTAGTTGTTTGCTTGCTTGAGTTTCTTAGAGCTCCTATAGTTTGGCTTTTGGTTTGCTTTTGCTTCTTCTAAAAAAACTGTTTCTGCGAGAAAATCAATTTTCATACCCTAAAAATTGGCCAAAAATAAAGTTTTCCGAAAAATCCTAGAAAATTCAAAATAATTTTTTCCTCAAAAAAGGGGAAGAGTGGCACCTGAGATGACCCAGGGGGCACCCCTAGGCCCCACACCCATGGTAGGCGCGACCTACCTAGTGGTGGCGCCTAGGGGGGGTCTGGCCCACCTAGGACCCTCCAGGCTGCCTCCTCAAAGTCACCTTCTTTATCTCTCCCGAAAAATACCGGAAAACTTTCTCAAGCTCGAGTTCTTGCTGTTCTTGCTCGCGATTTTCGATTTCCTTGTTCAGCCCATCTCAAGTGCTGATTTTTGGAGGGTTTGCTCCTTGGTATGTGCCTCCTCCACTTGTCCAATTAGATTTGTGATTGGTAGATTGTATCTTGAGTATGTTGCTACTATAGGTGACAGGTTGTTTGAGCTTGCATGCTTGTGCTATACTTAGAAACTTTTTTTTGATGCATGTGTAGTCCTCTAGCAAGTTCCTATAGTAGTTGCTCATCATTTATCAACTTAGAAATCACTTGGTTTGATGGTTGTCTAAAAATTTCAGCAAGGAAGATGAGTGCTTATCCACTGAATCAATATGACTTGATGGTGAATGAGCCAATGAAGGTTCATCGTGAGGAGGCAGTTTTTCCTTCCATATATCCATGCTATGAATTTATGAGAGCTGCGGGGATTCTCCAAGATTTTCAAACTTTGGTTACAAATGCAGTGTTGGAGCACTTTGTTGAAGGTGAACCAATCCAATATGTTAAGCTAACCATGGCTTTTGGGCAGGACTTCCGGTTCACTTGCTCTACTTCTAATCCCATGGTCCATTACAAAATGTATAATATGCCTGTCAACCTGCCTTTTGCTGATTTCTGTGCAGTAATTAGAGTATCTCAGTGGGGATCTTGTGAGAAGATCAAGGAGAGGCCCAAGTCACTTGTTGATTTGTATGCTGAGATTTTCCAAGGTTTCGAATTCTCAAAGGAAAGTGGTAAAATTCGGAACATCCAACTCCCAGCTATTAGATACTTTTCTTATTTCATTACCAAGTGTGTTCTTGCTAGAAAGACTGCTAGAAAGGTGTCTTCTTTTGATCCAGCCTTTATTGCAGCTACTCTGAATAGGAATAGTTGTTATAGTTTGGGTGCTTTGATAGATCACCGTCTCACCACCAACCGTGAGAAGGGTGGAATTTGTGGAGGTCTCATTGCTTCTAGGTTGCTAGCTTTCCATGGTTTAGAGCCTCATTATTCAGATTTGCAGTTTTCCATAGAGATGATTGATATTGAATCCATGATTCAGCATGGTTTTGTTTCTTTGGGGGCGAATGTGAGAAGTTTGCCATTTGAATTATCTTTTGTCTAGCAAGGTCGGAGAAAGGGTAGGAGTGAGAAAATAGTTTATTTGCTTGCACCTGTTTTGTTTAACTTTGATAACAGGCAAGGATGGTCGCCTATAGAGGAAGAGGTTGACACATATGTTGGGGAACTCTCCCAGCAAGATAATGTTGAAGAGGATGCTGAAGACAATTCGGTTCAGCTCTCCAACTTGGGAGAGTCTTCATACCAGCAGCCCTCATTTGATTGGGGCGCGTCTTCTTCCTCATCACAGGTGCCTGACTATGATCATTCCTATGATGACCCACCAGCATGGAGTTATTATCCGCACTATTAATCCCCACTTAGGCCAAAAGCCTAAGCTTGGGGGGAGGTACACCGACATCACACTCATCTATATATCATGTTCGGTCGATTCTTTGTACATCCATTGTTTTTGCTTTCTTTTTGGTTCTTGTTGCTGCTTTCTCAAAAACCCAAAAATACCAAAAATATTTTCGTTGTTTCTCTTGGATTGTTTCTTTGCTTTGGTTTTCCTTAAAAGAAAAATCTAAAAAGATTTTTCTTTGTTTGATTTGCTTTGTCTTTGTTTGCTTGTTTCTAAAAAATCGAAAACACCAAAAATATTTGTTATTCTTCTATGGTTTTGTGAGTTCTTTGCAGGGTTCAGCCGTCCTTAGTGGGTTTTCGTTTCATGTTAATTATTCAAGTCACACAAGTGAAGGGCAATAATGAAGATTAAGACAACTCGAGGTGTGGTAAGAGGCTGGTAACGAACTCCATTTGTTTCATTTTTGTACATATACTCATCATTGTGAGCATGCTTAGCCTGTTTGTGTAAAGTGTATGTCATTATGGATTCTTAGTAGTTCTTGGTTGTCTATGATTAGCTCCAGCTTGCTAATAGTTTGTAGCATGTCATATGAATGTTTGCTTGCATTGTTTTATTCATACTTTGGTATGACATTGTGGTATCCTCCTCTGAATGTTCATGTGAATCGACTTGGCACATGCTCATGCTCGCATATGACTAATCAATAGTCAGTAAGCCTCGATGATTTATTTTGCCTCAGAGTTCTTGTATCACTTTCATGACATAATTAGTCCTGTTTTGTTACAAGCATGATTATGACAGCTATTGCTCTCTCGTTTGTTGCTCCCTCTCTATTTGCTAGCCTTCACTTGCACTGAGTATGTGCTCTACCTGTGCTTCCAACTTACCAAAACCAATATTGCCAGCTGTGTCCACCATACCTACCTATTAGCATCATTTGCTATTTCAGTGCATATTCCATATGTCGTGTTTTCTTCCAAAATAAAATGTTTGTCTGTTTTGAGAAAGTGATTCGGATCCAGAAACTCCGTTCTGGCACCCTGCCGGTACGGGGAATTTGGAGAGGATCATTGCCATCGTCATCACCAACGCATCTCCATCAACCACCGATGTTTCCCTCATCCATGAGTAGGTAATCCCCTGCTTTAGGCTTGGGTATGTTAGGGATTGGATGAGTTCTATCATGTAATCGAATAAGATCTGTTAGGGGCATAGTGCCTAGTATCTCTATTAGTGCTATTTGAATTTGTTGCAACTTGTTGTGCTTAATGCTTGTCACTAGGGCCCGAGTGCCATGATCTCAGATCTGAACTTACTATTGAATCATTATGATAGTATTGTTTATGATCTTATCTGCAAGTTGTGTACACATATCATTTTCCGGATCCAAAGGCCCCAAAGTGACAATAATTGGGACAACCGCAGGGGATGACTATGGTGTGAGGATCACATGTGTTCACGGATTATTAATGCTCAACTTCGGTGCTCTATTAAAAGGAGCACCTTAATTGCCAGTAGTTCTCTAGAGGCCCCGCTGCCACGGGCTAGCTAGACAGAATATGTTGTGCAAGTTCTCATTGCGAGCACGTATTACTATATTTGGAGCACATGCCTAGGATTGTTTAGTACTTGGATGCTTGTTATTATTTATCTTCAATGCCCTAGATTTTGAAGTTACATGTTTAGACTCGTCCATGCAACGCCCGTCCATCCATCCCTATGCCTACCGCACTCGAATCCTATTGTTACCGTTACTGTTACTACTGCTCTTGTTGCTGTTGCTGTTGCTGTTGTTGTTGCTGTTGCTTTTGCTGTTGCTACTACAAACTGTTGCTACTGATAAACTTCTGTGAGTAAGAACTATTTTCAGGTGCAGCTGAACTGAAAACTCAGTTGTTAAGGCTTGCAAGTATTCTTTGGCTCCCCTTGTGTTGAATCAATAAATTGGGTAATACTACCCGCGAAGACTGTTGTGATCCCCTATACTTGTGGGTCATCAAGACTGTCGTGGGATCATCAAAACTATCCTTTGTCAGTTCGTGCTCTAGACAGGGGCCGCACCATGCAGATTGGATCAGTGCCAAGGATGCCTTCCCTTAGAAGAAGCGATGCTGACGAGGTATTGCATGTGGCCCCAACTGCAACACGCGAGGCTATAGTGGTTGGATCCAAGACGTGGGGACTTCGCGCCCGACCTACGGTTACCCTCAGGAGAGGACCTGGTACACTACCCAGTATGATGGGTGGAAATGTTCCCTCCTTCCGTCGATGACCCAACAACACGCCACATGGAGGAATCTTCTAATGAGTACAATGAGCTTCCCAATAGTCTCGGTCCGCCCTGGTACCACCGAGCGATGCAGTGCATGAACAGGGAAAGGTGCAGACATGGCGCATGACATGTCAACATGCTAGGTAGAGCATTCGACATCCCTACATAGTAGCCACACGAAGGGGGATTGGACATGCAGAGAAACAACATCTACGGCTCGACAGGGATAGGCAAGACCTCCCTTTGTGCTTAGAAGTGGGGTGTCCAGGATGCCCAACCACGATGCTGTCAGCCTACAGATAGAAAGAGGATTAGACCTCTGGCCCATCGATATCTCTGAAGAATAAGGAGTACAATCGGAACACCTTTAGGAGGGCATGTCGCGGGAGGTTCTGCTCCTCCACCGCATGAGACGTCTCATACCTCATAGGGTGGAGTCCAGGGTTCATAGGAGCGCAGACGCATGAATGCAACAAAACCAATCACATGAGAGGGGGACGTGTGTATTAGTTGGAGTAACATGGTAGTATGGAACTAGACAATGATAGAAAGTTTAGGTACTACTATGGCTTTTACCTTTACATTGTTACCTCACTAGGGATACATAGATGCATGTAATACAATTTCCTAGTGACAAAGTTAGATGATCTTATATCTTTTGAGGTAGTATAATTTACAATCAAGATCATGTCATAGAAGGAAAGGCAATACTCTGCTTATCTTAAATCTAATTTGGGAGGATTCTCTCACTAGAGGAGTATTAGTGGGATGTGTTGCACCATCTCAACCATGGGACGTGATGGCCATATAAATACTTATCAAATACATTATGAAGTTACATTAATATTATGTCTTCTTTAGAGCTTATTTGACCCCACCATGTTTATGAAAGAATATACATTCAAACTTTGAACCCTGGCCCGTTTTTAATCATAAGAAACACCGTTTACTTACATTCACACACCTTTTTATTTTCGCTACTAATTTAATATAAAAATAGAAAAACATATATCATGCTTGCATTTTGTTCACGTCATATTGTTTGCACCACTACGAACACTATTATACTATAAACTTGCATTGCATTTAGTTTATCTTACATATTGCATTTAGTTTACTTTGCTTGCTGCATATTTACTTTAGTTACACTATTTACACATTTTCTTTCGATTCTAATATATAACATCTTATTTAATCGTAAGAGACACAAGGCAACACTTATTTGTTTTTTAGGTTGCTAGAAGAGGAGAAAAGAGAATGTTCTACTATTTCTCAGAGAGTTCATAAACCCATGAGTCATCCTTGTGTGGAATACACCTTGCTACATCACTCTACGCTTGGAGTCCCAACAAATTGGTGTCCACGTAGTTTGGTGTCATTAGCAAGCCATCTCCTGATGGCTGGGCTCAACCTATACCTGTGACCTCATCAGTATGTATGAGGTTCCGATGACCTTGGCATGGCATGGAGGGTGTCACACATATGGATCATCTCGCGGTAGGGAAATTATATAATAATTATCATTTATAGTTGTTTGTATTATAATAAGGGCCCTCAGATTCTAGTTTCGTCCTGGACTCCAAAATCTCAAGACCAGCCATAGGCGTGAGGCCTAGGGTGGTTCTGCGGAGCTGGAGGGGCCGTCGTCACCGGAGGGAGGAGAGAGAGCGCTTGGGCTGGGAGATAGAGCGTGCCGTACGATTTCCTAAGCGATGACATCTCATTGGGATTAAATCCTGAAATACAATACCCGTGTTCCTGATAAATATGTCATTTCTTCGATTTGGTATCGCTGGAGTTAATTTTTACAATTTTGGCATAGCACATCCTCAACAGATATTTAAAGTTAATTCACGGTGGCAAAGGAAGCTCCAGTTGACTACCCGGGCTCGACCCACGAGCATATGCTCTGAAGTATTATGGTGTTAGATGAAACATCTGTGATTTATTTGGGAAAAATGTTATTGACTACCTGGGATCGACCCACGAGCATCTGCTATGAAGTACTATGGTGTTAGATGAAACAACTGGGACTTGTTTGGGAAAAAATGTTATTCATAAGCTGGATTAACAGTGGTTGACCCATTTGTGTTTTGAGCCTTGGCATGGCCTTCTTGTGGTCTTGTTAGTGCAATTCTCAAAAGATAGCTGGCCCAACCACTATTTATCCAACTTACAAATAATAATAATAATAATAATAATAATAATAATAATAATAATAGGGGTATAGGACAAGACATTAAATTTCATTAGTCAATCTGTCAAACTGATGTTTATGACATGTATATGTGAGAACACTAAATAATTAATAGTGATAGCTTTGCATAATGCTAAGGTTATATGTATGTTTGATATGATTAGAAAATATTTTCTTTAGCCAATATGTATCCATCCATTTTTGAATTTTACCGATAAGTTTTTTCATTGTCCTCTCAATGCATGCAGCTCCAATGACTCGACACATCTGGAAGCAATGTTGAAAATGGGCTAGGTATGGTGTCCTGTTTATGGACTTTTTTAGTTTTTAGTTTATCGATGCCTTAATTAAAAAATGTGTCAAACATATAAAAATACTTGAATAATAGAAATTGAAAAGAAAATATAGCTTGAAAATCTCCGAAAATGGTGAGATCTCTGGTGCACCGAAAAGGACATAGTTTTGTTTTCTTTGGACTAATTGGTGAACATGATTATTAATGCATCGTGAATACACGGGCATTCAGCTGAACCTTACTTAGATATATCGTGAATAAGAGTAGTAGATTACATAAACATTGTCGCTTCTTATTCACGTTCGCTAGTTTTCAAGGGATGCTAGGCCAGCAAACCTTACTTAGATATATCGTGAAGGTCCCGATCGATCACATTGCCGCCAGGTCAGGCGTCGGAGCCGGCCAGGTGAAGACCATGGGGCTGACCACCTTGTGCTCGCCGTCGGTCCACACGAGTGCAGAGTGCGCCTCCTGCTGCAGGGAACTATTGCTGGCTGCTGGTGACATTCTCAGTGAGAAGGTGACCGTGTACTCCAGCGTTCGGTGCTCCGCGTCGAACACCAGTCTCGAGGGATTCACACTAGCCCTCACACCTCTAGGGGAAGCGCGATAGCCGCCGAGGGTGTACACGGCATTGACGTTATTACCCACGTTGCGGACGGCGCGGCGCTGCGTGACCTTGTCGTCATACGACTTGAACGCCACCGAGAAGGCCGGGTAGTTGTGATCGCCCACGGCCACGTCCTTGCGCTTCGTGCAGATGTCCTTCACCACGCCGTCCCCGGTGAAGATGGCGACTTGCGTGGGCGTGTACCCGAGAGCGCACAGGAAGGATATGTAGTCGTCTTCGTCGGCGTCGTACACCAGCCCCGGGTCGAGGGCGCGGTTGGGGTCGACATGGCCGGCCCCGAGCTCGAACGGGCCTGCCTCCTTGCCGGTGGACATCTCCTTTATGACGCCGCCGGAGCTGTCCACGTTGTAGGCCGTGGTCATCAGGGCTGACTTTATCGCCGCCGGGCTCCATCTGGGCCGGGCCGCCTTGAGCAGGGCCGCGATGCCGCCCACCTGCGGGGTGGCCATGGATGTGCCGGAGATGATGTTGAACTTGACACGCCTCGTGTCGACGTCGAGCTGCGACGGCGACGATTCGCCCGTCCACGCGCCAAGGATTTGGACGCCCGGCGCGATGACGTCGGGCTTGAGGATCTCCGGCGCCACGGGGTTGGGCCCGCGGCTGGAGAAGGTTGCGACCCTCGGGGACGGTGGAGTTACCACGTCTATGACGGTGCGGAAGCGGGACATGCTCGCGACTGGGTTTGGAGTCCTGGAGTACTTCCTGATCTCCATGGCGTCCGCGTACGTGAGCGCGACGGCTGGGAGGAGGTGAGGCTGGGCCCGTGTATACTCGCCGTCAATTTTTCTGCTTGCGATCATGGCACCAGCTCCACCAGCTTGCTTGACAGCATATCCTTGCACGACGCCCGAGCCTCGGGAGTCGCACAAGACAATCTTGCCGGCGACCTTGCTGGGTTCAAGTTTCCCGGCTTCGCACCGCGCTGAGCCGACATCACCGCCGTAGACTAGCGGTGTCATCGTGCGACATGGATTAGCTCCGGCGTAAAGCGAGTAGCCGTTGAATGTTTTCCCGTTGCCGAGTTTGACGGACGCCCGGAACTGACGGTTCATGCTCGACGCGCCCACCGTCATCGTCCAGGGGGAGAGGTTGCCGACGGTGGCCCTGCCAGGACCCCTATTCCCGGCGGAGGAAGCGACAAATATGCCTGCACGAACTGCCCTGAACGAAGCGATGGCCACGGGATCATTGTACAGATTTCGAATGGATCCACCGATGGAGATGGACAAGACGTCGACATTGTCGGCGATCGCCTCATTGATACCCGCCACGATGTCGACGGTCGTGCACCCGCCCCCGCATACGTTGTAGGAGGCGATGCGCGCGCCCGAGGCTGTACCCTTGGCGGTGCCCGGGGCATAGCCGCGGAAGAGGCTGGCACCCCTGACAGGGGCACCGGCGGCGATAGAGGCACAGTGCGTGCCGTGTCCGTCGAGGTCCAGTGGCGACTTGGACGCCGGAGCCACACCGCTGATCATAGCCGCGTGACCTTCGTGGAAGAACTTGGCCCCCACGAGCTTGTTGTTGCAGTATTCGGTGGCGTTGAAATCGGGGGTGGACACACAGCCTCCTCGGAAGCATCGTGGAGGGCGCCTCATCGACAGGTCGGCGGCGAAGGACGCGCGGTCCTTGGGGTAGATGCCGGTGTCTATGACGCCGATTACAACATCCGTGCCGGCACCGTTCGAGTCCATCATGAGCGGCGAGGACGGTGTGAGGCCGAGGAATGAAGAGGACAGCGTAGTGTGGAGCTCGTACAGCTCGTCGGGGATGACGGCGTGGACGAAAGGCTGGGCCTCGAGGTGCGCCGCCTGCCGTGCCGTGAGAAGTGCCACGAAGCCCGTCATGGCGTGCGCGTAAGAGTAGAGGATGCTCGGCGCTGGCGCGTTCATGCCGACGGGAAGTAGGGTGTCCTGGAGGAAGGTGGTGTAGGCGCGGGTGAGGCGGGCTGTGTTTCGCGTGGCGCGCGGCGAGTGGGAGGACGCGACGTGCACCATGTACGTCGAGATGTCGCCGTCTTGTACTGGTTCGACGTGCTCGGCCGGCATCGCCGCGACCACGGCGAACAAGTAGCACAACAGCATCACTGCAAATGCTTTGAGGTTGCCCATTAGCGTGGTTTCCTTGAGCTCTAGTACGAGAGGCATTGTGCTTCTAGACGGGTTAAACCGGGAGACGGAGGCGCCATATATATAGGTGCACTGGGTACATGCAAACCAGAGGTTCTCAAGTATATTTCGTTATCAACAATTTGTCTTCTGCGATGATTGTTCACAAATTTTCATATTTTCGGAAATATATGGCACATATATATGTTCGCTGCAGGATCATATGTACGAGAATCGTACATGCTAAATACCGTGCATGGCTATCCTCTCTCTCCTCTATACTATAATGCTACATGTATGTACTATATTGCTATACGTGCATTAGACTATTCTTTATTATTCGATAGTTTAAAACTTTTATAAATTCTAAACGAGAAGTTAGATTTGAAAACCGTTTAAATATCTAAGATCCTAGTGAAAAGGGCTTTAAAATAAGACTAATATTGAATATATATTTTAACAATATTTTAAAATTGACTTTTAAAACCTAATGAAACTTTGTACAACTTTATGACGCCGAGTGAAATTCTATTCTGAAATACTCCCTCCGACTCAAATTAGTTGCCTCAGATTTGTCTAGATTCAAATGTATCAAGACTTGTTTTAGTGTTAGATACATTTGAATCTAGACAAAACCAAGTCAACTAATTTAGATCGAAGGAAGTAGTATGTTTCACTATATTCTGAATTTTGTAATTATTTTTGTTTCACTAAACTCTAAACTTATGTTAGACACGTAGCACAAATGTATCGGATGGTGTATACTTTAATATTGTTTCATTAAGTTCTATTGTGAATCATTGTATTTTGAAATTTTCATTATAAATTTTATTAATTTTAGATTTGTTCAAAATATATCATCAAAATAAAAATACATGTTCAAACATATTGTTATTTTGAATATTATTCCACCGTACAAGATCGTTTTAAATTTAGGCTTGGAAAATAAATTGGTGGACTAATTGATGGAAGAGAGTGTATGGCCAGTCAAATCATTGTACTACATGCATGTAAAAAAAAATCTTGCATATATAAATCTCAAAGCAAAGAAGATAAAATCAATGGTGCATGTATGCACTTGTCCTACCATGCATGCTAAAAACTCATTTCTATCATATGTACTCCATATATGATCTGTCCTTTTCGACTTTTAATGACTTCAGTGTCTTAGCGAGACATGTTATCTGTAACAATAATGTACGATACTGGCATGAGCCATGCAAAAGATAATGTCGAACAATCGAGGCTTCGTCGTGCATCACATTTTTTCCGAGTGGTTCGTGCATCACTTTCACACTGTTGCTGAGTGCTGTTGCGGTTTTCGAACGGACTGCTCCGATCCTAACTTCTTTCAAAATAAATAAAATGACATCAGGATTTTGCACCTTCTTATTAGAGCTACTGGGCATAATGCCTTAACAGATACTGGTAGTAGTTTGTATTTTAGTTTATCCATTTCCGGCATACATACATTTTGTGATATTTTAAACTCAATATACTATTTAAGATGACATAATTTTATATGACAGTTGTAGGTTTTTAATTGCGTATCAAAATAGCGCCAGATGAGGACGCGGCCTTTGAACAACGATGACACCGCGCCCACCATCAGCGCGCAGCACATGGGATCTATGTCGCCTGTTGAATCTAGATTATCCCACCACCACCGTCGTCCCCCTCTATCCCCATGTGACCCTCCCTCGTACAAGAGAGCCACACGAAGTCCCACCACCACCGTCGTCCCCCTCCGTCCTTTGTCAGCTCCTTCTCCTTCTCCTTCTGGTAGCAGTAGCCGCGAATCACGCTCCCGTCAGCCAACACGATGCAGGGGCGGGTCACGGGTGGCATCCATGGAGAACATGAAGGAGGCGAGGCTAGCGATGTTGGTGCAGGGCAGGATCTTCCCGACGGGGATGCTCAAAGTCTTCATCAGCTTCCTAATGGGCAGCGAGGCAGGGGAGGGCGGAAGCAGGTCAGGGAAGGGCGACGATGGCAGTGTAGGACCATCGCGAGGGCGTGTAGGGATGTAAAAGATTTAGGAGTCGTGGTCAGGAACTCATATCTATGAGAGTTTGGCTAGGTACGATATAGAGACCTAAAAAATGCGCATCTAAAGGCTTTAGGAGTTTGGCTAGGTACGGTTTAGAGACCTAAACCTAAAAAATTTCTCATCTAAAGAATTTTAGAATTCTGTTAGAGAAGCTCTAACATCACCATCGCATATCTAGCAAAATTGAAGAGTAGCAGATGTCCCTTTAGGTCTAGCTAGCAGCTGAGAATTTACTCATGCACTCGCTTTAATCCTGCTCCATTGCCCATGAAAATGAGGACTATTATTGTTGTTGATGCTGTTGAATTATATACGCATGTTTCTTTTTTTCCTTAGTAGGTGACCTCTCTGTTTCGTTGTTTTCAATATGCCAAGTGCATGGACCCAACACTTCATTTGATAAAGAGTTTTAAGTATTACACTCGATCTCATCATAGGTAGGATGCATATAGCCGTTCTATTAAATTAATGCACTAGGCAATTATTTCAAAAGTCCGAACAGATGAAAAAGGCTAGACATTGTGTTATAATCCGGTGGACTTTTTTCTTCACGAGCTTAGGATATGGATTCAGGGTGTCCGTAGATATTTATTTTAATACTGTGTTGGCCAGGATTTGAACTCTAGACCTCTGCCGCTGCTGCCCACAAGCGGTCGTGAGATCGATCGATCTGATCGAGCTAGTTGATCGATCCAATCTCAATCAAGCTACCTCCTGAAGTCACCAGGCTCCTCATGCCTTGTATGTCCGCGATGACGGCGTCGGCGCTGTAGCGCTCCATGGTGGTCGGCACCCTCCCCTCCTCTTCCTCGTCGGTCGTGGCTCCCTCGTTGACCGTGTCCACCAGCCCCGTCTGCTTGAACGTGACAAACTTCGTGCTCTGATACAGATTGACATTGCCGAACCTTTCCGACGCACATCCCCATGGCTACCTCGATGCCTCCGTGCAAGCTCTAGAGAAGATTCTCACCGCAGGAACCGGTGATGATGCCAAGACCGTCCTTAACCCCGAGTACACATGGTGGGGGGGCAAGATCAAAATGTACTCGGCCTTGTGAAAGGGTTTCGCAACATAGTAAATCAAAAAAAATTACGGATGCGAACAAGAAAGCCAAGATCTAATCTAGGAAATGCAATCAACGAGAGAGATTGATGAGATCTTCATACCCTTGAAGAAATCGCACAGCGGAAACGTTCAACAGAACGTGGTTGACGTAGTCGTACTCGTCGTCTCCTCCTCGCGATCCGATCCGATCCTACGCCGCGAGTGGCGGCGCCTCCGAGAGATGCACACGTACGGTGTAGCAACGTCTCCTCCTTCCTTGGTCCAGCAAGTATGGTGGAGAGATAGATTGGATCTGCAGCACGATGGTGTGGTGCTTATGGTGGAGAGTTTCTGCGGCAGGGCTTCGCCTACGCGCAGTCGGAGAGAGAGAGAGAGAGAGAGAGAGAGAGAGAGAGAGAGAGAGAGAGAGAGAGAGAGAGAGGAGCAGTTGGTGGCTAGGATTGGAGGAGTTGGGGGGAGGCTGCGCCCCTGCCCTCCTTATATAGGGGGCTGGCCGGCCCCCTTTGACCCCTCCTCCAAGCCCGCGGCGGCCCAAGGGGTGGAGTGGGGGGCAAGTCATCCCCCCCTTCTAGAAGGTTTCCCAAGGGTTTCCCCTAGGGCTGGCCGGCTGGGCCTTAGGGACCTTGTGCCCTTGACCAAAGTGGCCAGGGCACTTCCCCTTTAGGCCCACGCAGGCCTCCCACAAGTGGGCCCACGTTGGTCCCACTCCGGAAGCTTCTAGAACCTTCCGGTACAATACCGATAAACTCCGAAACGATTCCGAAATCCAAAACTGATTTCCTTTATATGAATCTTATTCTCCGGACCATTCCGGAACCTCTCGTGATGTCCTGGATCTCATCCGAGACTCCGAATAAAAACTCATAAACCAATTATCCATTCTATCCTAGCGTCGATGCACGTTAAGTGTGTGACCCTACGGGTTCGAGAATATGCAGACATGATCTTCTATCAATAATCAACAGCGGGATCTGGAAAGCCATATTGACTCCCACATATTCATCGATGATCATATCGGATGAACGACGATGCCAGGATTCAATTAATCTCGTATATGTATTCCCTTCGTCACGCGATATTTTACTTGCCCGATATTCGATCGTTGGTATCGGCATACCTAGTTCAATCTCGTTCACAGCAAGTACTTTACTCGTTCCGTAATCCGATATCACTTTGTGATTAAATCCTTAACCACGTGCTTGAAAGCGGTGTTGATATCGATTACCGAGTGAGCCCGAAGTATATCTCTCCGACTCGGGAGGGACAAATTCCATCTCGATACATACAACCCAACAAGTACTTTCCGATCACCTGAGAGACACCTTTATGATCACCCTCACATAGGATGACGTTTGATGACCTCAAAGCTTTCTTCCGATACCAGGGAGTTGTATTATCTCATGGTCTAAGGAATACAATACTTGACATAGGAAAAAGCTTCACAAAGATGAACACGATGACACGATATAATTGCTCTGCTTAATTTGGGATTGTCCATCATATCATTCTCCTAATGACATGATCTCATTATTAATCGACAACTCATTTCTATAGTTAGGAAACCTTAACCATCATTAATCAATGAGCTAGTCCATAGAGGCGTACTAGGGACACGGGGTTGTTCATAAACCACACAAGTATCAAAGTTTCCGCTTAATACAATTCTAGCATGGAATATAAACTTTATCATGAACAAGAACTATAATAATAACATCTTTATTATTGCCTCTAGGGCATAATTCCAACAGTCTCCCACTTGCACTAGAGTCAATAATCTAGTTTACATCTGGCAACAATCTAACACCCATGGCATTAAGGTGCTGATCATGTATTGCTCGTGGAAGAGGTTCAGTCAACGGATCTGCGACATTCAGATCCGTATGTACTTTGCTAATCTTCAGATCTCCATCTGCTATATAATCTCGAATTATATAAAAACGGCGGTTGATGTGCTTGGTCTTTGGATGATATCTTGGTTCCTTAGCCAGTGCTATGGCGCCAGTGTTCTCGCACAATATCTCCAGTGGGTCCAAGGCACTTGGAACCACACCAAGCTCAGTGATGAAGTTCCTGATCCAAATTCCTTCACTTGACGCTTCTGAAGCAGCCATGTATTCCTCTTCTGTTGTAGATCCCACGATGACGCTTTTCTTGCATCTTCTCCAGCTCACAGCTCCACCATTCAAAATATAAACGTATCCTGTCTGAGATTTAGAATCATCCGGGTCGGTGTCGAAACTAGCGTCGACGTAACCTTTTACGACGAGCTGCTCATCACCTCCATAGACCAAGAACATTTCTTTAGTCCTATTTAAATACTTTAGGATGTTCTTTACGGTTGTCCAGTGTTCCACTCCTAGATCACTTTGGTATCTGCTCGTCAAACTAAGAGCATTGGACACATCCGGTCTAGTACATAGCATGGCATACATGATAGAACCTATGGCCGAGGCATATGGCACTTTGCTCATAGTATCTCTATCGTTTACCGTAGCTGTACACTGAGCCTTGCTCAATATCTTCCCTGACAACATGGGCAATGAATCTTTCTTTGCTTTATCCATTCTGAACCTTTTTAGAACTTTGTCTAGATATGTACTTTGGCTTAAAACTATTAGGCGTCTTTGTCTATCTTTATAGATTTTGATGCCTAATATATAAGCAGCTTATCCTAGGTCTTTCATTGAAAAACATTTATTCAAATAACTCTTCACATCGTTAAGCATACCAATGTCATTTCAAATAATCAATATGTCATCCACATATAGTACTAAAAATGTCACCGAGCTCCCACTCACTTTCTTGTAGATACAAGCTTCGTAGCAATTTGGAACAAATCCAAAACTCTTGATCACTTGATCAAAACGAAGGTTCCAACTCCGAGATGCTTGCTTCAGTCCATAAATGGAACGCTGAAGTTTGCACACCTTATTAGCATCCTTAGGATCGACAAAACCTTTGGACTGTATTATATACAACTCTCCATCAATGTTGTCATTGAGGAACGTAGTCTGGACATCCATCTGCCATATTTCATAATCATGAAATGCAGCAATTGCTAATAAAATCCGAATGGACTTAAACATCGCTATGAGAGAGAAAGTCTCATCGTAGTCAACACCTTGAACTTGCCAAAACCCTTTTGCGACAAGCCGAGCTTTATAGACAGTAACATTACCATTCGCGTCCGTTTTCATCTTGAAAATCCATTTGCACTCAATGGCCTTACGGTCGCTAGGAGGGTACACCAAAGTCCATACTTGGTTTTCGCTCATGGATCCCAATTCGGATTTCATGGCCTCTAGCCATTTCTCAGAGTCTGGGCTCATCATTGCATCCTTATAATTCGCAGGTTCACTATTGTCTAACAACAAGACGGTTGAGACAGGGTTGCCGTACCATTCAGGAATGGCACGTGACCTTGTCGACCTGCAAAGTTTAGTAGTAGCATCGTTTGAAGTTTCATAATCCTCGTCATTAGCTTCCTCTCTTGTTGGTGCAGACGTCACTGGAACAATTTCAGGTGCTGCGCTACTCTCCAACTCGAGAGAAGGTTCAATAACCTCGTCTACCTCTACCTTCCTCCCACTCACTTCTTTCGAGAGAAACTCCTTCTCAAGAAAGGATCCGTTCTTTGCAACAAACACTTTTCCTTCGGATCTGTGGTAGAAGGTATACCCAATCGTTTCCTTAGGGTATCCTATGAAGATGCATTTCTCTGCTTTGGGTTCGAGCTTGTCCGGCATCAACTTCTTGACGTAAGCTTCGCATCCCCAAACTTTAAGAAACGACAACTTAGGTTTAGCACCAAACCATAGTTCATACGGTGTCGTCTCAACGGATTTAGATGGTGCCTTATTTAAAGTGAATGCAGCGGTTTCTAATGCATAACCCCAAAATGATAACGACAAATCTGTAAGAGACATCATTGATTGCACCATATCTAACAGAGTTCTATTCCGGCGTTCAGACACACCATTGCGCTGTGGTGTTCCAGGTGGCGTGAGTTGCGAAACGATTTCGCTTGCTTGAAGATGCGTGTGAAAATCATAACTCAAATATTCACCT
Source organism: Avena sativa (assembly GCA_916181665.1). Classification (NCBI taxonomy): domain Eukaryota; kingdom Viridiplantae; phylum Streptophyta; class Magnoliopsida; order Poales; family Poaceae; genus Avena; species Avena sativa. Next base: position 413,742,479 of record OV702282.1, read on the forward strand.
CCACGATCGGATCGTAGAAATTTAATTTTCCTGTTACGATGGTTTTCCACTTCGTTCTGAAATTCTTTGAACTTTTCAAACATTTCAGATTTATGTTTCATTAAATAGATATACCCATATCTACTTAAGTCATCAGTTAAAGTGAGAAAATATCGATATCCACCACGCGTCGAAACACTCATTGGTCCGCATACATCGGTATGTATGATTTCCAATAAGTCCGTTGCTCGCTCCATTATTCCGGAGAACGGGGTTTTGATCATCTTGCCCATGAGGCACGGCTCGCACGTGTCAAATGATTCAAAATCAAGAGACTCCAAAAGTCCATCAGAATGGAGTTTCTTCATGCGTTTTACACCAATATGACCTAGACGGAAGTGCCACAAATAAGTTGGATTATCACTATCTACTTTGCATCTCTTAGCCTCAATGTTATGGATGTGCGTTTCATTGCTTTCGAGATTCGGAAGAAATAAACCATTCACAACAGGTGCATGACCATAAAAGATGTTATTCATATAAATAGAACAACCATTATTCTCCGATTTAAATGAATAACCGTCTTGCAATAAACACGATCCAGATATAATGTTCATGCTCAACGCAGACACATAATAACACTTATTAAGGTTTAAAACTAATCCCGAAGGTAAAACTAAGGAGAGCGTGCCGACGGCCATCACATCAACTTTTGATCCATTGCCAACGCGCATCGTCACCTCATCTCTTGCTAGCCGCCGTCTATTCCGTATCTCTTGTTTCGAGTTACAAATATTAGCAACTGAACCAGTATCATATACCCAGGCACTACAACGAGCGCTAGTAAGGTAAACATCAATACCATGTATATCAAATATACCTTTAATGGTGCCAGCCTTCTTGTCCGCTAAGTACTTCGGACAATTGCGCTTCCAGTGACCCTTGTCCTTGCAATAGAAGCAGTCAGTGTCCGGCTTAGGTCCAGACTTGAGCTTCTTCTCTACAGGGGCAACGCGCTTGCCGCTTCCTTTCTTAAAGGATTTCTTTGCACCCTTAGCTTTCTTAAAGCTAGGGGTCTTGTTGACCATCAACACATGATTATCTTTCTTGATATCCACCTCCGCAGCTTTCAGCTTAGCGAAGACCTCAGTGATCGTATCAGTGGAACAAATTTGATTGTGAGTAACTACAAAACCTTTGTAGCTAGGAGGGAGTGATTGCAGAACTCTGTCAATCTTGAGCTCTTCTAGAATCTTGCAGTCAAGTTGTTCAAGACGTTGAGTGTAGCCCGACATCTTAATGGCGTGCTCACTAACATAACTCCCTTCCTCCATCTTGCAGTTAAAGACTTCTCAGAGATCTCATATCTCTCAGAACGGGCCTGAGTCTGAAACATGGTTTTCAGTTCCTCAAGTATCTCAAAGGGCCCGGTGAACTCCTCAAAACAATTTTGAAGTTCCGGTTCCATAACAAACAACATGGTACTCTTAATCACTCCATAATCATCTTTGCGTGACTAATAAACAACTTTTTCATCAGCCGGCGCATCAGTAGCAGGGGCGTCACCTAGCGATTTCTCAAGTACATAGTCCTTTTGTCCGCCAGCGAGAATGATTCTCAGATTGCGGAACCAGTTGGTGAAGTTAGACCCATTGTTCTTAAGCTTTTCTTTCTCAGCAAAAACGTTGAAGTTGAAGTTGGACTTAGCCATTTGATCTACAAAATTTGCAAATACAATTTAGACTATGTTCATGATAACTAGTTCAACTTAATCAAATTACTAGGTGAACTCCCACTAAATTCAACATCCCTCAAGTTGTTTAGTGAACACGACCCAAATTCACCACACATAATCCGATCTTCACGAGAAGAGATGTGGTTTCAATGGTGGACAACAAAGTGTCGATCATATCATTCATATGACTCATGTTTAACCTTTCGGTTCGTGTGTTCCGAGGCCATGTCTGTACATGCTAGGCTCGTCAAGTCAAACCCAAGTATTTCCGCGTGTGCAAAACTGGCTTGCACCCGTTGTATGTGAACGTAGAGTTTATAGCACCCGATCATCACGAGGTGCTTGAACACGACGAACTTTCGCAACGGTTCATACATGGGGAGAACACAATTTTATCTTGATCTTTAAGTGAGGAATCATCTTATAATGCTACCGTCGCGATCTAAGCATAATAAGATACATAAAAGGATAAACATCACATGCATATAATTTTATGTGACATGGTATAGCCAATCTGCGCGCAATGATCTCCATCTTGTGTGCGCCAGCATGATCTCCATCACTCCACCATGATTGCCTCCACCACGAATAGCAACTACAAATATTGATAACTACTTAGCGATAAAGTAAAGCTATTACATGGCGTATAAGAAGTTGACACGCAGATCATATACAATTATAAAGACAACCATACGGCTCCTGCCGGTTGTGAACTCATCAGCAAGTCGTGAAATATTACAAAACATGATCATTGCATACATCTCAATTCATGCACATCATGTCTTGGGCCATACCATATCACAAAACACTCCCTGCAAAAACAAGTTAGATGCCTCTACTTTGTTGTTGCATGTTTTACGTGGCTTATGGGAGTAACAAGCTAAGAACGATTCTTACCTACGGAAAGCCACAACGGTGATATTATGGTTGCTAACATCTGTTGTAAATCCCATGACTACTATAGTGAGAGAAACTGGCATTCACCAGCCGCATGTGTGGAACAAGCACACGTCAAGTGCGGAGCCGGTCTCGCGAACGAGGTCGCGTAAAGTTGGCCTGGACCGCTTCGATCTTACTATGCCGCGCCATAAGAAATACACAACAAGAGGTTTGCAACAGAAAACATCAACACCCGCAACAAGCATGTTGCGTTCTACTCGTGAAACACATCTACGCATAGATCTAGCTCTGATACCACTGAAAGGGTTTCGCAACATAGTAAATCAAAAAAATTCTACGGATGCGAACAAGAAAGCCAAGATCTAATCTAGGAGATGCAATCAACAAGAGAGAGAGATGAGATCTTCATACCCTTGAAGAAATCGCACAGCGGAAACGTTCAACAGAACGTGGTTGACGTAGTCGTACTCGCCTTCTCCTCCTCGCAATCCGATCCGATCCTACGCCACAAGTGGCGGCGCCTCAGAGAGATGCACACGTACGGTGCAGCGACGTCTCCTCCTTCCTTGGTCCAGCAAGTATGGTGGAGAGATAGATTGGATCTGCAGCACGACGGTGTGGTGCTTATGGTGGAGAGTTTCTGCGGCAGGGCTTCGCCTACGCGTAGTCGGGAGAGAGAGAGAGGAGGAGGAGGAGCAGTTGGCGGCTAGGGTTGGAGGAGTGGGGGGAGGCTGTGCCCCTGCCCTCCTTATATAGGGGGTTGGCCGGCCCCCTTTGACCCCTCCTCCAAGCCCTAGGGCGGCGGCCCAAGGGGTGGAGTGGGGGGCAAGTCATCCCCCCCCCTTCTAGAAGGTTTCCCTAGGGTTTCCCCTAGGGCTGACCGGCTGGGCCTTAGGGGCCTTGTGCCCCTGGCCCAAAGTGGCTAGGGCACTTCCCCTTAGGCCCACGCAGGCCACCGACAAGTGGTCCCACGTTGGTCCCACTCCGGAAGCTTCTAGAACCTTCCGGTACAATACCGATAAACTCCAAAACGATTCCGAAATCCAAAACTGCTTTCCTTTATATGAATCTTATTCTCCATACCATTCCGGAACCTCTCATGATGTCCTGGATCTCATCCGAGACTCCGAACAAAAACTCATAAACCAATTATCCATTCTATCCTAGCGTCGATGCACGTTAAGTGTGTGACCCTACGGGTTCGAGAATATGCAGACATGATCTTCTATCAATAATCAACAGCGGGGTCTGGAAACCCATATTGACTCCCACATATTCATCGATGATCATATCAGATGAACCACGATGCCAGGATTCAATTAATCCCATATATGTATTCCCTTCGCCACGCGATATTTTACTTGCCCGAGATTCGATCGTTGGTATCGGCATACCTAGTTCAATCTCGTTCACAGCAAGTACTATACTCGTTCCGTAATCCGATATCACTTTGCGATTAACTCCTTAACCACGTGCTTGCAAGCGGTGTTGATATCGATTATCGAGTGGGCCCTAAGTATATCTCTCCGACTCGGGAGGGAGAAATTCCATCTCGATACATACAACCCAACAAGTACTTTCCGATCACCTGAGAGACACCTTTATGATCACCCTCACATAGGATGACGTTTGATGACCTCAAAGCTTTCTTCCGATATTAGGGAGTTGTATTATCTCATGGTCTAAGGAATACAATACTTGACATAGGAAAAAGCTTCGCAAAGATGAACACGATGACACGATCTAATTGCTCTACTTAATTTGGGTCTGTCCATCATATCATTCTCCTAATGACATGATCTCATTATTAATCGACAACTCATGTCTATGGTTAGGAAACCTTAACCATCATTAATCAATGAGCTAGTCCATAGAGGCGTACTAGGGACACGGTGTTGTTCATAAACCACACAAGTATCAAAGTTTCCGCTTAATACAATTCTAGCATGGAATATAAACTTTATCATGAACAAGAACTATAATAATAACATCTTTATTATTGCCTCTAGGGCATAATTCCAACACCTTGTGCTTTCCTCCATGGAGGAGGACATCACGTGCCAGCTTATTGGCTGCAAGGCGTTAGCGGCCATCTGGGCCACTATCCACACCATCTTCGGTGCCCAAACACACGCGAACATGAGGCATATTCGTCGACAGCTGCAACATGGGGAATAAAATCTTTAGTAGGAACAAAGTAAACAACAATCCCTACTTCAACAATCTTGCAAAGGCTACAACCTTCCAAAAGAAGAGGCCAAACAAATCTGAGCTATGCTGCTTTACCTGTGGAGAGCTCTGCCATTTTTCATAGGACTGGCCAGAACATGCATATCTTCAAGGGGAAAAGGGAAGACTATCAATGTTGTGACCACTAGAAATACCGATGTTGTCTATCGTAATTTATTTATTGTTTTTTCGGTATTTAAATCTCCATGTTTGTGGATTGATACGAGTCCTAATGTTCACGTGTGTTCTAAGATCTCTATGTTTACTTCTTATAAGGTCGCCCAAGATTTTTTCGTCCTAATGGGGAATGGATCAAATGTTTCTATTTATGGTGTTGGCATGGTGGATCTTAAGTTCACCTCAGGAAAGATCGTGCAGCTGAGGAACATGCATCATGTCGCTACTATGAACTGAAGGGTTTCGCAGCATACTAAATCAAAAATTTCTACGGATGTGAACGGGAAACCCAAGATCTAATCTAGGAGATGCAATCAACGAGAGGGATAGATGAGATCTTCATACCCTTGAAGAAATCGCACAGCGGAACGTTCAACAGAACGTGGTTGATGTAGTCGTACTAGCCTTCTCCCCCTCGCGATCCGATCCGATCCAACGCCGCAAGTGGCGACGCCTCCGAGAGATGCACACGTACGGCACCGCGACGTCTCCTCCTTCCTCGGTCCAGCAAGTGGGGTGGAGAGATAGATTGGATCTACAGCACGACGGCGTGGTGCTATGGTGGAGGGTTTCTGCAGCAGGGCTTTGCCTACGCGCAGTTGGGAGAGAGAGAGAGAGAGAGAGAGAGAGAGAGAGAGAGAGAGAGAGAGAGAGAGAGAGAGGGAGGGCAGTAGTATGGCGGCTAGGGTTGAAGGAGTAGGAGGAGGAGGGTGCGCCCCTGCCCTCTTTATATAGAGGGCTGGCCAGCCCCCTTGTCCCCTCCTCCAAGCCCTAGGGCGGCGGCCCCAAGAGTTGGAGTGGGGGCAAGTTTCCCCCTCCCTTCTAGAAGGTCCCCTAGGGTTTCCCCTAGGGTTTTGGACGGCTGGGCCTATGGGGCCTTGTGCCCCTGGCCCAATGTGGCCAGGGAACTCCCTCGTAGGCCCACGCCCCCCTCCGACTAGTGGGGCCACGTTGGTCTCACTCCGGAAGCTTCTAGAACCTTCCGGTACAATACCGAACATTCCGAAATCCAAAAACTGCTTTCCTTTATATGAATCTTATTCTCCGGACCATTCCGGAACCTCTCGTGATGTCCTGGATCTCATCCGAGACTCCGAACAAAAACTCATAAACCAATTATCCATTCTATCCTAGAGTTGAGGCACGTTAAGTGTGTAACCCTACGGGTTCGAGAATATGCAGACATGATCTTCTATCAATAATCAACAGCAGGATCTGGAAACCCATATTGACTCCCACATATTAATCGATGATCATATCGGATGAACCACGATGCCAGGATTCAATTAATCCCATATTTATATTCCCTTCGTCACGCGATATTTTACTTGCCCGAGATTCGATCGTCGGTATCGGCATACCTAGTTCAATCTCGTTCACAGCAAGTACTTTACTCGTTCCGTAATCCGATATCACTTTGTGATTAACTCCTTAACCACGTGCTTGCAAGCGGTGTTGATATCGATTACCGAGTGGGCCCGAAGTATATCTCTCCGACTTGGGAGGGACAAATCCCATCTCGATACATACAACCCAACAAGTACTTTCCGATTACCTAAGAGACACCTTTATGATCACCCTCTCATAGGATGACGTTTGATGACCTCAAAGCTTTCTTCCGATACCAAGGAGTTGCATTATCTCATGGTCTAAGGAATACAATAGTTGACATAAGAAAAAGCTTCGCAAAGATGAACACGATGACACGATCTAATTGCTCTGCTTAATTTGGGTCTGTCAATCACATCATTCTCCCAATGACATGATCTCATTATTAATCGACAACTCATGTCTATGGTTAGGAAACCTTAACCATCATTAATCAATGAGCTAGTCCATAGAGGCGTACTAGGGACACGGTGTTGTTCATAAACCACACAAGTATCAAAGTTTCCGCTTAATACAATTCTAGCATGTAATATAAACTTTATCATGAACAAGAATTATAACAATAACATCTTTATTATTGCCTCTAGGGCATAATTCCAACAGTCTCCCACTTGCACTAGAGTCAATAATCTAGTTTACATCTGGCAACAATCTAACACCCATGGCATTGAGGTGTTGATCATGTTTTGCTCGTGGAAGAGGTTTAGTCAACGGATCTGCGACATTAAGATCCGTATGTACTTTGCTAATCTTCAGATCTCCATCTGTTATATAATCTCGAATTATATGAAATCGGCGGTTGATGTGCTTGGTCTTTGGATGATATCTTGGTTCCTTAGCCAATGCTATGGCGCCAGTGTTGTCGCACAATATCTCCAGTGGGTCCAAGGCACTTGGAACCACACCAAGCTCAGTGATGAAGTTCCTGATCCAAACTCCTTCACTTGATGCTTCTGCAGCAGCCATGTATTCCGATTCTACTGTAGATCCCGCGATCACGCTTTGCTTGCAGCTTCTCCAGCTCACAGCTCCTCCATTCAAAATATAAATGTATCATGTCTGAGATTTAGAATCATCCGGGTCGGTGTCAAAACTAGCGTCGACGTAACCTTTTACGACGAGCTGCTCATCACCTCCATAGACCAAGAACATTTCTTTAGTCCTATTTAAATACTTTAGGATGTTCTTTACGGCTATCTAGTGTTCCACTCCTGGATCACTTTGGTATCTGCTCGTCAAACTAAGAGCATTGGACACATCCGGTCTAGTACACAGCATGGCATACATGATAGAACCTATGGCCGAGGCATATGGAACTTTGCTCATGGTTTCTCTATCGTTTACCGTAGCTGGACACTAAGCCTTGCTCAATATCTTACCTGACAACATGGGCACTGAACCTTTCTTTGCCTTATCCATTCTGAACCTTTTCAGAACTTTGTCTAGGTATGTACTTTGGCTTAAAGCTATTAGGTGTCTTTGTCTATCTCTATAGATTTTGATGCCTAATATATAAGCAGATTCTCCTAGGTCTTTCATTGAAAAACATTTATTCAAATAACTCTTCACATCGTTAAGCATACCAATGTCATTTCCAATAATCAATATGTCATCCACATATAGTACTAGAAATGTCACTGAGCTCCCACTCACTTTCTTGTAGATACAAGCTTCGTAGCAATTTGGAACAAATCCAAAGCTCTTGATCACTTGATCAAAATGAAGGTTCCAACTCCGAGATGCTTGCTTCAGTCCATAAATGGAACGCTGAAGTTTGCACACCTTATCAGCATCCTTAGGATCGACAAAACCTTAGGGCTGCATCATATACAACTCTTCATCAATGTTGCCATTGAGGAACGCAGTCTTGACATCCATCTGCCATATTTCATAATCATGAAATGCAGCAATTGCTAATAAAATCCGAATGGACTTAAACATCATTACGAGAGAGAAAGTCTCATCATAGTCAGCACCTTGAACTTGTCGAAAACCTTTCGCGACAAGTCGAGCTTTATAGACAGTAACATTACCATCCGCGTCCGTTTTCTTCTTGAAAATCCATTTGCACTCAACGGCCTTACGGTTGCTAGGAGGGTCCACCAAAGTCCATACTTGGTTTTCGCTCATGGATCCCAATTCGGATTTCATGGCCTCTAGCCATTTCTCAGATTCTGGGCTCATCATTGCTTCCTCATAGTTCGCAGGTTCACTGTTGTCTACTAACAAGACAGTTAAGACAGGGTTGCCGTACCACTCAGGAGGGGCACGTGACCTTGTCGACCTGCGACGTTCAGCAGTAGCATCATCCGAAGTTTCATGATCCTCATCATTAGCTTCCTCTCTTGTTGGTGCAGATGGCACTGGAACAATTTGAGGTGCTGCGCTACTCTCCAACTCGAGAGAAGGTTCAATAACCTCGTCTAGCTCTACCTTCCTCCCACTCACTTCTTTCGAGAGAAACTCCTTCTCAAGAAAGGATCCGTTCTTTGCGACAAACACTTTGCCTTCAGAGCTGTGATAGAAGGTATACCCAATCGTTTCCTTAGGGTATCCTATGAAGATGCATTTCTCTGCTTTGGGTTCGAGCTTGTCCGGCATCAACTTCTTGACGTAAGCTTTGCATCCCCAAACTTTAAGAAATGACAACTTAGGTTTAGCACCAAACCACAGTTCATACAGTGTCGTCTCAACGGATTTAGATGGTGCCCTATTTAAAGTGAATGCAGCGGTTTCTAATGCATAACCCCAAAATGATAACGGCAAATCTGTAAGATACATCATCGATTGCACCATATCTAATAGAGTTTGATTCCGGCGTTCAGACACACCATTGCGCTGTGGTGTTCCGGGTGGCGTGAGTTGCGAAACGATTTCGCTTGCTTGAAGATGCGTGATAAAATCATAACTCAAATATTCACCTCCACGATCGGATCGTAGGAATTTAATTTTCCTGTTACGATGGTTTTCCACTTTGTTTTGAAATTCCTTGAACTTTTCAAACGTTTCAGATTTATGTTTCATTAAAGAGATATACCCATAGCTACTTAAGTCATTAGTAAAAGTGAGAAAATAGCGATATCCACCGCGCGTCGAAACACTCATTGGTCCGCATACATCGGTATGTATGATTTCCAACAAGTCCGTTGCTCGCTCCATCATTCCGGAGAACGGGGTTTTGATCATCTTGCCCATGAGGCATGGCTCGCACGTGTCAAATGATTCAAAATCAAGAGACTCCAAAAGTCCATCAGAATGGAGTTTCTCCATGCGTCTTACACCAATATGACCTAGACGGCAGTGCCACAAATAAGTTGAATTATCACTATCTACTTTGCATCTCTTAGCCTCAATGTTATGGATGTGTGTTTCATTGCTTTCGAAATTCAGAAGAAATAAACCATTCATAGCAGGTGCATGACCATATAAGATGTTACTCATATAAATAGAACAACCATTATTCTCCGATTTAAATGAATAACCGTCTTGCAATAAACACGATCCAGATATGATGTTCATGCTCAACGCAGGCACATAATAACATTTATTAAGGTTTAAAAATAATCCCGAAGGTAAAACTAAGGAGAGCGTGCCGACGTCCATCACATCAACTCTTGATCCGTTGCCAACGCGCATCGTCACCTCATCCCTTGCTAGCCGCCGTCTATTCCGTAGCTCCTGTTTCGAGTTACAAATATTAGCAACTGAACCAGTATCAAATACCCAGGCACTACTACGAGCGCTAGTAAGGTAAACATCAATAACATGTATATCAAATATACCTTTAATGGTGCCAGCCTTCTTGTCCGCTAAGTACTTCGGACAGTTGCGCTTCCAGTGATGCCTGTCCTTGCAATAGAAGCACTCAGTGTCCGGCTTAGGTCCAGACTTGAGCTTCTTCTCAGTAGGGGCAACGTGCTTGCCGCTGCCTTTCTTAAAGGGCTTCTTTGCACCCTTACCTTTCTTGAAGCTAGGGGTCTTGTTGACCATCAACACATGATTATCTTTCTTGATATCCACCTCCGCAGCTTTCAGCTTTGCGAAGATCTCAGTGATCGTATCAGTGGAACCAATCTGATTGTGAGTAACTACAAAACATTTGTAGCTAGGAGGGAGTGATTGCATAACTCTGTCAATCTTGAGCTCTTCTGGAATCTTGCACTCCAGTTGCTCAAGACGTTGAGTGTAGCCCGACATCTTAATGGTGCGCTCACTAACGGAAATCCCTTCCTCCATCTTGTAGTTAAAGAATTTCTCAGAGATCTCTTGTCTCTCAGAACGGGCCTGAGTCTAAAACATGGTTTTCAGTTCCTCAAGAATCTCAAAGGGCCCGGCGAACTCCTCAAAACGATTTTGAAGGTCCGATTCCATAGCAAACAACATGGTACTCTTAATCACACCATAATCATCTTTGCGCGACTGATAAACAGCTTTTTCATCAGCCGGCGCATCTATAGCAGGGGCGTCACCTAGCGCTTTCTCAAGGACATAGTCCTTTGTCCGCCAGCGAGAATGATTCTCAGATTGCGGAACCAGTTGGTGAAGTTAGACCCATTGTTCTTAAGCTTTTCTTTCTCAGCAAAAACGTTGAAGTTGAAGTTGGACTTAGCCATTTGATCTACAAAATTTGCAAGTACAATTTAGACTATGTTCATGATAATTAGTTCAACTTAATCAAATTACTAGATGAACTCCCACTAAATTCAACATCCCTCAAGATGTTTAGTGAACACGATCCAAATTCACCATACCTAATCCGATCTTCACGAGAAGAGATGTGGTTTCAATGGTGGACAACAAAGTGCCGATCATATCATTCATATGACTCATGCTTAACCTTTCGGTTCGTGTGTTCCGAGGCCATGTCTGTACATGCTAGGCTCGTCAAGTGAAACCCAAGTATTTCCGCGTGTGCAAAACTGGCTTGCACCCGTTGTATGTGAACGCAGAGTTTATAGCACCCGATCATCACGAGGTGCTTGAACACGACGAACTTTCGCAACAGTGCATACATGGGGAGAACACAATTTTATCTTGATCTTTAAGTGAGGAATCATCTTATAATGTTATCGTCGTGATCTAAGCATAATAAGATACATAAAAGGATAAACATCACATGCATATGATTTTATGTGACATGCTATAGCCAATCTCCGCGCAATGATCTCCATCTTGTGTGTGCCAGCATGATCTGCATCACTCCACCATGATTGCCTCCACCACGAATAGCAACTACAACTATTGCTAACTACTTAGCGATAAAGTAAAGCTATTACATGGCGTATAAGAAATTGACACACAGGTCATACACAATTATAAAGACAACCATATGGCTCCTGCCGGTTGTGTGCTCATCGACATGCAAGTCGTGAAATATTACAAAACATGATCATTGCATACAACATACACATCATATCTTGGGCCATACCATATCACAGAAACACTCCCTGCAAAAACAACTTAGACGCCTCTACTTTGTTGTTGCATGTTTTACGTGGCTTATGGGAGTAACAAGCTAAGAACGATTCTTACCTACGGAAATCCACAACGGTGATATTATGGTTGCCAACATCCGGTGTAAATCCCATGACAACTATAGTGAGAGAAACTGGCATCCACCAGCCGCATGCGTGGAACAAGCCACACGACAAGTGCGCAGCCGGTCTCGCGAACGAGGTTGCGTAAAGTTGGCCTGGACCGCTTCGATCTCACTATCCCGCGTCATAAGAAGTACACAACAAGAGGCTTGCAACATAAAACATCAACGCCCGTAACAAGCATGTTGTGTTCTACTCGTGAAACACATCTACGCATAGATCTAGCTCTGATACCACTGAAGGGTTTCGCAGCATAGTAAATCAAAAAAATTCTACGGATGCGAACGGGAAAGCCAAGATATAATCTAGGAGATGCAATCAACAAGAGGGATAGATGAGATCTTCATACCCTTGAATAAATCGCACAGCGGAAAGTTCAACGGAACATGGTTGATGTAGTCGTACTAGCCTTCTCCTCCTCGTGATCCGATCCGATCCAACGCTGCAAGTGGCGACGCCTCCGAGAGATGCACACGTACGGCACCGCGACGTCTCCTCCTTCCTCGGTCCAGCAAGTGGGGTGGAGAGATAGATTGGATCTACAGCACGACAGCGTGGTGCTATGGTGGAGAGTTTCTGCAGCAGGGCTTCGCCTACGCGCAGTCAGGAGAGAGAGAGAGAGAGAGAGAGAGAGAGAGAGAGAGAGAGAGAGAGAGAGAGAGAGAGAGAGACAGACAGACAGACAGACAGACAGACAGAGAGAGAGAGAGAGAGAGAGACAGATAGACAGAGAGAGAGAGCAGTATGGCGGCTAGGGTTGAAGGAGTAGGGGGAGGAGGGTGCGCCCCTGCCCTCTTTATATAGAGGGCTGGCCGGCCCCCTTGGCCCCTCCTCCAAGCTCTAGGGCGGCGGCCCCAAGGGTTGGAGTGGGGGGCAAGTTTCCCCCTCCCTTCTAGAAGGTCCCCTAGGGTTTCCCCTAGGGTTTTGGCCGGCTGGGTCTATGGGGACTTGTGCCCCTGGACCAATGCGTCCGGGGCACTCCCTCGTAGGCCCACGCCCCCCTCCGACAAGTGGGGCCACGTTGGTCCCACTCCGGAAGTTTCTAGAACCTTCCGGTACAATACCGAACATTCCGAAACAATTCCGAAATCCAAAAACTGCTTTCCTTTATATAAATCTTATTCTCCGGACCATTCCGGAACCTCTCGTGATGTCCTGGATCTCATCCGAGACTCCGAACAAAAACTCATAAACCAATTATCCATTCTATCCTAGCGTTGGGGCACGTTAAGTGTGTGACCCTACGGGTTCGAGAATATGCAGACATGATCTTCTATCAATAATCAACAGCAGGATCTAGAAACCCATATTGACTCCCACATATTAATCGATGATCATATCGGATGAACCACGATGCCAGGATTCAATTAATCCCATATTTATATTCCCTTCGTCACGCGATATTTTACTTGCCCGAGATTCGATCGTCGGTATCGGCATACCTAGTTCAATCTCGTTCACAGCAAGTACTTTACTCGTTCCGTAATCCGATATCACTTTGTGATTAACTCCTTAACCACGTGCTTGCAAGCGGTGTTGATATCGATTACCGAGTGGGCCCGAAGTATATCTCTCCAACTTGGGAGGGACAAATCCCATCTCGATACATACAACCCAACAAGTACTTTCCGATTACCTGAGAGACACCTTTATGATCACCCTCTCATAGGATGACGTTTGATGACCTCAAAGCTTTCTTCCGATACCAGGGAGTTGCATTATCTCATGGTCTAAGGAATACAATAGTTGACATAAGAAAAAGCTTCGCAAAGATGAACACGATGACACGATCTAATTGCTCTGCTTGATTTGGGTCTGTCCATCACATCATTCTCCCAATGACATGATCTCATTATTAATCGACAACTCATGTCTATGGTTAGGAAACCTTAACCATCATTAATCAATGAGCTAGTCCATAGAGGCGTACTAGGGACACGGTGTTGTTCATAAACCACACAAGTATCAAAGTTTCCGCTTAATACAATTTTAGCATGGAATATAAAATTTATCATGAACAAGAATTATAACAATAACATCTTTATTATTGCCTCTAGGGCATAATTCCAACATGAACAAGAATATCGTTAGTTGTTCCCCTTTATACAGAGACAGGTTTAAGGTTGTTTTAGAGTCTAATAAAGTTGTTATTTCGAAATATGGATAATTTATTGGTAAAGGCTATGAATTCAGAGGCCTGTTTCGATTTTCCCTATCGGAGTTTTATAATAAATCAGTGAACCATATTTATGATGGTGTTAATGATGATACCAGTGTTACGCATTTTCGCTTATGTGACATTAATTTGGTTTAATGTCTCGAATGTCCAGTATGAGTTTAATTCTGAATTTCACAATTGCCAGAGATTCTAAGTGATATAGTTGTGTGCAATCAAAGCAACCTCGAAAGCCTCACAAGGCAGGCGAGGAGAGAAACCTTACACCTCTAGAACTCATACATTCTGATCTATGCGAGATGAATGGTTGATGCTTGCATTTTATATCATCATAATATCTAAATATAGGACTAGTTTATATTGCTATTTTCATTGTTATATCATTGTTTATGCATCTTTTAGATGATTTATGGGACTTTCCTACAAAGTCCCTTGTTTTGTTATTTAATTTTTTGAAGGTAGAAAATCTCCTTTTTTGTATTTTGCTATTTCAGGACTTTGTGGACACCAATTAATTTCAGAAAAAATTTCACGGAAGTTTTTCATCATGAGAAGGGCATTGGGCATTGGAACCATGCGAGGAGAGCCATGAGAGCCGAAAGAGACTAGGTGGCGTGGCCACCTTACTAGTTTGTGCCACCGAGGCCCATTCGGGCCTTGAGCATCTCCTCGGCTCTCATTTTATAGATGCCTCCATTTTGCCCAAAAACCTATGCCATACTTTTCTCACGGTTTACAGAGACGAAGGCGGAGGCGAAATTCCTCTTCTAGTCCGGGAGAGGGAAGATCCTGCTGCTCCGAGGCCTTCGGAGAGGGGGAAATCAAAGCCATCGTTATCACCACTCCTCCTTGGCATAGGGGGAGGCTTCTCCATCACCATATCCATCACCCTCAACATCAACACCATCTCCATTTCAATGATCCACACCATTCTCCTCATAGTTTGTGATATGATTGAATCCTGGATATTGTTTTGGTGTCTTGTGCATGATTATGCTTGGTAACTTGTAATTATTTGGTGGTGAAGTTATATTTTCAGATTGTGTTGTATTCTATATGCCACTGATCCCTATCATGTTTCACCGTTGTGAGTAGTTCCCCATGTTTCTGAGAGCATAGGATGAATTGATTATGATTTTTATATAGTATTCAATGAGCATTTGGTTAAGTTTTAATCTTTTTTTATAATCGATGGAGGAAAAACCCTAGTTACCCATAGAAAATAAAAGCAAGTCCTTATGATTTATAATTGTGATTATTACGCGGATCTATTCGTAATACCAATAAAAGATATCATAGTCATTTTGGGAATGGACTGGTTATATAATCATTGAGATCAGATTGATGTGGAGAAAACACGGTAGCAATACGAAACTCAAATGGAGGACGCGTAGTTTACCAAGGAGACAAGCACACGAGACTGGAAGCCGAACTACAACTCCACACACTTGAAGAAATCAAACCAGAGGGTAGATATAGGAGGAGGTGCAGCACAAGCTCACCTCCGACGTATATTCCCCAATCCCCACTCGCACACCTTCAAAGAGGGTAGAAAAGTCTCCAAGGTAGGCATAATTATCACCTCATGTCATCCAATGAGGTAATGCAAGAAATGGCCGCCTTCAAAGTGGCTGCCAAGAATGCCGAAGATGCTCGTGCTCGAGCTATGGGGATGCAAAAGGGGGTCAACATGGCTTTGAAGACTAGTGTGATTGATCATGATGAATATGCGGTAGAAGGTCTAGACTGTCCCGAAGATATAAAAAGGATCCACGAACAATACTTGGCTCTTTATGCAAGAAACTTTTGGAAAGATCCAGCCAAGGCTAAAGATGAACTAGATCGCAAGAGTGGAGCCTATGGAAGAAAAGAAAATGGTCCCAAGCTGAGAACATGCTTTAATTGTGGTGACCGGCTGCACTTCGTAGCTGAGTGTCCATATCAAAGTAGAGAGGATAATGGAGGAAGACTCATTTTCAAGGACAAATCAAAAGCTCCACGTAAGAAACAGTTTGTAAAGAAGAATGCTCCTTTCAAGAAGCAACCAACGATTGTTCTAGTGGCTCAAGAAGAATATTCATCGGGGAGTGAAGATGAGGACGAGGACGATAGCTCACAAGAGGTGGCTGCTATAGCCACCACATCTACATCAACCTCTCTCTTCGACTCTCCGAACTAAAACATCATCAACAAGAATGCTACTTGCCTCATGGCAAGAAGCTCCGAGGTAACTTCTTTTAACTCTTCTTTTCCCAAGGCTATGATAGACATGGATGATCCTGCTAGTCTTAAGGTTAAAGAAGAGATTATTGCTTTGGATTATTTCTATACTAACTTGCAAGGTGAGAACAAAGTTCGTTTTGAGGCTCTTATGGATCAGCTGGCCCAAAACGAAGCACTCCTCGAAGAAAAGGGCAGAATTGAAAGGGAGGATGCAATGGAAATTGCATCCCTAAAAATGCTCTTGAAGAAGAAGAAGAAGAAGAAGCTCGGGTCTCTCTTGAAGAGAGGCTTGAGTCTATGGAAGAGTCACATGAAGAAATTGTGACTAAACTCGTTAAGGAACGTGACAATGCTGTCACCAAGGCAAAGAAGGTAAAGAAGGAAAGGATTGACTTTGGGGCTGCTCATGATAGACTCTCCGAGGAATTGGAGAAACTTGACAATGCTCACAAGGCGTTGAAAAACGAGTTCTCTATTCTCAATGAGTCACATGATCAGCTTCAAAGTCGATTGGCCGAATATGATACTCCTAGCTCGTCCAACTCAACATATAGTAACAAGAAAAATGCTAGTGTGGAAAAAGAAGTGATCAAGGACATCACCACAAAGGACAAAGGTGTGCTTGATGAAGTCCTTGGCAAGCAAAGGTCAAATCATGGTAAAGAGGGACTTGGGTATGTCACCAAGTCCAAGAAGAATAAAACCAAGAAGAACAAGACCAAGAATGTGCAATTAAAGACAAGCACTGCTGAGAAGGTTGTCACAAAAGACAAGACTAATAATATTGGTTTTGCAGGGTCTCACAATCCGAATTATGAACTCTTTTGTGATGACTATGGCGATGTTTATGCTTATTATGTTGGTCCTTTTGATGAATATATTGCTTGGTCTATTTGGGTCCCAAAGACCCTTGTTACTAACATGAAAGGACCCATTGAAAAATGGGTACCTAAAACCAAGAAGTAACTTTCTTGCAGGGCTATGCTTCCGGTGGGTCGAAATGGGTGCTGGATAGTGGCTGCACTAGTCATATGACCGGAAGCAAGGAGATCATCACGGAGATGCGTCCAAATCTTGATAATATCACAGTATCCTATGGTGATAAGTCTAAATCTCAGGTATTGGGTCTTGGCAAGGTTGTGGTTACCCACGATATCTCTCTCGTGGACGTCATGCTTGTTGAGACCCTTGGCTACAATCTTCTTTCTGTTCGTGCCCTTGGCAAGATGGGTTTTGCTGTTTTTATTGATGATGATTTGGTGGTACTCTTATGGAGCAAGTCTCTAAAGGTCGCTTTCGTTGGATACGTCGAAAATGACCTGTATGTGGTGGACTTCTCGGGGAAAACCACTTCGGGTCCGATGTGTCTATTCGGAAAGGCCGACGTGGGTTGGCTATGGCATCGCCGTTTAGCCCATGTCAACATGAGAACTTTGCAAAGTCTCCAAAAGGGTGGCCACATACTTGGACTAAAAGACAATGTCTCTTTTGCCAAAGATCGTGTTTGCAGGGCTTGTGTTGAAGGAAAAATGCATGATTCTCCCCACAAGAGGAAGACTATTGTGTCATCAAAGAGGATCTTGGAATTACTCCATGTGGATTTATTTGATTCTCCTTCTCATGCAAGTCTTGGTGGGAAGAAATATTGCTTGGTCATCGTCGATGATTACTCAAGATATACATGGGTATATTTCTTCAAGCTGAAAAGTGAGACTCAACAAACTGTCATCGACTTTGCCAATGAAGTTCAACGTCAACACAATGTTCCCATCTTGGCAATTAGAAGTGACAATGGCACAGAATTCAAGAACTACACTTTAAACGAGTTTCTTAGCGAAGAGGGGATTAGACACCAATATTCCGCTGCGTACACCCCTCAACAAAATGGTGTAGCCGAGAGGAAAAACCGGACTTTGATGGATATGTCAAGATCTATGCTAGCTGAATTCAAGTCTCCTTATAGTGTTTGGGCTGAAGCCATATCCACTAATTGTCACTCATCAAATCGGCTCTACCTTCGGAAGATCTTGGACAAGACCCCATATGAAATACTTACCGGTAACAAACCCAACATCTCATACTTCAGGGTATTCAGGTGTAAGTGTTTCTTTCTTATTAAAGGTGTCCGTTTGTCAGTATTTGAATCCAAGGCTTTAGAAGGTATTTTTGTTGGTTACGGTGCCGAATCCCACACTTATAGAGTCTACAACAAGCTCACTGGGATTGTTGTAGAATCTTGTAGTGTGGAGTTCGATGAAAATAACGGCTCCTTTGTAGGGCAAGTTGATGTTTGTGATGCAGATGTTGAAATACCCCAAGATGCCATAAGAAGAATGGGCGTGGGATTTTTCCGCCCCATTGAGGAACCCCTTGTGGCGGATCGGGAAGGACAATGCTCCACACATGTGGAGCCCTCATCTACACAAGATCAACAAGCTCCTACTGTTGGAGACAATCCTGCACCAACACCACAATCTGCTGAAGACCATCTGTCCACTGGACAAGTTGGTAGTCCCAGGCCGGACTATCCGCCCCCTCCAAGGGGCGGACAATCCGCCCCTGGCACTCCAACTCGTACCAGGGGATCCGAAGGAGAAATCAACATCTCTGAAGCTCCTAGGCCGGATTCTCCGGCCCCCAGGGGCGGAGTATCCGTCCCTGGGTCTCCAACTCCAGTCAGGCTTTCTCAGGAAGATGGTTCTGGTACTTCACCTCCCAGGCCGGATAGTCCGGCTCCTCCAAGGGGCGGATTATCCGGGCCTGAAGAAAATGTTCAGCAACAATCTTCTGGCAGTAACGGTGACCAAGATCAAGGGCAGGGCAGTAATCAAGACAAGGATACAACTATTGAATCCACTCCTCCTCGTAACAATAAGGACATTGAGGCTCGT
This sequence comes from Avena sativa, assembly GCA_916181665.1. Classification (NCBI taxonomy): domain Eukaryota; kingdom Viridiplantae; phylum Streptophyta; class Magnoliopsida; order Poales; family Poaceae; genus Avena; species Avena sativa. The sequence goes on from OV702282.1 coordinate 413,761,775, forward strand.
CGCAAGGCTCGTGCTGATCGGAACCTTGAACTAAGAGGTCACACCCTTGACAAGGTTGTTGGTGATCTACGACGAAGGGTATCCACCAGAAGATAGCTTGCAAGCTTCTGTGATCATCAAGCTCACATTTCCATGGTTGAACCGAAGAAGGTTGTTGATGCTCTTGAAGACCCCGATTGGGTTGTTGCAATGCATGAAGAATTAAACAACTTCGAACGCAACAAAGTTTGGAAGCTCGTAGAAAAGCCAAAGGATTGCCGCAATGTTATCGGCACCAAGTGGATCTTCAAGAACAAACAGGATGAAAATGGCATTGTTGTGAGGAATAAAGCACGACTCGTGGCTCAAGGATTCTCTCAAGTAGAAGGAATTGATTTTGGCGAGACCTACGCTCCTGTGGCTCGCCTTGAGTCCATCCGTATCCTTCTTGCATATGCAGCCCATCATAATTTTAAATTACAACAAATGGATGTTAAGAGCGCTTTCCTTAATGGTCCTCTACATGAGTTAGTATACGTCAAGCAGTCCCCGGGGTTTGAGGATCCCAAATTTCCGAACCATGTCTATAAACTCGATAAGGCGCTCTATGGCCTTAAACAAGCCCCACGTGCGTGGTATGAGCACCTTAAAGAGCTTTTGCTAGACCGTGGATTCGAAGTTGGGCAAATCGATCCCACTCTTTTTACTAAGAAGGTTAATGGGGAGCTTTTTGTATGCCAACTTTATGTAGATGACATTATTTTTGGCTCTACTAACCAAGCGTTTAACGATGAATTTTTGAAGCTTATGACTGACAGGTTTGAGATGTCCATGATGGGTGAGCTCAGGTTCTTTCTTGGATTTGAGATCAAACAACTTAGAGAGGGAACCTTTATTAATCAAGCGAAGTACATCCAAGACATGCTCAAAAGGTTCAAGATGACGGATCTCAATGGCGTTGCTACCCCTATGCAAACAAAGTGTCATCTTGAGCTCAATCCCAAGGGTAAAGACGTGGATCAGAAGGTATACCGATCCATGATCGGCTCTCTCCTTTACCTTTGCGCATCTAGGCCCGATATCGTGTTAAGTGTAGGAGTGTGTGCAAGGTACCAAGCCGCTCCTAGAGAAAGCCACTTAGTGGCAGTCAAGCGAATCTTCCGATATTTGGTTCATTCCCCAAATTTTGGGTTATGGTATCCCAAGGGTTCAAGTTTCTCTCTATGTGGTTACACTGATTCAGACTGGGCTGGTGACAAAGATGATAGGAAATCAACCTCTGGTGCATGCCAATTCTTGGGCAGGTCTCTAGTGTGTGGGTCATCAAAGAAACAGAATTGTATTTCACTTTCAACCGCCGAAGCTGAATATGTTGCTGCTGCAAGTGCTTGTACTCAATTGTTATGGATGAGGCAAACTTTAAAGGAATATGGTTTCAATTGTGACAAAGTGCCTCTTTTATGCGACAATGAAAGTGCTATCAAAATTGCTTACAATCCCGTGCAGCATACAAGAACAAAACATATAGAGATTCGCAACCACTTTATTCGGGATCATGTTGCTCGTGGAGATATTGCTCTATCCTTTGTGAGCACGAAGAACCAACTTGCTGATATTTTCACGAAGCCTCTTGATGAAGCAAGATTTTGTTATTTGAGGAATGGGCTAAATATCATAGATTCAAGGAGCTTGGCTTGACTACCTTGCACACTCACCTGTGCTTATTCATGTATTTGGTTTAGATGCGGGCATAGACATAGGGGGAGTGTGGTCCTAATTGATTGGGCCCACCCTCCCCCCATAATGCCCAAAGCAAGTCAAATCGTTTCCCTTAATATCATTTTGTGATATGTGGGTCATCGATGAGTATTGGTTTTGAACTCAAGATACATCTTCGCGGTGTCATGCCATGCGCTCCAACATGGTGGCTTCGGCCACCACCCTCTTCCTTGAGAAGAGTTGGTTTTTCATGGGTCTCGTTGGATTTTCTTGCATATCTCATGTTCTTATGGAAAACACACTCAAATTTGGCTTTTGATTGAGTTGATTCTTGCAAATTTGGTGTGAATTCTGGGTGACCAGGGGCGTTAGCATCGCTCTTCTTCCTTTTTGGCGTTTCGATGCCAAAGGGGGAGAAGTAGTTCTATTAGGTCTCGTGGATTTGCAAGGGTCGGGCACAAGCTCTTCGATTTTAGTCGTTTTTATTTGCTTGCTTGTGCCTTTTCTAGCGTGAACTCGTTTGCTATTTGTGTTTGTCTATGTAAGACTATGTCGTACTCCACTATGTTTGGTATTCTTGGAATTCTGGATTTATCTATTGTGGACCTCATGGATTTCTGGAATTGTGGAGCATATTTGATGGCATATGGATTCATGGGATTATCTATGTATGCTTTGGTTATATTCTCATCCCGGTGGTATGACCTTATTTCCCAAACCTTTCCCAAACCTTAAAGTAGTGTTCTCCCTAGTGTGTGTATTTGTATTCAAATGCAAATCTTAAATATGCACACATCTAGGGGGAGCGTCTTTCATTATTTAAGGTGGCATTTGCCGGTTTTATTGCAAATCCTAGTATTGTCATCTAACACCAAAAAGGGGGAGATTGTAAGAACATTTCTTAATCCCTAGTGTTTTGTGTGTTAGATAACAATACCAAGGATCATTTAATGTGTGTTGAAGTGTTGCAGCTCTATTTGAGAACAAAGGGAAAAGGACTCTGCCTTTGGGGGCGGATAATCCGGCCCTACCAGGGGCGGATAATCCGGCCCCACCAGGGGCGGATAATCCGCCCCTCCCTTTGCCCAAGCAGGCGCAAGCCCCAGAAGGGGGGCGGAATTTTGGCCGGATTTTCCAGCCCCGCCGGATAATCCGCCCCTCAGGGGGGCCGGATAATCCGCCCCCCTGCTCATCGCCAAGGCGCAAGCCCCAGAGAGGGGGCGGAGTTTTGCCCGGACCTTCCGGTCTGGCCGGATAATCCGCCCCTCAGGAGGGCCGGATTATACGCCCCCCAAGAACTTCACCAAGCTTCACCAAGGCGCAAGCCCCAGAGAGGGGGCGGAGTTTTCCCCGGAGAATCCGCCCTTGGGCGGAGTTTTCCCAGGGGCGGATAATTCGCCCCCAAAGTTGTGCAACGGCAGATCTGGGGAGGGGGTATTTAAGCCAGCCATCCCCCTCCTGCCAGAACTCTTGATTCATCTCGAAAAAGAACAGATCAGATCTGAAAGCTTCATCCAAGGGTGCTCCACCTAGATCCACCCAAAGGCCCCATCCCTTGGGGAATCGAAGGAGGAGAACTCGATCTTCATCATCAGCAATCAAGCGCTTCATCTCCTCTCCATTCATTTGGAGAACCTCCGATCTAGTATTTCTTGCAAATATCTAGATCCTCGTTTTTGTTTATATTGATAAACCTTGTTCTTATGGCAGCTTTTTGTCATCTCGGGAGCCCCCAATTCGGTTGTGGGTGTGTGCCCCGATAGTGTTGTAAAAGGCACCGGTTCCCGCCTCGAAGGGATCCAATAGTGGAGAAGGTGGATCAGGCCTCTCGTGGCGAGATCCATCGGAGAATAGGGTGAGGCCTATTGTGGCGTGGTGGTCTTAGAACCGCCCACCCCTCCAACGGAGATGTACTTCCCTTAACAAGGAAGGAACTGCGGTAAAACAAATCCCTGTGTCTCCGCGTGCTCCACTACGGTTTCCTCGCTCCTCTTTTACGTGCTTAGTAGTTAGGGTTACATATAGGGAAATTCTCGTAGTTGCATACCTAGAGAATTTACTTTGTGTCAATCCTAAAATTGAAAAAGTATTAAAAAAAATTGGTTAGCACCTATTCACCCTCCCCCCTCTAGGTGCCCATACGATCCATTTCAGCCTTGTTCCTTACTATAATTCCATGCTCATCTTGCTTGTTCTTGAATATCACTTTGTTCCAATAACATTGCGGCAATCCTTTGGCTTCTCAACTAACTTCCATACTTTGTTTCTCTCAAAGTTGTTGAGCTCTTTGTGCATAGCTTCCAACCAATCCGAATCTTCAAGAGCCTCCCACACTTTCTTAGGTTCAATCATGGAGATGTGAGCTTGATGTTCACTGAACCTCTTCAATTGTGCTCTTGTGGAGATACCTTTCCTTAGATCACCAACTACATTTTGGAGGGAGTGGTCTCTTAGTTCCAACATTCTTTCCTTTCTAGCTTCACGATGAGCGTGGATCTCCGTATTGTTCCTTGGAGGACCCTCTTCATCATTTAGATCCTCGTCTTGACCATCATCTTGACCTTGATCATCATTGGAATCATCCTCTATATTGGGAGGCAAAGATTGACCTTGGTCTTGATCAAGTGCACTTCTAGCATCAACTTGAGCTTGTCTCAAAGCAGTTTGTACGGATCTTCCTTGAGAGATTGACTTAGCACTACTAGAGTTGACACTTTGATCACCATGTTGAGGGTCCACATCTTGTCTTTGGCTTGAGTCAATGTCCTCTTCGGTGGATGGAGCTTGTTGAGGTTGTGAAGATGAGGGCTCCACTTGAGTGGAGCATAGTTCTTCTCGATCCGCCATAAGGGGTTCCTCAACGGGGCGGATAAATCCCACACCCATTCTTCCTATGGCATCCTGAGGCATTTCATCATCTGCATCACAAGCATCAACACGCCCCCTTGGGGACCATCATATTCTTCGAAGGTCACACTACAAGATTCTATGACGGCTCCGGAAAGCTTATCATAGATTCTATAAGTGTGAGATTCGAGACCATAGCCAACAAAAATACCCTCTAATGCTTTAGACTCGAATTTAGACAAATGGACACCTTTTATGAGATAGAAACACTTACAACTGAACACCCGGAAGTAAGATATGTTGGGCTTGTTACCGGTAAGAATTTCATATGGAGTCTTGTTGATTTCTTTGCGGAGGTAGAGCCGGTTTGAAGCATGGCAAGCGGTGGAGATGGCTTCGGCCCAAAAGTTGTATGGAGATTTAAACTCCGCCAACATGGTCCTAGCCATCTCAATAAGAGTCTGGTTCTTCCTTTCGGCCACACCATTTTGTTGAGGGGTGTATGCAGTGGAATATTGATGTTTAATCCCCTCATCACTAAGGAAATCATTCAAGGTGTAGTTCTTGAACTCGGTGTCATTGTCGCTTCTTATAATCAACACGGGAACATTGTATTGCCGTTGAACCAAGTTGACGAAGTCAATAAAGGTGTTTTGAGTCTCACTCTTCAACTTGAAGAAATAAACCCAAGAGTATCTTGAAAAGTCGTCAACAATCACCAAACAATATTTCTTCCCACCAAGACTTGCATGGGATGGAGGACCAAATAGATCCACATGGAGGAGTTCCAAGATCTTGGTAGACTTGATTTGATTCTTAGGCTTGTGGGGAGCGTCATGCATCTTCCCTAGAACACATGCCCTGTAAACACGATCTTTGGCAAAGGAAACATTTTCTTTTAGTCCAAAAATATGTCCCTCCTTATGAAGACTTTGCAAAGTTCTCATATTTACATGGGCTAGTCGGCGATGCCATAGCCAACCCACAACGGCCTTTCCGAATAAGCACATTGGACCTGTAGTGTTTTGCTCTGAAAATTCCACCACATACAAGTCATGTTCGACGTACCCAACGAAAGCAACCTCGAGAGACTTGCTCCACAAGAGGACCACAATATCAACATCAATAAAGACGGCAAATCCCATCTTTCCAAGAGCAAGGACTGAAAGTAAATTGTATCCAAGGGTCTCAACAAGCATGACGTTCATGAGTGTAATGTCGTGAGCAACCACAACCTTGCCGAAACCCATTACCTTGGACTTTGATTTGTCGGCATATGTCACGGTGATTTGATCATCATTTGGCTTTAAGTCCTTGACAATATATGAGCTTCCGGTCATATGACTTGTGCAACCACTATCAAGCACCCACTTTGACCCTCCGGAAGCATACCTCTACAAAATATCAAGCTAACTTTTAGGTACCCATTTTTCAATGGGTCCTCTTTTGTTAGCAACAAGGGTCTTGGGAACCCAAATAGACCAAGCAATATACCCATCATAAGGGCTAACATATCGTGCATACACATCACCATAATAATCACGCATTAGAACATAGTGAGGGTTATCACTTCCCGCAAAGTCATCATGAGACATAGTTTTACCACTTGTGGTCTTTGAAGGGAATATGCCCTGAGAGGCAATAATAAAGTGTTTATTATGTGTATTCCAAGTATATGATAGATGTTTATTTTGCATGCTATAATTGTATTAATACGGAAACGTTAATACATGTGTGTTTAATAAACAAACAGAAAGTTCCTAGTTATGCCTCTCTCATAAACTAGCTCGTTGATTAACAAGATGATCAAGGTTTCCTGATCATGGACATTGGATGTTGTTAATAACGGGATCACAACATTAGTGTAATGGTGTGATGAACATTCATCCGAAGTATAGCATTACGATCAAAGTCATTGAGTTTATATTGCTATAACAACTTACGAAGTGATCCTAATCCTTAGACCATGAGATCATGTCAATCACTAACACCGGAAGAGTTTCTTGATAACATCAAACGTCACACCGTAACAGGGTGATTATAAAGATGGATTCAGAACTAATAAAGTGTTATGTTGAGGCTCATGGATCGAGAGTGGAATTTGTTCATCCCGATGACGGATAGATATACTCTGGGCCCTCTCGGTGATATCACATTGATTAGCTTGCAAGCAAGTGATTTGATCACTAGAATGTTATATCACAGGAACGAGAAAAGATTGCATGTTGGTAACGAGATCAAACTAGGTATGGAGATACCGATGATCGAATCTCGGACATGTAATATATCGTGAAACAAAGGGATTAAGATACTAGCGTAAAAGGTTCCGACCATCACAAGAAAGTCATCGTTGAATGTGTGGGAGTCAGTATGGGTCTCCAGATCCCGCTTCTGATTATTTATCCGAGAGGGGTCTCGATCATGTCCGCATTATTCACGAACCGTAGGGTGACACACTTAAGAGACACCGACATCCAATTGGAGCAAATGTTTCATGCCGAAAGAATGAACAAGCGCAGGAATTTATTTCACTAGATACCGAAACAGGTTTTCGGGTGAAATTGCATAAAGTGGTTATGCATGTGAAATAGAATTCTAGCAAGGGGTTATTTGTGAATGTTTGTCATTAAAGTAATTGACAAAATTCTGAATAAAATAAAAGAGTTTTATTTAATGAAAGTTTGCATTAAATTTGGTGGAAATTTAATGGGAATTTGAGTGGACTTTTGAGTGGAGGGATTTTAAAGGGCATTTTGTGAGTGGAGTGTCCACCCACATGAATGAAGGAGGGGAGGGGGCAGCCCCCATGGCCGGCGGCCACCCCCTTGGGTGCCCCCCTCCTCCTATAAAAGGAGCCCCCCTCCTCACTTGTCTCTCACACCTCCTCGTGAAGGATCTCTCTCCCCCTCTAGAATTTATCCCCCATGGTCTCGGACTAGCGAGATACATGTTCCCGGTGGCTATTCGGCAAGAAAGAGTTGTGCTTCCGCTGCATCGCTGGAGCGAGGAGGCGGAGGTTGCTCGGTGCCTTGAACGTGTGTGCGAGCACGGATGCGCTGCTGATTTGCGGCGCTAGGACTTCCTCTCGATCTTGAGATCGGCAAGAGATCGTCTACATCAACCATGAGTTGAACTCGTTAAGCTTTGTCGGTCTTCAAGAGTATGTTCTCTACGGATATACATCCGCCCGTTGTTTGTATCTATTAGATAGATCTTGGTATATAGTTCACATCGTAGGAAAATTTTTGTTTTCTATGCTGTGAACCCTACAGTGGTATCAGAGCCAGATCTATGCGTAGATACTTTCCACGGGTAGTACACATATGAGTATGTGGGCGATGATGATCATGTTGTTGCTCCTTTGTTGTAATTTTGGATATTGGTGGCATAGTGGGATGAAGCGGCCCGGACAAACTTTACATGTCCTCGCACATGAGACCTGTTCCACGCTTGACATGCAACTAGTTTGCATAAGTGGCTAGCGGGTGTCTGTCTCTCCTACTATAGTCAATATCTATTTTGCAAGCGAGTTGTCAACAATTTGATCATCCTCGTTGTGGTTCATGTTCGTAGGTAAGAACGGTTCTATCTCGAAAGCCCTAAGCCACGTAAAACTTGCAATGGATAAATTAGAGGCGTCTAGTTTAGATTGTTGCTGGGCTAGTGTTATGATATGGTAGTGTTGTAAGTAGAAGTATGAGATGATACTCTTACAACACACATAGCGTGTAAAATCCATAGACCTTGGATTTACACATATAGGTATGATAGTGATCATACCACGATGCACATGATAGAGATCATCTGCGGGAACCATATCATTTCACTAATAAACATATGATGTTTGATAGCATCTTATATTGCTTGTTTAGCGCTTTGTTAGCATAATAAGATGATCCCTCATTTAAATATCAAGATAAGAATGTGTTCTTCCTTTAGTATGCACCGATTATGTTTTCGTCGCTCCAAGACATCACGTGATGATCAGGTGTTCTTGGATCCACGAGCATATTTCGGGTGTAAAACAGTTACACACGCGAATACTAAGGTTCTAACTTGGCAAGCCTAGCATGTACAGACATGGCCTCGGAACACGGACCGAAAGGTTAAGCATGAGTCATATAGTTGATATGATGCCCATTTGATGCTCGCCTTTGAAGCTATACCGACTCACGTGATGATCGGACTTGGTGTAGTGGATTTGGTTCATGTAATCACCAAAAAGGCACGAGGGATGTCGTTTTTGAGTGGGAGTTCATTCGTAATATAGATTAGATGAACTCAATCTATCATACACTTAGTCTAAACTTTACAAATTCTGTTGTAGATGGCACCACCTGCTTTTAATTTCAATGTGTTCATGGAGAAAGAGAAACTAGCAATGAACGGTAGCAACTTTACCGAATGGGCCATGAATTTGAGGATTCTCCTCTCTGCTGCACAAAAGCAATATGTGCTAGAAGCGCCGTTAGGCCCCCCACCTTTTGATGATGCCCCTGACGAGGAGAAGAATGTCTATCAGACTCGTCAGGAGGACCACAACTTAGTTCATTGCGGCATATTGTATGGGCTAGAGCCGGAACTTCGAAAGCGTTTCGAAAACGGCAATGCATTTGATACAATGGGTGAGTTGAAAATGATTTTCGACACACATGCTGCTGTAGAGAGCTACAACGCTTCAGAAAAGTTCTTTAGCTGCATGATGGAAGAGCACAACTCCGTTAGTGAGCATGTACTCAAGATGTCGGGTTACACCGATAAGCTTGTGTCCTTGGGAATATCGATTCCCATTGACTTAGGCATCCATCGTGTTCTGCAGTCTCTGCCACCTAGCTATAAGAGCTTCGTGATGAACTATAATATGCAAGGCATGAAGAAGTCTCTCCCCGAGCTTCTGTCAATGCTTAAAACTGCAGAAGTGGAGATCAAAAAGGAACATCAAGTGTTGATGATCAATAGGAACACTGGTTTCAAGAAAGACAAGAAGGGAAAACAGAAGGAAAGTAAGGGCGGCAAGCCTGTTGCCGCGCCTGAAAAGAAACCCCGAGTTGGACCTAAGTCTGATTCCGAGTGCTACTATTGTAAGGGGACTGGCCACTGGAAGCGCAACTGCCCCAAGTATCTGGCAGACAAGAAGGCCGGCAAGGCAAACAAAGGTATATATGATATACATGTTATTGAAGTGTACTTGACTAGTGCTCGCAGTAGCACCTGGGTATTTGATACCGGTTCAGTTGCTAATATTTGTAACTCGAATCAGGGGCTGTGGAACAAGCGACCGCTAGCAAGGGGTGAGGTCAAGATGCGTGTCGGCAATGGATCAAGCGTTGATGTGATCGCCGTCGGAACGCTGCCTCTCCACTTGCCGTCGAGATTAGTTATAAACTTGAATAAATGTTATCTAGTGCCTGCACTAAGCATGAACATTGTATCTGGATCGTGTTTGATGCGAAGTGGTTATTCATTTAAATCCGAGAATAATGGTTGTTCCATTTATATGAATGAAATCTTTTATGGTCATGCACCGATGATGAATGGTTTATTTCTATTAGATATCGATGATAATGTTACACATATTCATAATGTTGATGCTAAAAGGATTAAACTTAATGATGATATATCCGCATATATGTGGCACTGCCGTCTAGGTCATATTGGCGTTAAACGCATGAAGAAGCTCCATTCGGATGGACTTTTGGAATCACTTGATTATGAATCATTTGATACATGTGAGTCATGCCTTATGGGCAAGATGACTAGAACGCCGTTTTCCGGTTCAATGGAACGGGCGACAGATTTATTGGAAATCATACATTCTGATGTATGTGGTCTAATGAGTGTGTCGGCGCGAGGTGGATATCGTTATTTTGTTACTTTCACGGATAATTTGAGTAGATACGGTTATATCTACTTGATGAAACACAAGTCTGAAACCTTTGAAAAGTTCAAGGAATTTCAGAATGAAGTGGAAAATCATCGTAATAGAAAGATCAAATTTCTACGGTCCGACCGTGGAGGTGAGTATCTAAGTTACAAGTTTAGCACTCACATGAAAGAGTGTGGAATTGTTTCACAACTCACACCTGCTGGAACACCACAGCGAAATGGTGTGTCGGAACGTCGTAATCGTACTTTATTAGATATGGTTCGATCTATGATGTCTCTGACGGACTTGCCGTTGTCATTTTGGGGTTATGCACTAGAAACTACTGCATTCACTTTAAATCGGGCACCATCTAAATCCGTTGAAAAGACACCGTATGAATTGTGGTTTGGAAACAAACCTAAGCTGTCATTTCTTAAAGTTTGGGGATGCGATGTTTATGTGAAGAAACTTCAACCGGATAAACTCGAACCCAAAGCGGAAAAATGCGTCTTCATAGGATACCCTAAAGAAACTATTAGGTATTCCTTCTATCACAGATCCGAGGGCAAGGTTTTTGTTGCCAAGAATGGATCCTTTCTAGAGAAAGAGTTTCTCGCGAAAGGTGTGAGTAGTCGGAAGGTAGAACTCGAAGAGGTTGTGGAACCTTCTCTTCAAAGTATGGCGAGTAGCGCAGCGCCGGAAGTTGTTCCGGAGTTGGCTCCACCTGTTGAAGAGGGAACTAATGATAATGATCATGAAACTCCGAAAGAGAGTACTACCGAACCTCGCAGGTCAAACAGGACGCGTGCAGCTCCCGAGCTGTACGGAAATCCTGTCATGAATTTCATGGTTGATGAAAATGATGACCCTGCGACGTATGAAGAAGCGATGATGAGCCCGGATTCCAACAAATGGTTAGAAGACATGAAATCCGAGATGGAATCCATGTATGAAAATCAAGTTTGGAACTTGGTGGAATTACCTCACGACCAAAAGGCCGTGGAGAACAAATGGATTTTCAAAAGGAAAACTGATGCTGATGGTAATGTGACCGTCTATAAAGCTCGACTTGTCGCAAAGGGGTTTCGACAAATTCAAGGAGTTGACTACGATGAGACTTTCTCTCCCGTAGCGATGCTAAAGTCAGTTAGGATTATGTTAGCAATTGCTGCATATTTCGATTATGAGATATGGCAGATGGATGTCAAAACCGCGTTTCTCAATGGTAATATTGAAGAAGAGTTGTATATGATACAACCAAAGGGTTTTGTCGATCCTAAGGATGCTAACAAGGTGTGCAAGCTTTAGCGATCCATCTATGGATTGAAGCAAGCATCACGAAGTTGGAATCTCCGCTTTGATGAGGTGATCAAAGAGTTTGGATTTGTCCAAACTTATGGAGAAGCTTGTATTTACAAGAAAGTGAGTGGGAGCAATGTGGCATTTCTGATATTATATGTGGATGACATATTATTGATCGGAAATGATATAGATCTTTTAAACAGTGTTAAAAGTTATCTAAACAACAAATTTTCAATGAAGGACCTAGGTGAAGCGTCATACATATTAGGCATAAAGATCTATAGAGATAGATCTAGGCGCCTAATAGGGCTATCGCAAAGTACATACCTTGATAAGATTTTAAAGAAGTTTAAAATGGACGGAAGTAAGAAGGGGTTCTTACCTATGTTGCAAGGCAAGACATTGAGTAAGACTCAAAGTCCGGCTTCGACGGAAGAAAGAGAGATAATGGACAAAGTCCCCTATGCTTCAGCCATAGGCTCTATAATGTACGCCATGCTATGTACAAGACCGGATGTGGCACATGCTATTAGTTTGACTAGTAGGTACCAATCGGATCCAGGTTCGGAACACTGGATAGCGGTCAAGAATATCCTTAAGTACTTACGAAGAACTAAGGATATGTTTCTTGTATACGGAGGTGAAGAAGAGCTCGTCGCTAAGTGTTATGTCGACGCTAGCTTTGACACTGATCCAGATGACTCTAAGTCTCAATCCGGATACGTATTTCTCATGAATGGCGGAGCGGTTAGTTGGAGGAGCTCCAAACAACCTGTGGTAGCGGGATCAACAACGGAGGCCGAATATGTTGCTGCTTCAGAAGCGGCTCAGGAAGCAGTTTGGATGAAGGAGTTCATATCCGAACTAGGAGTGGTGGCAAACGCGTTGGACCCAATGGTGATCTATTGTGACAACAATGGTGCCATTGCCAATGCCAAAGAGCCAAGGTCTCACAAGCATTCCAAGCATATTAAGCGCCGGTTTCACTCCATCCGTGAGCATGTCAAGGATGGAGATATAAAGATTTGTAAAGTACATACGGATCTCAATGTAGCAGATCCGTTGACTAAAACTCTCCCTAGAGCAAAACATGATCAACACCAGAACTCAATGGGTGTTAGATTTATCACTATGTAACTAGATTATTGTCTCTAGTGCAAGTGGGAGACTGAAGGGAATATGCCCTGAGAGGCAATAATAAAGTGTTTATTATGTGTATTCCAAGTATATGATAGCTGTTTATTTTGCATGCTATAATTGTATTAATACAGAAACGTTAATACATGTGTGTTTAATAAACAAACAGAAAGTTCCTAGTTATGCCTCTCTCATAAACTAGCTCGTTGATTAACAAGATGATCAAGGTTTCCTGATCATGGACATTGGATGTTGTTAATAACGGGATCACAACATTAGTGTAATGGTGTGATGAACATTCATCCGAAGTATAGCATTACGATCAAAGTCATTGAGTTTATATTGCTATAACAACTTACGAAGTGATCCTAATCCTTAGACCATGAGATCATGTCAATCACTAACACCGGAAGAGTTTCTTGATAACATCAAACGTCACACCGTAACAGGGTGATTATAAAGATGGATTCAGAACTAATAAAGTGTTATGTTGAGGCTCATGGATCGAGAGTGGAATTCGTTCATCCCGATGACGGATAGATATACTCTGGGCCCTCTCGGTGATATCACATTGATTAGCTTGCAAGCAAGTGATTTGATCACTAGAATGTTATATCACAGGAACGAGAAAAGAGTGCATGTCGGTAACGAGATCAAACTAGGTATGGAGATACCGATGATCGAATCTCGGACATGTAATATATCGTGAAACAAAGGGATTAAGATACTAGCGTAAAAGGTTCCGACCATCACAAGAAAGTCATCGTTGAATGTGTGGGAGTCAGTATGGGTCTCCAAATCCCGCTTCTGATTATTTATCCGAGAGGGGTCTCGATCATGTCCGCATTATTCACGAACTGTAGGGTGACACACTTAAGAGACACCGACATCCAATTGGAGCAAATGTTTCATGCCGAAAGAATGAACAAGCGCAGGAATTTATTTCACTAGATACCGAAACAGGTTTTCGGGTGAAATTGCATAAAGTGGTTATGCATGTGAAATAGAATTCTAGCAAGGGGTTATTTGTGAATGTTTGTCATTAAAGTAATTGACAAAATTCTGAATAAAATAAAAGAGTTTTATTTAATGAGAGTTTGCATTAAATTTGGTGGAAATTTAATGGGAATTTGAGTGGACTTTTGAGTGGAGGGATTTTAAAGGGCATTTTGTGAGTGGAGTGTCCACCCACATGAATGAAGGAGGGGAGGGGGCAGCCCCCATGGCCGGAGGCCACCCCCTTGGGTGCCCCCCTCCTCCTATAAAAGGAGCCCCCCTCCTCACTTGTCTCTCACACCTCCTCGTGAAGGATCTCTCTCCCCCTCTAGAATTTATCCCCCATGGTCTCGGACTAGCGAGATACATGTTCCCGGTGGCTATTCGGCAAGAAAGAGTTGTGCTTCCGCTGCATCGCTGGAGCGAGGAGGCGGAGGTTGCTCGGTGCCTCGAACGTGTGTGCGAGCACGGATGCGCTGCTGATTTGCGGCGCTAGGACTTCCTCTCGATCTTGAGATCGGCAAGAGATCATCTACATCAACCACGAGTTGAACTCGTTAAGCTTTGTCTGTCTTCAAGGGTATGTTCTCTACGGATATACATCCGCCCGTTGTTTGTATCTATTAGATAGATCTTGGTATATAGTTCACATCATAGGAAATTTTTTGTTTTCTATGCTGCGAACCCTACAGTCTTACTATCCACAATGGTCTTGTTGGTCTCTTGTGCGGCCTTGGCCTTCTTCTTCTTGTTGTTCTTCTTCTTCTTCTTAGTATTGGAGACAAAACCAATGCCCCCTTTATCACCACTACGCCTTTGCTTGCTCAAAAGATCATCAATGGACTTGTTGCCTTGTGGAAATGTGGCCTTGCCAAGCTCCCCCTTCAACCTAGCATTCTCTTCAAGAATAGTTGTGCTACTAGATGGAATGAAGTTACTAGGTGAAGGAATATTGGCCAATTGAGTTTGAAGCGTTTCATGGGACTTTGTGAGAGACAAGAGTTCACTCTCCAAAGCCTTGTGAGTCTTGTTAAGCAAACTAAAATCCTCGGCAAGTTTTTCATGAACCACATCAAACTCAATCTTGTCCTTTTTAGCCCTTTTGTATTTAGCAATAGCATGATCACGCTCTTTGATGAGTTTGTTAACAATAGTGTCATTGGCCTCATCAAGCCCTTCAAGTTTTAATTCAAGTGACAACCTAGTTTCTTGTTCTTCTTCTAGAGCATTGTTTAAAGCCTCTAGCTCAATCATGTGTTCATTCCCAAGTTTACATCTTACATCTAGAAGTTCTTGAGTATGTGAGAGTTGATCTAAGATGTTCCCAAAATGTAACTTAACATCTCCTTCTAGGTTAGTCATAAAATCATCAAAGGCAATTAATTCCTTTTTAACATCAAGAGACATCTCATCATCAATTTCATCATTATCTAAGGGAGTAGAGCGGGATGATGAGGATACCTCCGTTCCTCTTGCCATAAGGCAAGTGACGTTCTTGGTGGGAGAGTTCTCATTTGGAGAATCGAAGAGTGAGAATGTCGGAGTAGACGTGGTGGCTAACGCATCCACACCATTAGAAGTTTCCTCTTCCTCATCTTCATCATCTTCATTGTCGGAGGAGTATTCTTCATGAGTGATCAAGACAATTTCTCCCGACTTCTTGTTTATGGGATTCTTCTTGATGAAAGGTTTCTTGTAAGGTGCCTTGAGAGTTTTCTTCAACACAAGTTTACCACCATGATCTTCTCTCTTCTCATAGGGGCAACTTGCCACAAAGTGATAGCGGTCACCACAATTGAAGCAAGTTCTCAACCTAGTGGTATTCTCTCTTTTCCCATTTGGGTTGCTTCTCCATTGCATTTCCATTTTGGCCTTGGCAGGGTTCTTCCAAAAGTTCTTTGCATAGAAGGCCATATATTGAGCATGAGCAATCTTGACCTCATCGGGATGGTCCATCGAGAGGCCTTCATCACTATCATCTTCATCCCCATGGTCCACAACTTTGGCCTTCAATGCAACATTGACTACATTGCTCATCCCAAGGGCACGAGCACGAGCATATTTGGCATTCTTAGCGGCTACTTTGAATGCGGCCATCTCTTGCATAACTTCATTTGAGGTCATGAGATGGTAGTTGTGTATTCCTTGTAAGCTCTTCAAGTCGGTGGGCTCAAAAGGCATGAGTGCACTCACATATTTCCTTTTTACCCATGCATCATCCACATGTGAGGCACCCACATTTCTAAAAGCGGTGGCGGTGGTCTTGAGCCTTCGGTACATGTCTTCGTGATCTTCACCTTCTTTCATGTAGAAGCCTTCGGCTTCATTGCTTAGAGCATCATATCGGTTCCTCCTCATACTCTCATTTCCAACAAACAATACGGTGAGGGCATCCCAAGCTTCCTTGGCAATGCTAAAGTGCTCAATGTGTGGATAATCCTTTGTCCCCAATCCTTATTGAATCATATGCAAAGCAGTGGCATTGAGTTGACTATTGACAACCTCTCTTCTTGTCAAGTTGTTTGGATCTCCAATAAAGAGTCCATGCTCGGTGATGTTCCATAGTTCAATGCAAGAGCTGCGCACATGAGTTCTCATTAGTGATTGCCATTGAGCAAAAGTAGCAGACTCTTCTAGCTTAGGTGGGTCACCTCTATTGTACACATGAGGGTGAGGGACGGGAGGATCGAGAGAGTACCAAGAATCACGGTGCTCACCCTTCACCCCATCAAGTTGTGTGGAGGAATTAGCGTTGTCATGTTTACCCCCCACCACCATACCCTCGGGGGATACCAAAGTATTCCCTTTAGGTACAACGGATGGTAGATCCTCTTGAGGAGATGGAGGTGATGAGCCATATTTGTCTTTAAGAAGTTTCTCAAGCATCTTCTTGACTTCGTTGACCAAGGAAGAGCTCAATCTTGTTTCCAAGTTCTTGAGATCTTCCATGGTCACCGGGGTCGGCTCACTACCACCATCCCCTTCGTTGCTACCCATATTCTCTTAGGCGGTAAAGCCCAAATAAAGAGCCGAGGCTCTGATACCAATTGAAAGGATCGTATGGGCACCTAGAGGGGGGGTGAATAGGTGCTACTTCAAATTTTCTTCTTTTTCAAATTAAGGTTTGACAATAAGGTAAATTCTCTAAATAATGCAACTACGGTGAATTTACCTATATGACAATTATGCAAGAGCTATCACAACACAAAGTAGGAATAAGTAAGTAAAGTGCGGTAGAGGATAGAAGTAACCAAAGTGGTGGACGCGGAGACACAAGGATTTGTTTCCCGTAGTTCCTTCCTTTTGAGGGGAAGTACGTCTACGTTTGGAGAGGGGGTGGTTTCAAACCACCAACGCCACGAAAGGCCTCCCTTGTTCTCCGATGAATCTCACCCCAACGGGATCGATTCACCTTCCACTATATCGGCAACCTTCAAGGTGGAAGCCGGCACCTTTACAAGTTTGGGGCACACATCCACAATTTAATCGGAGGCTCCCAAATACAAGCAAGATGTCAAAGCAATCAAACACAAGCTTGTAAAAACCAAAACAAGAACTAGGGTTTTCAAGAAAACACTAGAGCAAAGGGGCCCTCAATGAAATGAGGGGGAAATGAAGATCTCTTTTGGTGAAGTAGTAGATCGGGGCTTCCTTCGATTCCCCAAAGATCAAAGACTTTGGGTGGTGGAATGAGGAGATCTTGAGATTTGGTGGCTCCAATGGTGGTCTTGACTTTAATGTGTATGAGCATCTTGTCCCAAGGTAGGTGGAGGGGTATTTATACCCCTCCAAGAAATATGGCCGTCGGAGCCTTTAATGCAGCGGTAGTACCGGAAGTTCAAGTGGTACTACCGAAGACCTCCGGTACTACCGGACCTGGTACCGGACGACCACCTTTCAAACTTCATAAGCCCTGGCCATAGCGGTACTACCCTTGATGCTACCGTAAAGCGGTAGTACCGCAAATGGCAACCGGTACTACCGGACGTGCAGTGGAATCAGCAGCTTAGTCGGAAAAACTCTCTGTCATGTCAGGTAGCAAAATGCGGTACTACCGCATTTTACTACCTAGGCAGATAGAGGCTTTTTGCCAACATACAAAAAGTCTTCTGCCACGCCAGGTAAAATGCGGTACTACCGCATTTTAGTACCGGGGTGAGCAGTTGCCTTTTATAGGTTGGAAAAAGTCTCTGCTCCGCACGGCATTTTAGTACCGGAGCAGGTAGTAGCTTTTTGACAGCTAGTCAAAACCTTATGTCGCATCCGGTAGCAAAATACCGCTTTTTGGTACCGCGCCAGGTAGACAGTTTTTTGAACATTGTAAAACATTTTCAGTGCACCTGCGATACACTTGACAAATAATTAGTCCGATATGTGTTTTTTTCGAAAAGGGGTAAAACCCCGGCCTCTGCATCGATTGATGCACACAGCCTTTTATTAGTCCGATATGTGTATTGTTATAAAACACCAAAATCACTACGGATAGGAAATGCTCTTTCAGTGGTGTACACAATTGTCGCTGCGGCGCATGGCGGGATTCAAACGACGGTGTTAATGTGCGTCATCGGCTCCTCCTTGCTTCCGGCATTAAATAAATCTAGCGTGTATCTCTCTCGCCATCCACCGCTCTCGCCGACCACCATATAGACAGAAGTAGGGGTGGGCATTCGGTTTTTTCGGTTAATTCGGTTCGGTTTTTCGGGTTTTTCTATAATTCGGTTTCTACAAAATAGGCACCGAAATTATTTCGGTTTTCTAATTAATCGATAGTTCGGTTAGTGGACAATTCGGTTCGATGTTCGGTTTTTAACCGAACTTTTGGAAATAACAACACTATGCCATAATTTATGTAGATCCATACGAGCTAAACCACTCATCGGCGCACCGAAAACAACCTCCAGGTCGGCGAGTACCTGAAGCAATACATGGCTAGCTGATGTCTTGAACGCATATGTAGAAAAAGAACATAATAAGCATGATGTCTATCTTGCTCGTTCAAAAAAATGATGTCTATATTTTAAGCCGTATACATTTAATAAATTGTATGTGTTGAGAGTTCAGCTAAAATACGTGATTATATCCGAAATAGGAAAACAATTGGAAAGCTTCCAACAAAATTTATAGACACAATTGACAGTTAAACCATGAACATATACGTGCATGTGGCTGGAGACATGCGTACATGCATGAGCTGTTAAACCACGAACATATACGTGTATTTGACTGGAGACATACGTACATGCATGGGCTGTCTGGCAGCTTTTGCATGCATGTCTTTTTGTCGCATGAACTTGTATCTACGTATAGTAATGTACGCCTAAGACAGAATCACAAATATATTTATCTCTATCACATATATTTTTCGGTTTATGTGGTTATTTCGATTAACAGAGATTCAAAACCGAATTAATATTTATAAATTCGGTTAATCATATTTACTAATCGAAATTAGTTTCGGCTAATTCGGGTTCGGTGTATTCGGTTTTGGTCCCGATTAATTCGGTTTCGATTTACTAATCATGTGCTTTGGGAGTCGATGTGTGTGTGCTCTATATATGTTTGTGTTGCTGTATAGAATGACACAATATACCTACTCCCTCCGATCCATATTAATTGACTTTGAATTGTCAAAATTTGAATAAACCTATATATACTAAATATTGTCTAAATTATCTAGACAAATTTATCCCGATCTAAACAAATTTGAGTCAATTAATATTGGCCGGAAGAAGTATTATACTGAATGGCAGGGATTTAAAACAAAACAGTTGAAGAACTAAAAACGCTGGGGCCTTGCAAACCATCTTTGCAGAGTGTTAGGCCACATAGCGCCCACCCGTGCAATCTGGTATTTGCCTTGACCAAATGGCACAACCTGTGACTACTTTGCCGGGTGCATCCTACAACACTCGGCAACAAATATGTAAAATACACTCGGCACTTGGCAAACTTTGGTGCCACGTGGCTTTTCTATGAACATAAAAATAATATTTGTCATGAATATAAAAATACACTTGGCAAAAAATCAAAAAAATATATCTTGTGTACACAAAGACACTCGGCAAAGTTTCATGCCACGTGGCTTTTTTTTCGTTTGGAGCGGCCGCCGTCAAGTCTCTTTATTTTGCCACGTATAGGAAGAATACAATTAGCAAAATATTTGCTGAGTTGCGGGAGAAAAACACCCGGCAAAGCCCATTTGTTGACGGGATTTTTGCCGTGCACGTTTTGCCGAGTGTAACACTCTGGCAATTTTTCTACAAATTCCGGTAGTGGTTATTCAACTTATAAACCGAACTTGGTTGTTGCTTATGGTTCAAGGACATAAGGAGAACTGGCCTTTGACATGAAGCCTGAAGCATAACCTAAGATCTTTAAGGCCTCCTTCGGTTATACGGGATTAAATCCCAGCGTGGATATAATCCAGAGTTGGATTTGGTGTATCCAAAGCTGTCTCCCAATCCCTTCTAATCACCTCTCCTGATCCATATTAATCTAGGAACATGTTCAGTTAGGCTTGGTTTCAATACTCTGAGTAGCCTCATTCACCGTCCTTCTCTGCGTCACGTCGTGAAATTTTTCCACACGCCAGGTGGGAGGAGAAAAATTACAGTCCAAATGTGAAGGAGTTAGGACAGGTTGGGTTGTTTGGTGTAAACAAAGAGGTCAGATTTTATGGCCTGGAAAAATTGTCCAGACAGTCTAAAAAGTTAGGATTAGGCCACAAATACATGCCGATCCATGCTTGTTATGGATTAAACGGACGAGGCCTAATTGAGCGCAAAAAGACCATTTTATGGCATGTGCTGTTGAAAATATAAGCAATAATCCATATGATTTAATCCGAATAATAAACTGATAAAACATGATCATACAAACGGTACTAAAACCAATTATGCAGATCAACAAAGTAGATGAACATATTACATCTATAGGAGATAAACCTATCACATCTACACCAAACGCTAGAATAAAGAACTCTAGCATAATCTGAAAAAGACAGTTGACTATTACGTACAGTGTAGGCTGAATAGCAGCCACAGCGGTTGCAGCGGCGTCGCCCATATTGAGGTTGTCGAAGAGGTCGCTGACGTCCGGGAAGAAGTCGTCGTTCGGGAACTCGCCGTCGGACGACGTCGTGGTTGCCAGTAGTCGCGCTTGAGCGCTCCCCAAAAACCTGATCGCCCCTCACCCGTACAGGTTCACGAGAGGCGGGGTTCCGGAGGCCTACTGTCCCGATCTGCGGTGCACGCCGCAAGCCGGGATGGAGAAGACGAAAGCGGCGGCGCAAGGTTCTGGAGGTAGGCGCGTGTGTGGATTGATTTCGTACCGATTAGGTTTAGCCCGGACGCTTTATATAGTGCAGGTTAGGAGGATCGTGGGCTCAGCCCACGTCCGAGTCGGTAACAGCCACGTCCATAAAAACTGGAAACGGCTGTAATTAACGCGTCCGTTAATGACTCATAATCAGTTTTCCCAACCAATAAAGTAAAGCTCGGCTCGGCGAGATTCCCGCAACCCGCGGCGCGCGCGCGTCGCGACGAGGCGAGGCGGGCGGCATCGGAGGAGGAGTGCGCGAGGGCTACTCTTCTTGTCACACCTTAGTGAGTGGTGCAACACTCTACTATATAAGGTGGTCCAACTCCCCTTCAACTAGCAATGTGGGACTAAACTTTAGCACCACTACACAGCCATATGCTGCCATATACAAGTGGGCCAAAGAGAATTTCAGAATTTTTCTAATGGGCCAATAGACCAACATACACCAAATTCCAACAATCCCCCACAAAGTCTCATTGGCACATCACAACACTTTTCTTTCAGAACATTGTTTTATATACCGGTGTGTAGTGGAGACTGTTAAGTTAAACTTCCACGTTAAACTTCATGCTACACTAGCTTGCAACTTGAATAGTGGACTATGCCTTGAACTACAAGTTTTCTGCGCGCTAGTTTCACACAAAATCTAGACCGGTACAAGGCTACCGTCGGCTTCCCCGCGGTTTGGAGTTTATGCGTCATACTCCAGGGCCTTTCATGAGTTTACTAGAGAGCACCCAACTCTCACGGACTGCGACGTTTGACAGTCAGACTCATATAGGTGTGTTCCTCAAGAGATGTTCTGCAGGACAACATCTCCGCTTATAAAAAGCCACTTGGAACACATTAAGATAAATATCAACCTGCCATGCAGATTAAGAGAGTATTGCATCTTTATGGAGATGTAAATATAATATGGGAATACTCTCCTCTCAGCTGACCAACAGCTTGTCTCCCAGCTCTAATTCACGGGATCTCCAATCACATAGAGTGGGTTGCCACTGGGATCAACTCATAGCGTGGGTCTCAAACCCATCTCCCTCGATGCATTATCTATCACATTGCGTGATAAACCCTTTGTGAAAGGATCTGCCAGGTTCTTAGATGTTTGGATATAATCCAACGCAATAACTCCGGAGTTTCTCAGTTTCCTGACAGATTTCAATCTCCTCTTCACATGCCTTGATGACTTCATATTATCCTTAGAACTGTTTACTTTGACGATCACAGTTTGATTATCACAGTTCATTGGGATGGCGGGTATTGGTTTTTCAACCACAGGTAAGTCCATCAAGAGCTCACGAAGCCACTCTGCTTCAACAGTGGTCGTGTCTAATGCTGTGAGTTCTGCTTCCATTGTTGACCTCGTTAAGATGGTCTGCTTGCAAGACTTCCAGGAAACAGCGCCACCACCAAGTGTAAACAAATAACCACTTGTGGCCTTAATCTCATCGGCATCAGATATCCAGTTTGAATCACTATAACCCTCAAGTACCCGAGGATACCCAGTATAGTGAATACCATAACTCGCAGTGCCTTTCAAATAGCGCAAAACTCTTTCAAGAGCATGCCAATGATCATCTCCAGGATTTGACACAAATCGACTCAGTTTGCTTACAGCAAAGGAGATGTCAGGTCTAGTAGCGCTGGCTAAATACATGAGCGAGCCAATAATTTGAGAATATCTCAATTGATCTTTAGCATTCCTTCGATTCTTTCGAAGTAGCACACTCGGATCATAAGGCGTTGGAGAAGAATTGCAGTTACTATACCCGAAGCGACTCAATATCTTTTCCACATAGTGAGACTGAAGCAATGTAATCCCACCATTGTCATCCTTTAGTAGCTTGATGTTTAAAATTACATCAGCCACTCCCAAATCCTTCATCTCAAAACAGCGCGATAGGAACTCTTTGACCTCCTCTATAACAGCGAGGTTGGTCCCGAATATCAATATGTCATCAACATAGAGACACATAATAACTCCCTCGCCCCCACCATGGCGATAGTACACACATTTGTCAGCTTCGTTTACAACAAAGCCTTCAGCAGTTAAAGTTCTTTCAAACTTCTCGTGCCACTGCATAGGAGCTTGCTTAAGACCGTATAAAGACTTCACTAACTTACACACCTTTCCTTCTTGACCATCTACCACAAATCCGTCAGGCTGCTCCATATAAATTTCCTCATCTAGCTCTCCATTTAGAAAAGCTGTCTTAACGTCCATTTGATGAACGAGAAGACCATGTGAGGCAGCCAAGGAAAGTAGTACTCGAATAGTGGTCAATCTGGCTACAGGTGAGTAGGTATCGAAGAAGTCTTCACCTTCCTTTTGGGTATAACCCTTAGCCACAAGACGTGCCTTGTACTTTTCAATAGTACCATCAGGTCTAAGCTTTTTCTTGAACACCCATTTACATCCTACAGGTTTACACCCATAAGGACGATCGGTGATTTCCCAAGTACCATTAGCTGATGGAGTCCATCTCGCTTCGAACAGCTTCCTTCCAGTAGTCAGCATCTTGAGATGCATAGGCTTCTGAAATAGAAGTGGGAGTATCATCCACAAGGTACACAATGAAATCATCACCAAATGACTTTGCAGTCCTTTGTCTCTTGCTCCTTTTGGGAGCTTCATTGTCATCCTCCACAGGATCATCAGAGTGTTCTATCGGCATAGTGGGTTCAGGAATTATAGAAAATTCCTGACTAGATGAACTAGTCATCTCCTGATTTGATGAGCTAGACATGCCTTTCATAGGAAAGATGTCCTCAAAGAAAGTCGCATCATTCGACTCCATAATTGTACCAACATGCATGTCGGATACCTCAGATTTTACTATCAAAAATCTATAGCCAATGCTATGAAAGGTCCAAGCTTTCGCTTCTTGGGTATTGGAATATTGACTTTCGCCAAACAACCCCAAGTTCGTAAGTAAGAGAGTTTAAGCCTTTTCTTTTCCCATTCCTCAAATGGAGTCATGGTTTTATCCTTTACAGGAACACGGTTTAGGACATGACACGCAGTCATTAGCGCCTCCCCCCACCATTCCTTGGAAAGACCCGATGTATCTAACATGGCGTTAACCAAATCAGAGTGCGGTTCTTCCTTTCGGCCACCCCATTTGACTGAGGTGAGTAGGGAGGCGTCCTCTTATGTATAATACCATGTTCCGTACAGAATAAATCAAATTCATTTGAAAAGTACTCTCCACCACGATCCGACCTTAGCCGCTTGATTTTAAGATCAAGTTGGTTTTCTGCCTCAGCTTTATAGATTTTGAAGTAGTTCAAAGCTTCATCTTTAGATTTCAGGAGATAAACATAGCAGTATCTAGTGGAGTCATCAATCAACATCATAAAGTATCTTTTTCCACCTTTTGTCAACACACCATTCATCTCACAAAGATCTGAATGTATAAGTTCTAGCGGTGCTAAGTTTCTCGGTTCCGCAGCCGTATGAGACTTGCGGGGTTGCTTTGCTTGCACACAAACTTGGCACTTAGAAACTTTGACAGTGGTAAATTTCGGAATTAAACTCATATTGGCTAGCCGCGTCATGCAACCAAAGTTAATATGACAGAGTCGTGAATGCCAAACATTGGACTCATTATCATTGCAAACATGATTAATAACTTTAGTACATGAGTCTGACAGAGACAAGCGGAACAGAACTCCGCACTCATAACCTTTTCCAACAAATTGTACATACTTAGAAATTACAACTTTATTGGACTCAAAAACCAACTTAAAGCCATCTCGACATAAAAGCGGTCCGCTGACGAGATTCTTATTGATGGAGGGAACATGCTGCACGTTCTTCAGTTGTACGGTCTTCCCCGAAGTAAACTTCAGATCTACCGTACCAACACCATGAACAGAAGCACGTGAGCCGTTTCCCATCAGCACGGAAGAAGTCCTTAAGACCTGATAAGAGGAGACCATGGAAATATCAGAACATACATGTGTATTAGCACCCGTGTCTATCCACCAATCAGGAGAATGACATACTGAAAGGATAGTAGGTAAAATACCGTACCCAGCATCCTTCATCTAAGTATCGCTAATAACAACATTAGCGGCATTGCCGCTGTTCCCATGTTGACGCTTGTCAAAGCGATTAGGGCAGCTAGGAGCCCAATGACCAGGATCACCACAGACGTGGCAAGAGCCTTTCCTCTTATCATTTTTCTTCTTGAAGTTGGTTGAGTGCGTGGCCTTGTTCTTGCCATCGAACTTTCCCTTTCCTTCAGTTTTGTTCTTATTCTTGAACTTGTGGGATTGGAAGTTTTTCCTCTGCACTAAATTGCAGTAGAACCTCCCTCAAGTCCTCGAGCAGTTTTGTCCTTTGCTCTCGCCTTCTCTTCCACATGAAGAGACCTAATGAGATCCGTAACGGAAAACTCTTGTCTCTTATGTTTCAGAGAAGTAGCAAAGTTCCTCCACGAAGGAGGAAGCTTGGCAATAATGCCACCAGCCACAAATTTGTCCGGTAAGGAACACTTGAACTGCTCAAGTTCTTTGGCAAGTGATTGTATCTCATGAGCTTGCTCAACGACGGAGCGCTCATCAACCATCCTGTAGTCATAGAATTGCTCCATGACGTACAGCTCAGTGCCAGCGTCCGAGACCCCAAACTTGGCCTCGAGCGCTTCCCACGTGTCCTTGCCATTATCAAATGACATATAAGGGTCAACAATGTTGTCCCCAAGAACACTGAACAAAGCCGCCATAAACATGGTATCGGCTTTCTTAAAGTTCGCTTCCTGCTCAGCAGAAAGATCTCCTTCAGGCTTGCCAAGAGTGGCGCTATAGCAGTTTAGGTTTTCAAACCAGAGAACTGCTCTCTTGCGCCATCTCTTATAGTGCATGCCATCAAAAGGAGGCGGCCTAGTAGCCGCGGCTACACCAGTGGAATTCAGTTGCCTATAATCAGGTTTTTGGATTGTTGGAAATATAAGCAATAATCCATATGATTTAATCCGAATAATAAACTAATAAAACATGATCATACAAACGGTACTAAAACCAATTATGCAGATCAACAAAGTAGATGAACAGATTACATCTATAGGAGATAAACCTATCACATCTACACCAAACGCTAGAATAAAGAACTCTAGCATAATCTGAAAAAGACAGTTGACTATTACGTACAGTGTAGGCTGAATAGCAGCCGCAGCGGTTGCAGCAGCGTCGTCCATGTTGAGGTTGTCGAAGAGGTCGCTGACGTCCGGGAAGAAGTCGTCGTTCGGGAACTCGCCGTCGGACGACATCGTGGTTGCCAGTAGTCGCGCTTGAGCGCTCCCCAAAAACCTGATCGCCCCTCACCCGTACAGGTTCACGAGAGGTGGGGTTCCGGAGGCCTACTGTCCCGATCTGCGGTGCACGCCGCAAGCCGGGATGGAGAAGACGAAAGCGGCAACGCAAGGTTCTGGAGGAGGAGGAGTGCGCGAGGGCTACTCTTCTTGTCACACCTTAGTGAGTGGTGCAACACTCTACTATATAAGGTGGTCCAACTCCCCTTCAACTAGCAATGTGGGACTAAACTTTAGCACCACTACACAGCCATATGCTGCCATATACAAGTGGGCCAAAGAGAATTTCAGAATTTGTCTAATGGGCCAATAGCCCAACATACACCAAATTCCAACATGTGCCAGTGTACTCGGTAAGAAATCTAACGTGTCTTTTGGGCTGTGAAAAAACACATGATAAACGAAGAAGATAGAAGGGGGGAGGATGGCGAGCTTGTGGATTTCGTCGGTACTAGATTACACACTAGTTCATAATGATTGTCGGTCAGAACTTCATAATGACAATGATCTAACTACAAGTAGTGATAGGAGAAAGAGATGTGAACAGAAGACGGCATATATATGATCCTGATGTAGGACATTCTCGCTTATCTGCTTGCTTTCTGAATACAGTTTCAGTCAATACTCATCACTAGAAAAAAAAAAGATGATACTATCGATCTGAATACAGTTTCAGTCAGATTCATATTCTCAACTCTCTTGTGCTATTTGGTTTCTTTTTCCTGAAATACTGGTGGTGGTACTCTTGCCGATGTTGATGGATTACTCTAATGGTTACGCACGTGTACGTAGCCTTGTTATTGCGGTTCAAATTAAAATTATGGGAGAACCCTCATTGGTATTTATAGGTATATGATTTGACATCTATATCATATTGATTAGGCTGTCTTCACGCAATTGCAAGTTTGTGCCATGAAAGAAAAAGATTTTGAAGACCTTCAAAATTTGCTCGTTTTCTTTTAGATTTTATTTTGTAGTTGCTTGAAGATAATTTATGTATCTCTACCATGTACTATTTGTTACTATGAATTTATGTGGTATTGATTGTCAAAAAAGACCGATACTCTCTCTGGTTCATATTAATGGCCTCAAGTTTATGTAGATTAATGGCACTTGACCATATTTAGACTAGATATATTCGTATATAGACAGAGTTAAGGTCATTAATATGGACCGGGAGAGTTTTTTAAAGTGGACAAGGTTCACTCCAAAATGAATGAACATATGCACTAAAACATGTCCTTATACATGTGTTTTAGAAGAAAAAAACTAAAAGGTCTTACATAGTAAACAGAGGGAGTAACAATTATATGTATAAAATGATCCTTCTTTTGCAGGCATGTATAAAGTGATATTAATGTTACTGGTTTAAAGATTATAATCGCACTGACATCTGGTCAAGTGCATCACAATTTATAAAAAGTGACTATTTATCAAGACAAAGCTTTCAACAAAATATGATAGCATACATAAAAAAATCACATCATGTAAAAAATGTACACAATAATACTTTTTAAAATATTCTTTCAACATATCAGATTAGTTGCATTTCCGGATGATAGGAAGATTCATTTCTTGAAAGAGAAAAGATCGAAACTTTATAAAACACGGGAATCATTAAATCGTGAATAATAATAATAATAATAATAATAATAAGAGAAACAAAAAGACCCAATGAAAACGCAAAGAAAAACCTCCTAGAGCAACAACAAAAAAGAAAGAAACATCCATCATAAGACTTTTGGATGCATTGATAAGTTTGTATGTCTCGTCAACGAAGCAATGGTAAAAAGTAAAGAGCAACACATAGTGGGGGAGATAGGAGACTAGTTGGGGCCTTGCCCCCCTATCCATGGTACAACATGAAATAAATTATACCTAACATTGATTTAAGTAGCGTTTACATAAAATAGCATGGTTGCCCCCCCCCCCCCCCAACTTCAATCCTGCCTCCGCATGTGTCAACACACGCTCTCCCAAAAGTGTACAAAATCAACCGCCAAATGTTTTGAACACCACAATAGCCACCCGTCGGCTAATTTTTTTTAAATAATATATTTTTTATTTAATTTCACAAATAATACATGAAATGAAAAATTTGCAAATCTAAGGGGTCGTCTGCTTTTGAAAACATGACGGGAGCTGGTCTTTTTTTGAAAAGACGACGCGTTGCTTCTTTGGTTGAAAAGACGACGGGATGCACTGGCCGATGGCAGTACGAGATTAGCCCGGCTGTCGTCTTTTGAAAAGACGATGGAGGTGGTCGTCTTTCGAAATAAAGAAGGCGGCATTGATCATGCACGCTACGTGCTATTTAGCACGTCCAATACATTTTAGGGGTCCGTCGTCCGTTCAAAAGACGAAGACGCGGAGTCTGTCGTCCGTTCAAAAGACAAAGGCGCCATCGTCTTTCCAAAAGACGAGCCCGGGCTGCACTCTCCTTGTCACACGCCGGTCGTCTGTTTAAATAAAGAAGGCCGCGGTCGGCTTTTGAAATAAAGACGACACGCTGGTCGTCTTTTGAATTAAAGAACCCACGCGGTCGTCTTTTGAAAAGAAGACGGCCCGTTAGATTTGCAAATTCCTCGTTTTGTGTATTATTTGTAAAACTGAAAAAAAAATGTATTATTTAAAAAAAATTAGCCACCTGTCGTGTGAAGGGGGTTCAAATAATCCTTGAGGCAGGAAAATACCTTGGAATGATAACAAGAAGGGACCTAACTATAAGACCCGAGCATAAAAGAGGGTCTTGTGTGTCTTCTTATAGATTGTAGATGAGGGGGTGGTGGATCTGAATGCTATGTTTTCTTTTTCTCAATAACGATTCCTATTGTTGGCTTCACTAAATATTTTTATTTAGTTGTTGCACCTTGAAACTTACTCCTCTTGGTTTTACCGTTTGGTGGCAGTGATTGTGTAGTTCGAAAGGTGTACCCGTTGCGGCGAGGTCATTGTGCACACTTTATTTGGTCTTTCTTGGAAGTCTTGAGGTCATCGCCTCTCATTGTTCTAGGGTGAGTGCCCCCTCCATTCGATGGTGAGGCATCTTCTAGTTGGGCAAGTGGATAAGATTCCTCTTCAGCTAGGAAGGGGGAGGGTCTTGACGTTTTCTCAACTACCAGGTACTTGTATGATCCCTATGAGTTTGTAATTGGTTCTTCTATGTATGGTGCTTGAGCACAATGATGACGTCATTTTTTAAGCAGTGCTCTATTTTCCTTTTCTGTGTGTGAGGGGTGAGTGTGATATCTTGCAAGATGTCACTCATAATCATTGTAGTTTTGTCCCACTAGGGCTTCGTCTAAATATCACACTATCTTTTATGGTGAAAGTAATCTTTGAGCATGGAGTTGTATATGCATACATTTTCCCACATCACATGTTCAATTTTCTGGTCATGCATCACGATGATATGTGATTAATTACTTCCTGTATGTCCTACTTGTTGAGTTCCATATGACATTGATTTCTTCTACAAGAATGTTCAAGTGGAATAAGTATGTAAACATTAGAACCTGGTATAGTTTTATGATTTTTGAAGTCATCTAAATAAATGGGTCAAGTTTTCCCCTGGACAGAAGTTTAAATGTTGTTCTTTTATACCATAGACGTAGTGTTGATGTGGTAGTACACAATAAACTTCTGATTCTGCCCTAATATGGCCCATCCATGTCGCACAGTTCGTGTGACTGCTCACAATTATTTTGATCAAACAGCACAGTACATCTGAACCATGACCACCAGCTGCCATCATTTCTGGTGTGCAAGTCTCTCCATTTTATCCCTGTCCTTACCCACATGATCAGATGATGATGAATCCACGACATATCACAACTATGACACATAATTCATTCACGAATATGTAGTCTGATTCTAACTAGTTCAGCATCCAAACGTCTAAACTCGCATACACACCGTTCACAACAAGAAACGTATACTAGAACATAGACAGGCCGCATCCTTCAGCAATTCAATGAACTGGCATGACACATAATCGAAACGTTTCATTTAAAATTGTCTTACTTTCCTATGACGATATAATTAACACGAACTAAAAGTCTAAAACAAGAAGAGAATCGATCTAGGAGCATGCATGCATGCATGCATGCATGGCAGAGCTTAAACTAGGCGCGTTCGCCACGGATGCGGCGTGCGAGCTGGATGTCCTTGGGCATGATGGTGACGCGCTTGGCGTGGATGGCGCAGAGGTTGGTGTCCTCGAAGAGCCCGACGAGGTACGCCTCGGCGGCCTCCTGGAGCGCGAGCACGGCGTGGCTCTGGAAGCGGAGGTCCGTCTTGAAGTCCTGCGCGATCTCACGCACCAGGCGCTGGAAGGGAAGCTTGCGGATGAGCAGGTCGGTGCTCTTCTGGTAC
Organism: Avena sativa; assembly: GCA_916181665.1. Taxonomy (NCBI): domain Eukaryota; kingdom Viridiplantae; phylum Streptophyta; class Magnoliopsida; order Poales; family Poaceae; genus Avena; species Avena sativa. Next base: position 413,792,633 of record OV702282.1, read on the forward strand.
TTGCGGATCTCCCGGAGTGCCACCGTGCCGGGCCTGTACCGGTGGGGCTTCTTCACGCCGCCGGTCGTCGGGGCCGACTTCCTCGCCGCCTGCCAAGAAAATGCGAAATTAAGCATCAGCGAAACCACGGCAGCATGCAGATAGAAAGCGATCGGCGAAACAGCCATAGCATATATAGCTATCGTCGTGCAATGGATAGATGGGGAGAGAGGGGGACGAGACGACGATGGAGGCGAGCTGCTTGCGGGGCGCCTTGCCGCCGGTGGACTTGCGGGCGGTCTGCTTCGTACGCGCCATCTCGTCTTCGAACTGCGGCGGATTTTGGTGGTGGAACTCGAAGCCGAAGGCGAAGGGATTGAATTGTGGGACGAGAGATGGGGCGGTGGTCTGTGGGTATATATAGGTGCCGGGTGCCTCTGAGAGGCGGTTCGCTAATTGCCGTGTGGAAATATGTTACCGACTGCGATTGGATCTGATGGCTGGGGTTTGCTCATTGGTGGGAATCGAGGGGGTACGGATCCATCTTTTTGCTCGTAGGTACGGATCGGTGACGTGGCGTCGGGACTTGGGCTGTGGTTTCAGGGCTGGTAATACGGGCAGAAGAGCATGTTGAAGTCAACGAAGACAGTTGACCTTTCAGTTTGTCTCAAAAAAAGTAACTTTGAATCACTCCTAAAAAAGTTGACCTTCGCAGCTCAAAAAAAAAAAGTTGACCTTCGAATCACAGTTCAACTATACATAGATGGGAACTTACCATTTGTTCCAAAGCCGTAACGTGTAGAGCAACTCTAGCCGGTACCTTAAATATTCAGCTCTTAAAAGACATATAAAGAACACAAAAAGATGGTTTTATGATGTGAAGCATGTTTTTTTTAGATGATGTGAAGCAGGTTTTGACTAAACATATCCCGCAAATAAAACCGTAAACCGTATATTCGGTACCACGAACGAATAGTCACAACTAGGGCCCTCTTATGAGAGTTTGCACCTTTTCCTTTTCTATTTTATTTGATCTTCTTTTTCTATCATTGTATTCTTCGTATGTTACCACGACCGCTACCCGCCTAGGCCGCTCCCAACATCCTCACCGCTCTCTCCCTCCCCCCTCCCTCGGTGAGCTCGCATCGGTGACCTGCTTCCATCGTTCTACGAGGCGGGCTGGCCACTTTGCAGCGCAGCCTCGCCGGCCTTGCTCGGCCTTCCTCACTACTCCACGCTTCCCTGCCTAAGACCACAAGGACAAGCCCCCCCCCCCCGTCGCCGCCATGCCACTCGAGGCCTACTATGATGGCCAGTGCTCCTTGTTCGCATGATGCTCCACAACAACTCGCTGGAATTGGATAGAATCAATCAAATTACACAGGTTAGTTGGATATTGGGTTTAATATGGCCGGAATCGAGTGCACTAGGTGATTTTTTGCCTGTGACGGGTGGATTAAGGCTTGTAAATTACACGGGTATTACCCTACTTTCCTTCCCACAAATACCTCAACTCCCGCTACTTGTAAGCCCATATGCAGAAGCTATCAACCGACCCGACATGTCGTGCTGCAAGAAGACTTTCCAAAGGATCCCGAGCACCAGACGTACACTGAAGGGAGATTGAAGATCAAATTAACGTGCAAGGGAGATGAAGAACTGAAGGGGCTAATGGAGACTCTGACACCTTCAACAACTATATATACACAAAGACATTCGAAAGGACATGCCATCTATGCTCGCGCGCGTAGCTTTAACCTCTAGTTTTAAGCCCTAGATTTATATACTCTCGCCGGGTACTTGTATAAAACCATCGAGATCCGTCTTGTAAACACTTGTATGATCTCTTGATCATCTCATGAATAAAGTCTCCCTTCATTGTCATCATCAGCTTTGCCTTTACGATTCAAACCTGTTGATCCGAGCCGATTGCTGAAAAGTAAACCCTCTTTCGATCTTCAGAAGTGAGACTTGATACGTCCAAAACGTATCTACTTTCTCGAACACTTTGCTATTGTTTCTTCTCTAAACTTGTGTGATTTGGATACAACTAACACAGACTGACACTGTTTTCAGCAGAATTACCTTGGTGTCTTGTTTTGTGCAGAAAACCAACTATCAGGAAAAATCCCGGAAAATATGCCAAAACTATTTCTCACCAGAAGATCCACGGAGCCAGAAGGGGAGACAGAGAGGAGGCCTGGGGGGCCAGACCCACCCCAGGCGCGGGCCCACCTGACCCCGCGCCTGGGGGAGGTCTGGCCACCCCAGGCAGCTCCTCGGCCTCCCTCTGCGCCTATAAGTTGTCTTTCGACCTAAAAACCGAGGTGGTTCGATAGTTTTCCAGAAAGAGTTCCGCTCCGCCGCCGCCACCAGAAACCAAGATTCGGATCCAGAAACTCCGTTCTGGCACCCTGCCGGGACGGGGAATTTGGAGAGGATCATCGACATCGTCATCACCAATGCATCTCCATCAACCACCGATATTTCCCTCATTCATGGGTGAGTAATCCCCCACTGTAGGCTTGGGGATGATAGGGATTGGATGAGTTCTATCATGTAATCGAATAAGATTGTTAGGGCATAGTGCCTAGTTTCTTTTGTGCTATTTTACTTTGTTGCAACTTGTGTTTAATGCTTGTCACTAGGGCTCGAGTGCCATGATCTCAGATCTGAACTTATTATTGAATCATTATGATAGTATTGTTTATGATCTTATCTGCAAGTTGTGTACACACATCATTGTCCGGATCCAAAGGCCCCAAAGTGACAATAATTGGGACAACCGGAGGGGATGGCTATGGTGTGAGGATCACATGTGTTCACGGAGTGTTAATGCTTTGCTCCGGTCATCTATTAAAAGGAGCACCTTAATTGCCATTAGTTCCCTAGAGGCCCCGCTGCCACGGGCTGGCTGGACAGAAGATGTTGTGCAAGTTCTCATTGCGAGCACGTATGACTATATTTGGAGCATGTGCCTAGGATTGTTTAGTACTTGGATGCTTGTTATTATTTAATGCCCTAGACCTTGAAGTTACATGTTTAGACTCGTCCATGCAACGCCCGTCCATCCATCCCTATGCCTACCGCACTCGAATCCTACTGTTACCATTACTGTTACTACTGCTCTTGTTGTTGTTGATGTTGTTGTTGTTGTTGCTTTGCTGTTGCTACTAAAAACTGTTGCTACTGATAAACTTCTGTGAGCAAGAACTATTTCCAGGTGCAGCTGATCTGACAACTTAGTTGTTAAGGCTTGCAAGTATTATTTGGCTCCCCTTGTGTCGAATCAATAAATTGGGTAATACTACCCGCAAAGACTGTTGTGATCTCCTATACTTATGGGTCATCAAGACTATTTTCTGGCGCCGTTGCCGGGGAGCATAGCTTTATTTGTAAGTTCACTTGGATCTATTATTGTTCACTGCTACTCCTTTCATCATGGGGAAGTCTCGTGATGAAAAATTCCCTATTTTACCATCCACTACAAGAAGAGGTACAGTCCTAAACACCTCTGCTGCTCTTGATTCACCGCCTGTTATAAGTAAGCTTGTCACACCACCACCACATACACATGCTACACACTTCTACAACCGCTAAGTCTAAAACGGCTTTTGATGCTCATGATGTTACTTCTACTGTGCTTGATGCGAGTGGTTCATTAGGTCCTTTTCTAGATTCTACTATGGCTAGTCTAGAAAATACCGAAACTCCTAGTGAATACACTGTTACACATGTTAGCTCACCTGAGTCAAGTGAGAGTTATGATATTCATGATGGTTACATAGAGCTCACTGATGAATTTGTTGAAGAGTGCCGAAACACACATGGTACTAGTGTTATGAAGAGTCTCCTTGCTAGACGTACTATTATGCCTAAGTTGTGCTATGATCCTAAGTTTGCCACTTTTCCCATAGATATTAAAGATAAAGATTATGATTTATCTCTTGATTTACCTTATTTAGATATTGTTGAGAAAGAACCTTTTTGTGGGACTGAAAATGAGAGTGTTGTGGCTCATATGAATGAGATGTCTACTATGAGTGCTTTATTCTCTGATGATTTTAAGATGCGCAAGTGATACGTCCAAAACGTATCTACTTTCTCGAACACTTTGCTATTGTTTCTTCTCTAAACTTGTGTGATTTGGATACAACTAACACGGACTGACGCTGTTTTCAGCAGAATTACCTTGATGTCTTGTTTTGTGCAGAAAATCAACTATCAGGAAAAATCCCAGAAAATATGCCAAAAATTATATTTCACCAGAAGATCCACGGAGCCAGAAGGGGAGACAGAGGGGAGGCCTGAGGGGCCCATACCCACCCCAGGCGCGGGCCCACTGACCCCGCGCCTGGGGGAGGTCTGGCCACCCCAGGCAGCTCCTCGGCCTCCCTCCACGCCTATAAGTTGCCTTCTGACCTAAAAACAGAGGGGGGTTCAATAGTTTTCTAGAGAGAGTTCCGCTCCGCCGCTGCCACCAAAAACCAAGATTCGGATCTAGAAACTCCGTTCTTGCACCCTGCCGGGACGGGGAATTTGGAGAGGATCATCGTCATCACCAACGCATCTCCATCAACCACCGATGTTTCCCTCATCCATGAGTGAGTAATCCCCCGCAGTATCCTTGGGGATGGTAGGGATTGGATGAGTTCTATCATGTAATCGAATAAGATCTGTTAGGGGCATAGTGCCTAGTATCTCTATTAGTGCTATTTGACTTTGTTGCAACTTGTTGTGCTTAATGCTTGTCACTAGGGCGCGAGTGCCATGATCTTAGATCTGAACTTATTATTGAATCATTATGATAGTATTGTTTATGATCCTATCTACAAGTTGTGTACACATATCATTGTCTGGATCCAAAGGCCCCAAAGTGACAATAATTAGGACAACCGGAGGGGATGGCTGTGGTGTAAGGATCACATGTGTTCATGGAGTGTTAATGCTTTGCCCCGGTGCTCTTTTAAAAGGAGCACCTTAATTGCCAGTAGTTCCCTAGAGGCCCCGCTGCCATGGGCTGGCTGGACATAAGATATTGTGCAAGTTCTCATTGCGAGCACGTATGACTATATATGGAGCACATGCCTAGGGTTGTTTAGTACTTGGATGCTTATTATTATTTATCTGCAATTCCCTAGTTCTTTGAAGTTACATGTTTAGACTCGTCCATGCAACGCCCATCCATCCATCCCTATGCCAACCGCACTCGAATCCTACTGCTACCGTTACTGTTACTATTGCTCATGTTTCACTATTGTTGTTGCTGTTGCTTTGCTATTGCTATTGATAAACTTCTATGAGCAAGAACTATTTCCAGGTGCAGCTAAACTGACAACTCAGTTGTTAAGGCTTGCAAGTATTCTTTGGCTCCCCTTGTGTCAAATCAATAAATTGGGTAATATTACCCGCGAAGACTGTTGCGATCCCCTACACTTGTGGGTCATCAAGACTATTTTCTGGCCCCGTTGCCGGGGAGCATAGCTTTATTTGTAAGTTCACTTGGATCTATTATTGTTCACTGCTACTCCTTTCATCATGGGGAAGTCTCGTGATGGAAAGTTCCCTATTTTACCATCCACTACAAGAAGAGGTACAATCCTAAACACCTATGTTGCTCTTGATTTACCGTTTGTTATAAGTAAGCTTGTCACACCATCACCACATGCTCATGCTACACACACTGCTACTACTGCTGAATCTAAAACTGCTTTTGATACTCATGATGTTACTTCTACTGTGCTTCATGCGAGTGGTTCATTAGGTCCTTTTATAGATGCTACTATGGATAGTCTAGGAAATACCAAAACTCCTAGTGAAGACACTGTTACACCGGTTAGCTCACCTGCTAGTGAGAGTTTTGATATTAATGATGGTTACATTGAGCTCACTGATGAATTTGTTGAAGAGTGCCGAAACACACATGGTGCTAGTGCTATTAAGAGTCTCCTTGCTAGACGTACTATTATGCCCAAGAAATCCTATGATCCTAAGTTTGCCACCTCTCCCATAGATATTAAGGATAAAGATTATGATTTCTCTCTTGATTTAACTTATTTAGATATTGTTGAGAAAGAACCTTTTTGTGGTACTGAAAATGAGAGTGTTGTGGCTCATATGAATGAGCTTTCTACTATGAGTGCTTTGTTCTCTGATGATTTTAAAATGCGCAAGTACTTTATTGCTAAGATCTTCCCTTTTTAACTAAAAGGAGAAGCTAGGGCTTGGTTTAATAGATTACCTCCTGGTTCCATTGATAGCCCTGATTGCTTGATTGCTTCTTTATTCCATAAATATTTTCCTTCCAGTGCTAGACATGCTGCTTTGCAGAGACTTTTTGATTTTAAACAGGGAGAACAAGAGAAATTGCCGGAGTCATGGAAAAGATTATGTTCCTTGATTCATGCATATCCTGGATGTCCATTACCTCAGAATGAGCTTCTTGATATTTATTATAATGGACTAACTGATGATTCTTGGACCAACCTAGATAGCTTTGCTGATTGTGTTTTCACGAAAAGGACTCCTACATATGTTGAAGAATTAATGAACAAGATAAGCAAGAATTATGATGATTGGACTTCAATTGAGCTGAATACACCTGAGCCTATTACTCCTGAACCAGTTGTTCCTGAACCAGTTCCAACACCAACAACAAAGAAGAGGGGAGTTATTGCATTAAATGATGAAGTGATGAAGGAATCTAAAAAGTGTCTAAAGGAGAAAGGTATTAGAGCTGAAGATGTGAAGAATCTACCTCCTATAGAAGAATTATGTAAGCCAATTCTCCACTCATCTACTATTGAGGTACACTCTCTCCAACACTCTGATGAAGGTGATATTCCTTATGGTAAGCCACCTGATCAATGTTTAGAGGAACTTGACATTTTTATTGTTAAACAAGGTCACTTTAATAAACAAGTTCAGAATCATTTATTGGAAAACTCTAGAGCTATTCATGAGTTGAAAGATATTGTGGAAAGAACTTCTAATGATATTAAAATGCTTTGTAAACACTTTCAAATGGTTCAAACCCAACTTGATCAACTTGCTAAGGTACAAAAGGATATGCTAGTTAATGCTTCAGGAGATAAACATGCTTATGGAATTAGGACTAGGGTGGTGCAGTTACTCAAGATCCTTTATATCCTGAAGGACACCCTAAAAGAATAGAGCAGGATTCCCAACAAGGTGAGGATAGTGGTAGTCCTCGTAAGAGGAAGAAAAAGAAACATAAGAAAGTTGAGGAACCACTTGAACCTACTGCAGATCCTAATAGTATATCTGTCTCTGATGCTAAAACTGAGAGTGGTAATAATATTGATGAGTCTCCTGATAAGGAGGAAGTTGAGGAAGAACCTGAGAAACACACTAAGAACACTAGGTACACAAAGGAAGATTTTATTGCTAATAAACATGGTAAAGAGAGAGAACCTTGGATTCAAAAACCTATGCTTTTTCCAGGTAAGAAACACAAGTCAAAGGAGGAAGAACACTACAACAAGTTTTGTGAGTGGATGAAGCCTTTATTTCTGCAAGTTCCTTTGATTGATGCTATTAAATTGCCTCCTTATTCAAAGTATATGAAGGATATTGTCTCTAATAAAAGGAAGATTCCTAATGAGGAGATTTCTACTCTGCTTAATAATTACTCCTTCAATGGTAAGGTTCCAAAGAAACTTGGTGATCCAGGTATACCTACTATTCCTTGCTCCATTAAGAATAATTATGTTAGAACTGCTTTATATGATTTGGGAGATGGAGTTAGTGTTATGCCTTTTTCTCTCTACAAGAGACTCTAGCTAGAAAAGTTGATACCAACTGATATATCTGCAAATGGCTGATAAGTCAACTACTATTCTTGTTGGTATATGTGAGGATGTTGTTGGGGATATGCTATATGGGTATCCTCGTAGCATGTCTCCTAGCCGGATAACCCGGGTGGCCCACAGTTGGTAGCATGGCCCATGGCCTGCTGGGCGGCCCAGTTAGATGGATTCAGAAGGGAGGCCCATGTCGGATAAAGGAAGGCTACGGTGGAGTCACCGACGTACCCGGAGCCTTGGAGTACAAGACACGCAAGACTAGTAATAGACGGTTTAGGACTCTGTAACCTGTCCGGCTAGGACTTTTCCCTGTAACCCTAGGACCTGGCGACTATATAAGTCGGGCCTATGGGAGCCTTTAGGGCACAACTTCAGACGACCAAGTAGCGATTAGCATACACCTCGCACAGCGAACCTATCTTTGTAACTCGGCGTATTGCCATTATAGTGATTTATAGCAGGAGTAGGATTCTGCCACCGTTGTGGGATCTGAACCTAGGTAAGCTATGTTACCTTGTACCCGTCAACCGTCCGCCTTCCCCGATGTCTCTAAACACGCACTGTGAGGACCCCTCCATGGCGTACTCGTCGGCAATACCACGAGAGTTGGCGCCCACCTGGGGCAAGAGGCGCTTCAGGCTCTTCAGCGGGCGAGGACCAAGATCTTAGCGGGAATCAGCAAAACCGTAGCCATCGGTCGCGTTCTCTTCTCCGGCAACGTTCCGATTGTCCCTCCGACGAGTTCTGGATCCCGGCAAATACAAACCCTACGTGGTGTTCGATCGTTCCTATCGGAGACATCCACCTCTTCATTGGCGAAACCGACTCGGGCACTAGTTCCCTGGGAGTCGGAGGAGCATCAAGACCCGCACAGACAGCCTATGGGCAAGATATGTTCGCGGAAGGATCGATGTTGGATCTCTCTTCGGAGTTTGCCGGCAAAGATCAGAAAAATTCAAAGCCCACCCAAACCGCCCCTGTGCAGGATATAACGGTGGAAGATCACTGCAAGTCCGCCGGCTTCGTCCGTGCGTCTGGACATCAGAGATCCAAGTTCGTCAGCATGGTTACCATCTTCGATCTGGCGCGTTGCATTCAGTGAGAGGGCGAAACCCCTCGCGATTACCTGGCCAGGTGGCTCCGTATATGAGCCAATCTGGCCCACTACCCCAATGATGATGCCATGTATCACTTTGTGGAAGGACTGGACCATGGCACGCTTCTCCGGCACTCTCTAAGACGACAGTAGGCATCGGGACGCCTTACCTTCGAAGGCATGGTGAACACCGTCAACAACTACGCGGAGGTTGAAGCGGGAGCTCAGACAACGCTTGCGCTCATCGACGGAGCCCCTCCGATTTAGCCACCACCGCCACCGCCTCTGGCCGCCATCGCCGCAGCTGTGCCGCCACCTCTAGTCATCATCGCTGCTGTTGCACCTCCACCCCTGTCATCGAGGAAGTCCTGGCACCCTCCGACTTTGTGATTGACGCGCTATACACCGACTTCAGTGTAGATTTAGAGGAGATAGATTTCAGTCCAGAGGAACTAGACTCCGCCATGCAGGAGATGGAGGATGAGTACACGCACAACGAGAAAGCTAGCAACGTTGTCACGTCTCGAGAGGTGTTCGTCACCGTTGGGACGGCGATGGATGAAGATCAACCGGGACGAGCTCCGCCTATAGCTCTAGACAAAGGGAAGGGACCACCTGTTGCTGACGACATTGATCACGCAAAGGTTATGCCCCCTCCGCCTAATCCAGTACAACAGCCGCAGGAACTCGGCACCGGCCCGAGCAACAACAACACCACAAACCCGCTGCCTCCGGCATCTATGTCTGCTGCTACCCAAGTTACTCCAGCTGATAGAGTGATGTACGGAAACCTCCTCGTCGAGCCACTGACCGTAGCTCATATCCGAAACGTGACCCAGCTTGACGAGAAGCGCCAACAGCTCCTGGAGGAAGCGTACGCCATCACGGAGCAAGGCGCTAAGCTAGACCGAGATCTGGTCAACGCACAGAAATCAATAGAGAAAGCTAGAGGAATGGAGGCCGAGTACAAGACTGCTGCAGCAGTAGAAGGCCAAGAAAGCTCCGGCTCGCGTCATCAACGATCCTGGTGTATAGCGAAACCTAGGATGGGCTCCCCCAAAGCCGACACAAGCCAAGCCATACATTGAAAGTGAAGGAAGATAGGTGATGCCCACTCCACTCCTCAACCTCGCCGTCGCCAAGACCCTTCTGGAGCAGGATAGATCGCCCGAAGCAGTGGACCAGGTCTATGACCTAGTGGCCAAGGCGGTGAAACAGCAGGAAAAGTCCACCTCTTGGAGGCTTGAGTCTGACCCAGCGTTTTGCCAGTCTAGCCAGCATAAGCCACCAAGGGACAGATCTCCTCTTGATGTCGGGGCTCAGACTGGTTCATCAGAACGAAGACGGGGGGATGCGCGCAACAGGAAGGATGCTATCCCCATATCCTCTGACCATGGAGAAAAGGCCCGACCTCGTCTCCCATCGCCATCGCCCTGCTCCCCCCTCTCCCCGACATCGCGAAGACCCCAAGGCTCACCGTCATACGGATATGCCCCCGCCAAGGCAGAGCGGCATTGTCATCCGCGACAACACGGAGCAGACCCGTCATGACGGAGAGCGCAACCAAGGACACAAGAGCAGGTCGCGCCATGACCCTCCGCATCCGGCAAGTAATCGCGACAAGCGTGAGGCGTCGTAGGAGGGAATAGCAAGAAGGCTAACCCACCGCCACCTCCGCCTCCATCGCCACCCAGCAGTAACCATGGTGGAGGAGGCCCATGTTGTTCACACAACCCATCCCCTGTTGACAAGAAGAAGAAAAACCCGGAGCCGTACGACGCACGTTCGCGGATCGATAAGATCCATGAGGCCCGGGAAGGACATACCTGGGACCACGTTGCTTTGGACCTGCGATACGGTCCGCAACTTACCCCAAAGGTTTCTGGATCGACAAGACCATCAAGCCCTATGACGGCACCGCTAAGCCAGCTACATGGTGGCAGGATTACCGCAACATGGTAGAGATTGCCGGTGGGCAACCCCAACATTGTCGTCAAGTACCTCCCATTGATGTTGGCGGGCACAGCCCGTCAATGGATTGATGACTTGCCGGAGAAATCCATATGCAATTGGTTGGACATGCAAGAATCGTTCACCAAGAACTTCGAGGGTACGTACAAACGTCCCTGCACTATTGGCGATCTATAGCAGTGCGTGCAAGAGAAATACGAGACATCTCGCGCCTACCTCTCCCGCTGGCTGGATATGAAGAATTCCTGCGCTGGAGTGCACGCCTAGACCGCCATGGCCGCCTTCATCGATGGGTTGGAAAGGGGCACGTTGCTCCGACATAAGCTGAAGCGCTTGCAGGACAATCACCAGCTTGACTCGAACCAGATGATTCAGTTGGCTAGTGAGTTCGCAGCCGCCGCCGACGATGCTCGCGGCTCTCTGCCGGCAACGGCCGTTCCAACTCAGGCTCGGAGGAATAGCAGCACAAAGAGGAAAACCACTCCAGAAGAAAAGCAAACTCCCGACATGGTTGCCATGACCTTTGCAGGACGAGGTGACGGCGAACAACATGGCCGAGGACAGGGAGCTGGTCGTGGGCAGCAGCGAGGAAGTGAAACTACCTCGGCAGCACTCCGCGTTCCCCAAACCTACAAAGAGTATCGCGATATGTCGTGCCTTGTACACCTCGATGTCAACGTCAAGGCCACCCATTCCAATCGACACTGCAAGTTCGTCAACGACCTCAAGGAGAACCCGGAGTCCGGCTACAAGCGAAGTCGGAAGAATAGACCGCGAGACAAGGGCAAGGGGAAGAAGAAGGAGGAGGAGTCCAAGGATTCAAGTGACATGGACGAGATTTTTGACCCCAAGCACGCCGCCAAGAGCGACTACAAAGGCAAGAACCCCTTCGTGAAGAAGACGCCAGTCTACCACACTTTCCTTGGCACCCCCACCGTCCGACAACAGAAGACCTCTATGAGGATACTGATGGCCACTCTACCACCAGTTCCTCAGTACCTACTGGTCGGAGGTTCCAATTATTTGGGACAGGAAGGATCACCCAGACCTCATCCCTACGGAGAACCAATACGCCATGGTCATCAACCCCTTGATTGATGGTGTGGAGTTCACCAAGTGTATGGTGGATAGTGGAAGCAGCATCAACATCATGTACCTGAATACACTCCAGAAGATGAACTTGACGGAGGCAAACCTAAGGCGGACTAACACCATCTTCCACGGCGTAGTTCCTGGTCGGGAGGCTCGGTCCCTTGGGTGCATCACACTTCAGGTTGCCTTTGGCGATGTTAATAATTACCGCCAAGAGCGCATGAACTTTGAGGTGGTCTCATTCAAGAGTGTGTACCACGTCATATTCGGCCGCGACATATTCCACACCTTCATGGCCAAGCCATGCTTCGTCTCCAACAAACTCAAGATACCCGGACCAAACGGTGTCATCACCGTATCCGGAAGCTTTACCAAGGCAAGGGACTGCGAGATTAATGAAGCAGCCTTCGCGGAAGTTGTCCTCTACAGCGAAGAATTCAAAGAGATCCAGAGCAAGGTAGATGACTCAGAGAGTCCCGCGTCGAAGAAACAGATCTCCGACTCTGCTCCTACATTCAAGGCCGCCATCGAGACCAAGCCGGTGGAACTTGTGGTAGGCGATGCCTCCAAGACCACCGCCATTGGGATGAACTTGGATCCCAAATAGGAAAGCACGCTCATCGAGTTCCTCCGTGAGAATAGGGACATCTTTGCCTGGCAACCTTCCGACATTAAAGGTGTACCTAGGGAACTTGCCGATCACAACTTAAACATTAACCCAAAATGCAAACCAGTGAAGCAACCTCTACGACATTTTGGAGATGAGAAGAGACGCGCCATAGGCAAAGAGATAGCTAGGTTACTTAAGGCTAGTTTTATCCGAGAAGTCCTTCACACCCAATGGATGACCAATCCTGTACTTGTCCCCAAAAAGGGAACCAAAGAATTAAGAATGTGCGTTGATTACACCGGCTTGAACAAGGCTTGCCCCAAAGATCCGTTTGCTTTTCCTCGCATTGACCAAGTCATTGACTCGATGGCTGGCTCAGAACTTTTGTGTTTTCTCGATGCATACTCAGGATACCACCAGATCAAGATGAGGAAGTCGGACCAATTGGCCACTTTGTTCACTACCCCATACGACATGTTTTGCTATGTCACGATGCCCTTTGGGCTGAAAAACGCAGGTGCTACGTACCAGCGGACAATGCAACATTGCCTTCACGACCAAATTTGTCGGAACATTCATGCCTATGTGGACGATATCGCGGTGATGTCTAAAAAGTCAAATGAATTAATCTCCGACTTAAAAGAAACCTTTGATAATCTCCGAAAATACAACATGATGCTTAACCCTAAGAAGTGCGTCTTCGGGGTTCCAGCCGGCAAATTGTTGGGCTTCATCGTTTCCCAGCATGGAATCAAGGTCAACCCGGAGAAAATCAAGTCCATATTAAACATAAACCGTCCGACATGCCTAAAGGACATTCAACGACTAACAGGTTGTGTTGCAGAAGTTAGTCTGTTCGTCAACCGACTTGGAGAGAAGGCCCTGCCACTGTACAAGTTGCTGAAGAAGGCAGACAAATTTACGTGGATGGACGAAGCAGATGTAGCATTGAAGCAGCTCAAGGAGATTCTTTCCTCAGTGCCCATCCTTGTAGCACCTGAGCCTGGAGAGCCCATGTTGATTTACATGGCGGCAACCAACCGGGTAATCAGCATCATCTTCGTGGTAGAGCGGAAGGAACCAGGCTATGAGCACGGAGTTCAACGACCAGTTTACTATGTAAGCGAGGTCTTGACGGAGTCCAAGCAGCGTTACCCGCAATACCATAAGATAGCTTATGGAGTATTCCTTGCTTCTCGGAAGCTGAGGCATTACTTTCAGGAGCACCCAATCACAGTGGTGAGCAAGACTCCACTGTCCGACATTATCAACAACAGCGACGCTACAGGAAGGGTCGCGAAGTGGGGCATTGAGCTTGCCGCCTTCGAGATCACCTACAAGAGACGCGACGCTATCAAGTCACAAGCCTTGGCGAATTTTATCGCAGATTGTACGGAGATGCCAGATGCTACTCCGTTGCCGGAACCAGAGTACTGGGTGATGCACTTTGACGGATAAAAGCTGCTCAACGGCTCGGGGGCTGGTGTATTGCTACAGTCACCAACTGACGACAAGCTACACTATGTTCTGCAGATCCACTTCGAGGCTACGAACAACATGGCGGAGTATGAAGCACTCATTCACGGATTACGCGTAGCCAAGGATATTGACATCAAGCCCATAGTTTGCTGTGGAGATTTCAACTTGGTTGCCCAGCAGGTGGCTGGCACCTGGAATGCGCGAAACCCTATGATGGCGGCATATCGAGACGAAGTGGACGAGATAGCCAAAAGCTTCTTGAGCTACAAAGTCAAGTATGTGCCTAGGGAGCAAAATGAGGCGGCTGATTTGCTATCTAAGCTTGGATCAAGGCGCAAACGAATTCCGCCAGGAGTTTTCCTAGAGCATCTGCGGACACCGTCCGTTAAGGGAGCCAACATCTACAACCCGGATAGAGTCGACTCTTTTGTCCACATGGTGGGAAAGGTCCCTCTGGCTTGGACAAAACCGTTCATGGAATATCTCAAATATGAAACTTTGCCCGACGACAAAGTCGAAAGATAGCAAATAGTACGATGAGCAAAGGCCTATACCGTAATCAATGGACAGCTCTACAAAAGGAGCACTACTGGTATATACCTAAAGTGTGTTTCCCAGCTAGAAGGTATTGAAATCCTGCGCGAAATCCATCTCGGAGATTGCGGGCATCACGCCGCTCCTCGATCATTGGTCGCGAAAGCCTTCCGGCAAGGATTCTACTGGCTGGCCGCGAAGGCAGACGCCGACAAGCTGGTTGAGACATGCATGGGATGTCAGTATTATGCCCGACAACCACATTTTCCTGCTCAAGAATTATGAATAATACCAATAACTTGTCCGTTTGCAGTCTGGGGGCTAGACATGGTGGGACCGTTAAAGACGACACCATGTGGGTTTACGCATCTGCTAGTAGCAGTTGATAAATTCACTAAATGGATAGAAGCTAAACCCATTAGAAAGCTTGATGGGGCATCTGCCCTCAGGTTTGTCCGGGATCTAGTGGTGAGGTTTGGTCTCCCACATAGCATTATCACCGACAACGGTAGCAACTTGTCACTCAGAGAAGTGGAGGTTTATTGTTGGGAGAACGGCATCTGACTTGACCTTGCATCTATGGCACATCCACAATCCAATGGTCAGATTGAGCGAGCCAATGGATTAATTCTGCAGGTAATCAAGCCACGTCTTGAGGCACCACTACATAGAGCAGCTGGAGCCTGGGCGGAAGAATTGCCATCTGTGTTGTGGAGTTTACGAACTACACCCAACAGATCCACCGGCTACACCCCTTACTTCATGGTATATGGATCAAAAGCCATCCTACCTTCCGACATACTTCATGATGCACCAAGGGTTGCCGCCTATGACGAAGATGACGCTGAAGAATCCAGACGCCTAGATGTGGACCTTCTCGAGGAGGAGCGCATTTTGGCATGCCAAAGATATGCCATCTACTAGCAGAAGCTACGCAGCTACCATAGTCGTCGCATTCTGCATCGCTCGTTTAAAGAGGGGGATTTGGTGCTCCGACTTAAGCAAAAGAAGTCACACAAATTATCCCCGCCATGGGAAGGACCGTTCATCATAATCAAGGCGCTACTCAATGGGTCTTACTACCTCGTTGACAATCGTGAACTGAAGGATAGACCCAACGAGGATCATAAGCGTAAGCGACGTGACCCGTATGATGACTACCCGGAGCTTGATCGGCCATGGAACATAGCACAGCTACGTCCTTTCTATACTTAGCATTTTTTATCTAATTGTGTACCTCTTATATGATCAATGAAATAAAGCTCTTTGGTTCACTCATATTTCTGATTCCTTTACCTCCTTTAGTGTTCATTTTTGGATCGTATAAAACATTTATGCACAAGCTTTGCGATTGCACTTGTGAAAATTCCTCCTACGAGCGTTAGCTTAAGTTTTCTAGTCTACACGTTCTTTGTCGTTTTTATGTGGATTCTGGAGTAGTGACTTTCGGCACTTATTGTCGGCGATTTTGTGCTTAGGTTATTGACGGTGCCATTGGGCATCATCACCTGAGCGCATGGTTCCGACAACGAATCTTTCGACTCACGAAAAGTCAAGCATAAGAACCAAAGTAATGGATAAGCCAACACTTGCTTAAAAATATATACATGCTGGAACTAGTTCTTAAGTAGCAGGACATACATATTTGTTTCCGCCTTAACTTAATACATAGTTTTTTCCGCATACGCATCACAGAGGAAACAAATAATACAAATTGTTTTTCATTCCTTTGGCGCAGGCGACTTGGAAGCAGCGTCATCAGCAGCAGGAGATTCACCCTCGAAGTCGGCAGTGTGAAGAGACTCAGAGGAGCTTTGGTTGCCGCCATCGATGGTATTCATCGGCACGAAGACGTTGACGTCGACTAACTCGGCAACTCTGGTGTCATAACCCGCGAGTGACGACAAGATAGATTCGTGATTTATCTCCTTGCCTTCGTCATCTACGTCGAGAATGCCAGAGGTTACCGTGTTGATGTCGGCATCCTCGTAATGTGCCTTTACCATGGACAGCGCCATCCTTGCACCGGCCCGTGCACATGAAGCTTTCCATCTTGTGATACGCTCGGGGGCTCGGCGCAGGATATCTAAGAACTTTGCCACAAAGTCCGATGCCTTGATATTGATCAGGAGGGTCTTGGCAATCTCTTTGGCTTGCGTGATGGCGGTGTTGATGAAGTTGCCGGCAAGAACCATGCATTCCTTTGCCGGAGGAGGCGACCGGGTTAAACCCATAGGAGCTATGAATTTTCGACAAGGGAGTTCATGAGTTCAAAAATTCAGAGTATCTAGACTACAGAAATCCAAGACGGAGAATCACTTACTAAAGATGCTAGCCTCAGCTTGCCAGAGGGTATCCGCCAAGGAGTCCCGTTCTTGTTGGAGGATCTTGTACGCTTCATGATGGTGTTGATTCTGCTCATCAGCAGCTTTCTTCTGATCTCTTAAGATCGAGATCTCCTCCTTCAAGTGGTTGATCTCCTTGGTGGCGGAGTCCTGCAGGGCTTTCATTGATTCTTCATGCATCTTCAGCATGTCCTTCCTCTCCTGCTTAAGGATCTTGTTCTCGCTATCCAGCTCTTGAATGTGCTTGGATTGCTCGACAATGTCCTTAGCCTTGGCAATTGTTTCTACAATTCGGAGAAAGCAAAGTACACAGTGAGTACTCGGAAAATACACAAGTTCAAGTCGAAATACGAAAAAGAAAGGAAAAACAGACGCTTGCTCTTGATGATTTGTTCCTTCAAGAAGGCAGTTTTACCCTTTTTGGCTTCCAAGTTCGCGCGCATCTTCTGGTACTTGTCGTTGGCCATGCCCCTCCGAGCATTCTCGTTCTATGGAAAAAAGAAAAGTTAAACGTTGTTTAGTCTACTTGGAGAATCTAGCCAGAAAAATTTCCACCTAGACGGTCGGGGGCTACAGCGAGAGTTTTTAACTTAGCAATATGCTTAGTCTTTCTTTAAGCATCTAGTCAGAACTAATTCAGTTTTTGATTAGAAGCTTAGGGGATACAGTATAAAGTTTTTAACTCGGATGTATGCTTAGCTTCTCTTTAAGCATCTAGTCGGAACTAATTCAGTTACAACTAGAAGTTTGGGGGCTACAGTATCGAAATTTATAAACACTGTGTATGCTACTCTTAAAGCATCTAGTCGGAATAAGTTCATTCCACCTATATGCTTGGGGGCTAGAGTGAGAAGTTTTCTAGCTTAGTCACTCTTAGAGCATCTAGACGAGAAGACCTATGGTTTTCCGTCTACATCCTCGGGGGATACAGTGGGATATTCATATGAAATGTAAAAAGGCAAATAAAACTTACAAGTGCAATGATCTTGAGGTTGGTAGCACTCTCAGCCAGCAGCTTGCCGAAGGATACACTATTTTTTTGCAAGATCTCTGCTTGCCGGAGAAGTTCCTCTAGACCGCACGTCGGAGATGTCGGCACCGCACCAGGAACCAGAGCAGTGCTACCCGGTGTAAGTACCGGATAGACTATCTTTGGATACTCTATGGTTTTCTTGGGCGCGGGGGCGCTGCCTTTGGCAGAAGTACCAGCTTCCACCACCGCCTTACCGCTACCGATGGCATCCTTAGCCGGAGCTTCAGCCATTTGGTGTGCGGCACTCTCCTGCGTCGCCTGCTCGCCAACAACAGCAAGCTCGGGAGAGGCACCTGAATCCACTTCCATGGCGGAAGGGCCAGCTGCTTCCTTGGTTTGAGAGCTTGTCGGAGCAGACGAGGGCTTGACGATGGGAGTGGCAAGGGCGATGGCGGGAGATGCATAACGATGCAGCATGTCCTTGATGGTTCTAGAAGCCCCCAATGTTTTGGAGGTCTTCTTCAAGCTGGTCGTACTTTCTTTCTGAAACGTGCAAAATGCATAAGTACAGGAATAAGACAGATAAATGGGCAATGTCATAGAGAAAGAAGCTTACACAATAGGGGGTGCTTTGGCAAAGGGGATCCCAGTAACCTTTATGTTCTCCGCCTCCAGGGCGGCGGTAGTCTTTTTGGAGGCTACACCCTCTGTCTTCTTCTTCTTGCCTCTGTCGGCAGCGTCAGAGGTGGAGCTCTTCCGCTTTCGCGCCAACGGAGCATCGTCGTCGGACACAACGGTGACTTTATTCATCTTTGGATCATAGATTTGAGGAGCCATGATGTCCTCATCTATGTCGCTAAGCTGTTAAGGTGAAGAACCTCCGTGTTAGATGATATGGTAATGGCTAGACAGAATAAATGGAGTATATGTCATACACGGAAAATAAACAGTTACCTTTGGGAACTTGCTCTCTACGAACATGTCGTAGGTGATGGTGAAGTCACGCTTGTTTTCCTTCACCTTGACGATGTCCTTGAGGCGGATCTTGACGGAGTCGCTCGAGAAATTGTCCACGGAGATGCAGAGGCTATCCCTTCTATCGTTGGTATACTCGTGCATCAGCTTCGAGCGGTGCTGTAGAGGCTGGATTTGCCTGATGAACCAGCACATGGCTAGGTCCAAGCCGGTCAAACCCGTCTCTACGAACCACTCTATCCTCCTTATAGCGTGGGAAGCGTCGAGGTCGGAGGGAAGGGAGGCCTGGGATCTCCATGTCGAAGTTTCAGCGGCTGCTCCATCGACAAAGTCCGGGTACGTTACTTCTCTGCCGCCAGAGGGATATATGGGCCGTAGAAGTAAGTACGCTGGCAGTTCTTGCAGGACTCGTGGCCGACAATGTCGGGGAAGCGCCGGCCAGGTCGGATCTTGAAGCTAATAGTGCCACAATTTCTAAGTTCGTCCTTGCTGGCTCCGGCTTCGCGCTTGACGGTGAAGAAATATATAAAGAGGTCTAGCCTAGGTTTAATCCCTAAGTAACCCTCGCAAAGCGCCGCGTAATTTCTAAGATCTAGGATACTATTGGGAGAGAGGTTTTGGGGCTGGACTCGGTAATGGTTCAAGACGGCAAGGAAGAAGTTAGAGATGGGCAGGGAGACGCCGCGTACCATCTGTGCTTTAAGGTACACCTT
This sequence comes from Avena sativa, assembly GCA_916181665.1. Taxonomy (NCBI): domain Eukaryota; kingdom Viridiplantae; phylum Streptophyta; class Magnoliopsida; order Poales; family Poaceae; genus Avena; species Avena sativa. Next base: position 413,812,226 of record OV702282.1, read on the forward strand.
TTCTCCGGATTGGGGAGAAGGTGTGCCCTCACCGGCAGGCGCCGCCCGCCAGGCGAGCCCCTCCGTCGCGGGGAGGTAGCCCTCGACGATCAACTCTTTGATGTTGCGGTCCGTGATTTCCGAACTGCGCCAGTCGCCTTTGTGGGAGTCGTTTTCCTCCTCCAGCAGCTCCATCGCCGTTGGATTATGGTTGCCGCCTGTGGCCTCAACCACCGCGGAGACGGGGATGACCAGGCCCTCTAGGGGCACGATGATGGAGCTCGTCGGCTTCGCCGCGGCTTCGCCCGACGTCACTATCGAAGGAGAAGAACTGCTGCTGGCCATTGCGGGTGTTTGGAAGTGACTGGCGAGATTAGGAGTTACGGTTTTTCGTGCGAGGCGCGGAGAGCTCGAGGAGACGCTTCCCTGAGGAAAGAGAAGATTCAGGGGAGAATGAGGTGAAAAAGTAAATTTTCCACCGCAGTTACTATTTATGATACCCAGCGTCACGATTTGTGCATCTTGATCGAACGGTTGCCGCGTAGACGACGTGTGCGGAGGCGTGTGCGGAAATTTTGCCACGTACCAACCGTCGCCGCCAACGGTTCGTATCGCTCGCGCGGAAAAAGTGGACATTATTGCGTTTTCTACATGTGTGAGTTACGAGGCATTGCTGACCGAAGTCTACGTCGCCCTAGCTGACATAGGCAGATGAACCATCACATCAGAAGATTCCGGCATGGACGGATCCAGTCTGGCTACGGAAGAGTACGATGGAAGATTCAGCAATTCTCCGACTTACGAGTTGAAGACGGAGAAGACCTTGCAAGGTTCTTTGGGAGGACTACAAGATATTGCTTGACAATTCGCCGACATCCATCTAGACGGAGCATTCCACGTGAAGAGGCAAGACGGCGCAAGATCTCGGAGTTCTCCGGGGGCTACTGTTGGGGATATGCTATATGGGTATCCTCATAGCATGTCTCCTATCCGGATAACCCGGGTGGCCCATAGTTGGTAGCATGGCCCATGCCTGCTGGGCGGCCCAGTTAGATGGATCCAGAAGGGAGGCCCATGCCGGATAAAGGAAGGCTACGGTGGAGTCACCGACGTACCCGGAGCCTTGGAGTACAAGACACGCAAGACTAGTAATATACAATGTAGTACTGTGTAACCTGTCCGGCTAGGACTTTTCCCTGTAACCCTAGGACCTGGCGACTATATAAGTCGGGCCTATGGGAGCCTTTAGGGCACAACTTCAGACGACCAAGTAGCGATTAGCATACACCTCGCACAGTGAACCTATCTCTGTAACTCGGCGTATTGCCATTATAGTGATTTATAGCAGGAGTAGGATTCCGCCACCATTGTGGGATCTGAACCTGGGTAAGCTGTGTTACCTCGTACCCGTCAACCGTCCGCCTTCCACCACGTCTCTAAACACGTACTATGAGGACCCCTCCATGCTGTACTCGTCGACAATACCACGACAGATGTTCCTGTTCAAGTTTCTCATAATTGCATGGTTTTAACTGATTTTGTTGTGCTTGAAATGCTTGAAGATGATAATATGTCCATTATTCTTGGGAGACCTTTTGTTAATACTGCAGGTGCTGTCATCAATTGCAATCAAGGAAAAGTAACATTCAATATTAAGGACAAGGAGCACATTGTCTATTTCCCCAAGAAAGTTGTTAGAAGATATTGCCTGAATTCTATTGAAAATATTGAAGGCATTAAGGTTGGAGAAATATATTGTCCCATTCCATAAGAAAATTTTGAAACTATTATGATTGGTACCATTGATATCAAGTATGAGGTAACATAATCACCTTGTGGAATGCAAAGTTTTGCTTCATATAAGATTGTTTTGGTAACAAGACTTGATCAACCTTGTTAACAAAAGGATTAAACAAAATAATGTTTCCACTGTGGTTATACTTGCTTTCTTTTTCCTTACTCCTTCCTAGTCTTTGCTTTAGCTTTAGTTTTGCTAGTTGTTTGCTTGCTTGAGTTTCTAAGAGCTCCTATAGTTTGGCTTTTGGTTTGCTTTTGCTTCTTCTAAAAAAACTGTTTCTGCGAGAAAATCAATTTTCATACCCTAAAAATTGGCCAAAAATAAAGTTTTCCGAAAAATCCTAGAAAATTCAAAATAATTTTTTCCTCAAAAAAGGGGAAGAGTGGCACCTGAGATGACCCAGGGGGCACCCCTAGGCCCCACACCCATGGTAGGCGCGACCTACCTAGTGGTGGCGCCTAGGGGGGGTCTAGCCCACCTAGGACCCTCCAGGCTGCCTCCTCAAAGTCACCTTCTTTATCTCTCCCGAAAAATACCGGAAAACTTTCTCAAGATCGAGTTCTTGCTGTTCTTGCTCGCGATTTTCGATCTCCTTGTTCAGCCCATCTCAAGTGCTGATTTTTGGAGGGTTTGCTCCTTGGTATGTGCCTCCTCCACTTGTCCAATTAGATTTGTGATTGGTAGATTGTATCTTGAGTATGTTGCTACTATAGGTGACAGGTTGTTTGAGCTTGCATGCTTGTGCTATACTTAGAAACTTTTTTTTGATGCATGTGTAGTCCTCTAGCAAGTTCCTATAGTAGTTGCTCATCATTTATCAACTTAGAAATCACTTGGTTTGATGGTTGTCTAAAAATTTCAGCAAGGAAGATGAGTACTTATCCACTGAATCAATATGACTTGATGGTGAATGAGCCAATGAAGGTTCATCGTGAGGAGGCAGTTTTTCCTTCCATATATCCATGCTATGAATTTATGAGAGCTGCGGGGATTCTCCAAGATTTTCAAACTTTGGTTACAAATGCAGTGTTGGAGCACTTTGTTGAAGGTGAACCAATCCAATATGTTAAGCTAACCATGGCTTTTGGGCAGGACTTCCGGTTCACTTGGTCTACTTCTAATCCCATGGTCCATTACAAAATGTATAATATGCCTGTCAACCTGCCTTTTGCTGATTTCTGTGCAGTAATTAGAGTATCTCAGTGGGGATCTTGTGAGAAGATCAAGGAGAGGCCCAAGTCACTTGTTGATTTGTATGCTGAGATTTTCCAAGGTTTCGAATTCTCAAAGGAAAGTGGTAAAATTCGGAACATCCAACTCCCAGCTATTAGATACTTTTCTTATTTCATTACCAAGTGTGTTCTTGCTAGAAAGACTGCTAGAAAGTTGTCTTCTTTTGATCCAGCCTTTATTGCAGCTACTCTGAATAGGAATAGTTGTTATAGTTTGGGTGCTTTGATAGATCACCGTCTCACCACCAACCGTGAGAAGGGTGGAATTTGTGGAGGTCTCATTGCTTCTAGGTTGCTAGCTTTCCATGGTTTAGAGCCTCATTATTCAGATTTGCAGTTTTCCATAGAGATGATTGATATTGAATCCATGATTCAGCATGGTTTTGTTTCTTTGGGGGCGAATGTGAGAAGTTTGCCATTTGAATTATCTTTTGTCTAGCAAGGTCGGAGAAAGGGTAGGAGTGAGAAAATAGTTTATTTGCTTGCACCTGTTTTGTTTAACTTTGATAACAGGCAAGGATGGTCGCATATAGAGGAAGAGGTTGACACATATGTTGGGGAACTCTCCCAGCAAGATAATGTTGAAGAGGATGCTGAAGACAATTCGGTTCAGCTCTCCAACTTGGGAGAGTCTTCATACCAGCAGCCCTCATTTGATTGGGGCGCGTCTTCTTCCTCATCACAGGTGCCTGACTATGATCATTCCTATGATGACCCACCAGCATGGAGTTATTATCCGCACTATTAATCCCCACTTAGGCCAAAAGCCTAAGCTTGGGGGGAGGTACACCGACATCACACTCATCTATATATCATGTTCGGTCGATTCTTTGTACATCCATTGTTTTTGCTTTCTTTTTGGTTCTTGTTGCTGCTTTCTCAAAAACCCAAAAATACCAAAAATATTTTCGTTGTTTCTCTTGGATTGTTTCTTTGCTTTGGTTTTCCTTAAAAGAAAAATCTAAAAAGATTTTTCTTTGTTTGATTTGCTTTGTCTTTGTTTGCTTGTTTCTAAAAAATCGAAAACACCAAAAATATTTGTTATTCTTCTATGGTTTTGTGAGTTCTTTGCAGGGTTCAGCCGTCCTTAGTGGGTTTTCGTTTCATGTTAATTATTCAAGTCACACAAGTGAAGGGCAATAATGAAGATTAAGACAACTCGAGGTGTGGTAAGAGGCTGGTAACGAACTCCATTTGTTTCATTTTTGTACATATACTCATCATTGTGAGCATGCTTAGCCTGTTTGTGTAAAGTGTATGTCATTATGGATTCTTAGTAGTTCTTGGTTGTCTATGATTAGCTCCAGCTTGCTAATAGTTTGTAGCATGTCATATGAATGTTTGCTTGCATTGTTTTATTCATACTTTGGTATGACATTGTGGTATCCTCCTCTGAATGTTCATGTGAATCGACTTGGCACATGCTCATGCTTGCATATGACTAATCAATAGTCAGTAAGCCTCGATGATTTATTTTGCCTCAGAGTTCTTGTATCACTTTCATGACATAATTAGTCATGTTTTGTTACAAGCATGATTATGACAGCTATTGCTCTCTCGTTTGTTGCTCCCTCTCTATTTGCTAGCCTTCACTTGCACTGAGTATGTGCTCTACCTGTGCTTCCAACTCACCAAAACCAATATTGCCAGCTGTGTCCACCATACCTACCTATTAGCATCATTTGCTATTTCAGTGCATATTCCATATGTCGTGTTTTCTTCCAAAATAAAATGTTTGTCTGTTTTGAGAAAGTGATTCGGATCCAGAAACTCCGTTCTGGCACCCTGCCGGGACGGGGAATTTGGAGAGGATCATCGCCATCGTCATCACCAACGCATCTCCATCAACCACCGATGTTTCCCTCATCCATGAGTAGGTAATCCCCTGCTTTAGGCTTGGGTATGTTAGGGATTGGATGAGTTCTATCATGTAATCGAATAAGATCTGTTAGGGGCATTGTGCCTAGTATCTCTATTAGTGCTATTTGAATTTGTTGCAACTTGTTGTGCTTAATGCTTGTCACTAGGGCCCGAGTGCCATGATCTCAGATCTGAACTTACTATTGAATCATTATGATAGTATTGTTTATGATCTTATCTGCAAGTTGTGTACACATATCATTTTCCGGATCCAAAGGCCCCAAAGTGACAATAATTGGGACAACCGCAGGGGATGACTGTGGTGTGAGGATCACATGTGTTCACGGATTATTAATGCTCTGCTTCGGTGCTCTATTAAAAGGAGCACCTTAATTGCCAGTAGTTCTCTAGAGGCCCCGCTGCCACGGGCTAGCTAGACAGAATATGTTGTGCAAGTTCTCATTGCGAGCACGTATTACTATATTTGGAGCACATGCCTATGATTGTTTAGTACTTGGATGCTTGTTATTATTTATCTTCAATGCCCTAGATCTTGAAGTTACATGTTTAGACTCGTCCATGCAACGCCCGTCCATCCATCCCTATGCCTACCGCACTCGAATCCTATTGTTACCGTTACTGTTACTACTGCTCCTGTTGTTGTTGCTGTTGTTGTTGTTGTTGCTTTTGCTGTTGCTACTACAAACTATTGCTACTGATAAACTTCTGTGAGTAAGAACTATTTCCAGGTGCAGCTGAACTGAAAACTCAGTTGTTAAGGCTTGCAAGTATTCTTTGGCTCCCCTTGTGTTGAATCAATAAATTGGGTAATACTACCCGCGAAGACTGTTGTGATCCCCTATACTTGTGGGTCATCAAGACTGTCATGGGATCATCAAAACTATCCTTTGTCAGTTCGTGCTCTAGACAGGGGCCGCACCATGCAGATTGGATCAGTGCCAAGGATGCCTTCCCTTAGAAGAAGCGATGCTGACGAGGTATTGCATGTGGCCCCAACTGCAACACGCGAGGCTATAGTGGTTGGATCCAAGACGTGGGGACTTCGCGCCCGACCTACGGTTACCCTCAGGAGAGGACCTGGTACACTACCCAGTATGATGGGTGGAAATGTTCCCTCCTTCCGTCGATGACCCAACAACACGCCACATGGAGGAATCTTCTAATGAGTACAATGAGCTTCCCAATAGTCTCGGTCCGCCCTGGTACCACCGAGCGATGCAGTGCATGAACAGGGAAAGGTGCAGACATGGCGCATGACATGTCAACATGCTAGGTAGAGCATTCGACATCCCTACATAGTAGCCACACGAAGGGGGATTGGACATGCAGAGAAACAGCATCTACGGCTCGACAGGGATAGGCAAGACCTCCCTTTGTGCTTAGAAGTGGGGTGTCCAGGATGCCCAACCACGATGCTGTCAGCCTACAGATAGAAAGAGGATTAGACCTCTGGCCCATCGATATCTCTGAAGAATAAGGAGTACAAGCGGAACACCTTTAGGAGGGCATGTCGCGGGAGGTTCTGCTCCTCCACCGCATGAGACGTCTCATACCTCATAGGGTGGAGTCCAGGGTTCATAGGAGCGCAGACGCATGAATGCAACAAAACCGATCACATGAGAGGGGGACGTGTGTATTAGTTGGAGTAACATGGTAGTATGGAACTAGACAATGATAGAAAGTTTAGGTACTACTATGGCTTTTACCTTTACATTGTTACCTCACTAGGGATACATAGATGCATGTAATACAATTTCCTAGTGACAAAGTTAGATGATCTTATATCTTTTGAGGTAGTATAATTTACAATCAAGATCATGTCATAGAAGGAAAGGCAATACTCTGCTTATCTTAAATCTAATTTGGGAGGATTCTCTCACTAGAGGAGTATTAGTGGGATGTGTTGCACCATCTCAACCATGGGACGTGATGGCCATATAAATACTTATCAAATACATTATGAAGTTACATTAATATTATGTCTTCTTTAGAGCTTATTTGACCCCACCATGTTTATGAAAGAATATACATTCAAACTTTGAACCCTGGCCCGTTTTTAATCATAAGAAACACCGTTTACTTACATTCACACACCTTTTTATTTTCGCTACTAATTTAATATAAAAATAGAAAAACATATATCATGCTTGCATTTTGTTCACGTCATATTGTTTGCACCACTACGAACACTATTATACTATAAACTTGCATTGCATTTAGTTTATCTTACATATTGCATTTAGTTTACTTTGCTTGCTGCATATTTACTTTAGTTACACTATTTACACATTTTCTTTCGATTCTAATATATAACATCTTATTTAATCGTAAGAGACACAAGGCAACACTTATTTGTTTTGTAGGTTGCTAGAAGAGGAGAAAAGAGAATGTTCTACTATTTCTCAGAGAGTTCATAAACCCATGAGTCATCCTTGAGTGGAATACACCTTGCTACATCACTCTACGCTTGGAGTCCCAACAAATTGGTGTCCACGTAGTTTGGTGTCATTAGCAAGCCATCTCCTGATGGCTGGGCTCAACCTATACCTGTGACCTCATCAGTATGTATGAGGTTCCGATGACCTTGGCATGGCATGGAGGGTGTCACACATATGGATCATCTCGCGGTAGGGAAATTATATAATAATTATCATTTATAGTTGTTTGTATTATAATAAGGGCCCTCAGATTCTAGTTTCGTCCTGGACTCCAAAATCTCAAGACCAGCCATAGGCGTGAGGCCTAGGGTGGTTCTGCGGAGCTGGAGGGGCCGTCGTCACCGGAGGGAGGAGAGAGAGCGCTTGGGCTGGGAGATAGAGCGTGCCGTACGATTTCCTAAGCGATGACATCTCATTGGGATTAAATCCTGAAATACAATACCCGTGTTCCTGATAAATATGTCATTTCTTCGATTTGGTATCGCTGGAGTTAATTTTTACAATTTTGGCATAGCACATCCTCAACAGATATTTAAAGTTAATTCACGGTGGCAAAGGAAGCTCCAGTTGACTACCCGGGCTCGACCCACGAGCATATGCTCTGAAGTATTATGGTGTTAGATGAAACATCTGTGATTTATTTGGGAAAAATGTTATTGACTACCTGGGATCGACCCACGAGCATCTGCTATGAAGTACTATGGTGTTAGATGAAACAACTGGGACTTGTTTGGGAAAAAATGTTATTCATAAGCTGGATTAACAGTGGTTGACCCATTTGTGTTTTGAGCCTTGGCATGGCCTTCTTGTGGTCTTGTTAGTGCAATTCTCAAAAGATAGCTGGCCCAACCACTATTTATCCAACTTACAAATAATAATAATAATAATAATAATAATAATAATAATAATAATAATAATAGGGGTATAGGACAAGACATTAAATTTCATTAGTCAATCTGTCAAACTGATGTTTATGACATGTATATGTGAGAACACTAAATAATTAATAGTGATAGCTTTGCATAATGCTAAGGTTATATGTATGTTTGATATGATTAGAAAATATTTTCTTTAGCCAATATGTATCCATCCATTTTTGAATTTTACCGATAAGTTTTTTCATTGTCCTCTCAATGCATGCAGCTCCAATGACTCGACACATCTGGAAGCAATGTTGAAAATGGGCTAGGTATGGTGTCCTGTTTATGGACTTTTTTAGTTTTTAGTTTATCGATGCCTTAATTAAAAAATGTGTCAAACATATAAAAATACTTGAATAATAGAAATTGAAAAGAAAATATAGCTTGAAAATCTCCGAAAATGGTGAGATCTCTGGTGCACCGAAAAGGACATAGTTTTGTTTTCTTTGGACTAATTGGTGAACATGATTATTAATGCATCGTGAATACACGGGCATTCAGCTGAACCTTACTTAGATATATCGTGAATAAGAGTAGTAGATTACATAAACATTGTCGCTTCTTATTCACGTTCGCTAGTTTTCAAGGGATGCTAGGCCAGCAAACCTTACTTAGATATATCGTGAAGGTCCCGATCGATCACATTGCCGCCAGGTCAGGCGTCGGAGCCGGCCAGGTGAAGACCATGGGGCTGACCACCTTGTGCTCGCCGTCGGTCCACACGAGTGCAGAGTGCGCCTCCTGCTGCAGGGAACTATTGCTGGCTGCTGGTGACATTCTCAGTGAGAAGGTGACCGTGTACTCCAGCGTTCGGTGCTCCGCGTCGAACACCAGTCTCGAGGGATTCACACTAGCCCTCACACCTCTAGGGGAAGCGCGATAGCCGCCGAGGGTGTACACGGCATTGACGTTATTACCCACGTTGCGGACGGCGCGGCGCTGCGTGACCTTGTCGTCATACGACTTGAACGCCACCGAGAAGGCCGGGTAGTTGTGATCGCCCACGGCCACGTCCTTGCGCTTCGTGCAGATGTCCTTCACCACGCCGTCCCCGGTGAAGATGGCGACTTGCGTGGGCGTGTACCCGAGAGCGCACAGGAAGGATATGTAGTCGTCTTCGTCGGCGTCGTACACCAGCCCCGGGTCGAGGGCGCGGTTGGGGTCGACATGGCCGGCCCCGAGCTCGAACGGGCCTGCCTCCTTGCCGGTGGACATCTCCTTTATGACGCCGCCGGAGCTGTCCACGTTGTAGGCCGTGGTCATCAGGGCTGACTTTATCGCCGCCGGGCTCCATCTGGGCCGGGCCGCCTTGAGCAGGGCCGCGATGCCGCCCACCTGCGGGGTGGCCATGGATGTGCCGGAGATGATGTTGAACTTGACACGCCTCGTGTCGACGTCGAGCTGCGACGGCGACGATTCGCCCGTCCACGCGCCAAGGATTTGGACGCCCGGCGCGATGACGTCGGGCTTGAGGATCTCCGGCGCCACGGGGTTGGGCCCGCGGCTGGAGAAGGTTGCGACCCTCGGGGACGGTGGAGTTACCACGTCTATGACGGTGCGGAAGCGGGACATGCTCGCGACTGGGTTTGGAGTCCTGGAGTACTTCCTGATCTCCATGGCGTCCGCGTACGTGAGCGCGACGGCTGGGAGGAGGTGAGGCTGGGCCCGTGTATACTCGCCGTCAATTTTTCTGCTTGCGATCATGGCACCAGCTCCACCAGCTTGCTTGACAGCATATCCTTGCACGACGCCCGAGCCTCGGGAGTCGCACAAGACAATCTTGCCGGCGACCTTGCTGGGTTCAAGTTTCCCGGCTTCGCACCGCGCTGAGCCGACATCACCGCCGTAGACTAGCGGTGTCATCGTGCGACATGGATTAGCTCCGGCGTAAAGCGAGTAGCCGTTGAATGTTTTCCCGTTGCCGAGTTTGACGGACGCCCGGAACTGACGGTTCATGCTCGACGCGCCCACCGTCATCGTCCAGGGGGAGAGGTTGCCGACGGTGGCCCTGCCAGGACCCCTATTCCCGGCGGAGGAAGCGACAAATATGCCTGCACGAACTGCCCTGAACGAAGCGATGGCCACGGGATCATTGTACAGATTTCGAATGGATCCACCGATGGAGATGGACAAGACGTCGACATTGTCGGCGATCGCCTCATTGATACCCGCCACGATGTCGACGGTCGTGCACCCGCCCCCGCATACGTTGTAGGAGGCGATGCGCGCGCCCGAGGCTGTACCCTTGGCGGTGCCCGGGGCATAGCCGCGGAAGAGGCTGGCACCCCTGACAGGGGCACCGGCGGCGATAGAGGCACAGTGCGTGCCGTGTCCGTCGAGGTCCAGTGGCGACTTGGACGCCGGAGCCACACCGCTGATCATAGCCGCGTGACCTTCGTGGAAGAACTTGGCCCCCACGAGCTTGTTGTTGCAGTATTCGGTGGCGTTGAAATCGGGGGTGGACACACAGCCTCCTCGGAAGCATCGTGGAGGGCGCCTCATCGACGGGTCGGCGGCGAAGGACGCGCGGTCCTTGGGGTAGATGCCGGTGTCTATGACGCCGATTACAACATCCGTGCCGGCACCGTTCGAGTCCATCATGAGCGGCGAGGACGGTGTGAGGCCGAGGAATGAAGAGGACAATGTAGTGTGGAGCTCGTACAGCTCGTCGGGGATGACGGCGTGGACGAAAGGCTGGGCCTCGAGGTGCGCCGCCTGCCGTGCCGTGAGAAGTGCCGCGAAGCCCGTCATGGCGTGCGCGTAAGAGTAGAGGATGCTCGGCGCTGGCGCGTTCATGCCGACGGGAAGTAGGGTGTCCTGGAGGAAGGTGGTGTAGGCGCGGGTGAGGCGGGCTGTGTTTCGCGTGGCGCGCGGCGAGTGGGAGGACGCGACGTGCACCATGTACGTCGAGATGTCGCCGTCTTGTACTGGTTCGACGTGCTCGGCCGGCATCGCCGCGACCACGGCGAACAAGTAGCACAACAGCATCACTGCAAATGCTTTGAGGTTGCCCATTAGCGTGGTTTCCTTGAGCTCTAGTACGAGAGGCATTGTGCTTCTAGACGGGTTAAACCGGGAGACGGAGGCGCCATATATATAGGTGCACTGGGTACATGCAAACCAGAGGTTCTCAAGTATATTTCGTTATCAACAATTTGTCTTCTGCGATGATTGTTCACAAATTTTCATATTTTCGGAAATATATGGCACATATATATGTTCGCTGCAGGATCATATGTACGAGAATCGTACATGCTAAATACCGTGCATGGCTATCCTCTCTCTCCTCTATACTATAATGCTACATGTATGTACTATATTGCTATACGTGCATTAGACTATTCTTTATTATTCGATAGTTTAAAACTTTTATAAATTCTAAACGAGAAGTTAGATTTGAAAACCGTTTAAATATCTAAGATCCTAGTGAAAAGGGCTTTAAAATAAGACTAATATTGAATATATATTTTAACAATATTTTAAAATTGACTTTTAAAACCTAATGAAACTTTGTACAACTTTATGACGCCGAGTGAAATTCTATTCTGAAATACTCCCTCCGACTCAAATTAGTTGCCTCAGATTTGTCTAGATTCAAATGTATCAAGACTTGTTTTAGTGTTAGATACATTTGAATCTAGACAAAACCAAGTCAACTAATTTAGATCGAAGGAAGTAGTATGTTTCACTATATTCTGAATTTTGTAATTATTTTTGTTTCACTAAACTCTAAACTTATGTTAGACACGTAGCACAAATGTATCGGATGGTGTATACTTTAATATTGTTTCATTAAGTTCTATTGTGAATCATTGTATTTTGAAATTTTCATTATAAATTTTATTAATTTTAGATTTGTTCAAAATATATCATCAAAATAAAAATACATGTTCAAACATATTGTTATTTTGAATATTATTCCACCGTACAAGATCGTTTTAAATTTAGGCTTGGAAAATAAATTGGTGGACTAATTGATGGAAGAGAGTGTATGGCCAGTCAAATCATTGTACTACATGCATGTAAAAAAAAATCTTGCATATATAAATCTCAAAGCAAAGAAGATAAAATCAATGGTGCATGTATGCACTTGTCCTACCATGCATGCTAAAAACTCATTTCTATCATATGTACTCCATATATGATCTGTCCTTTTCGACTTTTAATGACTTCAGTGTCTTAGCGAGACATGTTATCTGTAACAATAATGTACGATACTGGCATGAGCCATGCAAAAGATAATGTCGAACAATCGAGGCTTCGTCGTGCATCACATTTTTTCCGAGTGGTTCGTGCATCACTTTCACACTGTTGCTGAGTGCTGTTGCGGTTTTCGAACGGACTGCTCCGATCCTAACTTCTTTCAAAATAAATAAAATGACATCAGGATTTTGCACCTTCTTATTAGAGCTACTGGGCATAATGCCTTAACAGATACTGGTAGTAGTTTGTATTTTAGTTTATCCATTTCCGGCATACATACATTTTGTGATATTTTAAACTCAATATACTATTTAAGATGACATAATTTTATATGACAGTTGTAGGTTTTTAATTGCGTATCAAAATAGCGCCAGATGAGGACGCGGCCTTTGAACAACGATGACACCGCGCCCACCATCAGCGCGCAGCACATGGGATCTATGTCGCCTGTTGAATCTAGATTATCCCACCACCACCGTCGTCCCCCTCTATCCCCATGTGACCCTCCCTCGTACAAGAGAGCCACACGAAGTCCCACCACCACCGTCGTCCCCCTCCGTCCTTTGTCAGCTCCTTCTCCTTCTCCTTCTGGTAGCAGTAGCCGCGAATCACGCTCCCGTCAGCCAACACGATGCAGGGGCGGGTCACGGGTGGCATCCATGGAGAACATGAAGGAGGCGAGGCTAGCGATGTTGGTGCAGGGCAGGATCTTCCCGACGGGGATGCTCAAAGTCTTCATCAGCTTCCTAATGGGCAGCGAGGCAGGGGAGGGCGGAAGCAGGTCAGGGAAGGGCGACGACGGCAGTGTAGGACCATCGCGAGGGCGTGTAGGGATGTAAAAGATTTAGGAGTCGTGGTCAGGAACTCATATCTATGAGAGTTTGGCTAGGTACGATATAGAGACCTAAAAAATGCGCATCTAAAGGCTTTAGGAGTTTGGCTAGGTACGGTTTAGAGACCTAAACCTAAAAAATTTCTCATCTAAAGAATTTTAGAATTCTGTTAGAGAAGCTCTAACATCACCATCGCATATCTAGCAAAATTGAAGAGTAGCAGATGTCCCTTTAGGTCTAGCTAGCAGCTGAGAATTTACTCATGCACTCGCTTTAATCCTGCTCCATTGCCCATGAAAATGAGGACTATTATTGTTGTTGATGCTGTTGAATTATATACGCATGTTTCTTTTTTTCCTTAGTAGGTGACCTCTCTGTTTCGTTGTTTTCAATATGCCAAGTGCATGGACCCAACACTTCATTTGATAAAGAGTTTTAAGTATTACACTCGATCTCATCATAGGTAGGATGCATATAGCCGTTCTATTAAATTGATGCACTAGGCAATTATTTCAAAAGTCCGAACAGATGAAAAAGGCTAGACATTGTGTTATAATCCGGTGGACTTTTTTCTTCACGAGCTTAGGATATGGATTCAGGGTGTCCGTAGATATTTATTTTAATACTGTGTTGGCCAGGATTTGAACTCTAGACCTCTGCCGCTGCTGCCCACAAGCGGTCGTGAGATCGATCGATCTGATCGAGCTAGTTGATCGATCCAATCTCAATCAAGCTACCTCCTGAAGTCACCAGGCTCCTCATGCCTTGTATGTCCGCGATGACGGCGTCGGCGCTGTAGCGCTCCATGGTGGTCGGCACCCTCCCCTCCTCTTCCTCGTCGGTCGTGGCTCCCTCGTTGACCGTGTCCACCAGCCCCGTCTGCTTGAACGTGACAAACTTCGTGCTCTGATACAGATTGACATTGCCGAACCTTTCCGACGCACATCCCCATGGCTACCTCGATGCCTCCGTGCAAGCTCTAGAGAAGACTCTCACCGCAGGAACCGGTGATGATGCCAAGACCGTCCTTAACCCCGAGTACACATGGTGGGGGGGCAAGATCAAAATGTACTCGGCCTTGTGAAAGGGTTTCGCAACATAGTAAATCAAAAAAAATTACGGATGCGAACAAGAAAGCCAAGATCTAATCTAGGAAATGCAATCAACGAGAGAGATTGATGAGATCTTCATACCCTTGAAGAAATCGCACAGCGGAAACGTTCAACAGAACGTGGTTGACGTAGTCGTACTCGTCGTCTCCTCCTCGCGATCCGATCCGATCCTACGCCGCGAGTGGCGGCGCCTCCGAGAGATGCACACGTACGGTGTAGCAACGTCTCCTCCTTCCTTGGTCCAGCAAGTATGGTGGAGAGATAGATTGGATCTGCAGCACGATGGTGTGGTGCTTATGGTGGAGAGTTTCTGCGGCAGGGCTTCGCCTACGCGCAGTCGGGAGAGAGAGAGAGAGAGAGAGAGAGAGAGAGAGAGAGAGAGAGGAGCAGTTGGTGGCTAGGGTTGGAGGAGTTGGGGGGAGGCTGCGCCCCTGCCCTCCTTATATAGGGGGCTGGCCGGCCCCCTTTGACCCCTCCTCCAAGCCCGCGGCGGCCCAAGGGGTGGAGTGGGGGGCAAGTCATCCCCCCCTTCTAGAAGGTTTCCCAAGGGTTTCCCCTAGGGCTGGCCGGCTGGGCCTTAGGGACCTTGTGCCCTTGCCCAAAGTGGCCAGGGCACTTCCCCTTTAGGCCCACGCAGGCCTCCCACAAGTGGGCCCACGTTGGTCCCACTCCGGAAGCTTCTAGAACCTTCCGGTACAATACCGATAAACTCCGAAACGATTCCGAAATCCAAAACTGATTTCCTTTATATGAATCTTATTCTCCGGACCATTCCGGAACCTCTCGTGATGTCCTGGATCTCATCCGAGACTCCGAATAAAAACTCATAAACCAATTATCCATTCTATCCTAGCGTCGATGCACGTTAAGTGTGTGACCCTACGGGTTCGAGAATATGCAGACATGATCTTCTATCAATAATCAACAGCGGGATCTGGAAAGCCATATTGACTCCCACATATTCATCGATGATCATATCGGATGAACGACGATGCCAGGATTCAATTAATCTCGTATATGTATTCCCTTCGTCACGCGATATTTTACTTGCCCGAGATTCGATCGTTGGTATCGGCATACCTAGTTCAATCTCGTTCACAGCAAGTACTTTACTCGTTCCGTAATCCGATATCACTTTGTGATTAAATCCTTAACCACGTGCTTGAAAGCGGTGTTGATATCGATTACCGAGTGAGCCCGAAGTATATCTCTCCGACTCGGGAGGGACAAATTCCATATCGATACATACAACCCAACAAGTACTTTCCGATCACCTGAGAGACACCTTTATGATCACCCTCACATAGGATGACGTTTGATGACCTCAAAGCTTTCTTCCGATACCAGGGAGTTGTATTATCTCATGGTCTAAGGAATACAATACTTGACATAGGAAAAAGCTTCACAAAGATGAACACGATGACATGATATAATTGATCTGCTTAATTTGGGATTGTCCATCATATCATTCTCCTAATGACATGATCTCATTATTAATCGACAACTCATTTCTATAGTTAGGAAACCTTAACCATCATTAATCAATGAGCTAGTCCATAGAGGCGTACTAGGGACACGGGGTTGTTCATAAACCACACAAGTATCAAAGTTTCCGCTTAATACAATTCTAGCATGGAATATAAACTTTATCATGAACAAGAACTATAATAATAACATCTTTATTATTGCCTCTAGGGCATAATTCCAACAGTCTCCCACTTGCACTAGAGTCAATAATCTAGTTTACATCTGGCAACAATCTAACACCCATGGCATTAAGGTGCTGATCATGTATTGCTCGTGGAAGAGGTTCAGTCAACGGATCTGCGACATTCAGATCCGTATGTACTTTGCTAATCTTCAGATCTCCATCTGCTATATAATCTCGAATTATATAAAAACGGCGGTTGATGTGCTTGGTCTTTGGATGATATCTTGGTTCCTTAGCCAGTGCTATGGCGCCAGTGTTCTCGCACAATATCTCCAGTGGGTCCAAGGCACTTGGAACCACACCAAGCTCAGTGATGAAGTTCCTGATCCAAATTCCTTCACTTGACGCTTCTGAAGCAGCCATGTATTCCTCTTCTGTTGTAGATCCCACGATGACGCTTTTCTTGCATCTTCTCCAGCTCACAGCTCCACCATTCAAAATATAAACGTATCCTGTCTGAGATTTAGAATCATCCGGGTCGGTGTCTAAACTAGCGTCGACGTAACCTTTTACGACGAGCTGCTCATCACCTCCATAGACCAAGAACATTTCTTTAGTCCTATTTAAATACTTTAGGATGTTCTTTACGGTTGTCCAGTGTTCCACTCCTAGATCACTTTGGTATCTGCTCGTCAAACTAAGAGCATTGGACACATCCGGTCTAGTACATAGCATGGCATACATGATAGAACCTATGGCCGAGGCATATGGCACTTTGCTCATAGTATCTCTATCGTTTACCGTAGCTGTACACTGAGCCTTGCTCAATATCTTCCCTGACAACATGGGCAATGAATCTTTCTTTGCTTTATCCATTCTGAACCTTTTTAGAACTTTGTCTAGATATGTACTTTGGCTTAAAACTATTAGGCGTCTTTGTCTATCTTTATAGATTTTGATGCCTAATATATAAGCAGCTTATCCTAGGTCTTTCATTGAAAAACATTTATTCAAATAACTCTTCACATCGTTAAGCATACCAATGTCATTTCAAATAATCAATATGTCATCCACATATAGTACTAAAAATGTCACCGAGCTCCCACTCACTTTCTTGTAGATACAAGCTTCGTAGCAATTTGGAACAAATCCAAAACTCTTGATCACTTGATCAAAACGAAGGTTCCAACTCCGAGATGCTTGCTTCAGTCCATAAATGGAACGCTGAAGTTTGCACACCTTATTAGCATCCTTAGGATCGACAAAACCTTTGGACTGTATTATATACGACTCTCCATCAATGTTGTCATTGAGGAACGTAGTCTGGACATCCATCTGCCATATTTCATAATCATGAAATGCAGCAATTGCTAATAAAATCCGAATGGACTTAAACATCGCTATGAGAGAGAAAGTCTCATCGTAGTCAACACCTTGAACTTGCCAAAACCCTTTTGCGACAAGCCGAGCTTTATAGACAGTAACATTACCATTCGCGTCCGTTTTCATCTTGAAAATCCATTTGCACTCAATGGCCTTACGGTCGCTAGGAGGGTACACCAAAGTCCATACTTGGTTTTCGCTCATGGATCCCAATTCGGATTTCATGGCCTCTAGCCATTTCTCAGAGTCTGGGCTCATCATTGCATCCTTATAATTCGCAGGTTCACTATTGTCTAACAACAAGACGGTTGAGACAGGGTTGCCGTACCATTCAGGAATGGCACGTGACCTTGTCGACCTGCGAAGTTTAGTAGTAGCATCGTTTGAAGTTTCATAATCCTCGTCATTAGCTTCCTCTCTTGTTGGTGCAGACGTCACTGGAACAATTTCAGGTGCTGCGCTACTCTCCAACTCGAGAGAAGGTTCAATAACCTCGTCTACCTCTACCTTCCTCCCACTCACTTCTTTCGAGAGAAACTCCTTCTCAAGAAAGGATCCGTTCTTTGCAACAAACACTTTTCCTTCGGATCTGTGGTAGAAGGTATACCCAATCGTTTCCTTAGGGTATCCTATGAAGATGCATTTCTCTGCTTTGGGTTCGAGCTTGTCCGGCATCAACTTCTTGACGTAAGCTTCGCATCCCCAAACTTTAAGAAACGACAACTTAGGTTTAGCACCAAACCATAGTTCATACGGTGTCGTCTCAACGGATTTAGATGGTGCCTTATTTAAAGTGAATGCAGCGGTTTCTAATGCATAACCCCAAAATGATAACGACAAATCTGTAAGAGACATCATTGATTGCACCATATCTAACAGAGTTCTATTCCGGCGTTCAGACACACCATTGCGCTGTGGTGTTCCAGGTGGCGTGAGTTGCGAAACGATTTCGCTTGCTTGAAGATGCGTGTGAAAATCATAACTCAAATATTCACCTCCACGATCGGATCGTAGAAATTTAATTTTCCTGTTACGATGGTTTTCCACTTCGTTCTGAAATTCTTTGAACTTTTCAAACATTTCAGATTTATGTTTCATTAAATAGATATACCCATATCTACTTAAGTCATCAGTTAAAGTGAGAAAATATCGATATCCACCACGCGTCGAAACACTCATTGGTCCGCATACATCGGTATGTATGATTTCCAATAAGTCCGTTGCTCGCTCCATTATTCCGGAGAACGGGGTTTTGATCATCTTGCCCATGAGGCACGGCTCGCACGTGTCAAATGATTCAAAATCAAGAGACTCCAAAAGTCCATCAGAATGGAGTTTCTTCATGCGTTTTACACCAATATGACCTAGACGGAAGTGCCACAAATAAGTTGGATTATCACTATCTACTTTGCATCTCTTAGCCTCAATGTTATGGATGTGCGTTTCATTGCTTTCGAGATTCGGAAGAAATAAACCATTCACAACAGGTGCATGACCATAAAAGATGTTATTCATATAAATAGAACAACCATTATTCTCCGATTTAAATGAATAACCGTCTTGTAATAAACACGATCCAGATATAATGTTCATGCTCAACGCAGACACATAATAACACTTATTAAGGTTTAAAACTAATGCCGAAGGTAAAACTAAGGAGAGCGTGCCGACGGCCATCACATCAACTTTTGATCCATTGCCAACGCGCATCGTCACCTCATCTCTTGCTAGCCGCTGTCTATTCCGTATCTCTTGTTTCGAGTTACAAATATTAGCAACTGAACTAGTATCATATACCCAGGCACTACAACGAGCGCTAGTAAGGTAAACATCAATACCATGTATATCAAATATACCTTTAATGGTGCCAGCCTTCTTGTCCGCTAAGTACTTCGGACAATTGCGCTTCCAGTGACCCTTGTCCTTGCAATAGAAGCAGTCAGTGTCCGGCTTAGGTCCAGACTTGAGCTTCTTCTCTACAGGGGCAACGCGCTTGCCGCTTCCTTTCTTAAAGGATTTCTTTGCACCCTTAGCTTTCTTAAAGCTAGGGGTCTTGTTGACCATCAACACATGATTATCTTTCTTGATATCCACCTCCGCAGCTTTCAGCTTAGCGAAGACCTCAGTGATCGTATCAGTGGAACAAATTTGATTGTGAGTAACTACAAAACCTTTGTAGCTAGGAGGGAGTGATTGCAGAACTCTGTCAATCTTGAGCTCTTCTAGAATCTTGCAGTCAAGTTGTTCAAGACGTTGAGTGTAGCCCGACATCTTAATGGCGTGCTCACTAACAGAACTCCCTTCCTCCATCTTGCAGTTAAAGACTTCTCAGAGATCTCATATCTCTCAGAACGGGCCTGAGTCTGAAACATGGTTTTCAGTTCCTCAAGTATCTCAAAGGGCCCGGTGAACTCCTCAAAACAATTTTGAAGTTCCGGTTCCATAACAAACAACATGGTACTCTTAATCACTCCATAATCATCTTTGCGTGACTAATAAACAACTTTTTCATCAGCCGGCGCATCAGTAGCAGGGGCGTCACCTAGCGATTTCTCAAGTACATAGTCCTTTTGTCCGCCAGCGAGAATGATTCTCAGATTGCGGAACCAGTTGGTGAAGTTAGACCCATTGTTCTTAAGCTTTTCTTTCTCAGCAAAAACGTTGAAGTTGAAGTTGGACTTAGCCATTTGATCTACAAAATTTGCAAATACAATTTAGACTATGTTCATGATAACTAGTTCAACTTAATCAAATTACTAGGTGAACTCCCACTAAATTCAACATCCCTCAAGTTGTTTAGTGAACACGACCCAAATTCACCACACATAATCCGATCTTCACGAGAAGAGATGTGGTTTCAATGGTGGACAACAAAGTGTCGATCATATCATTCATATGACTCATGTTTAACCTTTCGGTTCGTGTGTTCCGAGGCCATGTCTGTACATGCTAGGCTCGTCAAGTCAAACCCAAGTATTTCCGCGTGTGCAAAACTGGCTTGCACCCGTTGTATGTGAACGTAGAGTTTATAGCACCCGATCATCACGAGGTGCTTGAACACGACGAACTTTCGCAACGGTTCATACATGGGGAGAACACAATTTTATCTTGATCTTTAAGTGAGGAATCATCTAATAATGCTACCGTCGCGATCTAAGCATAATAAGATACATAAAAGGATAAACATCACATGCATATAATTTTATGTGACATGGTATAGCCAATCTGCGCGCAATGATCTCCATCTTGTGTGCGCCAGCATGATCTCCATCACTCCACCATGATTGCCTCCACCACGAATAGCAACTACAAATATTGATAACTACTTAGCGATAAAGTAAAGCTATTACATGGCGTATAAGAAGTTGACACGCAGATCATATACAATTATAAAGACAACCATACGGCTCCTGCCGGTTGTGAACTCATCAGCAAGTCGTGAAATATTACAAAACATGATCATTGCATACATCTCAATTCATGCACATCATGTCTTGGGCCATACCATATCACAAAACACTCCCTGCAAAAACAAGTTAGATGCCTCTACTTTGTTGTTGCATGTTTTACGTGGCTTATGGGAGTAACAAGCTAAGAACGATTCTTACCTACGGAAAGCCACAACGGTGATATTATGGTTGCTAACATCTGTTGTAAATCCCATGACTACTATAGTGAGAGAAACTGGCATTCACCAGCCGCATGTGTGGAACAAGCCACACGTCAAGTGCGGAGCCGGTCTCGCGAACGAGGTCGCGTAAAGTTGGCCTGGACCGCTTCGATCTTACTATGCCGCGCCATAAGAAATACACAACAAGAGGTTTGCAACAGAAAACATCAACACCCGCAACAAGCATGTTGCGTTCTACTCGTGAAACACATCTACGCATAGATCTAGCTCTGATACCACTGAAAGGGTTTCGCAACATAGTAAATCAAAAAAATTCTACGGATGCGAACAAGAAAGCCAAGATCTAATCTAGGAGATGCAATCAACAAGAGAGAGAGATGAGATCTTCATACCCTTGAAGAAATCGCACAGCGGAAACGTTCAACAGAATGTGGTTGACGTAGTCGTACTCGCCTTCTCCTCCTCGCAATCCGATCCGATCCTACGCCACAAGTGGCGGCGCCTCAGAGAGATGCACACGTACGGTGCAGCGACGTCTCCTCCTTCCTTGGTCCAGCAAGTATGGTGGAGAGATAGATTGGATCTGCAGCACGACGGTGTGGTGCTTATGGTGGAGAGTTTCTGCGGCAGGGCTTCGCCTACGCGTAGTCGGGAGAGAGAGAGAGGAGGAGGAGGAGCAGTTGGCGGCTAGGGTTGGAGGAGTGGGGGGAGGCTGTGCCCCTGCCCTCCTTATATAGGGGGTTGGCCGGCCCCCTTTGACCCCTCCTCCAAGCCCTAGGGCGGCGGCCCAAGGGGTGGAGTGGGGGGCAAGTCATCCCCCCCCTTCTAGAAGGTTTCCCTAGGGTTTCCCCTAGGGCTGACCGGCTGGGCCTTAGGGGCCTTGTGCCCCTGGCCCAAAGTGGCTAGGGCACTTCCCCTTAGGCCCACGCAGGCCACCGACAAGTGGTCCCACGTTGGTCCCACTCCGGAAGCTTCTAGAACCTTCCGGTACAATACCGATAAACTCCAAAACGATTCCGAAATCCAAAACTGCTTTCCTTTATATGAATCTTATTCTCCATACCATTCCGGAACCTCTCATGATGTCCTGGATCTCATCCGAGACTCCGAACAAAAACTCATAAACCAATTATCCATTCTATCCTAGCGTCGATGCACGTTAAGTGTGTGACCCTACGGGTTCGAGAATATGCAGACATGATCTTCTATCAATAATCAACAGCGGGGTCTGGAAACCCATATTGACTCCCACATATTCATCGATGATCATATTAGATGAACCACGATGCCACGATTCAATTAATCCCATATATGTATTCCCTTCGCCACGCGATATTTTACTTGCCCGAGATTCGATCGTTGGTATCGGCATACCTAGTTCAATCTCGTTCACAGCAAGTACTATACTCGTTCCGTAATCCGATATCACTTTGCGATTAACTCCTTAACCACGTGCTTGCAAGCGGTGTTGATATCGATTATCGAGTGGGCCCTAAGTATATCTCTCCGACTCGGGAGGGAGAAATTCCATCTCGATACATACAACCCAACAAGTACTTTCCGATCACCTGAGAGACACCTTTATGATCACCCTCACATAGGATGACGTTTGATGACCTCAAAGCTTTCTTCCGATATTAGGGAGTTGTATTATCTCATGGTCTAAGGAATACAATACTTGACATAGGAAAAAGCTTCGCAAAGATGAACACGATGACACGATCTAATTGCTCTACTTAATTTGGGTCTGTCCATCATATCATTCTCCTAATGACATGATCTCATTATTAATCGACAACTCATGTCTATGGTTAGGAAACCTTAACCATCATTAATCAATGAGCTAGTCCATAGAGGCGTACTAGGGACACGGTGTTGTTCATAAACCACACAAGTATCAAAGTTTCCGCTTAATACAATTCTAGCATGGAATATAAACTTTATCATGAACAAGAACTATAATAATAACATCTTTATTATTGCCTCTAGGGCATAATTCCAACACCTTGTGCTTTCCTCCATGGAGGAGGACATCACGTGCCATCTTATTGGCTGCAAGGCGTTAGCGGCCATCTGGGCCACTATCCACACCATCTTCGGTGCCCAAACACACGCGAACATGAGGCATATTCGTCGACAGCTGCAACATGGGGAATAAAATCTTTAGTAGGAACAAAGTAAACAACAATCCCTACTTCAACAATCTTGCAAAGGCTACAACCTTCCAAAAGAAGAGGCCAAACAAATCTGAGCTATGCTGCTTTACCTGTGGAGAGCTCTGCCATTTTTCATAGGACTGGCCAGAACATGCATATCTTCAAGGGGAAAAGGGAAGACTATCAATGTTGTGACCACTAGAAATACCGATGTTGTCTATGGTAATTTATTTATTGTTTTTTCGGTATTTAAATCTCCATGTTTGTGGATTGATACGAGTCCTAATGTTCACGTGTGTTCTAAGATCTCTATGTTTACTTCTTATAAGGTCGCCCAAGATTTTTTCGTCCTAATGGGGAATGGATCAAATGTTTCTATTTATGGTGTTGGCATGGTGGATCTTAAGTTCACCTCAGGAAAGATCGTGCAGCTGAGGAACATGCATCATGTCGCTACTATGAACTGAAGGGTTTCGCAGCATACTAAATCAAAAATTTCTACAGATGCGAACGGGAAACCCAAGATCTAATCTAGGAGATGCCATCAACGAGAGGGATAGATGAGATCTTCATACCCTTGAAGAAATCGCACAGCGGAACGTTCAACAGAACGTGGTTGATGTAGTCGTACTAGCCTTCTCCCCCTCGCGATCCGATCCGATCCAACGCCGCAAGTGGCGACGCCTCCGAGAGATGCACACGTACGGCACCGCGACGTCTCCTCCTTCCTCGGTCCAGAAAGTGGGGTGGAGAGATAGATTGGATCTACAGCACGACGGCGTGGTGCTATGGTGGAGGGTTTCTGCAGCAGGGCTTTGCCTACGCGCAGTTGGAGAGAGAGAGAGAGAGAGAGAGAGAGAGAGAGAGAGAGAGAGAGAGAGAGAGGGAGGGCAGTAGTATGGCGGCTAGGGTTGAAGGAGTAGGAGGAGGAGGGTGCGCCCCTGCCCTCTTTATATAGAGGGCTGGCCGGCCCCCTTGTCCCCTCCTCCAAGCCCTAGGGCGGCGGCCCCAAGAGTTGGAGTGGGGGGCAAGTTTCCCCCTCCCTTCTAGAAGGTCCCCTAGGGTTTCCCCTAGGGTTTTGGACGGCTGGGCCTATGGGGCCTTGTGCCCCTGGCCCAATGTGGCCAGGGCACTCCCTCGTAGGCCCACGCCCCCCTCCGACTAGTGGGGCCACGTTGGTCCCACTCCGGAAGCTTCTAGAACCTTCTGGTACAATACCGAACATTCCGAAATCCAAAAACTGCTTTCCTTTATATGAATCTTATTCTCCGGACCATTTCGGAACCTCTCGTGATGTCCTGGATCTCATCCGAGACTCCGAACAAAAACTCATAAACCAATTATCCATTCTATCCTAGAGTTGAGGCACGTTAAGTGTGTAACCCTACGGGTTCGAGAATATGCAGACATGATCTTCTATCAATAATCAACAGCAGGATCTGGAAACCCATATTGACTCCCACATATTAATCGATGATCATATCGGATGAACCACGATGCCAGGATTCAATTAATACCATATTTATATTCCCTTCGTCACGCGATATTTTACTTGCCCGAGATTCGATCGTCGGTATCGGCATACCTAGTTCAATCTCGTTCACAGCAAGTACTTTACTCGTTCCGTAATCCGATATCACTTTGTGATTAACTCCTTAACCACGTGCTTGCAAGCGGTGTTGATATCGATTACCGAGTGGGCCCGAAGTATATCTCTCCGACTTGGGAGGGACAAATCCCATCTCGATACATACAACCCAACAAGTACTTTCCGATTACCTAAGAGACACCTTTATGATCACCCTCTCATAGGATGACGTTTGATGACCTCAAAGCTTTCTTCCGATACCAAGGAGTTGCATTATCTCATGGTCTAAGGAATACAATAGTTGACATAAGAAAAAGCTTCGCAAAGATGAACACGATGACACGATCTAATTGCTCTGCTTAATTTGGGTCTGTCAATCACATCATTCTCCCAATGACATGATCTCATTATTAATCGACAACTCATGTCTATGGTTAGGAAACCTTAACCATCATTAATCAATGAGCTAGTCCATAGAGGCGTACTAGGGACACGGTGTTGTTCATAAACCACACAAGTATCAAAGTTTCCGCTTAATACAATTCTAGCATGTAATATAAACTTTATCATGAACAAGAATTATAACAATAACATCTTTATTATTGCCTCTAGGGCATAATTCCAACAGTCTCCCACTTGCACTAGAGTCAATAATCTAGTTTACATCTGGCAACAATCTAACACCCATGGCATTGAGGTGTTGATCATGTTTTGCTCGTGGAAGAGGTTTAGTCAACGGATCTGCGACATTAAGATCCGTATGTACTTTGCTAATCTTCAGATCTCCATCTGTTATATAATCTCGAATTATATGAAATCGGCGGTTGATGTGCTTGGTCTTTGGATGATATCTTGGTTCCTTAGCCAATGCTATGGCGCCAGTGTTGTCGCACAATATCTCCAGTGGGTCCAAGGCACTTGGAACCACACCAAGCTCAGTGATGAAGTTCCTGATCCAAACTCCTTCACTTGATGCTTCTGCAGCAGCCATGTATTCCAATTCTACTGTAGATCCCGCGATCACGCTTTGCTTGCAGCTTCTCCAGCTCACAGCTCCTCCATTCAAAATATAAATGTATCATGTCTGAGATTTAGAATCATCCGGGTCGGTGTCAAAACTAGCGTCGACGTAACCTTTTACGACGAGCTGCTCATCACCTCCATAGACCAAGAACATTTCTTTAGTCCTATTTAAATACTTTAGGATGTTCTTTACGGCTATCTAGTGTTCCACTCCTGGATCACTTTGGTATCTGCTCGTCAAACTAAGAGCATTGGACACATTCGGTCTAGTACACAGCATGGCATACATGATAGAACCTATGGCCGAGGCATATGGAACTTTGCTCATGGTTTCTCTATCGTTTACCGTAGCTGGACACTAAGCCTTGCTCAATATCTTACCTGACAACATGGGCACTGAACCTTTCTTTGCCTTATCCATTCTGAACCTTTTCAGAACTTTGTCTAGGTATGTACTTTGGCTTAAAGCTATTAGGTGTCTTTGTCTATCTCTATAGATTTTGATGCCTAATATATAAGCAGATTCTCCTAGGTCTTTCATTGAAAAACATTTATTCAAATAACTCTTCACATCGTTAAGCATACCAATGTCATTTCCAATAATCAATATGTCATCCACATATAGTACTAGAAATGTCACTGAGCTCCCACTCACTTTCTTGTAGATACAAGCTTCGTAGCAATTTGGAACAAATCCAAAGCTCTTGATCACTTGATCAAAATGAAGGTTCCAACTCCGAGATGCTTGCTTCAGTCCATAAATGGAACGCTGAAGTTTGCACACCTTATCAGCATCCTTAGGATCGACAAAACCTTAGGGCTGCATCATATACAACTCTTCATCAATGTTGCCATTGAGGAACGCAGTCTTGACATCCATCTGCCATATTTCATAATCATGAAATGCAGCAATTGCTAATAAAATCCGAATGGACTTAAACATCATTACGAGAGAGAAAGTCTCATCATAGTCAGCACCTTGAACTTGTCGAAAACCTTTCGCGACAAGTCGAGCTTTATAGACAGTAACATTACCATCCGCGTCCGTTTTCTTCTTGAAAATCCATTTGCACTCAACGGCCTTACGGTTGCTAGGAGGGTCCACCAAAGTCCATACTTGGTTTTCGCTCATGGATCCCAATTCGGATTTCATGGCCTCTAGCCATTTCTCAGATTCTGGGCTCATCATTGCTTCCTCATAGTTCGCAGGTTCACTGTTGTCTACTAACAAGACAGTTAAGACAGGGTTGCCGTACCACTCAGGAGGGGCACGTGACCTTGTCGACCTGCGACGTTCAGCAGTAGCATCGTCCGAAGTTTCATGATCCTCATCATTAGCTTCCTCTCTTGTTGGTGCAGACGGCACTGGAACAATTTCAGGTGCTGCGCTACTCTCCAACTCGAGAGAAGGTTCAATAACCTCGTCTAGCTCTACCTTCCTCCCACTCACTTCTTTCGAGAGAAACTCCTTCTCAATAAAGGATCCGTTCTTTGCGACAAACACTTTGCCTTCAGAGCTGTGATAGAAGGTATACCCAATCGTTTCCTTAGGGTATCCTATGAAGATGCATTTCTCTGCTTTGGGTTCGAGCTTGTCCGGCATCAACTTCTTGACGTAAGCTTTGCATCCCCAAACTTTAAGAAATGACAACTTAGGTTTAGCACCAAACCACAGTTCATACAGTGTCGTCTCAACGGATTTAGATGGTGCCCTATTTAAAGTGAATGCAGCGGTTTCTAATGCATAACCCCAAAATGATAACGGCAAATCTGTAAGATACATCATCGATTGCACCATATCTAATAGAGTTTGATTCCGGCGTTCAGACACACCATTGCGCTGTGGTGTTCCGGGTGGCGTGAGTTGCGAAACGATTTCGCTTGCTTGAAGATGCGTGATAAAATCATAACTCAAATATTCACCTCCACGATCGGATCGTAGGAATTTAATTTTCCTGTTACGATGGTTTTCCACTTTGTTTTGAAATTCCTTGAACTTTTCAAACGTTTCAGATTTATGTTTCATTAAAGAGATATACCCATAGCTACTTAAGTCATCAGTAAAAGTGAGAAAATAGCGATATCCACCGCGCGTCGAAACACTCATTGGTCCGCATACATCGGTATGTATGATTTCCAACAAGTCCGTTGCTCGCTCCATCATTCCGGAGAACGGGGTTTTGATCATCTTGCCCATGAGGCATGGCTCGCACGTGTCAAATGATTCAAAATCAAGAGACTCCAAAAGTCCATCAGAATGGAGTTTCTCCATGCGTCTTACACCAATATGACCTAGACGGCAGTGCCACAAATAAGTTGAATTATCACTATCTACTTTGCATCTCTTAGCCTCAATGTTATGGATGTGTGTTTCATTGCTTTCGAAATTCAGAAGAAATAAACCATTCATAGCAGGTGCATGACCATATAAGATGTTACTCATATAAATAGAACAACCATAATTCTCCGATTTAAATGAATAACCGTCTTGCAATAAACACGATCCAGATATGATGTTCATGCTCAACGCAGGCACATAATAACATTTATTAAGGTTTAAAAATAATCCCGAAGGTAAAACTAAGGAGAGCGTGCTGACGTCCATCACATCAACTCTTGATCCGTTGCCAACGCGCATCGTCACCTCATCCCTTGCTAGCCGCCGTCTATTCCGTAGCTCCTGTTTCGAGTTACAAATATTAGCAACTGAACCAGTATCAAATACCCAGGCACTACTACGAGCGCTAGTAAGGTAAACATCAATAACATGTATATCAAATATACCTTTAATGGTGCCAGCCTTCTTGTCTGCTAAGTACTTCGGACAGTTGCGCTTCCAGTGATGCCTGTCCTTGCAATAGAAGCACTCAGTGTCCGGCTTAGGTCCAGACTTGAGCTTCTTCTCAGTAGGGGCAACGTGCTTGCCGCTGCCTTTCTTAAAGGGCTTCTTTGCACCCTTACCTTTCTTGAAGCTAGGGGTCTTGTTGACCATCAACACATGATTATCTTTCTTGATATCCACCTCCGCAGCTTTCAGCTTTGCGAAGATCTCAGTGATCGTATCAGTGGAACCAATCTGATTGTGAGTAACTACAAAACCTTTGTAGCTAGGAGGGAGTGATTGCATAACTCTGTCAATCTTGAGCTCTTCTGGAATCTTGCACTCCAGTTGCTCAAGACATTGAGTGTAGCCCGACATCTTAATGGTGTGCTCACTAACGGAAATCCCTTCCTCCATCTTGTAGTTAAAGAATTTCTCAGAGATCTCTTGTCTCTCAGAACGGGCCTGAGTCTAAAACATGGTTTTCAGTTCCTCAAGAATCTCAAAGGGCCCGGCGAACTCCTCAAAACGATTTTGAAGGTCCGATTCCATAGCAAACAACATGGTACTCTTAATCACACCATAATCATCTTTGCGCGACTGATAAACAGCTTTTTCATCAGCCGGCGCATCTATAGCAGGGGCGTCACCTAGCGCTTTCTCAAGGACATAGTCCTTTGTCCGCCAGCGAGAATGATTCTCAGATTGCGGAACCAGTTGGTGAAGTTAGACCCATTGTTCTTAAGCTTTTCTTTCTCAGCAAAAACGTTGAAGTTGAAGTTGGACTTAGCCATTTGATCTACAAAATTTGCAAGTACAATTTAGACTATGTTCATGATAATTAGTTCAACTTAATCAAATTACTAGATGAACTCCCACTAAATTCAACATCCCTCAAGATGTTTAGTGAACACGATCCAAATTCACCATACCTAATCCGATCTTCACGAGAAGAGATGTGGTTTCAATGGTGGACAACAAAGTGCCGATCATATCATTCATATGACTCATGCTTAACCTTTCGGTTCGTGTGTTCCGAGGCCATGTCTGTACATGCTAGGCTCGTCAAGTGAAACCCAAGTATTTCCGCGTGTGCAAAACTGGCTTGCACCCATTGTATGTGAACGCAGAGTTTATAGCACCCGATCATCACGAGGTGCTTGAACACGACGAACTTTCGCAACAGTGCATACATGGGGAGAACACAATTTTATCTTGATCTTTAAGTGAGGAATCATCTTATAATGTTATCGTCGTGATCTAAGCATAATAAGATACATAAAAGGATAAACATCACATGCATATGATTTTATGTGACATGCTATAGCCAATCTCCGCGCAATGATCTCCATCTTGTGTGTGCCAGCATGATCTCCATCACTCCACCATGATTGCCTCCACCACGAATAGCAACTACAACTATTGCTAACTACTTAGCGATAAAGTAAAGCTATTACATGGCGTATAAGAAATTGACACACAGGTCATACACAATTATAAAGACAACCATATGGCTCCTGCCGGTTGTGTGCTCATCGACATGCAAGTCGTGAAATATTACAAAACATGATCATTGCATACAACATACACATCATATCTTGGGCCATACCATATCACAGAAACACTCCCTGCAAAAACAACTTAGACGCCTCTACTTTGTTGTTGCATGTTTTACGTGGCTTATGGGAGTAACAAGCTAAGAACGATTCTTACCTACGGAAATCCACAACGGTGATATTATGGTTGCCAACATCCGGTGTAAATCCCATGACAACTATAGTGAGAGAAACTGGCATCCACCAGCCGCATGTGTGGAACAAGCCACACGACAAGTGCGCAGCCGGTCTCGCGAACGAGGTTGCGTAAAGTTGGCCTGGACCGCTTCGATCTCACTATCCCGCGTCATAAGAAGTACACAACAAGAGGCTTGCAACATAAAACATCAACGCCCGTAACAAGCATGTTGTGTTCTACTCGTGAAACACATCTACGCATAGATCTAGCTCTGATACCACTGAAGGGTTTCACAGCATAGTAAATCAAAAAAATTCTACGGATGCGAACGGGAAAGCCAAGATATAATCTAGGAGATGCAATCAACGAGAGGGATAGATGAGATCTTCATACCCTTGAATAAATCGCACAGCGGAAAGTTCAACGGAACATGGTTGATGTAGTCGTACTAGCCTTCTCCTCCTCGTGATCCGATCCGATCCAACGCTGCAAGTGGCGACGCCTCCGAGAGATGCACACGTACGGCACCGCGACGTCTCCTCCTTCCTCGGTCCAGCAAGTGGGGTGGAGAGATAGATTGGATCTACAACACGACAGCGTGGTGCTATGGTGGAGAGTTTCTGCAGCAGGGCTTCGCCTACGCGCAGTCAGGAGAGAGAGAGAGAGAGAGAGAGAGAGAGAGAGAGAGAGAGAGAGAGAGAGAGAGAGAGAGAGAGAGAGAGAGAGAGAGAGAGAGAGAGAGAGAGAGAGAGAGACAGACAGACAGACAGACAGACAGACAGACAGACAGAGAGAGGGAGAGAGAGAGAGAGAGAGAGACAGATAGACAGAGAGAGAGAGAGAGAGAGAGAGAGAGAGAGAGCAGTATGGCGGCTAGGGTTGAAGGAGTAGGGGGAGGAGGGTGCGCCCCTGCCCTCTTTATATAGAGGGCTGGCCGGCCCCCTTGGCCCCTCCTCCAAGCTCTAGGGCGGCGGCCCCAAGGGTTGGAGTGGGGGGCAAGTTTCCCCCTCCCTTCTAGAAGGTCCCCTAGGGTTTCCCCTAGGGTTTTGGCCGGCTGGGCCTATGGGGACTTGTGCCCCTGGACCAATGCGTCCGGGGCACTCCCTCGTAGGCCCACGCCCCCCTCCGACAAGTGGGGCCACGTTGGTCCCACTCCGGAAGTTTCTAGAACCTTCCGGTACAATACCGAACATTCCGAAACAATTCCGAAATCCAAAAACTGCTTTCCTTTATATAAATCTTATTCTCCGGACCATTCCGGAACCTCTCGTGATGTCCTGGATCTCATCCGAGACTCCGAACAAAAACTCATAAACCAATTATCCATTCTATCCTAGCGTTGGGGCACGTTAAGTGTGTGACCCTACGGGTTCGAGAATATGCAGACATGATCTTCTATCAATAATCAACAGCAGGATCTAGAAACCCATATTGACTCCCACATATTAATCGATGATCATATCGGATGAACCACGATGCCAGGATTCAATTAATCCCATATTTATATTCCCTTCGTCACGCGATATTTTACTTGCCCGAGATTCGATCGTCGGTATCGGCATACCTAGTTCAATCTCGTTCACAGCAAGTACTTTACTCGTTCCGTAATCCGATATCACTTTGTGATTAACTCCTTAACCACGTGCTTGCAAGCGGTGTTGATATCGATTACCGAGTGGGCCCGAAGTATATCTCTCCAACTTGGGAGGGACAAATCCCATCTCGATACATACAACCCAACAAGTACTTTCCGATTACCTGAGAGACACCTTTATGATCACCCTCTCATAGGATGACGTTTGATGACCTCAAAGCTTTCTTCCGATACCAGGGAGTTGCATTATCTCATGGTCTAAGGAATACAATAGTTGACATAAGAAAAAGCTTCGCAAAGATGAACACGATGACACGATCTAATTGCTCTGCTTGATTTGGGTCTGTCCATCACATCATTCTCCCAATGACATGATCTCATTATTAATCGACAACTCATGTCTATGGTTAGGAAACCTTAACCATCATTAATCAATGAGCTAGTCCATAGAGGCGTACTAGGGACACGGTGTTGTTCATAAACCACACAAGTATCAAAGTTTCCGCTTAATACAATTTTAGCATGGAATATAAAATTTATCATGAACAAGAATTATAACAATAACATCTTTATTATTGCCTCTAGGGCATAATTCCAACATGAACAAGAATATCGTTAGTTGTTCCCCTTTATACAGAGACAGGTTTAAGGTTGTTTTAGAGTCTAATAAAGTTGTTATTTCGAAATATGGATAATTTATTGGTAAAGGCTATGAATTCAGAGGCCTGTTTCGATTTTCCCTATCGGAGTTTTATAATAAATCAGTGAACCATATTTATGATGGTGTTAATGATGATACCAGTGTTACGCATTTTCGCTTATGTGACATTAATTTGGTTTAATGTCTCGAATGTCCAGTATGAGTTTAATTCTGAATTTCACAATTGCCAGAGATTCTAAGTGATATAGTTGTGTGCAATCAAAGCAACCTCGAAAGCCTCACAAGGCAGGCGAGGAGAGAAACCTTACACCTCTAGAACTCATACATTCTAATCTATGCGAGATGAATGGTTGATGCTTGCATTTTATATCATCATAATATCTAAATATAGGACTAGTTTATATTGCTATTTTCATTGTTATATCATTGTTTATGCATCTTTTAGATGATTTATGGGACTTTCCTACAAAGTCCCTTGTTTTGTTATTTAATTTTTTGAAGGTAGAAAATCTCCTTTTTTGTATTTTGCTATTTCAGGACTTTGTGGACACCAATTAATTTCAGAAAAAATTTCACGGAAGTTTTTCATCATGAGAAGGGCATTGGGCATTGGAACCATGCGAGGAGAGCCATGAGAGCCGAAAGAGACTAGGTGGCGTGGCCACCTTACTAGTTTGTGCCACCGAGGCCCATTCGGGCCTTGAGCATCTCCTCGGCTCTCATTTTATAGATGCCTCCATTTTGCCCAAAAACCTATGCCATACTTTTCTCACGGTTTACAGAGACGAAGGCGGAGGCGAAATTCCTCTTCTAGTCCGGGAGAGGGAAGATCCTGCTGCTCCGAGGCCTTCGGAGAGGGGGAAATCAAAGCCATCGTTATCACCACTCCTCCTTGGCATAGGGGGAGGCTTCTCCATCACCATATCCATCACCCTCAACATCAACACCATCTCCATTTCAATGATCCACACCATTCTCCTCATAGTTTGTGATATGATTGAATCCTGGATATTGTTTTGGTGTCTTGTGCATGATTATGCTTGGTAACTTGTAATTATTTGGTGGTGAAGTTATATTTTCAGATTGTGTTGTATTCTATATGCCACTGATCCCTATCATGTTTCACCGTTGTGAGTAGTTCCCCATGTTTCTGAGAGCATAGGATGAATTGATTATGATTTTTATATAGTATTCAATGAGCATTTGGTTAAGTTTTAATCTTTTTTTATAATCGATGGAGGAAAAACCCTAGTTACCCATAGAAAATAAAAGCAAGTCCTTATGATTTATAATTGTGATTATTACGCGGATCTATTCGTAATACCAATAAAAGATATCATAGTCATTTTGGGAATGGACTGGTTATCTAATCATTGAGATCAGATTGATGTGGAGAAAACACGGTAGCAATACGAAACTCAAATGGAGGACGCGTAGTTTACCAAGGAGACAAGCACACGAGACTGGAAGCCGAACTACAACTCCACACACTTGAAAAAATCAAACCAGAGGGTAGAGATAGGAGGAGGTGCAGCACAAGCTCACCTCCGACGTATATTCCCCAATCCCCACTCGCACACCTTCAAAGAGGGTAGAAAAGTCTCCAAGGTAGGCATAATTATCACCTCATGTCATCCAATGAGGTAATGCAAGAAATGGCCGCCTTCAAAGTGGCTGCCAAGAATGCCGAAGATGCTCGTGCTCGAGCTATGGGGATGCAAAAGGGGGTCAACATGGCTTTGAAGACTAGTGTGATTGATCATGATGAATATGCGGTAGAAGGTCTAGACTGTCCCGAAGATATAAAAAGGATCCACGAACAATACTTGGCTCTTTATGCAAGAAACTTTTGGAAAGATCCAGCCAAGGCTAAAGATGAACTAGATCGCAAGAGTGGAGCCTATGGAAGAAAAGAAAATGGTCCCAAGCTGAGAACATGCTTTAATTGTGGTGACCGGCTGCACTTCGTAGCTGAGTGTCCATATCAAAGTAGAGAGGATAATGGAGGAAGACTCATTTTCAAGGACAAATCAAAAGCTCCACGTAAGAAACAGTTTGTAAAGAAGAATGCTCCTTTCAAGAAGCAACCAACGATTGTTCTAGTGGCTCAAGAAGAATATTCATCGGGGAGTGAAGATGAGGACGAGGACGATAGCTCACAAGAGGTGGCTGCTATAGCCACCACATCTACATCAACCTCTCTCTTCGACTCTCCGAACTAAAACATCATCAACAAGAATGCTACTTGCCTCATGGCAAGAAGCTCCGAGGTAACTTCTTTTAACTCTTCTTTTCCCAAGGCTATGATAGACATGGATGATCCTGCTAGTCTTAAGGTTAAAGAAGAGATTATTGCTTTGGATTATTTCTATACTAACTTGCAAGGTGAGCACAAAGTTCGTTTTGAGGCTCTTATGGATCAGCTGGCCCAAAACGAAGCACTCCTCGAAGAAAAGGGCAGAATTGAAAGGGAGGATGCAATGGAAATTGCATCCCTAAAAATGCTCTTGAAGAAGAAGAAGAAGAAGCTCGGGTCTCTCTTGAAGAGAGGCTTGAGTCTATGGAAGAGTCACATGAAGAAATTGTGACTAAACTCGTTAAGGAACGTGACAATGCTGTCACCAAGGCAAAGAAGTTAAAGAAGGAAAGGATTGACTTTGGGGCTGCTCATGATAGACTCTCCGAGGAATTGGAGAAACTTGACAATGCTCACAAGGCGTTGAAAAACGAGTTCTCTATTCTCAATGAGTCACATGATCAGCTTCAAAGTCGATTGGCCGAATATGATACTCCTAGCTCGTCCAACTCAACATATAGTAACAAGAAAAATGCTAGTGTGGAAAAAGAAGTGATCAAGGACATCACCACAAAGTACAAAGGTGTGCTTGATGAAGTCCTTGGCAAGCAAAGGTCAAATCATGGTAAAGAGGGACTTGGGTATGTCACCAAGTCCAAGAAGAAGAAAACCAAGAAGAACAAGACCAAGAATGTGCAATTAAAGACAAGCACTGCTGAGAAGGTTGTCACAAAAGACAAGACTAATAATATTGGTTTTGCAGGGTCTCACAATCCGAATTATGAACTCTTTTGTGATGACTATGGCGATGTTTATGCTTATTATGTTGGTCCTTTTGATGAATATATTGCTTGGTCTATTTGGGTCCCAAAGACCCTTGTTACTAACATGAAAGGACCCATTGAAAAATGGGTACCTAAAACCAAGAAGTAACTTTCTTGCAGGGCTATGCTTCCGGTGGGTCGAAATGGGTGCTGGATAGTGGCTGCACTAGTCATATGACCGGAAGCAAGGAGATCATCACGGAGATGCGTCCAAATCTTGATAATATCACAGTATCCTATGGTGATAAGTCTAAATCTCAGGTATTGGGTCTTGGCAAGGTTGTGGTTACCCACGATATCTCTCTCGTGGACGTCATGCTTGTTGAGACCCTTGGCTACAATCTTCTTTCTGTTCGTGCCCTTGGCAAGATGGGTTTTGCTGTTTTTATTGATGATGATTTGGTGGTACTCTTATGGAGCAAGTCTCTAAAGGTCGCTTTCGTTGGATACGTCGAAAATGACCTGTATGTGGTGGACTTCTCGGGGAAAACCACTTCGGGTCCGATGTGTCTATTCGGAAAGGCCGACGTGGGTTGGCTATGGCATCGCCGTTTAGCCCATGTCAACATGAGAACTTTGCAAAGTCTCCAAAAGGGTGGCCACATACTTGGACTAAAAGACAATGTCTCTTTTGCCAAAGATCGTGTTTGCAGGGCTTGTGTTGAAGGAAAAATGCATGATTCTCCCCACAAGAGGAAGACTATTGTGTCATCAAAGAGGATCTTGGAATTACTCCATGTGGATTTATTTGATCCTCCTTCTCATGCAAGTCTTGGTGGGAAGAAATATTGCTTGGTCATCGTCGATGATTACTCAAGATATACATGGGTATATTTCTTCAAGCTGAAAAGTGAGACTCAACAAACTGTCATCGACTTTGCCAATGAAGTTCAACGTCAACACAATGTTCCCATCTTGGCAATTAGAAGTGACAATGGCACAGAATTCAAGAACTACACTTTAAACGAGTTTCTTAGCAAAGAGGGGATTAGACACCAATATTCCGCTGCGTACACCCCTCAACAAAATGGTGTAGCCGAGAGGAAAACCGGACTTTGATGGATATGTCAAGATCTATGCTAGCTGAATTCAAGTCTCCTTATAGTGTTTGGGCTGAAGCCATATCCACTAATTGTCACTCATCAAATCGGCTCTACCTTCGGAAGATCTTGGACAAGACCCCATATGAAATACTTACCGGTAACAAACCCAACATCTCATACTTCAGGGTATTCAGGTGTAAGTGTTTCTTTCTTATTAAAGGTGTCCGTTTGTCAGTATTTGAATCCAAGGCTTTAGAAGGTATTTTTGTTGGTTACGGTGCCGAATCCCACACTTATAGAGTCTACAACAAGCTCACTGGGATTGTTGTAGAATCTTGTAGTGTGGAGTTCGATGAAAATAACGGCTCCTTTGTAGGGCAAGTTGATGTTTGTGATGCAGATGTTGAAATACCCCAAGATGCCATAAGAAGAATGGGCGTGGGATTTTTCCGCCCCATTGAGGAACCCCTTGTGGCGGATCGGGAAGGACAATGCTCCACACATGTGGAGCCCTCATCTACACAAGATCAACAAGCTCCTACTGTTGGAGACAATCCTGCACCAACACCACAATCTGCTGAAGACCATCTGTCCACTGGACAAGTTGGTAGTCCCAGGCCGGACTATCCGCCCCCTCCAAGGGGCGGACAATCCGCCCCTGGCACTCCAACTCGTACCAGGGGATCCGAAGGAGAAATCAACATCTCTGAAGCTCCTAGGCCGGATTCTCCGGCCCCCAGGGGCGGAGTATCCGTCCCTGGGTCTCCAACTCCAGTCAGGCTTTCTCAGGAAGATGGTTCTGGTACTTCACCTCCCAGGCCGGATAGTCCGGCCCCTCCAAGGGGCGGATTATCCGGGCCTGAAGAAAATGTTCAGCAACAATCTTCTGGCAGTAACGGTGACCAAGATCAAGGGCAGGGCAGTAATCAAGACAAGGATACAACTATTGAATCCACTCCTCCTCGTAACAATAAGGACATTGAGGCTCGTCGCAAGGCTCGTGCTGATCGGAACCTTGAACTAAGAGGTCACACCCTTGACAAGGTTGTTGGTGATCTACGACGAAGGGTATCCACCAGAAGATAGCTTGCAAGCTTCTGTGATCATCAAGCTCACATTTCCATGGTTGAACCGAAGAAGGTTGTTGATGCTCTTGAAGACCCCGATTGGGTTGTTGCAATGCATGAAGAATTAAACAACTTCGAACGCAACAAAGTTTGGAAGCTCGTAGAAAAGCCAAAGGATTGCCGCAATGTTATCGGCACCAAGTGGATCTTCAAGAACAAACAGGATGAAAATGGCATTGTTGTGAGGAATAAAGCACGACTCGTGGCTCAAGGATTCTCTCAAGTAGAAGGAATTGATTTTGGCGAGACCTACGCTCCTGTGGCTCGCCTTGAGTCCATCCGTATCCTTCTTGCATATGCAGCCCATCATAATTTTAAATTACAACAAATGGATGTTAAGAGCGCTTTCCTTAATGGTCCTCTACATGAGTTAGTATAAGTCAAGCAGTCCCCGGGGTTTGAGGATCCCAAATTTCCGAACCATGTCTATAAACTCGATAAGGCGCTCTATGGCCTTAAACAAGCCCCACGTGCGTGGTATGAGCACCTTAAAGAGCTTTTGCTAGACCGTGGATTCGAAGTTGGGCAAATCGATCCCACTCTTTTTACTAAGAAGGTTAATGGGGAGCTTTTTGTATGCCAACTTTATGTAGATGACATTATTTTTGGCTCTACTAACCAAGCGTTTAACGATGAATTTTTGAAGCTTATGACTGACAGGTTTGAGATGTCCATGATGGGTGAGCTCAGGTTCCCTTAATATCATTTTGTGATATGTGGGTCATCGATGAGTATTGGTTTTGAACTCAAGATACATCTTCGCGGTGTCATGCCATGCGCTCCAACATGGTGGCTTCGGCCACCACCCTCTTCCTTGAGAAGAGTTGGTTTTTCATGGGTCTCGTTGGATTTTCTTGCATATCTCATGTTCTTATGGAAAACACACTCAAATTTGGCTTTTGATTGAGTTGATTCTTGCAAATTTGGTGTGAATTCTGGGTGACCAGGGGCGTTAGCATCGCTCTTCTTCCTTTTTGGCGTTTCGATGCCAAAGGGGGAGAAGTAGTTCTATTAGGTCTCGTGGATTTGCAAGGGT
The DNA here is from genome assembly GCA_916181665.1 of Avena sativa. NCBI lineage: Eukaryota > Viridiplantae > Streptophyta > Magnoliopsida > Poales > Poaceae > Avena > Avena sativa. The sequence continues at coordinate 413,851,190 of OV702282.1, forward strand.
CGGGCACAAGCTCTTCGATTTTAGTCGTTTTTATTTGCTTGCTTGTGCCTTTTCTAGCGTGAACTCGTTTGCTATTTGTGTTTGTCTATGTAAGACTATGTCGTACTCCACTATGTTTGGTATTCTTGGAATTCTGGATTTATCTATTGTGGACCTCATGGATTTCTGGAATTGTGGAGCATATTTGATGGCATATGGATTCATGGGATTATCTATGTATGCTTTGGTTATATTCTCATCCCGGTGGTATGACCTTATTTCCCAAACCTTTCCCAAACCTTAAAGTAGTGTTCTCCCTAGTGTGTGTATTTGTATTCAAATGCAAATCTTAAATATGCACACATCTAGGGGGAGCGTCTTTCATTATTTAAGGTGGCATTTGCCGGTTTTATTGCAAATCCTAGTATTGTCATCTAACACCAAAAAGGGGGAGATTGTAAGAACATTTCTTAATCCCTAGTGTTTTGTGTGTTAGATAACAATACCAAGGATCATTTAATGTGTGTTGAAGTGTTGCAGCTCTATTTGAGAACAAAGGGAAAAGGACTCTGCCTTTGGGGGCGGATAATCCGGCCCCACCAGGGGCGGATAATCCGCCCCTCCCTTTGCCCAAGCAGGCGCAAGCCCCAGAAGGGGGGCGGAATTTTGGCCGGATTTTCCAGCCCCGCCGGATAATCCGCCCCTCAGGGGGGCCGGATAATCCGCCCCCCTGCTCATCGGCAAGGCGCAAGCCCCAGAGAGGGGGCGGAGTTTTGCCCGGACCTTCCGGTCTGGCCGGATAATCCGCCCCTCAGGAGGGCCGGATTATACGCCCCCCAAGAACTTCACCAAGCTTCACCAAGGCGCAAGCCCCAGAGAGGGGGCGGAGTTTTCCCCGGAGAATCCGCCCTTGGGCGGAGTTTTCCCAGGGGCGGATAATTCGCCCCCAAAGTTGTGCAACGGCAGATCTGGGGAGGGGGTATTTAAGCCAGCCATCCCCCTCCTGCCAGAACTCTTGATTCATCTCGAAAAAGAACAGATCAGATCTGAAAGCTTCATCCAAGGGTGCTCCACCTAGATCCACCCAAAGGCCCCATCCCTTGGGGAATCTAAGGAGGAGAACTCGATCTTCATCATCAGCAATCAAGCGCTTCATCTCCTCTCCATTCATTTGGAGAACCTCCGATCTAGTATTTCTTGCAAATATCTAGATCCTCGTTTTTGTTTATATTGATAAACCTTGTTCTTATGGCAGCTTGTTGTCATCTCGGGAGCCCCCAATTCGGTTGTGGGTGTGTGCCCCGATAGTGTTGTAAAAGGCACCGGTTCCCGCCTCGAAGGGATCCAATAGTGGAGAAGGTGGATCAGGCCTCTCGTGGCGAGATCCATCGGAGAATAGGGTGAGGCCTATTGTGGCGTGGTGGTCTTAGAACCGCCCACCCCTCCAACGGAGATGTACTTCCCTTAACAAGGAAGGAACTGCGGTAAAACAAATCCTTGTGTCTCCGCGTGCTCCACTACGGTTTCCTCGCTCCTCTTTTACGTGCTTAGTAGTTAGGGTTACATATAGGGAAATTCTCGTAGTTGCATACCTAGAGAATTTACTTTGTGTCAATCCTAAAATTGAAAAAGTATTAAAAAAAATTGGTTAGCACCTATTCACCCTCCCCCCTCTAGGTGCCCATACGATCCATTTCAGCCTTGTTCCTTACTATAATTCCATGCTCATCTTGCTTGTTCTTGAATATCACTTTGTTCCAATAACATTGCGGCAATCCTTTGGCTTCTCAACTAACTTCCATACTTTGTTTCTCTCAAAGTTGTTGAGCTCTTTGTGCATAGCTTCCAACCAATCCGAATCTTCAAGAGCCTCCCACACTTTCTTAGGTTCAATCATGGAGATGTGAGCTTGATGTTCACTGAACCTCTTCAATTGTGCTCTTGTGGAGATACCTTTCCTTAGATCACCAACTACATTTTGGAGGGAGTGGTCTCTTAGTTCCAACATTCTTTCCTTTCTAGCTTCACGATGAGCGTGGATCTCCGTATTGTTCCTTGGAGGACCCTCTTCATCATTTAGATCCTCGTCTTGACCATCATCTTGACCTTGATCATCATTGGAATCATCCTCTATATTGGGAGGCAAAGATTGACCTTGGTATTGATCAAGTGCACTTCTAGCATCAACTTGAGCTTGTCTCAAAGCAGTTTGTACGGATCTTCCTTGAGAGATTGACTTAGCACTACTAGAGTTGACACTTTGATCACCATGTTGAGGGTCCACATCTTGTCTTTGGCTTGAGTCAATGTCCTCTTCGGTGGATGGAGCTTGTTGAGGTTGTGAAGATGAGGGCTCCACTTGAGTGGAGCATAGTTCTTCTCGATCCGCCATAAGGGGTTCCTCAACGGGGCGGATAAATCCCACACCCATTCTTCCTATGGCATCCTGAGGCATTTCATCATCTGCATCACAAGCATCAACACGCCCCCTTGGGGACCATCATATTCTTCGAAGGTCACACTACAAGATTCTATGACGGCTCCGGAAAGCTTATCATAGATTCTATAAGTGTGAGATTCGAGACCATAGCCAACAAAAATACCCTCTAATGCTTTAGACTCGAATTTAGACAAATGGACACCTTTTATGAGATAGAAACACTTACAACTGAACACCCGGAAGTAAGATATGTTGGGCTTGTTACCGGTAAGAATTTCATATGGAGTCTTGTTGATTTCTTTGCGGAGGTAGAGCCGGTTTGAAGCATGGCAAGCGGTGGAGATGGCTTCGGCCCAAAAGTTGTATGGAGATTTAAACTCCGCCAACATGGTCCTAGCCATCTCAATAAGAGTCTGGTTCTTCCTTTCGGCCACACCATTTTGTTGAGGGGTGTATGCAGCGGAATATTGATGTTTAATCCCCTCATCACTAAGGAAATCATTCAAGGTGTAGTTCTTGAACTCGGTGTCGTTGTCGCTTCTTATAATCAACACGGGAACATTGTATTGCCGTTGAACCAAGTTGACGAAGTCAATAAAGGTGTTTTGAGTCTCACTCTTCAACTTGAAGAAATAAACCCAAGAGTATCTTGAAAAGTCGTCAACAATCACCAAACAATATTTCTTCCCACCAAGACTTGCATGGGATGGAGGACCAAATAGATCCACAAGGAGGAGTTCCAAGATCTTGGTAGACTTGATTTGATTCTTAGGCTTGTGGGGAGCGTCATGCATCTTCCCTAGAACACATGCCCTGTAAACACGATCTTTGGCAAAGGAAACATTTTCTTTTAGTCCAAAAATATGTCCCTCCTTATGAAGACTTTGCAAAGTTCTCATATTTACATGGGCTAGTCGGCGATGCCATAGCCAACCCACAACGGCCTTTCCGAATAAGCACATTGGACCTGTAGTGTTTTGCTCTGAAAAGTCCACCACATACAAGTCATGTTCGACGTACCCAACGAAAGCAACCTCGAGAGACTTGCTCCACAAGAGGACCACAATATCAACATCAATAAAGACGGCAAATCCCATCTTTCCAAGAGCAAGGACTGAAAGTAAATTGTATCCAAGGGTCTCAACAAGCATGACGTTCATGAGTGTAATGTCGTGAGCAACCACAACCTTGCCGAAACCCATTACCTTGGACTTTGATTTGTCGGCATATGTCACGGTGATTTGATCATAATTTGGCTTTAAGTCCTTGACAATAGATGAGCTTCCGGTCATATGACTTGTGCAACCACTATCAAGCACCCACTTTGACCCTCCGGAAGCATACCTCTACAAAATATCAAGCTAACTTTTAGGTACCCATTTTTCAATGGGTCCTCTTTTGTTAGCAACAAGGGTGTTGGGAACCCAAATAGACCAAGCAATATACCCATCATAAGGGCTAACATATCGTGCATACACATCACCATAATAATCACGCATTAGAACATAGTGAGGGTTATCACTTCCCGCAAAGTCATCATGAGACATAGTTTTACCACTTGTGGTCTTTGAAGGGAATATGCCCTGAGAGGCAATAATAAAGTGTTTATTATGTGTATTCCAAGTATATGATAGATGTTTATTTTGCATGCTATAATTGTATTAATACGGAAACGTTAATACATGTGTGTTTAATAAACAAACAGAAAGTTCCTAGTTATGCCTCTCTCATAAACTAGCTCGTTGATTAACAAGATGATCAAGGTTTCCTGATCATGGACATTGGATGTTGTTAATAACGGGATCACAACATTAGTGTAATGGTGTGATGAACATTCATCCGAAGTATAGCATTACGATCAAAGTCATTGAGTTTATATTGCTATAACAACTTACGAAGTGATCCTAATCCTTAGACCATGAGATCATGTCAATCACTAACACCGGAAGAGTTTCTTGATAACATCAAACGTCACACCGTAACAGGGTGATTATAAAGATGGATTCAGAACTAATAAAGTGTTATGTTGAGGCTCATGGATCGAGAGTGGAATTTGTTCATCCCGATGACGGATAGATATACTCTGGGCCCTCTCGGTGATATCACATTGATTAGCTTGCAAGCAAGTGATTTGATCACTAGAATGTTATATCACAGGAACGAGAAAAGAGTGCATGTCGGTAACGAGATCAAACTAGGTATGGAGATACCGATGATCGAATCTCGGACATGTAATATATCGTGAAACAAAGGGATTAAGATACTAGCGTAAAAGGTTCCGACCATCACAAGAAAGTCATCGTTGAATGTGTGGGAGTCAGTATGGGTCTCCAAATCCCGCTTCTGATTATTTATCCGAGAGGGGTCTCGATCATGTCCGCATTATTCACGAACTGTAGGGTGACACACTTAAGAGACACCGACATCCAATTGGAGCAAATGTTTCATGCCGAAAGAATGAACAAGCGCAGGAATTTATTTCACTAGATACCGAAACAGGTTTTCGGGTGAAATTGCATAAAGTGGTTATGCATGTGAAATAGAATTCTAGCAAGGGGTTATTTGTGAATGTTTGTCATTAAAGTAATTGACAAAATTCTGAATAAAATAAAAGAGTTTTATTTAATGAGAGTTTGCATTAAATTTGGTGGAAATTTAATGGGAATTTGAGTGGACTTTTGAGTGGAGGGATTTTAAAGGGCATTTTGTGAGTGGAGTGTCCACCCACATGAATGAAGGAGGGGAGGGGGCAGCCCCCATGGCCGGCGGCCACCCCCTTGGGTGCCCCCCTCCTCCTATAAAAGGAGCCCCCCTCCTCACTTGTCTCTCACACCTCCTCGTGAAGGATCTCTCTCCCCCTCTAGAATTTATCCCCCATGGTCTCGAACTAGCGAGATACATGTTCCCGGTGGCTATTCGGCAAGAAAGAGTTGTGCTTCCGCTGCATCGCTGGAGCGAGGAGGCGGAGGTTGCTCGTTGCCTCGAACGTGTGTGCGAGCACGGATGCGCTGCTGATTTGCGGCGCTAGGACTTCCTCTCGATCTTGAGATCGGTAAGAGATCGTCTACATCAACCACGAGTTGAACTCGTTAAGCTTTGTCGGTCTTCAAGAGTATGTTCTCTACGGATATACATCCGCCCGTTGTTTGTATCTATTAGATAGATCTTGGTATATAGTTCACATCGTAGGAAAATTTTTGTTTTCTATGCTGCGAACCCTACAGTGGTATCAGAGCCGGATCTATGCGTAGATACTTTCCACGGGTAGTACACATATGAGTATGTGGGCGATGATGATCATGTTGTTGCTCCTTTGTTGTAATTTTGGATATTGGTGGCATAGTGGGATGAAGCGGCCCGGACAAACTTTACATGTCCTCGCACATGAGACCTGTTCCACGCTTGACATGCAACTAGTTTGCATAAGTGGCTAGCGGGTGTCTGTCTCTCCTACTATAGTCAATATCTATTTTGCAAGAGAGTTGTCAACAATTTGATCATCCTCGTTGTGGTTCATGTTCGTAGGTAAGAACGGTTCTATCTCGAAAGCCCTAAGCCACGTAAAACTTGCAATGGATAAATTAGAGGCGTCTAGTTTAGATTGTTGCTGGGCTAGTGTTATGATATGGTAGTGTTGTAAGTAGAAGTATGAGATGATACTCTTACAACACACATAGCGTGTAAAATCCATAGACCTTGGATTTACACATATAGGTATGATAGTGATCATACCACGATGCACATGATAGAGATCATCTGCGGGAACCATATCATTTCACTAATAAACATATGATGTTTGATAGCATCTTATATTGCTTGTTTAGCGCTTTGTTAGCATAATAAGATGATCCCTCATTTAAATATCAAGATAAGAATGTGTTCTTCCTTTAGTATGCACCGATTATGTTTTCGTCGCTCCAAGACATCACGTGATGATCGGGTGTTCTTGGATCCACGACCATATTTCGGGTGTAAAACAGTTACACACGCGAATACTAAGGTTCTAACTTGGCAAGCCTAGCATGTACAGACATGGCCTCGGAACACGGACCGAAAGGTTAAGCATGAGTCATATAGTTGATATGATGCCCATTTGATGCTCGCCTTTGAAGCTATACCGACTCACGTGATGATCGGACTTGGTGTAGTGGATTTGGTTCATGTAATCACCAAAAAGGCACGAGGGATGTCGTTTTTGAGTGGGAGTTCATTCGTAATATAGATTAGATGAACTCAATCTATCATACACTTAGTCTAAACTTTACAAATTCTGTTGTAGATGGCACCACCTGCTTTTAATTTCAATGTGTTCATGGAGAAAGAGAAACTAGCAATGAACGGTAGCAACTTTACCGAATGGGCCATGAATTTGAGGATTCTCCTCTCTGCTGCACAAAAGCAATATGTGCTAGAAGCGCCGTTAGGCCCCCCACCTTTTGATGATGCCCCTGACGAGGAGAAGAATGTCTATCAGACTCGTCAGGAGGACCACAACTTAGTTCATTGCGGCATATTGTATGGGCTAGAGCCGGAACTTCGAAAGCGTTTCGAAAACGGCAATGCATTTGATACAATGGGTGAGTTGAAAATGATTTTCGACACACATGCTGCTGTAGAGAGCTACAACGCTTCAGAAAAGTTCTTTAGCTGCATGATGGAAGAGCACAACTCCATTAGTGAGCATGTACTCAAGATGTCGGGTTACACCGATAAGCTTGTGTCCTTGGGAATATCGATTCCCATTGACTTAGGCATCCATCGTGTTCTGCAGTCTCTGCCACCTAGCTATAAGAGCTTCGTGATGAACTATAATATGCAAGGCATGAAGAAGTCTCTCCCCGAGCTTCTGTCAATGCTTAAAACTGCAGAAGTGGAGATCAAAAAGGAACATCAAGTGTTGATGATCAATAGGAACACTGGTTTCAAGAAAGACAAGAAGGGAAAACGGAAGGAAAGTAAGGGCGGCAAGCCTGTTGCCGCGCCTGAAAAGAAACCCCGAGTTGGACCTAAGTCTGATTCCGAGTGCTACTATTGTAAGGGGACTGGCCACTGGAAGCGCAACTGCCCCAAGTATCTGGCAGACAAGAAGGTCGGCAAGGCAAACAAAGGTATATATGATATACATGTTATTGAAGTGTACTTGACTAGTACTCGCAGTAGCACCTGGGTATTTGATACCGGTTCAGTTGCTAATATTTGTAACTCGAATCAGGGGCTGTGGAACAAGCGACCGCTAGCAAGGGGTGAGGTCAGGATGCGTGTCGGCAATGGATCAAGCGTTGATGTGATCGCCGTCGGAACGCTGCCTCTCCACTTGCCGTCGGGATTAGTTATAAACTTGAATAAATGTTATCTAGTGCCTGCACTAAGCATGAACATTGTATCTGGATCGTGTTTGATGCGAAGTGGTTATTCATTTAAATCCGAGAATAATGGTTGTTCCATTTATATGAATGAAATCTTTTATGGTCATGCACCGATGATGAATGGTTTATTTCTATTAGATCTCGATGATAATGTTACAAATATTCATAATGTTGATGCTAAAAGGATTAAACTTAATGATGATATATCCGCATATATGTGGCACTGCCGTCTAGGTCATATTGGCGTTAAACGCATGAAGAAGCTCCATTCGGATGGACTTTTGGAATCACTTGATTATGAATCATTTGATACATGTGAGTCATGCCTTATGGGCAAGATGACTAGAACGCCGTTTTCCGGTTCAATGGAACAGGCGACAGATTTATTGGAAATCATACATTCTGATGTATGTGGTCTAATGAGTGTGTCGGCGCGAGGTGGATATCGTTATTTTGTTACTTTCACGGATAATTTGAGTAGATACGGTTATATCTACTTGATGAAACACAAGTCTGAAACCTTTGAAAAGTTCAAGGAATTTCAGAATGAAGTGGAAAATCATCGTAATAGAAAGATCAAATTTCTACGGTCCGACCGTGGAGGTGAGTATCTAAGTTACGAGTTTAGCACTCACATGAAAGAGTGTGGAATTGTTTCACAACTCACACCTGCCGGAACACCACAGCGAAATGGTGTGTCGGAACGTCGTAATCGTACTTTATTAGATATGGTTCGATCTATGATGTCTCTGACGGACTTGCCGTTGTCATTTTGGGGTTATGCACTAGAAACTGCTGCATTCACTTTAAATCGGGCACCATCTAAATCCGTTGAAAAGACACCGTATGAATTGTGGTTTGGAAACAAACCTAAGCTGTCATTTCTTAAAGTTTGGGGATGCGATGTTTATGTGAAGAAACTTCAACCGGATAAACTCGAACCCAAAGCGGAAAAATGCGTCTTCATAGGATACCCTAAAGAAACTATTAGGTATTCCTTCTATCACAGATCCGAGGGCAAGGTTTTTGTTGCCAAGAATGGATCCTTTCTAGAGAAAGAGTTTCTCGCGAAAGGTGTGAGTAGTCGGAAGGTAGAACTCGAAGAGGTTGTGGAACCTTCTCTTCAAAGTATGGCGAGTAGCGCAGCGCCGGAAGTTGTTCCGGAGTTGGCTCCACCTGTTGAAGAGGGAACTAATGATAATGATCATGAAACTCCGAAAGAGAGTACTACCGAACCTCGCAGGTCAAACAGGACGCGTGCAGCTCCCGAGCTGTACGGAAATCCTGTCATGAATTTCATGGTTGATGAAAATGATGACCCTGCGACGTATGAAGAAGCGATGATGAGCCCGGATTCCAACAAATGGTTAGAAGACATGAAATCCGAGATGGAATCCATGTATGAAAATCAAGTTTGGAACTTGGTGGAATTACCTCACGACCAAAAGGCCGTGGAGAACAAATGGATTTTCAAAAGGAAAACTGATGCTGATGGTAATGTGACCGTCTATAAAGCTCGACTTGTCGCAAAGGGGTTTCGACAAATTCAAGGAGTTGACTACGATGAGACTTTCTCTCCCGTAGCGATGCTAAAGTCAGTTAGGATTATGTTAGCAATTGCTGCATATTTCGATTATGAGATATGGCAGATGGATGTCAAAACCGCGTTTCTCAATGGTAATATTGAAGAAGAGTTGTATATGATACAACCAAAGGGTTTTGTCGATCCTAAGGATGCTAACAAGGTGTGCAAGCTTCAGCGATCCATCTATGGATTGAAGCAAGCATCACGAAGTTGGAATCTCCGCTTTGATGAGGTGATCAAAGAGTTTGGATTTGTCCAAACTTATGGAGAAGCTTGTATTTACAAGAAAGTGAGTGGGAGCAATGTGGCATTTCTGATATTATATGTGGATGACATATTATTGATCGGAAATGATATAGATCTTTTAAACAGTGTTAAAAGTTATCTAAACAGCAAATTTTCAATGAAGGACCTAGGTGAAGCGTCATACATATTAGGCATAAAGATCTATAGAGATAGATCTAGGCGCCTAATAGGGCTATCGCAAAGTACATACCTTGATAAGATTTTAAAGAAGTTTAAAATGGGACGGAAGTAAGAAGGGGTTCTTACCTATGTTGCAAGGCAAGACATTGAGTAAGACTCAAAGTCCGGCTTCGACGGAAGAAAGAGAGATAATGGACAAAGTCTCCTATGCTTCAGCCATAGGCTCTATAATGTACGCCATGCTATGTACAAGACCGGATGTGGCACATGCTATTAGTTTGACTAGTAGGTACCAATCGGATCCAGGTTCGGAACACTGGATAGCGGTCAAGAATATCCTTAAGTACTTACGAAGAACTAAGGATATGTTTCTTGTATACGGAGGTGAAGAAGAGCTCGTCGCTAAGTGTTATGTCGACGCTAGCTTTGACACTGATCCAGATGACTCTAAGTCTCAATCCGGATACGTATTTCTCATGAATGGCGGAGCGGTTAGTTGGAGGAGCTCCAAACAACCTGTGGTAGAGGGATCAACAACGGAGGCCGAATATGTTGCTGCTTCAGAAGCGGCTCAGGAAGCAGTTTGGATGAAGGAGTTCATATCCGAACTAGGAGTGGTGGCAAACGCGTTGGACCCAATGGTGATCTATTGTGACAACAATGGTGCCATTGCCAATGCCAAAGAGCCAAGGTCTCACAAGCATTCCAAGCATATTAAGCGCCGGTTTCACTCCATCCGTGAGCATGTCAAGGATGGAGATATAAAGATTTGTAAAGTACATACGGATCTCAATGTAGCAGATCCGTTGACTAAAACTCTCCCTAGAGCAAAACATGATCAACACCAGAACTCAATGGGTGTTAGATTTATCACTATGTAACTAGATTATTGTCTCTAGTGCAAGTGGGAGACTGAAGGGAATATGCCCTGAGAGGCAATAATAAAGTGTTTATTATGTGTATTCCAAGTATATGATAGCTGTTTATTTTGCATGCTATAATTGTATTAATACGGAAACGTTAATACATGTGTGTTTAATAAACAAACAGAAAGTTCCTAGTTATGCCTCTCTCATAAACTAGCTCGTTGATTAACAAGATGATCAAGGTTTCCTGATCATGGACATTGGATGTTGTTAATAACGGGATCACAACATTAGTGTAATGGTGTGATGAACATTCATCCGAAGTATAGCATTACGATCAAAGTCATTGAGTTTATATTGCTATAACAACTTACGAAGTGATCCTAATCCTTAGACCATGAGATCATGTCAATCACTAACACCGGAAGAGTTTCTTGATAACATCAAACGTCACACCGTAACAGGGTGATTATAAAGATGGATTCAGAACTAATAAAGTGTTATGTTGAGGCTCATGGATCGAGAGTGGAATTTGTTCATCCCGATGACGGATAGATATACTCTGGGCCCTCTCGGTGATATCACATTGATTAGCTTGCAAGCAAGTGATTTGATCACTAGAATGTTATATCACAGGAACGAGAAAAGAGTGCATGTCGGTAACGAGATCAAACTAGGTATGGAGATACCGATGATCGAATCTCGGACATGTAATATATCGTGAAACAAAGGGATTAAGATACTAGCGTAAAAGGTTCCGACCATCACAAGAAAGTCATCGTTGAATGTGTGGGAGTCAGTATGGGTCTCCAAATCCCGCTTCTGATTATTTATCCGAGAGGGGTCTCGATCATGTCCGCATTATTCACGAACTGTAGGGTGACACACTTAAGAGACACCGACATCCAATTGGAGCAAATGTTTCATGCCGAAAGAATGAACAAGCGCAGGAATTTATTTCACTAGATACCGAAACAGGTTTTCGGGTGAAATTGCATAAAGTGGTTATGCATGTGAAATAGAATTCTAGCAAGGGGTTATTTGTGAAGGTTTGTCATTAAAGTAATTGACAAAATTCTGAATAAAATAAAAGAGTTTTATTTAATGAGAGTTTGCATTAAATTTGGTGGAAATTTAATGGGAATTTGAGTGGACTTTTGAGTGGAGGGATTTTAAAGGGCATTTTGTGAGTGGAGTGTCCACCCACATGAATGAAGGAGGGGAGGGGGCAGCCCCCATGGCCGGCGGCCACCCCCTTGGGTGCCCCCCTCCTCCTATAAAAGGAGCCCCCCTCCTCACTTGTCTCTCACACCTCCTCGTGAAGGATCTCTCTCCCCCTCTAGAATTTATCCCCCATGGTCTCGGACTAGCGAGATACATGTTCCCGGTGGCTATTCGGCAAGAAAGAGTTGTGCTTCCGCTGCATCGCTGGAGCGAGGAGGCGGAGGTTGCTCGGTGCCTCGAACGTGTGTGCGAGCACGGATGCGCTGCTGATTTGCGGCGCTAGGACTTCCTCTCGATCTTGAGATCGGCAAGAGATCATCTACATCAACCACGAGTTGAACTCGTTAAGCTTTGTCTGTCTTCAAGGGTATGTTCTCTACGGATATACATCCGCCTGTTGTTTGTATCTATTAGATAGATCTTGGTATATAGTTCACATCATAGGAAATTTTTTGTTTTCTATGCTGCGAACCCTACAGTCTTACTATCCACAATGGTCTTGTTGGTCTCTTGTGCGGCCTTGGACTTCTTCTTCTTGTTGTTCTTCTTCTTCTTAGTATTGGAGACAAAACCAATGCCCCCTTTATCACCACTACGCCTTTGCTTGCTCAAAAGATCATCAATGGACTTGTTGCCTTGTGGAAATGTGGCCTTGCCAAGCTCCCCCTTCAACCTAGCATTCTCTTCAAGAATAGTTGTGCTACTAGATGGAATGAAGTTACTAGGTGAAGGAATATTGGCCAATTGAGTTTGAAGCGTTTCATGGGACTTTGTGAGAGACAAGAGTTCACTCTCCAAAGCCTTGTGAGTCTTGTTAAGCAAACTAAAATCCTCGGCAAGTTTTTCATGAACCACATCAAACTCAATCTTGTCCTTTTTAGCCCTTTTGTATTTAGCAATAGCATGATCACGCTCTTTGATGAGTTTGTTAACAATAGTGTCATTGGCCTCATCAAGCCCTTCAAGTTTTAATTCAAGTGACAACCTAGTTTCTTGTTCTTCTTCTAGAGCATTGTTTAAAGCCTCTAGCTCAATCATGTGTTCATTCCCAAGTTTACATCTTACATCTAGAAGTTCTTGAGTATGTGAGAGTTGATCTAAGATGTTCCCAAAATGTAACTTAGCATCTCCTTCTAGGTTAGTCATAAAATCATCAAAGGCAATTAATTCCTTTTTAACATCAAGAGACATCTCATCATCAATTTCATCATTATCTAAGGGAGTAGAGCGGGATGATGAGGATACCTCCGTTCCTCTTGCCATAAGGCAAGTGACGTTCTTGGTGGGAGAGTTCTCATTTGGAGAATCGAAGAGTGAGAATGTCGGAGTAGACGTGGTGGCTAACGCATCCACACCATTAGAAGTTTCCTCTTACTCATCTTCATCATCTTCATTGTCGGAGGAGTATTCTTCATGAGTGATCAAGACAATTTCTCCCGACTTCTTGTTTATGGGATTCTTCTTGATGAAAGGTTTCTTCTAAGGTGCCTTGAGAGTTTTCTTCAACACAAGTTTACCACCATGATCTTCTCTCTTCTCATAGGGGCAACTTGCCACAAAGTGATAGCGGTCACCACAATTGAAGCAAGTTCTCAACCTAGTGGTATTCTCTCTTTTCCCATTTGGGTTGCTTCTCCATTGCATTTCCATTTTGTCCTTGGCAGGGTTCTTCCAAAAGTTCTTTGCATAGAAGGCCATATATTGAGCATGAGTAATCTTGACCTCATCGGGATGGTCCATCGAGAGGCCTTCATCACTATCATCTTCATCCCCATGGTCCACAACTTTGGCCTTCAATGCAACATTGACTACATTGCTCATCCCAAGGGCACGAGCACGAGCATATTTGGCATTCTTAGCGGCTACTTTGAATGCGGCCATCTCTTGCATAACTTCATTTGAGGTCATGAGATGGTAGTTGTGTATTCCTTGTAAGCTCTTCAAGTCGGTGGGCTCAAAAGGCATGAGTGCACTCACATATTTCCTTTTTACCCATGCATCATCCACATGTGAGGCACCCACATTTCTAAAAGCGGTGGCGGTGGTCTTGAGCCTTCGGTACATGTCTTCGTGATCTTCACCTTCTTTCATGTAGAAGCCTTCGGCTTCATTGCTTAGAGCATCATATCGGTTCCTCCTCATACTCTCATTTCCAACAAACAATACGGTGAGGGCATCCCAAGCTTCCTTGGCAATGCTAAAGTGCTCAATGTGTGGATAATCCTTTGTCCCCAATCCTTATTGAATCATATGCAAAGCAGTGGCATTGAGTTGACTATTGACAACCTCTCTTCTTGTCAAGTTGTTTGGATCTCCAATAAAGAGTCCATGCTCGGTGATGTTCCATAGTTCAATGCAAGAGCTGCGCACATGAGTTCTCATTAGTGATTGCCATTGAGCAAAAGTAGCAGACTCTTCTAGCTTAGGTGGGTCACCTCTATTGTACACATGAGGGTGAGGGACGGGAGGATCGAGAGAGTACCAAGAATCACGGTGCTCACCCTTCACCCCATCAAGTTGTGTGGAGGAATTAGCGTTGTCATGTTTACCCCCCACCACCATACCCTCGGGGGATACCAAAGTATTCCCTTTAGGTACAACGGATGGTAGATCCTCTTGAGGAGATGGAGGTGATGAGCCATATTTGTCTTTAAGAAGTTTCTCAAGCATCTTCTTGACTTCGTTGACCAAGGAAGAGCTCAATCTTGTTTCCAAGTTCTTGAGATCTTCCATGGTCACCGGGGTCGGCTCACTACCACCATCCCCTTCGTTGCTACCCATATTCTCTTAGGCGGTAAAGCCCAAATAAAGAGCCGAGGCTCTGATACCAATTGAAAGGATCGTATGGGCACCTAGAGGGGGGGTGAATAGGTGCTACTTCAAATTTTCTTCTTTTTCAAATTAAGGTTTGACAATAAGGTAAATTCTCTAAATAATGCAACTACGGTGAATTTACCTATATGACAATTATGCAAGAGCTATCACAACACAAAGTAGGAATAAGTAAGTAAAGTGCAGTAGAGGATAGAAGTAACCAAAGTGGTGGACGCGGAGACACAAGGATTTGTTTCCCGTAGTTCCTTCCTTTTGAGGGGAAGTACGTCTACGTTTGGAGAGGGGGTGGTTTCAAACCACCAACGCCACGAAAGGCCTCCCTTGTTCTCCGATGAATCTCACCCCAACGGGATCGATTCACCTTCCACTATATCGGCAACCTTCAAGGTGGAAGCCGGCACCTTTACAAGTTTGGGGCACACATCCACAATTTAATCGGAGGCTCCCAAATACAAGCAAGATGTCAAAGCAATCAAACACAAGCTTGTAAAAACCAAAACAAGAACTAGGGTTTTCAAGAAAACACTAGAGCAAAGGGGCCCTCAATGAAATGAGGGGGAAATGAAGATCTCTTTTGGTGAAGTAGTAGATCGGGGCTTCCTTCGATTCCCCAAAGATCAAAGACTTTGGGTGGTGGAATGAGGAGATCTTGAGATTTGGTGGCTCCAATGGTGGTCTTGACTTTAATGTGTATGAGCATCTTGTCCCAAGGTAGGTGGAGGGGTATTTATACCCCTCCAAGAAATATGGCCGTCGGAGCCTTTAATGCAGCGGTAGTACCGGAAGTTCAAGTGGTACTACCGAAGACCTCCGGTACTACCGGACCTGGTACCGGACGACCACCTTTCAAACTTCATAAGCCCTGGCCATAGCGGTACTACCCTTGATGCTACCGTAAAGCGGTAGTACCGCAAATGGCAACCGGTACTACCGGACGTGCAGTGGAATCAGCAGCTTAGTCGGAAAAACTCTCTGTCATGTCAGGTAGCAAAATGCGGTACTACCGCATTTTACTACCTAGGCAGATAGAGGCTTTTTGCCAACATACAAAAAGTCTTCTGCCACGCCAGGTAAAATGCGGTACTACCGCATTTTAGTACCGGGGTGAGCAGTTGCCTTTTATAGGTTGGAAAAAGTCTCTGCTCCGCACGGCATTTTAGTACCGGGGCAGGTAGTAGCTTTTTGACAGCTAGTCAAAACCTTATGTCGCATCCGGTAGAAAAATACCGCTTTTTGGTACCGCGCCAGGTAGACAGTTTTTTGAACATTGTAAAACATTTTCAGTGCACCTGCGATACACTTGACAAATAATTAGTCTGATATGTGTTTTTTTCGAAAAGGGGTAAAACCCCGGCCTCTGCATCGATTGATGCACACAGCCTTTTATTAGTCCGATATGTGTATTGTTATAAAACACCAAAATCACTACGGATAGGAAATGCTCTTTCAGTGGTGTACACAATTGTCGCTGCGGCGCATGGCGGGATTCAAACGACGGTGTTAATGTGCGTCATCGGCTCCTCCTTGCTTCCGGCATTAAATAAATCTAGCGTGTATCTCTCTCGCCATCCACCGCTCTCGCCGACCACCATATAGACAGAAGTAGGGGTGGGCATTCGGTTTTTTCGGTTAATTCGGTTCGGTTTTTCGGGTTTTTCTATAATTCGGTTTCTACAAAATAGGCACCGAAATTATTTCGGTTTTCTAATTAATCGATAGTTCGGTTAGTGGACAATTCGGTTCGATGTTCGGTTTTTAACCGAACTTTTGGAAATAACAACACTATGCCATAATTTATGTAGATCCATACGAGCTAAACCACTCATCGGCGCACCGAAAACAACCTCCAGGTCGGCGAGTACCTGAAGCAATACATGGCTAGCTGATGTCTTGAACGCATATGTAGAAAAAGAACATAATAAGCATGATGTCTATCTTGCTCGTTCAAAAAAATGATGTCTATATTTTAAGCCGTATACATTTAATAAATTGTATGTGTTGAGAGTTCAGCTAAAATACGTGATTATATCCGAAATAGGAAAACAATTGGAAAGCTTCCAACAAAATTTATAGACACAATTGACAGTTAAACCATGAACATATACGTGCATGTGGCTGGAGACATGCGTACATGCATGAGCTGTTAAACCACGAACATGTACGTGTATTTGACTGGAGACATACGTACATGCATGGGCTGTCTGGCAGCTTTTGCATGCATGTCTTTTTGTCGCATGAACTTGTATCTACGTATAGTAATGTACGCCTAAGACAGAATCACAAATATATTTATCTCTATCACATATATTTTTCGGTTTATGTGGTTATTTCGATTAACAGAGATTCAAAACCGAATTAATATTTATAAATTCGGTTAATCATATTTACTAATCGAAATTAGTTTCGGCTAATTCGGGTTCGGTGTATTCGGTTTTGGTCCCGATTAATTCGGTTTCGATTTACTAATCATGTGCTTTGGGAGTCGATGTGTGTGTGCTCTATATATGTTTGTGTTGCTGTATAGAATGACACAATATACCTACTCCCTCCGATCCATATTAATTGACTTTGAATTGTCAAAATTTGAATAAACCTATATATACTAAATATTGTCTAAATTATCTAGACAAATTTATCCCGATCTAAACAAATTTGAGTCAATTAATATTGGCCGGAAGAAGTATTATACTGAATGGCAGGGATTTAAAACAAAACAGTTGAAGAACTAAAAACGCTGGGGCCTTGCAAACCATCTTTGCAGAGTGTTAGGCCACATAGCGCCCACCCGTGCAATCTGGTATTTGCCTTGACCAAATGGCACAACCTGTGACTACTTTGCCGGGTGCATCCTACAACACTCGGCAACAAATATGTAAAATACACTCGGCACTTGGCAAACTTTGGTGCCACGTGGCTTTTCTATGAACATAAAAATAATATTTGTCATGAATATAAAAATACACTTGGCAAAAAATCAAAAAAATATATCTTGTGTACACAAAGACACTCGGCAAAGTTTCATGCCACGTGGCTTTTTTTTCGTTTGGAGCGGCCGCCGTCAAGTCTCTTTATTTTGCCACGTATAGGAAGAATACAATTAGCAAAATATTTGCTGAGTTGCGGGAGAAAAACACCCGGCAAAGCCCATTTGTTGACGGGATTTTTGCCGTGCACGTTTTGCCGAGTGTAACACTCTGGCAATTTTTCTACAAATTCCGGTAGTGGTTATTCAACTTATAAACCGAACTTGGTTGTTGCTTATGGTTCAAGGACATAAGGAGAACTGGCCTTTGACATGAAGCCTGAAGCATAACCTAAGATCTTTAAGGCCTCCTTCGGTTATACGGGATTAAATCCCAGCGTGGATATAATCCAGAGTTGGATTTGGTGTATCCAAAGCTGTCTCCCAATCCCTTCTAATCACCTCTCCTGATCCATATTAATCTAGGAACATGTTCAGTTAGGCTTGGTTTCAATACTCTGAGTAGCCTCATTCACCGTCCTTCTCTGCGTCACGTCGTGAAATTTTTCCACACGCCAGGTGGGAGGAGAAAAATTACAGTCCAAATGTGAAGGAGTTAGGACAGGTTGGGTTGTTTGGTGTAAACAAAGAGGTCAGATTTTATGGCCTGGAAAAATTGTCCAGACAGTCTAAAAAGTTAGGATTAGGCCACAAATACATGCCGATCCATGCTTGTTATGGATTAAACGGACGAGGCCTAATTGAGCGCAAAAAGACCATTTTATGGCATGTGCTGTTGGAAATATAAGCAATAATCCATATGATTTAATCCGAATAATAAACTGATAAAACATGATCATACAAACGGTACTAAAACCAATTATGCGGATCAACAAAGTAGATGAACAGATTACATCTATAGGAGATAAACCTATCACATCTACACCAAACGCTAGAATAAAGAACTCTAGCATAATCTGAAAAAGACAGTTGACTATTACGTACAGTGTAGGCTGAATAGCAGCCGCAGCGGTTGCAGCGGCGTCGCCCATGTTGAGGTTGTCGAAGAGGTCGCTGACGTCCGGGAAGAAGTCGTCGTTCGGGAACTCGCCGTCGGACGACGTCGTGGTTGCCAGTAGTCGCGCTTGAGCGCTCCCCAAAAACCTGATCGCCCCTCACCCGTACAGGTTCACGAGAGGCGGGGTTCCGGAGGCCTACTGTCCCGATCTGCGGTGCACGCCGCAAGCCGGGATGGAGAAGACGAAAGCGGCGGCGCAAGGTTCTGGAGGTAGGCGCGTGTGTGGATTGATTTCGTACCGATTAGGTTTAGCCCGGACGCTTTATATAGTGCAGGTTAGGAAGATCGTGGGCTCAGCCCACGTCCGAGTCGGTAACAGCCACGTCCATAAAAACTGGAAACGGCTGTAATTAACGCGTCCGTTAATGACTCATAATCAGTTTTCCCAACAAACAAAGTAAAGCTCGGCTCGGCGAGATTCCCGCAACCCGCGGCGCGCGCGCGTCGCGACGAGGCGAGGCGGGCGGCATCGGAGGAGGAGTGCGCGAGGGCTACTCTTCTTGTCACACCTTAGTGAGTGGTGCAACACTCTACTATATAAGGTGGTCCAACTCCCCTTCAACTAGCAATGTGGGACTAAACTTTAGCACCACTACACAGCCATATGCTGCCATATACAAGTGGGCCAAAGAGAATTTCAGAATTTTTCTAATGGGCCAATAGACCAACATACACCAAATTCCAACAATCCCCCACAAAGTCTCATTGGCACATCACAACACTTTTCTTTCAGAACATTGTTTTATATACCGGTGTGTAGTGGAGACTGTTAAGTTGAACTTCCACGTTAAACTTCATGCTACACTAGCTTGCAACTTGAATAGTGGACTATGCCTTGAACTACAAGTTTTCTGCGCGCTAGTTTCACACAAAATCTAGACCGGTACAAGGCTACCGTCGGCTTCCCCGCGGTTTGGAGTTTATGCGTCATACTCCAGGGTCTTTCATGAGTTTACTAGAGAGCACCCAACTCTCACGGACTGCGACGTTTGACAGTCAGACTCATATAGGTGTGTTCCTCAAGAGATGTTCTGCAGGACAACATCTCCGCTTATAAAAAGCCACTTGGAACACATTAAGATAAATATCAACCTGCCATGCAGATTAAGAGAGTATTGCATCTTTATGGAGATGTAAATATAATATGGGAATACTCTCCTCTCAGCTGACCAACAGCTTGTCTCCCAGCTCTAATTCACGGGATCTCCGATCACATAGAGTGGGTTGCCACTGGGATCAACTCATAGCGTGGGTCTCAAACCCATCTCCCTCGATGCATTATCTATCACATTGCGTGATAAACCCTTTGTGAAAGGATCTGCCAGGTTCTTAGATGTTTGGATATAATCCAACGCAATAACTCTGGAGTTTCTCAGTTTCCTGACAGATTTCAATCTCCTCTTCACATGCCTTGATGACTTCATATTATCCTTAGAACTGTTTACTTTGACGATCACAGTTTGATTATCACAGTTCATTGGGATGGCGGGTATTGGTTTTTCAACCACAGGTAAGTCCATCAAGAGCTCACGAAGCCACTCTGCTTCAACAGTGGTCGTGTCTAATGCTGTGAGTTCTGCTTCCATTGTTGACCTCGTTAAGATGGTCTGCTTGCAAGACTTCCAGGAAACAGCGCCACCACCAAGTGTAAACAAATAACCACTTGTGGCCTTAATCTCATCGGCATCAGATATCCAGTTTGAATCACTATAACCCTCAAGTACCCGAGGATACCCAGTATAGTGAATACCATAACTCGCAGTGCCTTTCAAATAGCGCAAAACTCTTTCAAGAGCATGCCAATGATCATCTCCAGGATTTGACACAAATCGACTCAGTTTGCTTACAGCAAAGGAGATGTCAGGTCTAGTAGCGCTGGCTAAATACATGAGCGAGCCAATAATTTGAGAATATCTCAATTGATCTTTAGCATTCCTTCGATTCTTTCGAAGTAGCACACTCGGATCATAAGGCGTTGGAGAAGAATTGCAGTTACTATACCCGAAGCGACTCAATATCTTTTCCACATAGTGAGACTGAAGCAATGTAATCCCACCATTGTCATCCTTTAGTAGCTTGATGTTTAAAATTACATCAGCCACTCCCAAATCCTTCATCTCAAAACAGCGAGATAGGAACTCTTTGACCTCCTCTATAACAGCGAGGTTGGTCCCGAATATCAATATGTCATCAACATAGAGACACATAATAACTCCCTCGCCCCCACCATGGCGATAGTACACACATTTGTCAGCTTCGTTTACAACAAAGCCTTCAGCAGTTAAAGTTCTTTCAAACTTCTCGTGCCACTGCTTAGGAGCTTGCTTAAGACCGTATAAAGACTTCACTAACTTACACACCTTTCCTTCTTGACCATCTACCACAAATCCGTCAGGCTGCTCCATATAAATTTCCTCATCTAGCTCTCCATTTAGAAAAGCTGTCTTAACGTCCATTTGATGAACGAGAAGACCATGTGAGGCAGCCAAGGAAAGTAGTACTCGAATAGTGGTCAATCTGGCTACAGGTGAGTAGGTATCGAAGAAGTCTTCACCTTCCTTTTGGGTATAACCCTTAGCCACAAGACGTGCCTTGTACTTTTCAATAGTACCATCAGGTCTAAGCTTTTTCTTGAACACCCATTTACATCCTACAGGTTTACACCCATAAGGACGATCGGTGATTTCCCAAGTACCATTAGCTGATGGAGTCCATCTCGCTTCGAACAGCTTCCTTCCAGTAGTCAGCATCTTGAGATGCATAGGCTTCTGAAATAGAAGTGGGAGTATCATCCACAAGGTACACAATGAAATCATCACCAAATGACTTTGCAGTCCTTTGTCTCTTGCTCCTTTTGGGAGCTTCATTGTCATCCTCCACAGGATCATCAGAGTGTTCTATCGGCATAGTGGGTTCAGGAATTATAGAAAATTCCTGACTAGATGAACTAGTCATCTCCTGATTTGATGAGCTAGACATGCCTTTCATAGGAAAGATGTCCTCAAAGAAAGTCGCATCATTCGACTCCATAATTGTACCAACATGCATGTCGGATACCTCAGATTTTACTATCAAAAATCTATAGCCAATGCTATGAAAGGTCCAAGCTTTCGCTTCTTGGGTATTGGAATATTGACTTTCGCCAAACAACCCCAAGTTCGTAAGTAAGAGAGTTTAAGCCTTTTCTTTTCCCATTCCTCAAATGGAGTCATGGTTTTATCCTTTACAGGAACACGGTTTAGGACATGACACGCAGTCATTAGCGCCTCCCCCCACCATTCCTTGGAAAGACCCGATGTATCTAACATGGCGTTAACCAAATCAGAGTGCGGTTCTTCCTTTCGGCCACCCCATTTGACTGAGGTGAGTAGGGAGGCGTCCTCTTATGTATAATACCATGTTCCGTACAGAATAAATCAAATTCATTTGAAAAGTACTCTCCACCACGATCCGACCTTAGCCGCTTGATTTTAAGATCAAGTTGGTTTTCTGCCTCAGCTTTATAGATTTTGAAGTAGTTCAAAGCTTCATCTTTAGATTTCAGGAGATAAACATAGCAGTATCTAGTGGAGTCATCAATCAACGTCATAAAGTATCTTTTTCCACCTTTTGTCAACACACCATTCATCTCACAAAGATCTGAATGTATAAGTTCTAGCGGTGCTAAGTTTCTCGGTTCCGCAGCCGTATGAGACTTGCGGGGTTGCTTTGCTTGCACACAAACTTGGCACTTAGAAACTTTGACAGTGGTAAATTTCAGAATTAAACTCATATTGGCTAGCCGCGTCATGCAACCAAAGTTAATATGACAGAGTCGTGAATGCCAAACATTGGACTCATTATCATTGCAAACATGATTAATAACTTTAGTACATGAGTCTGACAGAGACAAGCGGAACAGAACTCCGCACTCATAACCTTTTCCAACAAATTGTACATACTTAGAAATTACAACTTTATTGGACTCAAAAACCAACTTAAAGCCATCTCGACATAAAAGCGGTCCGCTGACGAGATTCTTATTGATGGAGGGAACATGCTGCACGTTCTTCAGTTGTACGGTCTTCCCCGAAGTAAACTTCAGATCTACCGTACCAACACCATGAACAGAAGCACGTGAGCCGTTTCCCATCAGCACGGAAGAAGTCCTTAAGACCTGATAAGAGGAGACCATGGAAATATCAGAACATACATGTGTATTAGCACCCGTGTCTATCCACCAATCAGGAGAATGACATACTGAAAGGATAGTAGGTAAAATACCGTACCCAGCATCCTTCATCTAAGTATCGCTAATAACAACATTAGCGGCATTGCCGCTGTTCCCATGTTGACGCTTGTCAAAGCGATTAGGGCAGCTAGGAGCCCAATGACCAGGATCACCACAGACGTGGCAAGAGCCTTTCCTCTTATCATTTTTCTTCTTGAAGTTGGTTGAGTGCGTGGCCTTGTTCTTGCCATCGAACTTTCCCTTTCCTTCAGTTTTGTTCTTATTCTTGAACTTGTGGGATTGGAAGTTTTTCCTCTGCAATAAATTGGCAGTAGAACCTCCCTCAAGTCCTCGAGCAGTTTTGTCCTTTGCTCTCGCCTTCTCTTCCACATGAAGAGACCCAATGAGATCCGTAATGGAAAACTCTTGTCTCTTATGTTTCAGAGAAGTAGCAAAGTTCCTCCACGAAGGAGGAAGCTTGGCAATAATGCCACCAGCCACAAATTTGTCCGGTAAGGAACACTTGAACTGCTCAAGTTCTTTGGCAAGTGATTGTATCTCATGAGCTTGCTCAACGACGGAGCGCTCATCAACCATCCTGTAGTCATAGAATTGCTCCATGACGTACAGCTCAGTGCCAGCGTCCGAGACCCCAAACTTGGCCTCGAGCGCTTCCCACGCGTCCTTGCCATTATCAAATGACATATAAGGGTCAACAATGTTGTCCCCAAGAACACTGAACAAAGCCGCCATAAACATGGTATCGGCTTTCTTAAAGTTCGCTTCCTGCTCAGCAGAAAGATCTCCTTCAGGCTTGCCAAGAGTGGCGCTATAGCAGTTTAGGTTTTCAAACCAGAGAACTGCTCTCTTGCGCCATCTCTTATAGTGCATGCCATCAAAAGGAGGCGGCCTAGTAGCCGCGGCTACACCAGTGGAATTCAGTTGCCTATAATCAGGTTTTTGGATTGTTGGAAATATAAGCAATAATCCATATGATTTAATCCGAATAATAAACTAATAAAACATGATCATACAAACGGTACTAAAACCAATTATGCAGATCAACAAAGTAGATGAACAGATTACATCTATAGGAGATAAACCTATCACATCTACACCAAACGCTAGAATAAAGAACTCTAGCATAATCTGAAAAAGACAGTTGACTATTACGTACAGTGTAGGCTGAATAGCAGCCGCAGCGGTTGCAGCAGCGTCGCCCATGTTGAGGTTGTCGAAGAGGTCGCTGACGTCCGGGAAGAAGTCGTCGTTCGGGAACTCGCCGTCGGACGACGTCGTGGTTGCCAGTAGTCGCGCTTGAGCGCTCCCCAAAAACCTGATCGCCCCTCACCCGTACAGGTTCACGAGAGGTGGGGTTCCGGAGGCCTACTGTCCCGATCTGCGGTGCACGCCGCAGGCCGGGATGGAGAAGACGAAAGCGGCGACGCAAGGTTCTGGAGGAGGAGGAGTGCGCGAGGGCTACTCTTCTTGTCACACCTTAGTGAGTGGTGCAACACTCTACTATATAAGGTGGTCCAACTCCCCTTCAACTAGCAATGTGGGACTAAACTTTAGCATCACTACACAGCCATATGCTGCCATATACAAGTGGGCCAAAGAGAATTTCAGAATTTGTCTAATGGGCCAATAGCCCAACATACACCAAATTCCAACATGTGCCAGTGTACTCGGTAAGAAATCTAACGTGTCTTTTGGGCTGTGAAAAAACACATGATAAACGAAGAAGATAGAAGGGGGGAGGATGGCGAGCTTGTGGATTTCGTCGGTACTAGATTACACACTAGTTCATAATGATTGTCGGTCAGAACTTCATAATGACAATGATCTAACTACAAGTAGTGATAGGAGAAAGAGATGTGAACAGAAGACGGCATATATATGATCCTGATGTAGGACATTCTCGCTTATCTGCTTGCTTTCTGAATACAGTTTCAGTCAATACTCATCACTAGAAAAAAAAAGATGATACTATCGATCTGAATACAGTTTCAGTCAGATTCATATTCTCAACTCTCTTGTGCTATTTGGTTTCTTTTTCCTGAAATACTGGTGGTGGTACTCTTGCCGATGTTGATGGATTACTCTAATGGTTACGCACGTGTACGTAGCCTTGTTATTGCGGTTCAAATTAAAATTATGGGAGAACCCTCATTGGTATTTATAGGTATATGATCTGACATCTATATCATATTTATTAGGCTGCCTTCACGCAATTGCAAGTTTGTGCCATGAAAGAAAAAGATTTTGAAGACCTTCAAAATTTGCTCGTTTTCTTTTAGATTTTATTTTGTAGTTGCTTGAAGATAATTTATGTATCTCTACCATGTACTATTTGTTACTATGAATTTATGTGGTATTGATTGTCAAAAAAGACCGATACTCTCTCTGGTTCATATTAATGGCCTCAAGTTTATGTAGATTAATGGCACTTGACCATATTTAGACTAGATATATTCGTATATAGACAGAGTTAAGGTCATTAATATGGACCGGGAGAGTTTTTTAAAGTGGACAAGGTTCACTCCAAAATGAATGAACATATGCACTAAAACATGTCCTTATACATGTGTTTTAGAAGAAAAAAACTAAAAGGTCTTACATAGTAAACAGAGGGAGTAACAATTATATGTATAAAATGATCCTTCTTTTGCAGGCATGTATAAAGTGATATTAATGTTACTGGTTTAAAGATTATAATCGCACTGACATCTGGTCAAGTGCATCACAATTTATAAAAAGTGACTATTTATCAAGACAAAGCTTTCAACAAAATATGATAGCATACATAAAAAAATCACATCATGTAAAAAATGTACACAATAATACTTTTTAAAATATTCTTTCAACATATCAGATTAGTTGCATTTCCGGATGATAGGAAGATTCATTTCTTGAAAGAGAAAAGATCGAAACTTTATAAAACACGGGAATCATTAAATCGTGAATAATAATAATAATAATAATAATAAGAGAAACAAAAAGACCCAATGAAAACGCAAAGAAAAACCTCCTAGAGCAACAACAAAAAAGAAAGAAACATCCATCATAAGACTTTTGGATGCATTGATAAGTTTGTATGTCTCGTCAACGAAGCAATGGTAAAAAGTAAAGAGCAACACATACTGGGGGAGATAGGAGACTAGTTGGGTCCTTGCCCCCCTATCCATGGTACAACATGAAATAAATTATACCTAACATTGATTTAAGTAGCGTTTACATAAAATAGCATGGTTGCCCCCCCCCCCCAACTTCAATCCTGCCTCCGCATGTGTCAACACACGCTCTCCCAAAAGTGTACAAAATCAACCGCCAAATGTTTTGAACACCACAATAGCCACCCGTCGGCTAATTTTTTTTAAATAATATATTTTTTATTTAATTTCACAAATAATACATGAAATGAAAAATTTGCAAATCTAAGGGGCCGTCTGCTTTTGAAAAGACGACGGGAGCTGGTCTTTTTTTGAAAAGACGACGCGTTGCTTCTTTGGTTGAAAAGACGACGGGATGCACTGGCCGATGGCAGTACGAGATTAGCCCGGCTGTCGTCTTTTGAAAAGACGATGGAGGTGGTCGTCTTTCGAAATAAAGAAGGCGGCATTGATCATGCACGCTACGTGCTATTTAGCACGTCCAATACATTTTAGGGGTCCGTCGTCCGTTCAAAAGACGAAGACGTGGAGTCTGTCGTCCGTTCAAAAGACAAAGGCGCCATCGTCTTTCCAAAAGACGAGCCCGGGCTGCACTCTCCTTGTCACACGCCGGTCGTCTGTTTAAATAAAGAAGGCCGCGGTCGGCTTTTGAAATAAAGACGACACGCTGGTCGTCTTTTGAATTAAAGAACCCACGCGGTCGTCTTTTGAAAAGAAGACGGCCCGTTAGATTTGCAAATTCCTCGTTTTGTGTATTATTTGTAAAACTGAATAAAAAAATGTATTATTTAAAAAAAATTAGCCACCTGTCGTGTGAAGGGGGTTCAAATAATCCTTGAGGCAGGAAAATACCTTGGAATGATAACAAGAAGGGACCTAACTATAAGACCCGAGCATAAAAGAGGGTCTTGTGTGTCTTCTTATAGATTGTAGATGAGGGGGTGGTGGATCTGAATGCTATGTTTTCTTTTTCTCAATAACGATTCCTATTGTTGGCTTCACTAAATATTTTTATTTAGTTGTTGCACCTTGAAACTTACTCCTCTTGGTTTTACCGTTTGGTGGCAGTGATTGTGTAGTTCGAAAGGTGTACCCGTTGCGGCGAGGTCATTGTGCACACTTTATTTGGTCTTTCTTGGAAGTCTTGAGGTCATCGCCTCTCATTGTTCTAGGGTGAGTGCCCCCTCCATTCGATGGTGAGGCATCTTCTAGTTGGGCAAGTGGATAAGATTCCTCTTCAGCTAGGAAGGGGAGGGTCTTGACGTTTTCTCAACTACCAGGTACTTGTATGATCCCTATGAGTTTGTAATTGGTTCTTCTATGTATGGTGCTTGAGCACAATGATGACGTCATTTTTTAAGCAGTGCTCTATTTTCCTTTTCTGTGTGTGAGGGGTGAGTGCGATATCTTGCAAGATGTCACTCATAATCATTGTAGTTTTGTCCCACTAGGGCTTCGTCTAAATATCACACTATCTTTTATGGTGAAAGTAATCTTTGAGCATGGAGTTGTATATGCATACATTTTCCCACATCACATGTTCAATTTTCTGGTCATGCATCACGATGATATGTGATTAATTACTTCCTGTATGTCCTACTTGTTGAGTTCCATATGACATTGATTTCTTCTACAAGAATGTTCAAGTGGAATAAGTATGTAAACATTAGAACCTGGTATAGTTTTATGATTTTTGAAGTCATCTAAATAAATGGGTCAAGTTTTCCCCTGGACAGAAGTTTAAATGTTGTTCTTTTATACCATAGACGTAGTGTTGATGTGGTAGTACACAATAAACTTCTGATTCTGCCCTAATATGGCCCATCCATGTCGCACAGTTCGTGTGACTGCTCACAATTATTTTGATCAAACAGCACAGTACATCTGAACCATGACCACCAGCTGCCATCATTTCTGGTGTGCAAGTCTCTCCATTTTATCCCTGTCCTTACCCACATGATCAGATGATGATGAATCCACGACATATCACAACTATGACACATAATTCATTCACGAATATGTAGTCTGATTCTAACTAGTTCAGCATCCAAACGTCTAAACTCGCATACACACCGTTCACAACAAGAAACGTATACTAGAACATAGACAGGCCGCATCCTTCAGCAATTCAATGAACTGGCATGACACATAATCGAAACGTTTCATTTAAAATTGTCTTACTTTCCTATGACGATATAATTAACACGAACTAAAAGTCTAAAACAAGAAGAGAATCGATCTAGGAGCATGCATGCATGCATGCATGGCAGAGCTTAAACTAGGCGTTCGCCACGGATGCGGCGTGCGAGCTGGATGTCCTTGGGCATGATGGTGACGCGCTTGGCGTGGATGGCGCAGAGGTTGGTGTCCTCGAAGAGCCCGACGAGGTACGCCTCGGCGGCCTCCTGGAGCGCGAGCACGGCGTGGCTCTGGAAGCGGAGGTCCGTCTTGAAGTCCTGCGCGATCTCACGCACCAGGCGCTGGAAGGGAAGCTTGCGGATGAGCAGGTCGGTGCTCTTCTGGTACTTGCGGATCTCCCGGAGCGCCACCGTGCCGGGCCTGTACCGGTGGGGCTTCTTCACGCCGCCGGTCGTCGGGGCCGACTTCCTCGCCGCCTGCCAAGAAAATGCGAAATTAAGCATCAGCGAAACCACGGCAGCATGCAGATAGAAAGCGATCGGCGAAACAGCCATAGCATATATAGCTATCGTCGTGCAATGGATAGATGGGGAGAGAGGGGGACGAGACGACGATGGAGGCGAGCTGCTTGCGGGGCGCCTTGCCGCCGGTGGACTTGCGGGCGGTCTGCTTCGTACGCGCCATCTCGTCTTCGAACTGCGGCGGATTTTGGTGGTGGAACTCGAAGCCGAAGGCGAAGGGATTGAATTGTGGGACGAGAGATGGGGCGGTGGTCTGTGGGTATATATAGGTGCCGGGTGCCTCTGAGAGGCGGTTCGCTAATTGCCGTGTGGAAATATGTTACCGACTGCGATTGGATCTGATGGCTGGGGTTTGCTCATTGGTGGGAATCGAGGGGGTACGGATCCATCTTTTTGCTCGTAGGTACGGATCGGTGACGTGGCGTCGGGACTTGGGCTGTGGTTTCAGGGCTGGTAATACGGGCAGAAGAGCATGTTGAAGTCAACGAAGACAGTTGACCTTTCAGTTTGTCTCAAAAAAAGTAACTTTGAATCACTCCTAAAAAAGTTGACCTTCGCAGCTCAAAAAAAAAAAGTTGACCTTCGAATCACAGTTCAACTATACATAGATGGGAACTTACCATTTGTTCCAAAGCCGTAACGTGTAGAGCAACTCTAGCCGGTACCTTAAATATTCAGCTCTTAAAAGACATATAAAGAACACAAAAAGATGGTTTTATGATGTGAAGCATGTTTGTTTTAGATGATGTGAAGCAGGTTTTGACTAAACATATCCCGCAAATAAAACCGTAAACCGTATATTCGGTACCACGAACGAATAGTCACAACTAGGGCCCTCTTATGAGAGTTTGCACCTTTTCCTTTTCTATTTTATTTGATCTTCTTTTTCTATCATTGTATTCTTCGTATGTTACCACGACCGCTACCCGCCTAGGCCGCTCCCAACATCCTCACCGCTCTCTCCCTCCCCCCTCCCTCGGTGAGCTCGCATCGGTGACCTGCTTCCATCGTTCTACGAGGCGGGCTGGCCACTTTGCAGCGCAGCCTCGCCGGCCTTGCTCGGCCTTCCTCACTACTCCACGCTTCCCTGCCTAAGACCACAAGGACAAGCCCCCCCCCCCCCCCCCCCCGTCGCCGCCATGCCACTCGAGGCCTACTATGATGGCCAGTGCTCCTTGTTCGCATGATGCTCCACAACAACTCGCTGGAATTGGATAGAATCAATCAAATTACACAGGTTAGTTGGATATTGGGTTTAATATGGCCGGAATCGAGTGCACTAGGTGATTTTTTGCCTGTGACGGGTGGATTAAGGCTTGTAAATTACACGGGTATTACCCTACTTTCCTTCCCACAAATACCTCAACTCCCGCTACTTGTAAGCCCATATGCAGAAGCTATCAACCGACCCGACATGTCGTGCTGCAAGAAGACTTTCCAAAGGATCCCGAGCACCAGACGTACACTGAAGGGAGATTGAAGATCAAATTAACGTGCAAGGGAGATGAAGAACTGAAGGGGCTAATGGAGACTCTGACACCTTCAACAACTATATATACACAAAGACATTCGAAAGGACATGCCATCTATGCTCGCGCGCGTAGCTTTAACCTCTAGTTTTAAGCCCTAGATTTATATACTCTCGCCGGGTACTTGTATAAAACCATCGAGATCCGTCTTGTAAACACTTGTATGATCTCTTGATCATCTCATGAATAAAGTCTCCCTTCATTGTCATCATCAGCTTTGCCTTTACGATTCAAACCTGTTGATCCGAGCCGATTGCTGAAAAGTAAACCCTCTTTCGATCTTCAGAAGTGAGACTTGATACGTCCAAAACGTATCTACTTTCTCGAACACTTTGCTATTGTTTCTTCTCTAAACTTGTGTGATTTGGATACAACTAACACAGACTGACACTGTTTTCAGCAGAATTACCTTGGTGTCTTGTTTTGTGCAGAAAACCAACTATCAGGAAAAATCCCGGAAAATATGCCAAAACTATTTCTCACCAGAAGATCCACGGAGCCAGAAGGGGAGACAGAGAGGAGGCCTGGGGGGCCAGACCCACCCCAGGCGCGGGCCCACCTGACCCCGCGCCTGGGGGAGGTCTGGCCACCCCAGGCAGCTCCTCGGCCTCCCTCTGCGCCTATAAGTTGTCTTTCGACCTAAAAACCGAGGTGGTTCGATAGTTTTCCAGAAAGAGTTCCGCTCCGCCGCCGCCACCAGAAACCAAGATTCGGATCCAGAAACTCCGTTCTGGCACCCTGCCGGGACGGGGAATTTGGAGAGGATCATCGACATCGTCATCACCAACGCATCTCCATCAACCACCGATATTTCCCTCATTCATGGGTGAGTAATCCCCCACTGTAGGCTTGGGGATGATAGGGATTGGATGAGTTCTATCATGTAATCGAATAAGATTGTTAGGGCATAGTGCCTAGTTTCTTTTGTGCTATTTTACTTTGTTGCAACTTGTGTTTAATGCTTGTCACTAGGGCTCGAGTGCCATGATCTCAGATCTGAACTTATTATTGAATCATTATGATAGTATTGTTTATGATCTTATCTGCAAGTTGTGTACACACATCATTGTCCGGATCCAAAGGCCCCAAAGTGACAATAATTGGGACAACCGGAGGGGATGGCTATGGTGTGAGGATCACATGTGTTCACGGAGTGTTAATGCTTTGCTCCGGTCATCTATTAAAAGGAGCACCTTAATTGCCATTAGTTCCCTAGAGGCCCCGCTGCCACGGGCTGGCTGGACAGAAGATGTTGTGCAAGTTCTCATTGCGAGCACGTATGACTATATTTGGAGCATGTGCCTAGGATTGTTTAGTACTTGGATGCTTGTTATTATTTAATGCCCTAGACCTTGAAGTTACATGTTTAGACTCGTCCATGCAACGCCCGTCCATCCATCCCTATGCCTACCGCACTCGAATCCTACTGTTACCATTACTGTTACTACTGCTCTTGTTGTTGTTGATGTTGTTGTTGTTGTTGCTTTGCTGTTGCTACTAAAAACTGTTGCTACTGATAAACTTCTGTGAGCAAGAACTATTTCCAGGTGCAGCTGATCTGACAACTTAGTTGTTAAGGCTTGCAAGTATTATTTGGCTCCCCTTGTGTCGAATCAATAAATTGGGTAATACTACCCGCAAAGACTGTTGTGATCTCCTATACTTATGGGTCATCAAGACTATTTTCTGGCGCCGTTGCCGGGGAGCATAGCTTTATTTGTAAGTTCACTTGGATCTATTATTGTTCACTGCTACTCCTTTCATCATGGGGAAGTCTCGTGATGAAAAATTCCCTATTTTACCATCCACTACAAGAAGAGGTACAGTCCTAAACACCTCTGCTGCTCTTGATTCACCGCCTGTTATAAGTAAGCTTGTCACACCACCACCACATACACATGCTACACACTTCTACAACCGCTAAGTCTAAAACGGCTTTTGATGCTCATGATGTTACTTCTACTGTGCTTGATGCGAGTGGTTCATTAGGTCCTTTTCTAGATTCTACTATGGCTAGTCTAGAAAATACCGAAACTCCTAGTGAATACACTGTTACACATGTTAGCTCACCTGAGTCAAGTGAGAGTTATGATATTAATGATGGTTACATAGAGCTCACTGATGAATTTGTTGAAGAGTGCCGAAACACACATGGTACTAGTGTTATGAAGAGTCTCCTTGCTAGACGTACTATTATGCCTAAGTTGTGCTATGATCCTAAGTTTGCCACTTTTCCCATAGATATTAAAGATAAAGATTATGATTTATCTCTTGATTTACCTTATTTAGATATTGTTGAGAAAGAACCTTTTTGTGGGACTGAAAATGAGAGTGTTGTGGCTCATATGAATGAGATGTCTACTATGAGTGCTTTATTCTCTGATGATTTTAAGATGCGCAAGTGATACGTCCAAAACGTATCTACTTTCTCGAACACTTTGCTATTGTTTCTTCTCTAAACTTGTGTGATTTGGATACAACTAACACGGACTGACGCTGTTTTCAGCAGAATTACCTTGATGTCTTGTTTTGTGCAGAAAATCAACTATCAGGAAAAATCCCAGAAAATATGCCAAAAATTATATTTCACCAGAAGATCCACGGAGCCAGAAGGGGAGACAGAGGGGAGGCCTGAGGGGCCCATACCCACCCCAGGCGCGGGCCCACTGACCCCGCGCCTGGGGGAGGTCTGGCCACCCCAGGCAGCTCCTCGGCCTCCCTCCACGCCTATAAGTTGCCTTCTGACCTAAAAACAGAGGGGGGTTCAATAGTTTTCTAGAGAGAGTTCCGCTCCGCCGCTGCCACCAAAAACCAAGATTCGGATCTAGAAACTCCGTTCTTGCACCCTGCCGGGACGGGGAATTTGGAGAGGATCATCGCCATCGTCATCACCAACGCATCTCCATCAACCACCGATGTTTCCCTCATCCATGAGTGAGTAATCCCCCGCAGTATCCTTGGGGATGGTAGGGATTGGATGAGTTCTATCATGTAATCGAATAAGATCTGTTAGGGGCATAGTGCCTAGTATCTCTATTAGTGCTATTTGACTTTGTTGCAACTTGTTGTGCTTAATGCTTGTCACTAGGGCGCGAGTGCCATGATCTTAGATCTGAACTTATTATTGAATCATTATGATAGTATTGTTTATGATCCTATCTACAAGTTGTGTACACATATCATTGTCTGGATCCAAAGGCCCCAAAGTGACAATAATTAGGACAACCGGAGGGGATGGCTGTGGTGTAAGGATCACATGTGTTCATGGAGTGTTAATGCTTTGCCCCGGTGCTCTTTTAAAAGGAGCACCTTAATTGCCAGTAGTTCCCTAGAGGCCCCGCTGCCATGGGCTGGCTGGACATAAGATATTGTGCAAGTTCTCATTGCGAGCACGTATGACTATATATGGAGCACATGCCTAGGGTTGTTTAGTACTTGGATGCTTATTATTATTTATCTGCAATTCCCTAGTTCTTTGAAGTTACATGTTTAGACTCGTCCATGCAACGCCCATCCATCCATCCCTATGCCAACCGCACTCGAATCCTACTGCTACCGTTACTGTTACTATTGCTCATGTTTCACTATTGCTGTTGCTGTTGCTTTGCTATTGCTATTGATAAACTTCTATGAGCAAGAACTATTTCCAGGTGCAGCTAAACTGACAACTCAGTTGTTAAGGCTTGCAAGTATTCTTTGGCTCCCCTTGTGTCAAATCAATAAATTGGGTAATATTACCCGCGAAGACTGTTGCGATCCCCTACACTTGTGGGTCATCAAGACTATTTTCTGGCCCCGTTGCCGGGGAGCATAGCTTTATTTGTAAGTTCACTTGGATCTATTATTGTTCACTGCTACTCCTTTCATCATGGGGAAGTCTCGTGATGGAAAGTTCCCTATTTTACCATCCACTACAAGAAGAGGTACAATCCTAAACACCTATGTTGCTCTTGATTTACCGTTTGTTATAAGTAAGCTTGTCGCACCATCACCACATGCTCATGCTACACACACTGCTACTACTGCTGAATCTAAAACTGCTTTTGATACTCATGATGTTACTTCTACTGTGCTTCATGCGAGTGGTTCATTAGGTCCTTTTATAGATGCTACTATGGATAGTCTAGGAAATACCAAAACTCCTAGTGAAGACACTGTTACACCGGTTAGCTCACCTGCTAGTGAGAGTTTTGATATTAATGATGGTTACATTGAGCTCACTGATGAATTTGTTGAAGAGTGCCGAAACACACATGGTGCTAGTGCTATTAAGAGTCTCCTTGCTAGACGTACTATTATGCCCAAGAAATCCTATGATCCTAAGTTTGCCACCTCTCCCATAGATATTAAGGATAAAGATTATGATTTCTCTCTTGATTTAACTTATTTAGATATTGTTGAGAAAGAACCTTTTTGTGGTACTGAAAATGAGAGTGTTGTGGCTCATATGAATGAGCTTTCTACTATGAGTGCTTTGTTCTCTGATGATTTTAAAATGCGCAAGTACTTTATTGCTAAGATCTTCCCTTTTTAACTAAAAGGAGAAGCTAGGGCTTGGTTTAATAGATTACCTCCTGGTTCCATTGATAGCCCTGATTGCTTGATTGCTTCTTTATTCCATAAATATTTTCCTTCCAGTGCTAGACATGCTGCTTTGCAGAGACTTTTTGATTTTAAACAGGGAGAACAAGAGAAATTGCCGGAGTCATGGAAAAGATTATGTTCCTTGATTCATGCATATCCTGGATGTCCATTACCTCAGAATGAGCTTCTTGATATTTATTATAATGGACTAACTGATGATTCTTGGACCAACCTAGATAGCTTTGCTGATTGTGTTTTCACGAAAAGGACTCCTACATATGTTGAAGAATTAATGAACAAGATAAGCAAGAATTATGATGATTGGACTTCAATTGAGCTGAATACACCTGAGCCTATTACTCCTGAACCAGTTGTTCCTGAACCAGTTCCAACACCAACAACAAAGAAGAGGGGAGTTATTGCATTAAATGATGAAGTGATGAAGGAATCTAAAAAGTGTCTAAAGGAGAAAGGTATTAGAGCTGAAGATGTGAAGAATCTACCTCCTATAGAAGAATTATGTAAGCCAATTCTCCACTCATCTACTATTGAGGTACACTCTCTCCAACACTCTGATGAAGGTGATATTCCTTATGGTAAGCCACCTGATCAATGTTTAGAGGAACTTGACATTTTTATTGTTAAACAAGGTCACTTTAATAAACAAGTTCAGAATCATTTATTGGAAAACTCTAGAGCTATTCATGAGTTGAAAGATATTGTGGAAAGAACTTCTAATGATATTAAAATGCTTTGTAAACACTTTCAAATGGTTCAAACCCAACTTGATCAACTTGCTAAGGTACAAAAGGATATGCTAGTTAATGCTTCAGGAGATAAACATGCTTATGGAATTAGGACTAGGGTGGTGCAGTTACTCAAGATCCTTTATATCCTGAAGGACACCCTAAAAGAATAGAGCAGGATTCCCAACAAGGTGAGGATAGTGGTAGTCCTCGTAAGAGGAAGAAAAAGAAACATAAGAAAGTTGAGGAACCACTTGAACCTACTGCAGATCCTAATAGTATATCTGTCTCTGATGCTAAAACTGAGAGTGGTAATAATATTGACGAGTCTCCTGATAAGGAGGAAGTTGAGGAAGAACCTGAGAAACACACTAAGAACACTAGGTACACAAAGGAAGATTTTATTGCTAATAAACATGGTAAAGAGAGAGAACCTTGGATTCAAAAACCTATGCTTTTTCCAGGTAAGAAACACAAGTCAAAGGAGGAAGAACACTACAACAAGTTTTGTGAGTGGATGAAGCCTTTATTTCTGCAAGTTCCTTTGATTGATGCTATTAAATTGCCTCCTTATTCAAAGTATATGAAGGATATTGTCTCTAATAAAAGGAAGATTCCTAATGAGGAGATTTCTACTCTGCTTAATAATTACTCCTTCAATGGTAAGGTTCCAAAGAAACTTGGTGATCCAGGTATACCTACTATTCCTTGCTCCATTAAGAATAATTATGTTAGAACTGCTTTATATGATTTGGGAGATGGAGTTAGTGTTATGCCTTTTTCTCTCTACAAGAGACTCTAGCTAGAAAAGTTGATACCAACTGATATATCTGCAAATGGCTGATAAGTCAACTACTATTCTTGTTGGTATATGTGAGGATGTTGTTGGGGATATGCTATATGGGTATCCTCGTAGCATGTCTCCTAGCCGGATAACCCGGGTGGCCCACAGTTGGTAGCATGGCCCATGGCCTGCTGGGCGGCCCAGTTAGATGGATTCAGAAGGGAGGCCCATGTCGGATAAAGGAAGGCTACGGTGGAGTCACCGACGTACCCAGAGCCTTGGAGTACAAGACACGCAAGACTAGTAATAGACGGTTTAGGACTCTGTAACCTGTCCGACTAGGACTTTTCCCTGTAACCCTAGGACCTGGCGACTATATAAGTCGGGCCTATGGGAGCCTTTAGGGCACAACTTCAGACGACCAAGTAGCGATTAGCATACACCTCGCACAGCGAACCTATCTTTGTAACTCGGCGTATTGCCATTATAGTGATTTATAGCAGGAGTAGGATTCTGCCACCGTTGTGGGATCTGAACCTAGGTAAGCTATGTTACCTTGTACCCGTCAACCGTCCGCCTTCCCCGATGTCTCTAAACACGCACTGTGAGGACCCCTCCATGGCGTACTCGTTGGCAATACCACGAGAGTTGGCGCCCACCGTGGGGCAAGAGGCGCTTCAGGCTCTTCAGCGGGCGAGGACCAAGATCTTAGCGGGAATCAGCAAAACCGTAGCCATCGGTCGCGTTCTCTTCTCCGGCAACGTTCCGATTGTCCCTCCGACGAGTTCTGGATCCCGGCAAATACAAACCCTACGTGGTGTTCGATCGTTCCTATCGGAGACATCCACCTCTTCATTGGCGAAACCGACTCGGGCACTAGTTCCCTGGGAGTCGGAGGAGCATCAAGACCCGCACAGACCGCCTATGGGCAAGATATGTTCGCGGAAGGATCGATGTTGGATCTCTCTTTGGAGTTTGCCGGCAAAGATCAGAAAAATTCAAAGCCCACCCAAACCGCCCCTGTGCAGGATATAACGGTGGAAGATCACTGCAAGTCCGCCGGCTTCGTCCGTGCGTCTGGACATCAGAGATCCAAGTTCGTCAGCGTGGTTACCATCTTCGATCTGGCGCGTTGCATTCAGTGAGAGGGCGAAACCCCTCGCGATTACCTGGCCAGGTGGCTCCGTATATGAGCCAATCTGGCCCACTACCCCAATGATGATGCCATGTATCACTTTGTGGAAGGACTGGACCATGGCACGCTTCTCCGGCACTCTCTAAGACGACAGTAGGCGTCGGGACGCCTTACCTTCGAAGGCATGGTGAACACCGTCAACAACTACGCGGAGGTTGAAGCGGGAGCTCAGACAGCGCTTGCGCTCATCGACGGAGCCCCTCCGATTTAGCCACCACCGCCACCGCCTCCGGCCGCCATCGCCGCAGCTGTGCCGCCACCTCTAGTCATCATCGCTGCTGTTGCACCTCCACCCCTGTCATCGAGGAAGTCCTGGCACCCTCCGACTTTGTGATTGACGCGCTATACACCGACTTCAGTGTAGATTTAGAGGAGATAGATTTCAGTCCAGAGGAACTAGACTCCGCCATGCAGGAGATGGAGGATGAGTACACGCACAACGAGAAAGCTAGCAATGTTGTCACGTCTCGAGAGGTGTTCGTCACCGTTGGGACGGCGATGGATGAAGATCAACCGGGACGAGCTCCGCCTATAGCTCTAGACAAAGGGAAGGGACCACCTGTTGCTGACGACATTGATCACGCAAAGGTTATGCCCCCTCCGCCTAATCCAGTACAACAGCCGCAGGAACTCGGCACCGGCCCGAGCAACAACAACACCACAAACCCGCTGCCTCCGGCATCTACGTCTGCTGCTACCCAAGTTACTCCAGCTGATAGAGTGATGTACGGAAACCTCCTCGTCGAGCCACTGACCGTAGCTCATATCCGAAACGTGACCCAGCTTGACGAGAAGCGCCAACAGCTCCTGGAGGAAGCGTACGCCATCACGGAGCAAGGCGCTAAGCTAGACCGAGATCTGGTCAACGCACAGAAATCAATAGAGAAAGCTAGAGGAATGGAGGCCGAGTACAAGACTGCTGCAGCAGTAGAAGGCCAAGAAAGCTCCGGCTCGCGTCATCAACGATCCTGGTGTATAGCGAAACCTAGGATGGGCTCCCCCAAAGCCGACACAAGCCAAGCCATACATTGAAAGTGAAGGAAGATAGGTGATGCCCACTCCACTCCTCAACCTCGCCGTCGCCAAGACCCTTCTGGAGCAGGATAGATCGCCCGAAGCAGTGGACCAGGTCTATGACCTAGTGGCCAAGGCGGTGAAACAGCAGGAAAAGTCCACCTCTTGGAGGCTTGAGTCTGACCCAGCGTTTTGCCAGTCTAGCCAGCATAAGCCACCAAGGGACAGATCTCCTCTTGATGTCGGGGCTCAGACTGGTTCATCAGAACGAAGACGGGGGGATGCGCGCAACAGGAAGGATGCTATCCCCATATCCTCTGACCATGGAGAAAAGGCCCGACCTCGTCTCCCATCGCCATCGCCCTGCTCCCCCCTCTCCCCGACATCGCGAAGACCCCAAGGCTCACCGTCATACGGATATGCCCCCGCCAAGGCAGAGCGGCATTGTCATCCGCGACAACACGGAGCAGACCCGTCATGACGGAGAGCGCAACCAAGGACACAAGAGCAGGTCGCGCCATGACCCTCCGCATCCGGCAAGTAATCGCGACAAGCGTGAGGCGTCGTAGGAGGGAATAGCAAGAAGGCTAACCCACCGCCACCTCCGCCTCCATCGCCACCCAGCAGTAACCATGGTGGAGGAGGCCCACGTTGTTCACACAACCCATCCCCTGTTGACAAGAAGAAGAAAAACCCGGAGCCGTACGACGCACGTTCGCGGATCGATAAGATCCATGAGGCCCGGGAAGGACATACCTGGGACCACGTTGCTTTGGACCTGCGATACGGTCCGCAACTTACCCCAAAGGTTTCTGGATCGACAAGACCATCAAGCCCTATGACGGCACCGCTAAGCCAGCTACATGGTGGCAGGATTACCGCAACATGGTAGAGATTGCCGGTGGGCAACCCCAACATTGCCGTCAAGTACCTCCCATTGATGTTGGCGGGCACAGCCCGTCAATGGATTGATGACTTGCCGGAGAAATCCATATGCAATTGGTTGGACATGCAAGAAGCGTTCACCAAGAACTTCGAGGGTACGTACAAATGTCCCTGCACTATTGGCGATCTATAGCAGTGCGTGCAAGAGAAATACGAGACATCTCGCGCCTACCTCTCCCGCTGGCTGGATATGAAGAATTCCTGCGCAGGAGTGCACGCCTAGACCGCCATGGCCGCCTTCATCGATGGGTTGGAAAGGGGCACGTTGCTCCGACATAAGCTGAAGCGCTTGCAGGACAATCACCAGCTTGACTCGAACCAGATGATTCAGTTGGCTAGTGAGTTCGCAGCCGCCGCCGCCGATGCTCGCGGCTCTCTGCCGGCAACGGCCGTTCCAACTCAGGCTCGGAGGAATAGCAGCACAAAGAGGAAAACCACTCCAGAAGAAAAGCAAACTCCCGACATGGTCGCCATGACCTTTGCAGGACGAGGTGATGGCGAACAACATGGCCGAGGACGGGGAGCTGGTCGTGGGCAGCAGCGAGGAAGTGAAACTACCTCGGCAGCACTCCGCGTTCCCCAAACCTACAAAGAGTATCGCGATATGTCGTGCCTTGTACACCTCGATGTCAACGTCAAGGCCACCCATTCCAATCGACACTGCAAGTTCGTCAACGACCTCAAGGAGAACCCGGAGTCCGGCTACAAGCGAAGTCGGAAGAATAGACCGCGAGACAAGGGCAAGGGGAAGAAGAAGGAGGAGGAGTCCAAGGATTCAAGTGACATGGACGAGATTTTTGACCCCAAGCACGCCGCCAAGAGCGACTACAAAGGCAAGAACCCCTTCGTGAAGAAGACGCCAGTCTACCACACTTTCCTTGGCACCCCCACCGTCCGACAACAGAAGACCTCTATGAGGATACTGATGGCCACTATACCACCAGTTCCTCAGTACCTACTGGTCGGAGGTTCCAATTATTTGGGACAGGAAGGATCACCCAGACCTCATCCCTACGGAGAACCAATACGCCATGGTCATCAACCCCTTGATTGATGGTGTGGAGTTCACCAAGTGTATGGTGGATAGTGGAAGCAGCATCAACATCATGTACCTGAATACACTCCAGAAGATGAACTTGACGGAGGCAAACCTAAGGCGGACTAACACCATCTTCCACGGCGTAGTTCCTGGTCGGGAGGCTCGGTCCCTTGGGTGCATCACACTTCAGGTTGCCTTTGGCGATGTTAATAATTACCACCAAGAGCGCATGAACTTTGAGGTGGTCTCATTCAAGAGTGTGTACCACGTCATATTCGGCCGCGACATATTCCACACCTTCATGGCCAAGCCATGCTTCGTCTCCAACAAACTCAAGATACCCGGACCAAACGGTGTCATCACCGTATCCGGAAGCTTTACCAAGGCAAGGGACTGCGAGATTAATGAAGCAGCCTTCGCGGAAGTTGTCCTCTACAGCGAAGAATTCAAAGAGATCCAGAGCAAGGTAGATGACTCAGAGAGTCCCGCGTCGAAGAAACAGATCTCCGACTCTGCTCCTACATTCAAGGCCGCCATCGAGACCAAGCCGGTGGAACTTGTGGTAGGCGATGCCTCCAAGACCACCGCCATTGGGATGAACTTGGATCCCAAATAGGAAAGCACGCTCATCGAGTTCCTCCGTGAGAATAGGGACATCTTTGCCTGGCAACCTTCCGACATTAAAGGTGTACCTAGGGAACTTGCCGATCACAACTTAAACATTAACCCAAAATGCAAACCAGTGAAGCAACCTCTACGACATTTTGGAGATGAGAAGAGACGCGCCATAGGCAAAGAGATAGCTAGGTTACTTAAGGCTAGTTTTATCCGAGAAGTCCTTCACACCCAATGGATGACCAATCCTGTACTTGTCCCCAAAAAGGGAACCAAAGAATTAAGAATGTGCGTTGATTACACCGGCTTGAACAAGGCTTGCCCCAAAGATCCGTTTGCTTTTCCTCGCATTGACCAAGTCATTGACTCGATGGCTGGCTCAGAACTTTTGTGTTTTCTCGATGCATACTCAGGATACCACCAGATCAAGATGAGGAAGTCGGACCAATTGGCCACTTTGTTCACTACCCCATACGGCATGTTTTGCTATGTCATGATGCCCTTTGGGCTGAAAAACGCAGGTGCTACGTACCAGCGGACAATGCAACATTGCCTTCACGACCAAATTTGTCGGAACATTCATGCCTATGTGGACGATATCGCGGTGATGTCTAAAAAGTCAAATGAATTAATCTCCGACTTAAAAGAAACCTTTGATAATCTCCGAAAATACAACATGATGCTTAACCCTAAGAAGTGCGTCTTCGGGGTTCCAGCCGGCAAATTGTTGGGCTTCATCGTTTCCCAGCATGGAATCAAGGTCAACCCGGAGAAAATCAAGGCCATATTAAACATAAACCGTCCGACATGCCTAAAGGACATTCAACGACTAACAGGTTGTGTTGCAGAAGTTAGTCTGTTCGTCAACCGACTTGGAGAGAAGGCCCTGCCACTGTACAAGTTGCTGAAGAAGGCAGACAAATTTACGTGGATGGACGAAGCAGATGTAGCATTGAAGCAGCTCAAGGAGATTCTTTCCTCAGTGCCCATCCTTGTAGCACCTGAGCCTGGAGAGCCCATGTTGATTTACATGGCGGCAACCAACCGGGTAATCAGCATCATCGTCGTGGTAGAGCGGAAGGAACCAGGCTATGAGCACGGAGTTCAACGACCAGTTTACTATGTAAGCGAGGTCTTGACGGAGTCCAAGCAGCGTTACCCGCAATACCATAAGATAGCTTATGGAGTATTCCTTGCTTCTCGGAAGCTGAGGCATTACTTTCAGGAGCACCCAATCACAGTGGTGAGCAAGACTCCACTGTCCGACATTATCAACAACAGCGACGCTACAGGAAGGGTCGCGAAGTGGGGCATTGAGCTTGCCGCCTTCGAGATCACCTACAAGAGACGCGACGCTATCAAGTCACAAGCCTTGGCGAATTTTATCGCAGATTGTACGGAGATGCCAGATGCTACTCCGTTGCCGGAACCAGAGTACTGGGTGATGCACTTTGACGGATAAAAGCTGCTCAACGGCTCGGGGGCTGGTGTATTGCTACAGTCACCAACTGACGACAAGCTACACTATGTTCTGCAGATCCACTTCGAGGCTACGAACAACATGGCGGAGTATGAAGCACTCATTCACGGATTACGCGTAGCCAAGGATATTGACATCAAGCCCATAGTTTGCTGTGGAGATTTCAACTTGGTTGCCCAGCAGGTGGCTGGAACCTGGAATGCGCGAAACCCTATGATGGCGGCATATCGAGACGAAGTGGACGAGATAGCCAAAAGCTTCTTGAGCTACAAAGTCAAGTATGTGCCTAGGGAGCAAAATGAGGCGGCTGATTTGCTATCTAAGCTTGGATCAAGGCGCAAACGAATTCCGCCAGGAGTTTTCCTAGAGCATCTGCGGACACCGTCCGTTAAGGGAGCCAACATCTACAACCCGGATAGAGTCGACTCTTTTGTCCACATGGTGGGAAAGGTCCCTATGGCTTGGACAAAACCGTTCATGGAATATCTCAAATATGAAACTTTGCCCGACGACAAAGTAGAAAGATAGCAAATAGTACGATGAGCAAAGGCCTATACCGTAATCAATGGACAGCTCTACAAAAGGAGCACTACTGGTATATACCTAAAGTGTGTTTCCCAGCTAGAAGGTATTGAAATCCTGCGCGAAATCCATCTCGGAGATTGCGGGCATCACGCCGCTCCTCGATCATTGGTCGCGAAAGCCTTCCGACAAGGATTCTACTGGCTGGCCGCGAAGGCAGACGCCGACAAGCTGGTTGAGACATGCATGGGATGTCAGTATTATGCCCGACAACCACATTTTCCTGCTCAAGAATTATGAATAATACCAATAACTTGTCCGTTTGCAGTCTGGGGGCTAGACATGGTGGGACCGTTAAAGACGACACCATGTGGGTTTACGCATCTGCTAGTAGCAGTTGATAAATTCACTAAATGGATAGAAGCTAAACCCATTAGAAAGCTTGATGGGGCATCTGCCCTCAGGTTTGTCCGGGATCTAGTGGTGAGGTTTGGTCTCCCACATAGCATTATCACCGACAACGGTAGCAACTTGTCACTCAGAGAAGTGGAGGTTTATTGTTGGGAGAACGGCATCTGACTTGACCTTGCATCTATGGCACATCCACAATCCAATGGTCAGATTGAGCGAGCCAATGGATTAATTCTGCAGGTAATCAAGCCACGTCTTGAGGCACCGCTACATAGAGCAGCTGGAGCCTGGGCGGAAGAATTGCCATCTGTGCTGTGGAGTTTACGAACTACACCCAACAGATCCACCGGCTACACCCCTTACTTCATGGTATATGGATCAAAAGCCATCCTACCTTCCGACATACTTCATGATGCACCAAGGGTTGCCGCCTATGACGAAGATGACGCTGAAGAATCCAGACGCCTAGATGTGGACCTTCTCGAGGAGGAGCGCATTTTGGCATGCCAAAGATATGCCATCTACTAGCAGAAGCTACGCAGCTACCATAGTCGTCGCATTCGGCATCGCTCGTTTAAAGAGGGGGATTTGGTGCTCCGACTTAAG
Source organism: Avena sativa (assembly GCA_916181665.1). Classification (NCBI taxonomy): domain Eukaryota; kingdom Viridiplantae; phylum Streptophyta; class Magnoliopsida; order Poales; family Poaceae; genus Avena; species Avena sativa. Next base: position 413,895,464 of record OV702282.1, read on the forward strand.
CAAAAGAAGTCACACAAATTATCCCCGCCATGGGAAGGACCGTTCATCATAATCAAGGCGCTACTCAATGGGTCTTACTACCTCGTTGACAATCGTGAACTGAAGGATAGACCCAACGAGGATCATAAGCGTAAGCGACGTGACCCGTATGATGACTACCCGGAGCTTGATCGGCCATGGAACATAGCACAACTACGTCCTTTCTATACTTAGCATTTTTTATCTAATTGTGTACCTCTTATATGATCAATGAAATAAAGCTCTTTGGTTCACTCATATTTCTGATTCCTTTACCTCCTTTAGTGTTCATTTTTGGATCGTATAAAACATTTATGCACAAGCTTTGCGATTGCACTTGTGAAAATTCCTCCTACGAGCGTTAGCTTAAGTTTTCTAGTCTACACGTTCTTTGTCGTTTTTATGTGGATTCTGGAGTAGTGACTTTCGGCACTTATTGTCGGCGATTTTGTGCTTAGGTTATTGACGGTGCCATTGGGCATCATCACCTGAGCGCATGGTTCCGACAACGAATCTTTCGACTCACGAAAAGTCAAGCATAAGAACCAAAGTAATGGATAAGCCAACACTTGCTTAAAAATATATACATGCTGGAACTAGTTCTTAAGTAGCAGGACATACATATTTGTTTCCGCCTTAACTTAATACATAGTTTTTTCCGCATACGCATCACAGAGGAAACAAATAATACAAATTGTTTTTCATTCCTTTGGCGCAGGCGACTTGGAAGCAGCGTCATCAGCAGCAGGAGATTCACCCTCGAAGTCGGCAGTGTGAAGAGACTCAGAGGAGCTTTGGTTGCCGCCATCGATGGTATTCATCGGCACGAAGACGTTGACGTCGACTAACTCGGCAACTCTGGTGTCATAACCCGCGAGTGACGACAAGATAGATTCGTGATTTATCTCCTTGCCTTCGTCATCTACGTCGGGAATGCCAGAGGTTACCGTGTTGATGTCGGCATCCTCGTAATGTGCCTTTACCATGGACAGCGCCATCCTTGCACCGGCCCGTGCACATGAAGCTTTCCATCTTGTGATACGCTCGGGGGCTCGGCGCAGGATATCTAAGAACTTTGCCACAAAGTCCGATGCCTTGATATTGATCAGGAGGGTCTTGGCAATCTCTTTGGCTTGCGTGATGGCGGTGTTGATGAAGTTGCCGGCAAGAACCATGCATTCCTTTGCCGGAGGAGGCGACCGGGTTAAACCCATAGGAGCTATGAATTTTCGACAAGGGAGTTCATGAGTTCAAAAATTCAGAGTATCTAGACTACAGAAATCCAAGACGGAGAATCACTTACTAAAGATGCTAGCCTCAGCTTGCCAGAGGGTATCCGCCAAGGAGTCCCGTTCTTGTTGGAGGATCTTGTACGCTTCATGATGGTGTTGATTCTGCTCATCAGCAGCTTTCTTCTGATCTCTTAAGATCGAGATCTCCTCCTTCAAGTGGTTGATCTCCTTGGTGGCGGAGTCCTGCAGGGCTTTCATTGATTCTTCATGCATCTTCAGCATGTCCTTCCTCTCCTGCTTAAGGATCTTGTTCTCGCTATCCAGCTCTTGAATGTGCTTGGATTGCTCGACAATGTCCTTAGCCTTGGCAATTGTTTCTACAATTCGGAGAAAGCAAAGTACACAGTGAGTACTCGGAAAATACACAAGTTCAAGTCGAAATACGAAAAAGAAAGGAAAAACAGACGCTTGCTCTTGATGATTTGTTCCTTCAAGAAGGCAGTTTTACCCTTTTTGGCTTCCAAGTTCGCGCGCATCTTCTGGTACTTGTCGTTGGCCATGCCCCTCCGAGCATTCTCGTTCTATGGAAAAAAGAAAAGTTAAACGTTGTTTAGTCTACTTGGAGAATCTAGCCAGAAAAATTTCCACCTAGACGGTCGGGGGCTACAGCGAGAGTTTTTAACTTAGCAATATGCTTAGTCTTTCTTTAAGCATCTAGTCAGAACTAATTCAGTTTTTGATTAGAAGCTTAGGGGATACAGTATAAAGTTTTTAACTCGGATGTATGCTTAGCTTCTCTTTAAGCATCTAGTCGGAACTAATTCAGTTACAACTAGAAGTTTGGGGGCTACAGTATCGAAATTTATAAACACTGTGTATGCTACTCTTAAAGCATCTAGTCGGAATAAGTTCATTCCACCTATATGCTTGGGGGCTAGAGTGAGAAGTTTTCTAGCTTAGTCACTCTTAGAGCATCTAGACGAGAAGACCTATGGTTTTCCGTCTACATCCTCGGGGGATACAGTGGGATATTCATATGAAATGTAAAAAGGCAAATAAAACTTACAAGTGCAATGATCTTGAGGTTGGTAGCACTCTCAGCCAGCAGCTTGCCGAAGGATACACTATTTTTTTGCAAGATCTCTGCTTGCCGGAGAAGCTCCTCTAGACCGCACGTCGGAGATGTCGGCACCGCACCAGGAACCAGAGCAGTGCTACCCGGTGTAAGTACCGGATAGACTATCTTTGGATACTCTATGGTTTTCTTGGGCGCGGGGGCGCTGCCTTTGGCAGAAGTACCAGCTTCCACCACCGCCTTACCGCTACCGATGGCATCCTTAGCCGGAGCTTCAGCCATTTGGTGTGCGGCACTCTCCTGCGTCGCCTGCTCGCCAACAACAGCAAGCTCGGGAGAGGCACCTGAATCCACTTCCATGGCGGAAGGGCCAGCTGCTTCCTTGGTTTGAGAGCTTGTCGGAGCAGACGAGGGCTTGACGATGGGAGTGGCAAGGGCGATGGCGGGAGATGCATAACGATGCAGCATGTCCTTGATGGTTCTAGAAGCCCCCAATGTTTTGGAGGTCTTCTTCAAGCTGGTCGTACTTTCTTTCTGAAACGTGCAAAATGCATAAGTACAGGAATAAGACAGATAAATGGGCAATGTCATAGAGAAAGAAGCTTACACAATAGGGGGTGCTTTGGCAAAGGGGATCCCAGTAACCTTTATGTTCTCCGCCTCCAGGGCGGCGGTAGTCTTTTTGGAGGCTACACCCTCTGTCTTCTTCTTCTTGCCTCTGTCGGCAGCGTCAGAGGTGGAGCTCTTCCGCTTTCGCGCCAACGGAGCATCGTCGTCGGACACAACGGTGACTTTATTCATCTTTGGATCATAGATTTGAGGAGCCATGATGTCCTCATCTATGTCGCTAAGCTGTTAAGGTGAAGAACCTCCGTGTTAGATGATATGGTAATGGCTAGACAGAATAAATGGAGTATATGTCATACACGGAAAATAAACAGTTACCTTTGGGAACTTGCTCTCTACGAACATGTCGTAGGTGATGGTGAAGTAACGCTTGTTTTCCTTCACCTTGACGATGTCCTTGAGGCGGATCTTGACGGAGTCGCTCGAGAAATTGTCCACGGAGATGCAGAGGCTATCCCTTCTATCGTTGGTATACTCGTGCATCAGCTTCGAGCGGTGCTGTAGAGGCTGGATTTGCCTGATGAACCAGCACATGGCTAGGTCCAAGCCGGTCAAACCCGTCTCTACGAACCACTCTATCCTCCTTATAGCGTGGGAAGCGTCGAGGTCGGAGGGAAGGGAGGCCTAGGATCTCCATGTCGAAGTTTCAGCGGCTGCTCCATCGACGAAGTCCGGGTACGTTACTTCTCTGCCGCCAGAGGGATATATGGGCCGTAGAAGTAAGTACGCTGGCAGTTCTTGCAGGACTCGTGGCCGACAATGTCGGGGAAGCGCCGGCCAGGTCGGATCTTGAAGCTAATAGTGCCACAATTTCTAAGTTCGTCCTTGCTGGCTCCGGCTTCGCGCTTGACGGTGAAGAAATATATAAAGAGGTCTAGCCTAGGTTTAATCCCTAAGTAACCCTCGCAAAGCGCCGCGTAATTTCTAAGATCTAGGATACTATTGGGAGAGAGGTTTTGGGGCTGGACTCGGTAATGGTTCAAGACGGCAAGGAAGAAGTTAGAGATGGGCAGGGAGACGCCGCGTACCATCTGTGCTTTAAGGTACACCTTTTCTCCGGATTGGGGAGAAGGTGTGCCCTCACCGGCAGGCGCCGCCCGCCAGGCGAGCCCCTCCGTCGCGGGGAGGTAGCCCTCGACGATCAACTCTTTGATGTTGCGGTCCGTGATTTCCGAACTGCGCCAGTCGCCTTTGTGGGAGTCGTTTTCCTCCTCCAGCAGCTCCAGCGCCGTTGGATTATGGTCGCCGCCTGTGGCCTCAACCACCGCGGAGACGGGGATGACCAGGCCCTCTAGGGGCACGACGATGGAGCTCGTCGGCTTCGCCGCGGCTTCGCCCGACGTCACTATCGAAGGAGAAGAACTGCTGCTGGCCATTGCGGGTGTTTGGAAGTGACTGGCGAGATTAGGAGTTACGGTTTTTCGTGCGAGGCGCAGAGAGCTCGAGGAGACGCTTCCCTGAGGAAGAAGAAGATTCAGGGGAGAATGAGGTGAAAAAGTAAATTTTCCACCGCAGTTACTATTTATGATACCCAGCGTCACGATTCGTGCATCTTCATTGAACGGTTGCCGCGTAGACGACGTGTGCGGAGGCGTGTGCGGAAATTTTGCCACGTACCAACCGTCGCCGCCAACGGTTCGTATCGCTCGCGCGGAAAAAGTGGACATTATTGCGTTTTCTACATGTGTGAGTTACGAGGCATTGCTGACCGAAGTCTACGTCGCCCTAGCTGACATAGGCAGATGAACCATCACATCAGAAGATTCCGGCATGGACGGATCCAGTCTGGCTACGGAAGAGTACGATGGAAGATTCAGCAATTCTCCGACTTACGAGTTGAAGACGGAGAAGACCTTGCAAGGTTCTTTGGGAGGACTACAAGATATTGCTTGACAATTCGCCGACATCCATCTAGACGGAGCATTCCACGTGAAGAGGCAAGACGGCGCAAGATCTCGGAGTTCTCCGGGGGCTACTGTTGGGGATATGCTATATGGGTATCCTCATAGCATGTCTCCTATCCGGATAACCCGGGTGGCCCATAGTTGGTAGCATGGCCCATGCCTGCTGGGCGGCCCAGTTAGATGGATCCAGAAGGGAGGCCCATGCCGGATAAAGGAAGGCTACGGTGGAGTCACCGACGTACCCGGAGCCTTGGAGTACAAGACACGCAAGACTAGTAATATACAGTGTAGTACTGTGTAACCTGTCCGGCTAGGACTTTTCCCTGTAACCCTAGGACCTGGCGACTATATAAGTCGGGCCTATGGGAGCCTTTAGGGCACAACTTCAGACGACCAAGTAGCGATTAGCATACACCTCGCACAGTGAACCTATCTCTGTAACTCGGCGTATTGCCATTATAGTGATTTATAGCAGGAGTAGGATTCCGCCACCATTGTGGGATCTGAACCTGGGTAAGCTGTGTTACCTCGTACCCGTCAACCGTCCGCCTTCCACCACGTCTCTAAACACGTACTATGAGGACCCCTCCATGCTGTACTCGTCGACAATACCACGACAGATGTTCCTGTTCAAGTTTCTCATAATTGCATGGTTTTAACTGATTTTGTTGTGCTTGAAATGCTTGAAGATGATAATATGTCCATTATTCTTGGGAGACCTTTTGTTAATACTGCAGGTGCTGTCATCAATTGCAATCAAGGAAAAGTAACATTCAATATTAAGGACAAGGAGCACATTGTCTATTTCCCCAAGAAAGTTGTTAGAAGATATTGCCTGAATTCTATTGAAAATATTGAAGGCATTAAGGTTGGAGAAATATATTGTCCCATTCCATAAGAAAATTTTGAAACTATTATGATTGGTACCATTGATATCAAGTATGAGGTAACATAATCACCTTGTGGAATGCAAAGTTTTGCTTCATATAAGATTGTTTTGGTAACAAGACTTGATCAACCTTGTTAACAAAAGGATTAAACAAAATAATGTTTCCACTGTGGTTATACTTGCTTTCTTTTTCCTTACTCCTTCCTAGTGTTTGCTTTAGCTTTAGTTTTGCTAGTTGTTTGCTTGCTTGAGTTTCTAAGAGCTCCTATAGTTTGGCTTTTGGTTTGCTTTTGCTTCTTCTAAAAAAACTGTTTCTGCGAGAAAATCAATTTTCATACCCTAAAAATTGGCCAAAAATAAAGTTTTCCGAAAAATCCTAGAAAATTCAAAATAATTTTTTCCTCAAAAAAGGGGAAGAGTGGCACCTGAGATGACCCAGGGGGCACCCCTAGGCCCCAGACCCATGGTAGGCGCGACCTACCTAGTGGTGGCGCCTAGGGGGGGTCTAGCCCACCTAGGACCCTCCAGGCTGCCTCCTCAAAGTCACCTTCTTTATCTCTCCCGAAAAATACCGGAAAACTTTCTCAAGCTCGAGTTCTTGCTGTTCTTGCTCGCGATTTTCGATCTCCTTGTTCAGCCCATCTCAAGTGCTGATTTTTGGAGGGTTTGCTCCTTGGTATGTGCCTCCTCCACTTGTCCAATTAGATTTGTGATTGGTAGATTGTATCTTGAGTATGTTGCTACTATAGGTGACAGGTTGTTTGAGCTTGCATGCTTGTGCTATACTTAGAAACTTTTTTTTGATGCATGTGTAGTCCTCTAGCAAGTTCCTATAGTAGTTGCTCATCATTTATCAACTTAGAAATCACTTGGTTTGATGGTTGTCTAAAAATTTCAGCAAGGAAGATGAGTACTTATCCACTGAATCAATATGACTTGATGGTGAATGAGCCAATGAAGGTTCATCGTGAGGAGGCAGTTTTTCCTTCCATATATCCATGCTATGAATTTATGAGAGCTGCGGGGATTCTCCAAGATTTTCAAACTTTGGTTACAAATGCAGTGTTGGAGCACTTTGTTGAAGGTGAACCAATCCAATATGTTAAGCTAACCATGGCTTTTGGGCAGGACTTCCGGTTCACTTGGTCTACTTCTAATCCCATGGTCCATTACAAAATGTATAATATGCCTGTCAACCTGCCTTTTGCTGATTTCTGTGCAGTAATTAGAGTATCTCAGTGGGGATCTTGTGAGAAGATCAAGGAGAGGCCCAAGTCACTTGTTGATTTGTATGCTGAGATTTTCCAAGGTTTCGAATTCTCAAAGGAAAGTGGTAAAATTCGGAACATCCAACTCCCAGCTATTAGATACTTTTCTTATTTCATTACCAAGTGTGTTCTTGCTAGAAAGACTGCTAGAAAGTTGTCTTCTTTTGATCCAGCCTTTATTGCAGCTACTCTGAATAGGAATAGCTGTTATAGTTTGGGTGCTTTGATAGATCACCGTCTCACCACCAACCGTGAGAAGGGTGGAATTTGTGGAGGTCTCATTGCTTCTAGGTTGCTAGCTTTCCATGGTTTAGAGCCTCATTATTCAGATTTGCAGTTTTCCATAGAGATGATTGATATTGAATCCATGATTCAGCATGGTTTTGTTTCTTTGGGGGCGAATGTGAGAAGTTTGCCATTTGAATTATCTTTTGTCTAGCAAGGTCGGAGAAAGGGTAGGAGTGAGAAAATAGTTTATTTGCTTGCACCTGTTTTGTTTAACTTTGATAACAGGCAAGGATGGTCGCATATAGAGGAAGAGGTTGACACATATGTTGGGGAACTCTCCCAGCAAGATAATGTTGAAGAGGATGCTGAAGACAATTCGGTTCAGCTCTCCAACTTGGGAGAGTCTTCATACCAGCAGCCCTCATTTGATTGGGGCGCGTCTTCTTCCTCATCACAGGTGCCTGACTATGATCATTCCTATGATGACCCACCAGCATGGAGTTATTATCCGCACTATTAATCCCCACTTAGGCCAAAAGCCTAAGCTTGGGGGGAGGTACACCGACATCACACTCATCTATATATCATGTTCGGTCGATTCTTTGTACATCCATTGTTTTTGCTTTCTTTTTGGTTCTTGTTGCTGCTTTCTCAAAAACCCAAAAATACCAAAAATATTTTCGTTGTTTCTCTTGGATTGTTTCTTTGCTTTGGTTTTCCTTAAAAGAAAAATCTAAAAAGATTTTTCTTTGTTTGATTTGCTTTGTCTTTGTTTGCTTGTTTCTAAAAAATCGAAAACACCAAAAATATTTGTTATTCTTCTATGGTTTTGTGAGTTCTTTGCAGGGTTCAGCCGTCCTTAGTGGGTTTTCGTTTCATGTTAATTATTCAAGTCACACAAGTGAAGGGCAATAATGAAGATTAAGACAACTCGAGGTGTGGTAAGAGGCTGGTAACGAACTCCATTTGTTTCATTTTTGTACATATACTCATCATTGTGAGCATGCTTAGCCTGTTTGTGTAAAGTGTATGTCATTATGGATTCTTAGTAGTTCTTGGTTGTCTATGATTAGCTCCAGCTTGCTAATAGTTTGTAGCATGTCATATGAATGTTTGCTTGCATTGTTTTATTCATACTTTGGTATGACATTGTGGTATCCTCCTCTGAATGTTCATGTGAATCGACTTGGCACATGCTCATGCTTGCATATGACTAATCAATAGTCAGTAAGCCTCGATGATTTATTTTGCCTCAGAGTTCTTGTATCACTTTCATGACATAATTAGTCATGTTTTGTTACAAGCATGATTATGACAGCTATTGCTCTCTCGTTTGTTGCTCCCTCTCTATTTGCTAGCCTTCACTTGCACTGAGTATGTGCTCTACCTGTGCTTCCAACTCACCAAAACCAATATTGCCAGCTGTGTCCACCATACCTACCTATTAGCATCATTTGCTATTTCAGTGCATATTCCATATGTCATGTTTTCTTCCAAAATAAAATGTTTGTCTGTTTTGAGAAAGTGATTCGGATCCAGAAACTCCGTTCTGGCACCCTGCCGGGACGGGGAATTTGGAGAGGATCATCGCCATCGTCATCACCAACGCATCTCCATCAACCACCGATGTTTCCCTCATCCATGAGTAGGTAATCCCCTGCTTTAGGCTTGGGTATGTTAGGGATTGGATGAGTTCTATCATGTAATCGAATAAGATCTGTTAGGGGCATTGTGCCTAGTATCTCTATTAGTGCTATTTGAATTTGTTGCAACTTGTTGTGCTTAATGCTTGTCACTAGGGCCCGAGTGCCATGATCTCAGATCTGAACTTACTATTGAATCATTATGATAGTATTGTTTATGATCTTATCTGCAAGTTGTGTACACATATCATTTTCCGGATCCAAAGGCCCCAAAGTGACAATAATTGGGACAACCGCAGGGGATGACTGTGGTGTGAGGATCACATGTGTTCACGGATTATTAATGCTCTGCTTCGGTGCTCTATTAAAAGGAGCACCTTAATTGCCAGTAGTTCTCTAGAGGCCCCGCTGCCACGGGCTAGCTAGACAGAATATGTTGTGCAAGTTCTCATTGCGAGCACGTATTACTATATTTGGAGCACATGCCTATGATTGTTTAGTACTTGGATGCTTGTTATTATTTATCTTCAATGCCCTAGATCTTGAAGTTACATGTTTAGACTCGTCCATGCAACGCCCGTCCATCCATCCCTATGCCTACCGCACTCGAATCCTATTGTTACCGTTACTGTTACTACTGCTCCTGTTGCTGTTGCTGTTGCTGTTGTTGTTGTTGTTGCTTTTGCTGTTGCTACTACAAACTATTGCTACTGATAAACTTCTGTGAGTAAGAACTATTTCCAGGTGCAGCTGAACTGAAAACTCAGTTGTTAAGGCTTGCAAGTATTCTTTGGCTCCCCTTGTGTTGAATCAATAAATTGGGTAATACTACCCGCGAAGACTGTTGTGATCCCCTATACTTGTGGGTCATCAAGACTGTCGTGGGATCATCAAAACTATCCTTTGTCAGTTCGTGCTCTAGACAGGGGCCGCACCATGCAGATTGGATCAGTGCCAAGGATGCCTTCCCTTAGAAGAAGCGATGCTGACGAGGTATTGCATGTGGCCCCAACTGCAACACGCGAGGCTATAGTGGTTGGATCCAAGACGTGGGGACTTCGCGCCCGACCTACGGTTACCCTCAGGAGAGGACCTGGTACACTACCCAGTATGATGGGTGGAAATGTTCCCTCCTTCCGTCGATGACCCAACAACACGCCACATGGAGGAATCTTCTAATGAGTACAATGAGCTTCCCAATAGTCTCGGTCCGCCCTGGTACCACCGAGCGATGCAGTGCATGAACAGGGAAAGGTGCAGACATGGCGCATGACATGTCAACATGCTAGGTAGAGCATTCGACATCCCTACATAGTAGCCACACGAAGGGGGATTGGACATGCAGAGAAACAGCATCTACGGCTCGACAGGGATAGGCAAGACCTCCCTTTGTGCTTAGAAGTGGGGTGTCCAGGATGCCCAACCACGATGCTGTCAGCCTACAGATAGAAAGAGGATTAGACCTCTGGCCCATCGATATCTCTGAAGAATAAGGAGTACAAGCGGAACACCTTTAGGAGGGCATGTCGCGGGAGGTTCTGCTCCTCCACCGCATGAGACGTCTCATACCTCATAGGGTGGAGTCCAGGGTTCATAGGAGCGCAGACGCATGAATGCAACAAAACCGATCACATGAGAGGGGGACGTGTGTATTAGTTGGAGTAACATGGTAGTATGGAACTAGACAATGATAGAAAGTTTAGGTACTACTATGGCTTTTACCTTTACATTGTTACCTCACTAGGGATACATAGATGCATGTAATACAATTTCCTAGTGACAAAGTTAGATGATCTTATATCTTTTGAGGTAGTATAATTTACAATCAAGATCATGTCATAGAAGGAAAGGCAATACTCTGCTTATCTTAAATCTAATTTGGGAGGATTCTCTCACTAGAGGAGTATTAGTGGGATGTGTTGCACCATCTCAACCATGGGACGTGATGGCCATATAAATACTTATCAAATACATTATGAAGTTACATTAATATTATGTCTTCTTTAGAGCTTATTTGATCCCACCATGTTTATGAAAGAATATACATTCAAACTTTGAACCCTGGCCCGTTTTTAATCATAAGAAACACCGTTTACTTACATTCACACACCTTTTTATTTTCGCTACTAATTTAATATAAAAATAGAAAAACATATATCATGCTTGCATTTTGTTCACGTCATATTGTTTGCACCACTACGAACACTATTATACTATAAACTTGCATTGCATTTAGTTTATCTTACATATTGCATTTAGTTTACTTTGCTTGCTGCATATTTACTTTAGTTACACTATTTACACATTTTCTTTCGATTCTAATATATAACATCTTATTTAATCGTAAGAGACACAAGGCAACACTTATTTGTTTTGTAGGTTGCTAGAAGAGGAGAAAAGAGAATGTTCTACTATTTCTCAGAGAGTTCATAAACCCATGAGTCATCCTTGTGTGGAATACACCTTGCTACATCACTCTACGCTTGGAGTCCCAACAAATTGGTGTCCACGTAGTTTGGTGTCATTAGCAAGCCATCTCCTGATGGCTGGGCTCAACCTATACCTGTGACCTCATCAGTATGTATGAGGTTCCGATGACCTTGGCATGGCATGGAGGGTGTCACACATATGGATCATCTCGCGGTAGGGAAATTATATAATAATTATCATTTATAGTTGTTTGTATTATAATAAGGGCCCTCAGATTCTAGTTTCGTCCTGGACTCCAAAATCTCAAGACCAGCCATAGGCGTGAGGCCTAGGGTGGTTCTGCGGAGCTGGAGGGGCCGTCGTCACCGGAGGGAGGAGAGAGAGCGCTTGGGCTGGGAGATAGAGCGTGCCGTACGATTTCCTAAGCGATGACATCTCATTGGGATTAAATCCTGAAATACAATACCCGTGTTCCTGATAAATATGTCATTTCTTCGATTTGGTATCGCTGGAGTTAATTTTTACAATTTTGGCATAGCACATCCTCAACAGATATTTAAAGTTAATTCACGGTGGCAAAGGAAGCTCCAGTTGACTACCCGGGCTCGACCCACGAGCATATGCTCTGAAGTATTATGGTGTTAGATGAAACATCTGTGATTTATTTGGGAAAAATGTTATTGACTACCTGGGATCGACCCACGAGCATCTGCTATGAAGTACTATGGTGTTAGATGAAACAACTGGGACTTGTTTGGGAAAAAATGTTATTCATAAGCTGGATTAACAGTGGTTGACCCATTTGTGTTTTGAGCCTTGGCATGGCCTTCTTGTGGTCTTGTTAGTGCAATTCTCAAAAGATAGCTGGCCCAACCACTATTTATCCAACTTACAAATAATAATAATAATAATAATAATAATAATAATAATAGGGGTATAGGACAAGACATTAAATTTCATTAGTCAATCTGTCAAACTGATGTTTATGACATGTATATGTGAGAACACTAAATAATTAATAGTGATAGCTTTGCATAATGCTAAGGTTATATGTATGTTTGATATGATTAGAAAATATTTTCTTTAGCCAATATGTATCCATCCATTTTTGAATTTTACCGATAAGTTTTTTCATTGTCCTCTCAATGCATGCAGCTCCAATGACTCGACACATCTGGAAGCAATGTTGAAAATGGGCTAGGTATGGTGTCCTGTTTATGGACTTTTTTAGTTTTTAGTTTATCGATGCCTTAATTAAAAAATGTGTCAAACATATAAAAATACTTGAATAATAGAAATTGAAAAGAAAATATAGCTTGAAAATCTCCGAAAATGGTGAGATCTCTGGTGCACCGAAAAGGACATAGTTTTGTTTTCTTTGGACTAATTGGTGAACATGATTATTAATGCATCGTGAATACACGGGCATTCAGCTGAACCTTACTTAGATATATCGTGAATAAGAGTAGTAGATTACATAAACATTGTCGCTTCTTATTCACGTTCGCTAGTTTTCAAGGGATGCTAGGCCAGCAAACCTTACTTAGATATATCGTGAAGGTCCCGATCGATCACATTGCCGCCAGGTCAGGCGTCGGAGCCGGCCAGGTGAAGACCATGGGGCTGACCACCTTGTGCTCGCCGTCGGTCCACACGAGTGCAGAGTGCGCCTCCTGCTGCAGGGAACTATTGCTGGCTGCTGGTGACATTCTCAGTGAGAAGGTGACCGTGTACTCCAGCGTTCGGTGCTCCGCGTCGAACACCAGTCTCGAGGGATTCACACTAGCCCTCACACCTCTAGGGGAAGCGCGATAGCCGCCGAGGGTGTACACGGCATTGACGTTATTACCCACGTTGCGGACGGCGCGGCGCTGCGTGACCTTGTCGTCATACGACTTGAACGCCACCGAGAAGGCCGGGTAGTTGTGATCGCCCACGGCCACGTCCTTGCGCTTCGTGCAGATGTCCTTCACCACGCCGTCCCCGGTGAAGATGGCGACTTGCGTGGGCGTGTACCCGAGAGCGCACAGGAAGGATATGTAGTCGTCTTCGTCGGCGTCGTACACCAGCCCCGGGTCGAGGGCGCGGTTGGGGTCGACATGGCCGGCCCCGAGCTCGAACGGGCCTGCCTCCTTGCCGGTGGACATCTCCTTTATGACGCCGCCGGAGCTGTCCACGTTGTAGGCCGTGGTCATCAGGGCTGACTTTATCGCCGCCGGGCTCCATCTGGGCCGGGCCACCTTGAGCAGGGCCGCGATGCCGCCCACCTGCGGGGTGGCCATGGATGTGCCGGAGATGATGTTGAACTTGACACGCCTCGTGTCGACGTCGAGCTGCGACGGCGACGATTCGCCCGTCCACGCGCCAAGGATTTGGACGCCCGGCGCGATGACGTCGGGCTTGAGGATCTCCGGCGCCACGGGGTTGGGCCCGCGGCTGGAGAAGGTTGCGACCCTCGGGGACGGTGGAGTTACCACGTCTATGACGGTGCGGAAGCGGGACATGCTCGCGACTGGGTTTGGAGTCCTGGAGTACTTCCTGATCTCCATGGCGTCCGCGTACGTGAGCGCGACGGCTGGGAGGAGGTGAGGCTGGGCCCGTGTATACTCGCCGTCAATTTTTCTGCTTGCGATCATGGCACCAGCTCCACCAGCTTGCTTGACAGCATATCCTTGCACGACGCCCGAGCCTCGGGAGTCGCACAAGACAATCTTGCCGGCGACCTTGCTGGGTTCAAGTTTCCCGGCTTCGCACCGCGCTGAGCCGACATCACCGCCGTAGACTAGCGGTGTCATCGTGCGACATGGATTAGCTCCGGCGTAAAGCGAGTAGCCGTTGAATGTTTTCCCGTTGCCGAGTTTGACGGACGCCCGGAACTGACGGTTCATGCTCGACGCGCCCACCGTCATCGTCCAGGGGGAGAGGTTGCCGACGGTGGCCCTGCCAGGACCCCTATTCCCGGCGGAGGAAGCGACAAATATGCCTGCACGAACTGCCCTGAACGAAGCGATGGCCACGGGATCATTGTACAGATTTCGAATGGATCCACCGATGGAGATGGACAAGACGTCGACATTGTCGGCGATCGCCTCATTGATACCCGCCACGATGTCGACGGTCGTGCACCCGCCCCCGCATACGTTGTAGGAGGCGATGCGCGCGCCCGAGGCTGTACCCTTGGCGGTGCCCGGGGCATAGCCGCGGAAGAGGCTGGCACCCCTGACAGGGGCACCGGCGGCGATAGAGGCACAGTGCGTGCCGTGTCCGTCGAGGTCCAGTGGCGACTTGGACGCCGGAGCCACACCGCTGATCATAGCCGCGTGACCTTCGTGGAAGAACTTGGCCCCCACGAGCTTGTTGTTGCAGTATTCGGTGGCGTTGAAATCGGGGGTGGACACACAGCCTCCTCGGAAGCATCGTGGAGGGCGCCTCATCGACGGGTCGGCGGCGAAGGACGCGCGGTCCTTGGGGTAGATGCCGGTGTCTATGACGCCGATTACAACATCCGTGCCGGCACCGTTCGAGTCCATCATGAGCGGCGAGGACGGTGTGAGGCCGAGGAATGAAGAGGACAGCGTAGTGTGGAGCTCGTACAGCTCGTCGGGGATGACGGCGTGGACGAAAGGCTGGGCCTCGAGGTGCGCCGCCTGCCGTGCCGTGAGAAGTGCCGCGAAGCCCGTCATGGCGTGCGCGTAAGAGTAGAGGATGCTCGGCGCTGGCGCGTTCATGCCGACGGGAAGTAGGGTGTCCTGGAGGAAGGTGGTGTAGGCGCGGGTGAGGCGGGCTGTGTTTCGCGTGGCGCGCGGCGAGTGGGAGGACGCGACGTGCACCATGTACGTCGAGATGTCGCCGTCTTGTACTGGTTCGACGTGCTCGGCCGGCATCGCCGCGACCACGGCGAACAAGTAGCACAACAGCATCACTGCAAATGCTTTGAGGTTGCCCATTAGCGTGGTTTCCTTGAGCTCAGTACGAGAGGCATTGTGCTTCTAGACGGGTTAAACCGGGAGACGGAGGCGCCATATATATAGGTGCACTGGGTACATGCAAACCAGAGGTTCTCAAGTATATTTCGTTATCAACAATTTGTCTTCTGCGATGATTGTTCACAAATTTTCATATTTTCGGAAATATATGGCACATATATATGTTCGCTGCAGGATCATATGTACGAGAATCGTACATGCTAAATACCGTGCATGGCTATCCTCTCTCTCCTCTATACTATAATGCTACATGTATGTACTATATTGCTATACGTGCATTAGACTATTCTTTATTATTCGATAGTTTAAAACTTTTATAAATTCTAAACGAGAAGTTAGATTTGAAAACCGTTTAAATATCTAAGATCCTAGTGAAAAGGGCTTTAAAATAAGACTAATATTGAATATATATTTTAACAATATTTTAAAATTGACTTTTAAAACCTAATGAAACTTTGTACAACTTTATGACGCCGAGTGAAATTCTATTCTGAAATACTCCCTCCGACTCAAATTAGTTGCCTCAGATTTGTCTAGATTCAAATGTATCAAGACTTGTTTTAGTGTTAGATACATTTGAATCTAGACAAAACCAAGTCAACTAATTTAGATCGAAGGAAGTAGTATGTTTCACTATATTCTGAATTTTGTAATTATTTTTGTTTCACTAAACTCTAAACTTATGTTAGACACGTAGCACAAATGTATCGGATGGTGTATACTTTAATATTGTTTCATTAAGTTCTATTGTGAATCATTGTATTTTGAAATTTTCATTATAAATTTTATTAATTTTAGATTTGTTCAAAATATATCATCAAAATAAAAATACATGTTCAAACATATTGTTATTTTGAATATTATTCCACCGTACAAGATCGTTTTAAATTTAGGCTTGGAAAATAAATTGGTGGACTAATTGATGGAAGAGAGTGTATGGCCAGTCAAATCATTGTACTACATGCATGTAAAAAAAAATCTTGCATATATAAATCTCAAAGCAAAGAAGATAAAATCAATGGTGCATGTATGCACTTGTCCTACCATGCATGCTAAAAACTCATTTCTATCATATGTACTCCATATATGATCTGTCCTTTTCGACTTTTAATGACTTCAGTGTCTTATCGAGACATGTTATCTGTAACAATAATGTACGATACTGGCATGAGCCATGCAAAAGATAATGTCGAACAATCGAGGCTTCGTCGTGCATCACATTTTTTCCGAGTGGTTCGTGCATCACTTTCACACTGTTGCTGAGTGCTGTTGCGGTTTTCGAACGGACTGCTCCGATCCTAACTTCTTTCAAAATAAATAAAATGACATCAGGATTTTGCACCTTCTTATTAGAGCTACTGGGCATAATGCCTTAACAGATACTGGTAGTAGTTTGTATTTTAGTTTATCCATTTCCGGCATACATACATTTTGTGATATTTTAAACTCAATATACTATTTAAGATGACATAATTTTATATGACAGTTGTAGGTTTTTAATTGCGTATCAAAATAGCGCCAGATGAGGACGCGGCCTTTGAACAACGATGACACCGCGCCCACCATCAGCGCGCAGCACATGGGATCTATGTCGCCTGTTGAATCTAGATTATCCCACCACCACCGTCGTCCCCCTCTATCCCCATGTGACCCTCCCTCGTACAAGAGAGCCACACGAAGTCCCACCACCACCGTCGTCCCCCTCCGTCCTTTGTCAGCTCCTTCTCCTTCTCCTTCTGGTAGCAGTAGCCGCGAATCACGCTCCCGTCAGCCAACACGATGCAGGGGCGGGTCACGGGTGGCATCCATGGAGAACATGAAGGAGGCGAGGCTAGCGATGTTGGTGCAGGGCAGGATCTTCCCGACGGGGATGCTCAAAGTCTTCATCAGCTTCCTAATGGGCAGCGAGGCAGGGGAGGGCGGAAGCAGGTCAGGGAAGGGCGACGACGGCAGTGTAGGACCATCGCGAGGGCGTGTAGGGATGTAAAAGATTTAGGAGTCGTGGTCAGGAACTCATATCTATGAGAGTTTGGCTAGGTACGATATAGAGACCTAAAAAATGCGCATCTAAAGGCTTTAGGAGTTTGGCTAGGTACGGTTTAGAGACCTAAACCTAAAAAATTTCTCATCTAAAGAATTTTAGAATTCTGTTAGAGAAGCTCTAACATCACCATCGCATATCTAGCAAAATTGAAGAGTAGCAGATGTCCCTTTAGGTCTAGCTAGCAGCTGAGAATTTACTCATGCACTCGCTTTAATCCTGCTCCATTGCCCATGAAAATGAGGACTATTATTGTTGTTGATGCTGTTGAATTATATACGCATGTTTCTTTTTTTCCTTAGTAGGTGACCTCTCTGTTTCGTTGTTTTCAATATGCCAAGTGCATGGACCCAACACTTCATTTGATAAAGAGTTTTAAGTATTACACTCGATCTCATCATAGGTAGGATGCATATAGCCGTTCTATTAAATTGATGCACTAGGCAATTATTTCAAAAGTCCGAACAGATGAAAAAGGCTAGACATTGTGTTATAATCCGGTGGACTTTTTTCTTCACGAGCTTAGGATATGGATTCAGGGTGTCTGTAGATATTTATTTTAATACTGTGTTGGCCAGGATTTGAACTCTAGACCTCTGCCGCTGCTGCCCACAAGCGGTCGTGAGATCGATCGATCTGATCGAGCTAGTTGATCGATCCAATCTCAATCAAGCTACCTCCTGAAGTCACCAGGCTCCTCATGCCTTGTATGTCCGCGATGACGGCGTCGGCGCTGTAGCGCTCCATGGTGGTCGGCACCCTCCCCTCCTCTTCCTCGTCGGTCGTGGCTCCCTCGTTGACCGTGTCCACCAGCCCCGTCTGCTTGAACGTGACAAACTTCGTGCTCTGATACAGATTGACATTGCCGAACCTTTCCGACGCACATCCCCATGGCTACCTCGATGCCTCCGTGCAAGCTCTAGAGAAGACTCTCACCGCAGGAACCGGTGATGATGCCAAGACCGTCCTTAACCCCGAGTACACATGGTGGGGGGGCAAGATCAAAATGTACTCGGCCTTGTGAAAGGGTTTCGCAACATAGTAAATCAAAAAAAATTACGGATGCGAACAAGAAAGCCAAGATCTAATCTAGGAAATGCAATCAACGAGAGAGATTGATGAGATCTTCATACCCTTGAAGAAATCGCACAGCGGAAACGTTCAACAGAACGTGGTTGACGTAGTCGTACTCGTCGTCTCCTCCTCGCGATCCGATCCGATCCTACGCCGCGAGTGGCGGCGCCTCCGAGAGATGCACACGTACGGTGTAGCAACGTCTCCTCCTTCCTTGGTCCAGCAAGTATGGTGGAGAGATAGATTGGATCTGCAGCACGATGGTGTGGTGCTTATGGTGGAGAGTTTCTGCGGCAGGGCTTCGCCTACGCGCAGTCGGGAGAGAGAGAGAGAGAGAGAGAGAGAGAGAGAGGAGCAGTTGGTGGCTAGGGTTGGAGGAGTTGGGGGGAGGCTGCGCCCCTGCCCTCCTTATATAGGGGGCTGGCCGGCCCCCTTTGACCCCTCCTCCAAGCCCGCGGCGGCCCAAGGGGTGGAGTGGGGGGCAAGTCATCCCCCCCTTCTAGAAGGTTTCCCAAGGGTTTCCCCTAGGGCTGGCCGGCTGGGCCTTAGGGACCTTGTGCCCTTGCCCAAAGTGGCCAGGGCACTTCCCCTTTAGGCCCACGCAGGCCTCCCACAAGTGGGCCCACGTTGGTCCCACTCCGGAAGCTTCTAGAACCTTCCGGTACAATACCGATAAACTCCGAAACGATTCCGAAATCCAAAACTGATTTACTTTATATGAATCTTATTCTCCGGACCATTCCGGAACCTCTCGTGATGTCCTGGATCTCATCCGAGACTCCGAATAAAAACTCATAAACCAATTATCCATTCTATCCTAGCGTCGATGCACGTTAAGTGTGTGACCCTACGGGTTTGAGAATATGCAGACATGATCTTCTATCAATAATCAACAGCGGGATCTGGAAAGCCATATTGACTCCCACATATTCATCGATGATCATATCGGATGAACGACGATGCCAGGATTCAATTAATCTCGTATATGTATTCCCTTCGTCACGCGATATTTTACTTGCCCGAGATTCGATCGTTGGTATCGGCATACCTAGTTCAATCTCGTTCACAGCAAGTACTTTACTCGTTCCGTAATCCGATATCACTTTGTGATTAAATCCTTAACCACGTGCTTGAAAGCGGTGTTGATATCGATTACCGAGTGAGCCCGAAGTATATCTCTCCGACTCGGGAGGGACAAATTCCATATCGATACATACAACCCAACAAGTACTTTCCGATCACCTGAGAGACACCTTTATGATCACCCTCACATAGGATGACGTTTGATGACCTCAAAGCTTTCTTCCGATACCAGGGAGTTGTATTATCTCATGGTCTAAGGAATACAATACTTGACATAGGAAAAAGCTTCACAAAGATGAACACGATGACATGATATAATTGATCTGCTTAATTTGGGATTGTCCATCATATCATTCTCCTAATGACATGATCTCATTATTAATCGACAACTCATTTCTATAGTTAGGAAACCTTAACCATCATTAATCAATGAGCTAGTCCATAGAGGCGTACTAGGGACACGGGGTTGTTCATAAACCACACAAGTATCAAAGTTTCCGCTTAATACAATTCTAGCATGGAATATAAACTTTATCATGAACAAGAACTATAATAATAACATCTTTATTATTGCCTCTAGGGCATAATTCCAACAGTCTCCCACTTGCACTAGAGTCAATAATCTAGTTTACATCTGGCAACAATCTAACACCCATGGCATTAAGGTGCTGATCATGTATTGCTCGTGGAAGAGGTTCAGTCAACGGATCTGCGACATTCAGATCCGTATGTACTTTGCTAATCTTCAGATCTCCATCTGCTATATAATCTCGAATTATATAAAAACGGCGGTTGATGTGCTTGGTCTTTGGATGATATCTTGGTTCCTTAGCCAGTGCTATGGCGCCAGTGTTCTCGCACAATATCTCCAGTGGGTCCAAGGCACTTGGAACCACACCAAGCTCAGTGATGAAGTTCCTGATCCAAATTCCTTCACTTGACGCTTCTGAAGCAGCCATGTATTCCTCTTCTGTTGTAGATCCCACGATGACGCTTTTCTTGCATCTTCTCCAGCTCACAGCTCCACCATTCAAAATATAAACGTATCCTGTCTGAGATTTAGAATCATCCGGGTCGGTGTCGAAACTAGCGTCGACGTAACCTTTTACGACGAGCTGCTCATCACCTCCATAGACCAAGAACATTTCTTTAGTCCTATTTAAATACTTTAGGATGTTCTTTACGGTTGTCCAGTGTTCCACTCCTAGATCACTTTGGTATCTGCTCGTCAAACTAAGAGCATTGGACACATCCGGTCTAGTACATAGCATGGCATACATGATAGAACCTATGGCCGAGGCATATGGCACTTTGCTCATAGTATCTCTATCGTTTACCGTAGCTGTACACTGAGCCTTGCTCAATATCTTCCCTGACAACATGGGCAATGAATCTTTCTTTGCTTTATCCATTCTGAACCTTTTTAGAACTTTGTCTAGATATGTACTTTGGCTTAAAACTATTAGGCGTCTTTGTCTATCTTTATAGATTTTGATGCCTAATATATAAGCAGCTTATCCTAGGTCTTTCATTGAAAAACATTTATTCAAATAACTCTTCACATCGTTAAGCATACCAATGTCATTTCAAATAATCAATATGTCATCCACATATAGTACTAAAAATGTCACCGAGCTCCCACTCACTTTCTTGTAGATACAAGCTTCGTAGCAATTTGGAACAAATCCAAAACTCTTGATCACTTGATCAAAACGAAGGTTCCAACTCCGAGATGCTTGCTTCAGTCCATAAATGGAACGCTGAAGTTTGCACACCTTATTATCATCCTTAGGATCGACAAAACCTTTGGACTGTATTATATACGACTCTCCATCAATGTTGTCATTGAGGAACGTAGTCTGGACATCCATCTGCCATATTTCATAATCATGAAATGCAGCAATTGCTAATAAAATCCGAATGGACTTAAACATCGCTATGAGAGAGAAAGTCTCATCGTAGTCAACACCTTGAACTTGCCAAAACCCTTTTGCGACAAGCCGAGCTTTATAGACAGTAACATTACCATTCGCGTCCGTTTTCATCTTGAAAATCCATTTGCACTCAATGGCCTTACGGTCGCTAGGAGGGTACACCAAAGTCCATACTTGGTTTTCGCTCATGGATCCCAATTCGGATTTCATGGCCTCTAGCCATTTCTCAGAGTCTGGGCTCATCATTGCATCCTTATAATTCGCAGGTTCACTATTGTCTAACAACAAGACGGTTGAGACAGGGTTGCCGTACCATTCAGGAATGGCACGTGACCTTGTCGACCTGCGAAGTTTAGTAGTAGCATCGTTTGAAGTTTCATAATCCTCGTCATTAGCTTCCTCTCTTGTTGGTGCAGACGTCACTGGAACAATTTCAGGTGCTGCGCTACTCTCCAACTCGAGAGAAGGTTCAATAACCTCGTCTACCTCTACCTTCCTCCCACTCACTTCTTTCGAGAGAAACTCCTTCTCAAGAAAGGATCCGTTCTTTGCAACAAACACTTTTCCTTCGGATCTGTGGTAGAAGGTATACCCAATCGTTTCCTTAGGGTATCCTATGAAGATGCATTTCTCTGCTTTGGGTTCGAGCTTGTCCGGCATCAACTTCTTGACGTAAGCTTCGCATCCCCAAACTTTAAGAAACGACAACTTAGGTTTAGCACCAAACCATAGTTCATACGGTGTCGTCTCAACGGATTTAGATGGTGCCTTATTTAAAGTGAATGCAGCGGTTTCTAATGCATAACCCCAAAATGATAACGACAAATCTGTAAGAGACATCATTGATTGCACCATATCTAACAGAGTTCTATTCCGGCGTTCAGACACACCATTGCGCAGTGGTGTTCCAGGTGGCGTGAGTTGCGAAACGATTTCGCTTGCTTGAAGATGCGTGTGAAAATCATAACTCAAATATTCACCTCCACGATCGGATCGTAGAAATTTAATTTTCCTGTTACGATGGTTTTCCACTTCGTTCTGAAATTCTTTGAACTTTTCAAACATTTCAGATTTATGTTTCATTAAATAGATATACCCATATCTACTTAAGTCATCAGTTAAAGTGAGAAAATATCGATATCCACCACGCGTCGAAACACTCATTGGTCCGCATACATCGGTATGTATGATTTCCAATAAGTCCGTTGCTCGCTCCATTATTCCGGAGAACAGGGTTTTGATCATCTTGCCCATGAGGCACGGCTCGCACGTGTCAAATGATTCAAAATCAAGAGACTCCAAAAGTCCATCAGAATGGAGTTTCTTCATGCGTTTTACACCAATATGACCTAGACGGAAGTGCCACAAATAAGTTGGATTATCACTATCTACTTTGCATCTCTTAGCCTCAATGTTATGGATGTGCGTTTCATTGCTTTCGAGATTCGGAAGAAATAAACCATTCACAACAGGTGCATGACCATAAAAGATGTTATTCATATAAATAGAACAACCATTATTCTCCGATTTAAATGAATAACCGTCTTGTAATAAACACGATCCAGATATAATGTTCATGCTCAACGCAGACACATAATAACACTTATTAAGGTTTAAAACTAATGCCGAAGGTAAAACTAAGGAGAGCGTGCCGACGGCCATCACATCAACTTTTGATCCATTGCCAACGCGCATCGTCACCTCATCTCTTGCTAGCCGCCGTCTATTCCGTATCTCTTGTTTCGAGTTACAAATATTAGCAACTGAACCAGTATCATATACCCAGGCACTACAACGAGCGCTAGTAAGGTAAACATCAATACCATGTATATCAAATATACCTTTAATGGTGCCAGCCTTCTTGTCCGCTAAGTACTTCGGACAATTGCGCTTCCAGTGACCCTTGTCCTTGCAATAGAAGCAGTCAGTGTCCGGCTTAGGTCCAGACTTGAGCTTCTTCTCTACAGGGGAAACGCGCTTGCCGCTTCCTTTCTTAAAGGATTTCTTTGCACCCTTAGCTTTCTTAAAGCTAGGGGTCTTGTTGACCATCAACACATGATTATCTTTCTTGATATCCACCTCCGCAGCTTTCAGCTTAGCGAAGACCTCAGTGATCGTATCAGTGGAACAAATTTGATTGTGAGTAACTACAAAACCTTTGTAGCTAGGAGGGAGTGATTGCAGAACTCTGTCAATCTTGAGCTCTTCTAGAATCTTGCAGTCAAGTTGTTCAAGACGTTGAGTGTAGCCCGACATCTTAATGGCGTGCTCACTAACAGAACTCCCTTCCTCCATCTTGCAGTTAAAGACTTCTCAGAGATCTCATATCTCTCAGAACGGGCCTGAGTCTGAAACATGGTTTTCAGTTCCTCAAGTATCTCAAAGGGCCCGGTGAACTCCTCAAAACAATTTTGAAGTTCCGGTTCCATAACAAACAACATGGTACTCTTAATCACTCCATAATCATCTTTGCGTGACTAATAAACAACTTTTTCATCAGCCGGCGCATCAGTAGCAGGGGCGTCACCTAGCGATTTCTCAAGTACATAGTCCTTTTGTCCGCCAGCGAGAATGATTCTCAGATTGCGGAACCAGTTGGTGAAGTTAGACCCATTGTTCTTAAGCTTTTCTTTCTCAGCAAAAACGTTGAAGTTGAAGTTGGACTTAGCCATTTGATCTACAAAATTTGCAAATACAATTTAGACTATGTTCATGATAACTAGTTCAACTTAATCAAATTACTAGGTGAACTCCCACTAAATTCAACATCCCTCAAGTTGTTTAGTGAACACGACCCAAATTCACCACACATAATCCGATCTTCACGAGAAGAGATGTGGTTTCAATGGTGGACAACAAAGTGTCGATCATATCATTCATATGACTCATGTTTAACCTTTCGGTTCGTGTGTTCCGAGGCCATGTTTGTACATGCTAGGCTCGTCAAGTCAAACCCAAGTATTTCCGCGTGTGCAAAACTGGCTTGCACCCGTTGTATGTGAACGTAGAGTTTATAGCACCCGATCATCACGAGGTGCTTGAACACGACGAACTTTCACAACGGTTCATACATGGGGAGAACACAATTTTATCTTGATCTTTAAGTGAGGAATCATCTTATAATGCTACCGTCGCGATCTAAGCATAATAAGATACATAAAAGGATAAACATCACATGCATATAATTTTATGTGACATGGTATAGCCAATCTGCGCGCAATGATCTCCATCTTGTGTGCGCCAGCATGATCTCCATCACTCCACCATGATTGCCTCCACCACGAATAGCAACTACAAATATTGATAACTACTTAGCGATAAAGTAAAGCTATTACATGGCGTATAAGAAGTTGACACGCAGATCATATACAATTATAAAGACAACCATACGGCTCCTGCCGGTTGTGAACTCATCAGCAAGTCGTGAAATATTACAAAACATGATCATTGCATACATCTCAATTCATGCACATCATGTCTTGGGCCATACCATATCACAAAACACTCCCTGCAAAAACAAGTTAGATGCCTCTACTTTGTTGTTGCATGTTTTACGTGGCTTATGGGAGTAACAAGCTAAGAACGATTCTTACCTACGGAAAGCCACAACGGTGATATTATGGTTGCTAACATCTGTTGTAAATCCCATGACTACTATAGTGAGAGAAACTGGCATTCACCAGCCGCATGTGTGGAACAAGCCACACGTCAAGTGCGGAGCCGGTCTCGCGAACGAGGTCGCGTAAAGTTGGCCTGGACCGCTTCGATCTTACTATGCCGCGCCATAATAAATACACAACAAGAGGTTTGCAACAGAAAACATCAACACCCGCAACAAGCATGTTGCGTTCTACTCGTGAAACACATCTACGCATAGATCTAGCTCTGATACCACTGAAAGGGTTTCGCAACATAGTAAATCAAAAAAATTCTACGGATGCGAACAAGAAAGCCAAGATCTAATCTAGGAGATGCAATCAACAAGAGAGAGAGATGAGATCTTCATACCCTTGAAGAAATCGCACAGCGGAAACGTTCAACAGAACGTGGTTGACGTAGTCGTACTCGCCTTCTCCTCCTCGCAATCCGATCCGATCCTACGCCACAAGTGGCGGCGCCTCAGAGAGATGCACACGTACGGTGCAGCGACGTCTCCTCCTTCCTTGGTCCAGCAAGTATGGTGGAGAGATAGATTGGATCTGCAGCACGACGGTGTGGTGCTTATGGTGGAGAGTTTCTGCGGCAGGGCTTCGCCTACGCGTAGTCGGGAGAGAGAGAGAGGAGGAGGAGGAGCAGTTGGCGGCTAGGGTTGGAGGAGTGGGGGGAGGATGTGCCCCTGCCCTCCTTATATAGGGGGTTGGCCGGCCCCCTTTGACCCCTCCTCCAAGCCCTAGGGCGGCGGCCCAAGGGGTGGAGTGGGGGGCAAGTCATCCCCCCCCCTTCTAGAAGGTTTCCCTAGGGTTTCCCCTAGGGCTGACCGGCTGGGCCTTAGGGGCCTTGTGCCCCTGGCCCAAAGTGGCTAGGGCACTTCCCCTTAGGCCCACGCAGGCCACCGACAAGTGGTCCCACGTTGGTCCCACTCCGGAAGCTTCTAGAACCTTCCGGTACAATACCGATAAACTCCAAAACGATTCCGAAATCCAAAACTGCTTTCCTTTATATGAATCTTATTCTCCATACCATTCCGGAACCTCTCATGATGTCCTGGATCTCATCCGAGACTCCGAACAAAAACTCATAAACCAATTATCCATTCTATCCTAGCGTCGATGCACGTTAAGTGTGTGACCCTACGGGTTCGAGAATATGCAGACATGATCTTCTATCAATAATCAACAGCGGGGTCTGGAAACCCATATTGACTCCCACATATTCATCGATGATCATATCAGATGAACCACGATGCCAGGATTCAATTAATCCCATATATGTATTCCCTTCGCCACGCGATATTTTACTTGCCCGAGATTCGATCGTTGGTATCGGCATACCTAGTTCAATCTCGTTCACAGCAAGTACTATACTCGTTCCGTAATCCGATATCACTTTGCGATTAACTCCTTAACCACGTGCTTGCAAGCGGTGTTGATATCGATTATCGAGTGGGCCCTAAGTATATCTCTCCGACTCGGGAGGGAGAAATTCCATCTCGATACATACAACCCAACAAGTACTTTCCGATCACCTGAGAGACACCTTTATGATCACCCTCACATAGGATGACGTTTGATGACCTCAAAGCTTTCTTCCGATATTAGGGAGTTGTATTATCTCATGGTCTAAGGAATACAATACTTGACATAGGAAAAAGCTTCGCAAAGATGAACACGATGACACGATCTAATTGCTCTACTTAATTTGGGTCTGTCCATCATATCATTCTCCTAATGACATGATCTCATTATTAATCGACAACTCATGTCTATGGTTAGGAAACCTTAACCATCATTAATCAATGAGCTAGTCCATAGAGGCGTACTAGGGACACGGTGTTGTTCATAAACCACACAAGTATCAAAGTTTCCGCTTAATACAATTCTAGCATGGAATATAAACTTTATCATGAACAAGAACTATAATAATAACATCTATATTATTGCCTCTAGGGCATAATTCCAACACCTTGTGCTTTCCTCCATGGAGGAGGACATCACGTGCCATCTTATTGGCTGCAAGGCGTTAGCGGCCATCTGGGCCACTATCCACACCATCTTCGGTGCCCAAACACACGCGAACATGAGGCATATTCGTCGACAGCTGCAACATGGGGAATAAAATCTTTAGTAGGAACAAAGTAAACAACAATCCCTACTTCAACAATCTTGCAAAGGCTACAACCTTCCAAAAGAAGAGGCCAAACAAATCTGAGCTATGCTGCTTTACCTGTGGAGAGCTCTGCCATTTTTCATAGGACTGGCCAGAACATGCATATCTTCAAGGGGAAAAGGGAAGACTATCAATGTTGTGACCACTAGAAATACCGATGTTGTCTATGGTAATTTATTTATTGTTTTTTCGGTATTTAAATCTCCATGTTTGTGGATTGATACGAGTCCTAATGTTCACGTGTGTTCTAAGATCTCTATGTTTACTTCTTATAAGGTCGCCCAAGATTTTTTCGTCCTAATGGGGAATGGATCAAATGTTTCTATTTATGGTGTTGGCATGGTGGATCTTAAGTTCACCTCAGGAAAGATCGTGCAGCTGAGGAACATGCATCATGTCGCTACTATGAACTGAAGGGTTTCGCAGCATACTAAATCAAAAATTTCTACGGATGCGAACGGGAAACCCAAGATCTAATCTAGGAGATGCCATCAACGAGAGGGATAGATGAGATCTTCATACCCTTGAAGAAATCGCACAGCGGAACGTTCAACAGAACGTGGTTGATGTAGTCGTACTAGCCTTCTCCCCCTCGCGATCCGATCCGATCCAACGCCGCAAGTGGCGACGCCTCCGAGAGATGCACACGTACGGCACCGTGACGTCTCCTCCTTCCTCGGTCCAGCAAGTGGGGTGGAGAGATAGATTGGATCTACAGCACGACGGCGTGGTGCTATGGTGGAGGGTTTCTGCAGCAGGGCTTTGCCTACGCGCAGTTGGGAGAGAGAGAGAGAGAGAGAGAGAGAGAGAGAGAGAGAGAGAGAGAGAGAGAGAGAGAGAGAGAGAGAGAGAGAGAGAGAGAGAGAGAGAGAGAGAGAGAGAGAGGGAGGGCAGTAGTATGGCGGCTAGGGTTGAAGGAGTAGGAGGAGGAGGGTGCGCCCCTGCCCTCTTTATATAGAGGGCTGGCCGGCCCCCTTGTCCCCTCCTCCAAGCCCTAGGGCGGCGGCCCCAAGAGTTGGAGTGGGGGGCAAGTTTCCCCCTCCCTTCTAGAAGGTCCCCTAGGGTTTCCCCTAGGGTTTTGGACGGCTGGGCCTATGGGGCCTTGTGCCCCTGGCCCAATGTGGCCAGGGCACTCCCTCGTAGGCCCACGCCCCCCTCCGACTAGTGGGGCCACGTTGGTCCCACTCCGGAAGCTTCTAGAACCTTCCGGTACAATACCGAACATTCCGAAATCCAAAAACTGCTTTCCTTTATATGAATCTTATTCTCCGGACCATTCCGGAACCTCTCGTGATGTCCTGGATCTCATCCGAGACTCCGAACAAAAACTCATAAACCAATTATCCATTCTATCCTAGAGTTGAGGCACGTTAAGTGTGTAACCCTACGGGTTCGAGAATATGCAGACATGATCTTCTATCAATAATCAACAGCAGGATCTGGAAACCCATATTGACTCCCACATATTAATCGATGATCATATCGGATGAACCACGATGCCAGGATTCAATTAATACCATATTTATATTCCCTTCGTCACGCGATATTTTACTTGCCCGAGATTCGATCGTCGGTATCGGCATACCTAGTTCAATCTCGTTCACAGCAAGTACTTTACTCGTTCCGTAATCCGATATCACTTTGTGATTAACTCCTTAACCACGTGCTTGCAAGCGGTGTTGATATCGATTACCGAGTGGGCCCGAAGTATATCTCTCCGACTTGGGAGGGACAAATCCCATCTCGATACATACAACCCAACAAGTACTTTCCGATTACCTAAGAGACACCTTTATGATCACCCTCTCATAGGATGACGTTTGATGACCTCAAAGCTTTCTTCCGATACCAAGGAGTTGCATTATCTCATGGTCTAAGGAATACAATAGTTGACATAAGAAAAAGCTTCGCAAAGATGAACACGATGACACGATCTAATTGCTCTGCTTAATTTGGGTCTGTCAATCACATCATTCTCCCAATGACATGATCTCATTATTAATCGACAACTCATGTCTATGGTTAGGAAACCTTAACCATCATTAATCAATGAGCTAGTCCATAGAGGCGTACTAGGGACACGGTGTTGTTCATAAACCACACAAGTATCAAAGTTTCCGCTTAATACAATTCTAGCATGTAATATAAACTTTATCATGAACAAGAATTATAACAATAACATCTTTATTATTGCCTCTAGGGCATAATTCCAACAGTCTCCCACTTGCACTAGAGTCAATAATCTAGTTTACATCTGGCAACAATCTAACACCCATGGCATTGAGGTGTTGATCATGTTTTGCTCGTGGAAGAGGTTTAGTCAACGGATCTGCGACATTAAGATCCGTATGTACTTTGCTAATCTTCAGATCTCCATCTGTTATATAATCTCGAATTATATGAAATCGGCGGTTGATGTGCTTGGTCTTTGGATGATATCTTGGTTCCTTAGCCAATGCTATGGCGCCAGTGTTGTCGCACAATATCTCCAGTGGGTCCAAGGCACTTGGAACCACACCAAGCTCAGTGATGAAGTTCCTGATCCAAACTCCTTCACTTGATGCTTCTGCAGCAGCCATGTATTCCGATTCTACTGTAGATCCCGCGATCACGCTTTGCTTGCAGCTTCTCCAGCTCACAGCTCCTCCATTCAAAATATAAATGTATCATGTCTGAGATTTAGAATCATCCGGGTCGGTGTCAAAACTAGCGTCGACGTAACCTTTTACGACGAGCTGCTCATCACCTCCATAGACCAAGAACATTTCTTTAGTCCTATTTAAATACTTTAGGATGTTCTTTACGGCTATCTAGTGTTCCACTCCTGGATCACTTTGGTATCTGCTCGTCAAACTAAGAGCATTGGACACATTCGGTCTAGTACACAGCATGGCATACATGATAGAACCTATGGCCGAGGCATATGGAACTTTGCTCATGGTTTCTCTATCGTTTACCGTAGCTGGACACTAAGCCTTGCTCAATATCTTACCTGACAACATGGGCACTGAACCTTTCTTTGCCTTATCCATTCTGAACCTTTTCAGAACTTTGTCTAGGTATGTACTTTGGCTTAAAGCTATTAGGTGTCTTTGTCTATCTCTATAGATTTTGATGCCTAATATATAAGCAGATTCTCCTAGGTCTTTCATTGAAAAACATTTATTCAAATAACTCTTCACATCGTTAAGCATACCAATGTCATTTCCAATAATCAATATGTCATCCACATATAGTACTAGAAATGTCACTGAGCTCCCACTCACTTTCTTGTAGATACAAGCTTCGTAGCAATTTGGAACAAATCCAAAGCTCTTGATCACTTGATCAAAATGAAGGTTCCAACTCCGAGATGCTTGCTTCAGTCCATAAATGGAACGCTGAAGTTTGCACACCTTATCAGCATCCTTAGGATCGACAAAACCTTAGGGCTACATCATATACAACTCTTCATCAATGTTGCCATTGAGGAACGCAGTCTTGACATCCATCTGCCATATTTCATAATCATGAAATGCAGCAATTGCTAATAAAATCCGAATGGACTTAAACATCATTACGAGAGAGAAAGTCTCATCATAGTCAGCACCTTGAACTTGTCGAAAACCTTTCGCGACAAGTCGAGCTTTATAGACAGTAACATTACCATCCGCGTCCGTTTTCTTCTTGAAAATCCATTTGCACTCAACGGCCTTACGGTTGCTAGGAGGGTCCACCAAAGTCCATACTTGGTTTTCGCTCATGGATCCCAATTCGGATTTCATGGCCTCTAGCCATTTCTCAGATTCTGGGCTCATCATTGCTTCCTCATAGTTCGCAGGTTCACTGTTGTCTACTAACAAGACAGTTAAGACAGGGTTGCCGTACCACTTAGGAGGGGCACGTGACCTTGTCGACCTGCGACGTTCAGCAGTAGCATCGTCCGAAGTTTCATGATCCTCATCATTAGCTTCCTCTCTTGTTGGTGCAGACGGCACTGGAACAATTTCAGGTGCTGCGCTACTCTCCAACTCGAGAGAAGGTTCAATAACCTCGTCTAGCTCTACCTTCCTCCCACTCACTTCTTTCGAGAGAAACTCCTTCTCAAGAAAGGATCCGTTCTTTGCGACAAACACTTTGCCTTCAGAGCTGTGATAGAAGGTATACCCAATCGTTTCCTTAGGGTATCCTATGAAGATGCATTTCTCTGCTTTGGGTTCGAGCTTGTCCGGCATCAACTTCTTGACGTAAGCTTTGCATCCCCAAACTTTAAGAAATGACAACTTAGGTTTAGCACCAAACCACAGTTCATACAGTGTCGTCTCAACGGATTTAGATGGTGCCCTATTTAAAGTGAATGCAGCGGTTTCTAATGCATAACCCCAAAATGATAACGGCAAATCTGTAAGATACATCATCGATTGCACCATATCTAATAGAGTTTGATTCCGGCGTTCAGACACACCATTGCGCTGTGGTGTTCCGGGTGGCGTGAGTTGCGAAACGATTTCACTTGCTTGAAGATGCGTGATAAAATCATAACTCAAATATTCACCTCCACGATCGGATCGTAGGAATTTAATTTTCCTGTTACGATGGTTTTCCACTTTGTTTTGAAATTCCTTGAACTTTTCAAACGTTTCAGATTTATGTTTCATTAAAGAGATATACCCATAGCTACTTAAGTCATCAGTAAAAGTGAGAAAATAGCGATATCCACCGCGCGTCGAAACACTCATTGGTCCGCATACATCGGTATGTATGATTTCCAACAAGTCCGTTGCTCGCTCCATCATTCCGGAGAACGGGGTTTTGATCATCTTGCCCATGAGGCATGGCTCGCACGTGTCAAATGATTCAAAATCAAGAGACTCCAAAAGTCCATCAGAATGGAGTTTCTCCATGCGTCTTACACCAATATGACCTAGACGGCAGTGCCACAAATAAGTTGAATTATCACTATCTACTTTGCATCTCTTAGCCTCAATGTTATGGATGTGTGTTTCATTGCTTTCGAAATTCAGAAGAAATAAACCATTCATAGCAGGTGCATGACCATATAAGATGTTACTCATATAAATAGAACAACCATTATTCTCCGATTTAAATGAATAACCGTCTTGCAATAAACACGATCCAGATATGATGTTCATGCTCAACGCAGGCACATAATAACATTTATTAAGGTTTAAAAATAATCCCGAAGGTAAAACTAAGGAGAGCGTGCCGACGTCCATCACATCAACTCTTGATCCGTTGCCAACGCGCATCGTCACCTCATCCCTTGCTAGCCGCCGTCTATTCCGTAGCTCCTGTTTCGAGTTACAAATATTAGCAACTGAACCAGTATCAAATACCCAGGCACTACTACGAGCGCTAGTAAGGTAAACATCAATAACATGTATATCAAATATACCTTTAATGGTGCCAGCCTTCTTGTCTGCTAAGTACTTCGGACAGTTGCGCTTCCAGTGATGCCTGTCCTTGCAATAGAAGCACTCAGTGTCCGGCTTAGGTCCAGACTTGAGCTTCTTCTCAGTAGGGGCAACGTGCTTGCCGCTGCCTTTCTTAAAGGGCTTCTTTGCACCCTTACCTTTCTTGAAGCTAGGGGTCTTGTTGACCATCAACACATGATTATCTTTCTTGATATCCACCTCCGCAGCTTTCAGCTTTGCGAAGATCTCAGTGATCGTATCAGTGGAACCAATCTGATTGTGAGTAACTACAAAACCTTTGTAGCTAGGAGGGAGTGATTGCATAACTCTGTCAATCTTGAGCTCTTCTGGAATCTTGCACTCCAGTTGCTCAAGACGTTGAGTGTAGCCCGACATCTTAATGGTGTGCTCACTAACAGAAATCCCTTCCTCCATCTTGTAGTTAAAGAATTTCTCAGAGATCTCTTGTCTCTCAGAACGGGCCTGAGTCTAAAACATGGTTTTCAGTTCCTCAAGAATCTCAAAGGGCCCGGCGAACTCCTCAAAACGATTTTGAAGGTCCGATTCCATAGCAAACAACATGGTACTCTTAATCACACCATAATCATCTTTGCGCGACTGATAAACAGCTTTTTCATCAGCCGGCGCATCTATAGCAGGGGCGTCACCTAGCGCTTTCTCAAGGACATAGTCCTTTGTCCGCCAGCGAGAATGATTCTCAGATTGCGGAACCAGTTGGTGAAGTTAGACCCATTGTTCTTAAGCTTTTCTTTCTCAGCAAAAACGTTGAAGTTGAAGTTGGACTTAGCCATTTGATCTACAAAATTTGCAAGTACAATTTAGACTATGTTCATGATAATTAGTTCAACTTAATCAAATTACTAGATGAACTCCCACTAAATTCAACATCCCTCAAGATGTTTAGTGAACACGATCCAAATTCACCATACCTAATCTGATCTTCACGAGAAGAGATGTGGTTTCAATGGTGGACAACAAAGTGCCGATCATATCATTCATATGACTCATGCTTAACCTTTCGGTTCGTGTGTTCCGAGGCCATGTCTGTACATGCTAGGCTCGTCAAGTCAAACCCAAGTATTTCCGCGTGTGCAAAACTGGCTTGCACCCATTGTATGTGAACGCAGAGTTTATAGCACCCGATCATCACGAGGTGCTTGAACACGACGAACTTTCGCAACAGTGCATACATGGGGAGAACACAATTTTATCTTGATCTTTAAGTGAGGAATCATCTTATAATGTTATCGTCGTGATCTAAGCATAATAAGATACATAAAAGGATAAACATCACATGCATATGATTTTATGTGACATGCTATAGCCAATCTCCGCGCAATGATCTCCATCTTGTGTGTGCCAGCATGATCTCCATCACTCCACCATGATTGCCTCCACCACGAATAGCAACTACAACTATTGCTAACTACTTAGCGATAAAGTAAAGCTATTACATGGCGCATAAGAAATTGACACACAGGTCATACACAATTATAAAGACAACCATATGGCTCCTGCCGGTTGTGTGCTCATCGACATGCAAGTCATGAAATATTACAAAACATGATCATTGCATACAACATACACATCATATCTTGGGCCATACCATATCACAGAAACACTCCCTGCAAAAACAACTTAGACGCCTCTACTTTGTTGTTGCATGTTTTACGTGGCTTATGGGAGTAACAAGCTAAGAACGATTCTTACCTACGGAAATCCACAACGGTGATATTATGGTTGCCAACATCCGGTGTAAATCCCATGACAACTATAGTGAGAGAAACTGGCATCCACCAGCCGCATGTGTGGAACAAGCCACACGACAAGTGCGCAGCCGGTCTCGCGAACGAGGTTGCGTAAAGTTGGCCTGGACCGCTTCGATCTCACTATCCCGCGTCATAAGAAGTACACAACAAGAGGCTTGCAACATAAAACATCAACGCCCGTAACAAGCATGTTGTGTTCTACTCGTGAAACACATCTACGCATAGATCTAGCTCTGATACCACTGAAGGGTTTCGCAGCATAGTAAATCAAAAAAATTCTACGGATGCGAACGGGAAAGCCAAGATATAATCTAGGAGATGCAATCAACGAGAGGGATAGATGAGATCTTCATACCCTTGAATAAATCGCACAGCGGAAAGTTCAACGGAACATGGTTGATGTAGTCGTACTAGCCTTCTCCTCCTCGTGATCCGATCCGATCCAACGCTGCAAGTGGCGACGCCTCCGAGAGATGCACACGTACGGAACCGCGACGTCTCCTCCTTCCTCGGTCCAGCAAGTGGGGTGGAGAGATAGATTGGATCTACAGCACGACAGCGTGGTGCTATGGTGGAGAGTTTCTGCAGCAGGGCTTCGCCTACGCGCAGTCAGGAGAGAGAGAGAGAGAGAGAGAGAGAGAGAGAGAGAGAGAGAGAGAGAGAGAGAGAGAGAGAGAGAGAGAGGAGAGAGAGAGAGAGAGAGAGAGAGAGAGAGAGAGAGAGAGAGAGAGAGAGAGAGAGAGAGAGAGAGAGAGAGAGAGAGACAGACAGACAGACAGACAGACAGACAGACAGACAGACAGAGAGAGAGAGAGAGAGAGACAGACAGATAGACAGAGAGAGAGAGAGAGCAGTATGGCGGCTAGGGTTGAAGGAGTAGGGGGAGGAGGGTGCGCCCCTGCCCTCTTTATATAGAGGGCTGGCCGGCCCCCTTGGCCCCTCCTCCAAGCTCTAGGGCGGCGGCCCCAAGGGTTGGAGTGGGGGGCAAGTTTCCCCCTCCCTTCTAGAAGGTCCCCTAGGGTTTCCCCTAGGGTTTTGGCCGGCTGGGCCTATGGGGACTTGTGCCCCTGGACCAATGCGTCCGGGGCACTCCCTCGTAGGCCCACGCCCCCCTCCGACAAGTGGGGCCACGTTGGTCCCACTCCGGAAGTTTCTAGAACCTTCCGGTACAATACCGAACATTCCGAAACAATTCCGAAATCCAAAAACTGCTTTCCTTTATATAAATCTTATTCTCCGGACCATTCCGGAACCTCTCGTGATGTCCTGGATCTCATCCGAGACTCCGAACAAAAACTCATAAACCAATTATCCATTCTATCCTAGCGTTGGGGCACGTTAAGTGTGTGACCCTACGGGTTCGAGAATATGCAGACATGATCTTCTATCAATAATCAACAGCAGGATCTAGAAACCCATATTGACTCCCACATATTAATCGATGATCATATCGGATGAACCACGATGCCAGGATTCAATTAATCCCATATTTATATTCCCTTCGTCACGCGATATTTTACTTGCCCGAGATTCGATCGTCGGTATCGGCATACCTAGTTCAATCTCGTTCACAGCAAGTACTTTACTCGTTCCGTAATCCGATATCACTTTGTGATTAACTCCTTAACCACGTGCTTGCAAGCGGTGTTGATATCGATTACCGAGTGGGCCCGAAGTATATCTCTCCAACTTGGGAGGGACAAATCCCATCTCGATACATACAACCCAACAAGTACTTTCCGATTACCTGAGAGACACCTTTATGATCACCCTCTCATAGGATGACGTTTGATGACCTCAAAGCTTTCTTCCGATACCAGGGAGTTGCATTATCTCATGGTCTAAGGAATACAATAGTTGACATAAGAAAAAGCTTCGCAAAGATGAACACGATGACACGATCTAATTGCTCTGCTTGATTTGGGTCTGTCCATCACATCATTCTCCCAATGACATGATCTCATTATTAATCGACAACTCATGTCTATGGTTAGGAAACCTTAACCATCATTAATCAATGAGCTAGTCCATAGAGGCGTACTAGGGACACGGTGTTGTTCATAAACCACACAAGTATCAAAGTTTCCGCTTAATACAATTTTAGCATGGAATATAAAATTTATCATGAACAAGAATTATAACAATAACATCTTTATTATTGCCTCTAGGGCATAATTCCAACATGAACAAGAATATCGTTAGTTGTTCCCCTTTATACAGAGACAGGTTTAAGGTTGTTTTAGAGTCTAATAAAGTTGTTATTTCGAAATATGGATAATTTATTGGTAAAGGCTATGAATTCAGAGGCCTGTTTCGATTTTCCCTATCGGAGTTTTATAATAAATCAGTGAACCATATTTATGATGGTGTTAATGATGATACCAGTGTTACGCATTTTCGCTTATGTGACATTAATTTGGTTTAATGTCTCGAATGTCCAGTATGAGTTTAATTCTGAATTTCACAATTGCCAGAGATTCTAAGTGATATAGTTGTGTGCAATCAAAGCAACCTCGAAAGCCTCACAAGGCAGGCGAGGAGAGAAACCTTACACCTCTAGAACTCATACATTCTAATCTATGCGAGATGAATGGTTGATGCTTGCATTTTATATCATCATAATATCTAAATATAGGACTAGTTTATATTGCTATTTTCATTGTTATATCATTGTTTATGCATCTTTTAGATGATTTATGGGACTTTCCTACAAAGTCCCTTGTTTTGTTATTTAATTTTTTGAAGGTAGAAAATCTCCTTTTTTGTATTTTGCTATTTCAGGACTTTGTGGACACCAATTAATTTCAGAAAAAATTTCACGGAAGTTTTTCATCATGAGAAGGGCATTGGGCATTGGAACCATGCGAGGAGAGCCATGAGAGCCGAAAGAGACTAGGTGGCGTGGCCACCTTACTAGTTTGTGCCACCGAGGCCCATTCGGGCCTTGAGCATCTCCTCGGCTCTCATTTTATAGATGCCTCCATTTTGCCCAAAAACCTATGCCATACTTTTCTCACGGTTTACAGAGACGAAGGCGGAGGCGAAATTCCTCTTCTAGTCCGGGAGAGGGAAGATCCTGCTGCTCCGAGGCCTTCGGAGAGGGGGAAATCAAAGCCATCGTTATCACCACTCCTCCTTGGCATAGGGGGAGGCTTCTCCATCACCATATCCATCACCCTCAACATCAACACCATCTCCATTTCAATGATCCACACCATTCTCCTCATAGTTTGTGATATGATTGAATCCTGGATATTGTTTTGGTGTCTTGTGCATGATTATGCTTGGTAACTTGTAATTATTTGGTGGTGAAGTTATATTTTCAGATTGTGTTGTATTCTATATGCCACTGATCCCTATCATGTTTCACCGTTGTGAGTAGTTCCCCATGTTTCTGAGAGCATAGGATGAATTGATTATGATTTTTAGATAGTATTCAATGAGCATTTGGTTAAGTTTTAATCTTTTTTTATAATCGATGGAGGAAAAACCCTAGTTACCCATAGAAAATAAAAGCAAGTCCTTATGATTTATAATTGTGATTATTACGCGGATCTATTCGTAATACCAATAAAAGATATCATAGTCATTTTGGGAATGGACTGGTTATCTAATCATTGAGATCAGATTGATGTGGAGAAAACACGGTAGCAATACGAAACTCAAATGGAGGACGCGTAGTTTACCAAGGAGACAAGCACACGAGACTGGAAGCCGAACTACAACTCCACACACTTGAAAAAATCAAACCAGAGGGTAGATATAGGAGGAGGTGCAGCACAAGCTCACCTCCGACGTATATTCCCCAATCCCCACTCGCACACCTTCAAAGAGGGTAGAAAAGTCTCCAAGGTAGGCATAATTATCACCTCATGTCATCCAATGAGGTAATGCAAGAAATGGCCGCCTTCAAAGTGGCTGCCAAGAATGCCGAAGATGCTCGTGCTCGAGCTATGGGGATGCAAAAGGGGGTCAACATGGCTTTGAAGACTAGTGTGATTGATCATGATGAATATGCGGTAGAAGGTCTAGACTGTCCCGAAGATATAAAAAGGATCCACGAACAATACTTGGCTCTTTATGCAAGAAACTTTTGGAAAGATCCAGCCAAGGCTAAAGATGAACTAGATCGCAAGAGTGGAGCCTATGGAAGAAAAGAAAATGGTCCCAAGCTGAGAACATGCTTTAATTGTGGTGACCGGCTGCACTTCGTAGCTGAGTGTCCATATCAAAGTAGAGAGGATAATGGAGGAAGACTCATTTTCAAGGACAAATCAAAAGCTCCACGTAAGAAACAGTTTGTAAATAAGAATGCTCCTTTCAAGAAGCAACCAACGATTGTTCTAGTGGCTCAAGAAGAATATTCATCGGGGAGTGAAGATGAGGACGAGGACGATAGCTCACAAGAGGTGGCTGCTATAGCCACCACATCTACATCAACCTCTCTCTTCGACTCTCCGAACTAAAACATCATCAACAAGAATGCTACTTGCCTCATGGCAAGAAGCTCCGAGGTAACTTCTTTTAACTCTTCTTTTCCCAAGGCTATGATAGACATGGATGATCCTGCTAGTCTTAAGGTTAAAGAAGAGATTATTGCTTTGGATTATTTCTATACTAACTTGCAAGGTGAGCACAAAGTTCGTTTTGAGGCTCTTATGGATCAGCTGGCCCAAAACGAAGCACTCCTCGAAGAAAAGGGCAGAATTGAAAGGGAGGATGCAATGGAAATTGCATCCCTAAAAATGCTCTTGAAGAAGAAGAAGAAGAAGAAGCTCGGGTCTCTCTTGAAGAGAGGCTTGAGTCTATGGAAGAGTCACATGAAGAAATTGTGACTAAACTCGTTAAGGAACGTGACAATGCTGTCACCAAGGCAAAGAAGTTAAAGAAGGAAAGGATTGACTTTGGGGCTGCTCATGATAGACTCTCCGAGGAATTGGAGAAACTTGACAATGCTCACAAGGCGTTGAAAAACGAGTTCTCTATTCTCAATGAGTCACATGATCAGCTTCAAAGTCGATTGGCTGAATATGATACTCCTAGCTCGTCCAACTCAACATATAGTAACAAGAAAAATGCTAGTGTGGAAAAAGAAGTGATCAAGGACATCACCACAAAGTACAAAGGTGTGCTTGATGAAGTCCTTGGCAAGCAAAGGTCAAATCATGGTAAAGAGGGACTTGGGTATGTCACCAAGTCCAAGAAGAAGAAAACCAAGAAGAACAAGACCAAGAATGTGCAATTAAAGACAAGCACTGCTGAGAAGGTTGTCACAAAAGACAAGACTAATAATATTGGTTTTGCAGGGTCTCACAATCCGAATTATGAACTCTTTTGTGATGACTATGGCGATGTTTATGCTTATTATGTTGGTCCTTTTGATGAATATATTGCTTGGTCTATTTGGGTCCCAAAGACCCTTGTTACTAACATGAAAGGACCCATTGAAAAATGGGTACCTAAAACCAAGAAGTAACTTTCTTGCAGGGCTATGCTTCCGGTGGGTCGAAATGGGTGCTGGATAGTGGCTGCACTAGTCATATGACCGGAAGCAAGGAGATCATCACGGAGATGCGTCCAAATCTTGATAATATCACAGTATCCTATGGTGATAAGTCTAAATCTCAGGTATTGGGTCTTGGCAAGGTTGTGGTTACCCACGATATCTCTCTCGTGGACGTCATGCTTGTTGAGACCCTTGGCTACAATCTTCTTTCTGTTCGTGCCCTTGGCAAGATGGGTTTTGCTGTTTTTATTGATGATGATTTGGTGGTACTCTTATGGAGCAAGTCTCTAAAGGTCGCTTTCGTTGGATACGTCGAAAATGACCTGTATGTGGTGGACTTCTCGGGGAAAACCACTTCGGGTCCGATGTGTCTATTCGGAAAGGCCGACGTGGGTTGGCTATGGCATCGCCGTTTAGCCCATGTCAACATGAGAACTTTGCAAAGTCTCCAAAAGGGTGGCCACATACTTGGACTAAAAGACAATGTCTCTTTTGCCAAAGATCGTGTTTGTAGGGCTTGTGTTGAAGGAAAAATGCATGATTCTCCCCACAAGAGGAAGACTATTGTGTCATCAAAGAGGATCTTGGAATTACTCCATGTGGATTTATTTGATCCTCCTTCTCATGCAAGTCTTGGTGGGAAGAAATATTGCTTGGTCATCGTCGATGATTACTCAAGATATACATGGGTATATTTCTTCAAGCTGAAAAGTGAGACTCAACAAACTGTCATCGACTTTGCCAATGAAGTTCAACGTCAACACAATGTTCCCATCTTGGCAATTAGAAGTGACAATGGCACAGAATTCAAGAACTACACTTTAAACGAGTTTCTTAGCGAAGAGGGGATTAGACACCAATATTCCGCTGCGTACACCCCTCAACAAAATGGTGTAGCCGAGAGGAAAAACCGGACTTTGATGGATATGTCAAGATCTATGCTAGCTGAATTCAAGTCTCCTTATAGTGTTTGGGCTGAAGCCATATCCACTAATTGTCACTCATCAAATCGGCTCTACCTTCGGAAGATCTTGGACAAGACCCCATATGAAATACTTACCGGTAACAAACCCAGCATCTCATACTTCAGGGTATTCAGGTGTAAGTGTTTCTTTCTTATTAAAGGTGTCCGTTTGTCAGTATTTGAATCCAAGGCTTTAGAAGGTATTTTTGTTGGTTACGGTGCCGAATCCCACACTTATAGAGTCTACAACAAGCTCACTGGGATTGTTGTAGAATCTTGTAGTGTGGAGTTCGATGAAAATAACGGCTCCTTTGTAGGGCAAGTTGATGTTTGTGATGCAGATGTTGAAATACCCCAAGATGCCATAAGAAGAATGGGCGTGGGATTTTTCCGCCCCATTGAGGAACCCCTTGTGGCGGATCGGGAAGGACAATGCTCCACACATGTGGAGCCCTCATCTACACAAGATCAACAAGCTCCTACTGTTGGAGACAATCCTGCACCAACACCACAATCTGCTGAAGACCATCTGTCCACTGGACAAGTTGGTAGTCCCAGGCCGGACTATCCGCCCCCTCCAAGGGGCGGACAATCCGCCCCTGGCACTCCAACTCGTACCAGGGGATCCGAAGGAGAAATCAACATCTCTGAAGCTCCTAGGCCGGATTCTCCGGCCCCCAGGGGTGGAGTATCCGTCCCTGGGTCTCCAACTCCAGTCAGGCTTTCTCAGGAAGATGGTTCTGGTACTTCACCTCCCAGGCCGGATAGTCCGGCCCCTCCAAGGGGCGGATTATCCGGGCCTGAAGAAAATGTTCAGCAACAATCTTCTGGCAGTAACGGTGACCAAGATCAAGGGCAGGGCAGTAATCAAGACAAGGATACAACTATTGAATCCACTCCTCCTCGTAACAATAAGGACATTGAGGCTCGTCGCAAGGCTCGTGCTGATCGGAACCTTGAACTAAGAGGTCACACCCTTGACAAGGTTGTTGGTGATCTACGACGAAGGGTATCCACCAGAAGATAGCTTGCAAGCTTCTGTGATCATCAAGCTCACATTTCCATGGTTGAACCGAAGAAGGTTGTTGATGCTCTTGAAGACCCCGATTGGGTTGTTGCAATGCATGAAGAATTAAACAACTTCGAACGCAACAAAGTTTGGAAGCTCGTAGAAAAGCCAAAGGATTGCCGCAATGTTATCGGCACCAAGTGGATCTTCAAGAACAAACAGGATGAAAATGGCATTGTTGTGAGGAATAAAGCACGACTCGTGGCTCAAGGATTCTCTCAAGTAGAAGGAATTGATTTTGGCGAGACCTACGCTCCTGTGGCTCGCCTTGAGTCCATCCGTATCCTTCTTGCATATGCAGCCCATCATAATTTTAAATTACAACAAATGGATGTTAAGAGCGCTTTCCTTAATGGTCCTCTACATGAGTTAGTATAAGTCAAGCAGTCCCCGGGGTTTGAGGATCCCAAATTTCCGAACCATGTCTATAAACTCGATAAGGCGCTCTATGGCCTTAAACAAGCCCCACGTGCGTGGTATGAGCACCTTAAAGAGCTTTTGCTAGACCGTGGATTCGAAGTTGGGCAAATCGATCCCACTCTTTTTACTAAGAAGGTTAATGGGGAGCTTTTTGTATGCCAACTTTATGTAGATGACATTATTTTTGGCTCTACTAACCAAGCGTTTAACGATGAATTTTTGAAGCTTATGACTGACAGGTTTGAGATGTCCATGATGGGTGAGCTCAGGTTCTTTCTTGGATTTGAGATCAAACAACTTAGAGAGGGAACCTTTATTAATCAAGCGAAGTACATCCAAGACATGCTCAAAAGGTTCAAGATGACGGATCTCAATGGCGTTGCTACCCCTATGCAAACAAAGTGTCATCTTGAGCTCAATCCCAAGGGTAAAGACGTGGATCAGAAGGTATACCGATCCATGATCGGCTCTCTCCTTTACCTTTGCGCATCTAGGCCCGATATCGTGTTAAGTGTAGGAGTGTGTGCAAGGTACCAAGCCGCTCCTAGAGAAAGCCACTTAGTGGCAGTCAAGCGAATCTTCCGATATTTGGTTCATTCCCCAAATTTTGGGTTATGGTATCCCAAGGGTTCAAGTTTCTCTCTATGTGGTTACACTGATTCAGACTGGGCTGGTGACAAAGATGATAGGAAATCAACCTCTGGTGCATGCCAATTCTTGGGCAGGTCTCTAGTGTGTGGGTCATCAAAGAAACAGAATTGTATTTCACTTTCAACCGCCGAAGCTGAATATGTTGCTGCTGCAAGTGCTTGTACTCAATTGTTATGGATGAGGCAAACTTTAAAGGAATATGGTGTCAATTGTGACAAAGTGCCTCTTTTATGCGACAATGAAAGTGCTATCAAAATTGCTTACAATCCCGTGCAGCATACAAGAACAAAACATATAGAGATTCGCAACCACTTTATTCGGGATCATGTTGCTCGTGGAGATATTGCTCTATCCTTTGTGAGCACGAAGAACCAACTTGCTGATATTTTCACGAAGCCTCTTGATGAAGCAAGATTTTGTTATTTGAGGAATGGGCTAAATATCATAGATTCAAGGAGCTTGGCTTGACTACCTTGCACACTCACCTGTGCTTATTCATGTATTTGGTTTAGATGCGGGCATAGACATAGGGGGAGTGTGGTCCTAATTGATTGGGCCCACCCTCCCCCCATAATGCCCAAAGCAAGTCAAATCGTTTCCCTTAATATCATTTTGTGATATGTGGGTCATCGATGAGTATTGGTTTTGAACTCAAGATACATCTTCGCGGTGTCATGCCATGCGCTCCAACATGGTGGCTTCGGCCACCACCCTCTTCCTTGAGAAGAGTTGGTTTTTCATGGGTCTCGTTGGATTTTCTTGCATATCTCATGTTCTTATGGAAAACACACTCAAATTTGGCTTTTGATTGAGTTGATTCTTGCAAATTTGGTGTGAATTCTGGGTGACCAGGGGCGTTAGCATCGCTCTTCTTCCTTTTTGGCGTTTCGATGCCAAAGGGGGAGAAGTAGTTCTATTAGGTCTCGTGGATTTGCAAGGGTCGGGCACAAGCTCTTCGATTTTAGTCGTTTTTATTTGCTTGCTTGTTCCTTTTC
The DNA here is from genome assembly GCA_916181665.1 of Avena sativa. Lineage (NCBI taxonomy): Eukaryota > Viridiplantae > Streptophyta > Magnoliopsida > Poales > Poaceae > Avena > Avena sativa. The sequence goes on from OV702282.1 coordinate 413,939,531, forward strand.
TAGCGTGAACTCGTTTGCTATTTGTGTTTGTCTATGTAAGACTATGTCGTACTCCACTATGTTTGGTATTCTTGGAATTCTGGATTTATCTATTGTGGACCTCATGGATTTCTGGAATTGTGGAGCATATTTGATGGCATATGGATTCATGGGATTATCTATGTATGCTTTGGTTATATTCTCATCCCGGTGGTATGACCTTATTTCCCAAACCTTTCCCAAACCTTAAAGTAGTGTTCTCCCTAGTGTGTGTATTTGTATTCAAATGCAAATCTTAAATATGCACACATCTAGGGGGAGCGTCTTTCATTATTTAAGGTGGCATTTGCCGGTTTTATTGCAAATCCTAGTATTGTCATCTAACACCAAAAAGGGGGAGATTGTAAGAACATTTCTTAATCCCTAGTGTTTTGTGTGTTAGATAACAATACCAAGGATCATTTAATGTGTGTTGAAGTGTTGCAGCTCTATTTGAGAACAAAGGGAAAAGGACTCTGCCTTTGGGGGCGGATAATCCGGCCCCACCAGGGGCGGATAATCCGCCCCTCCCTTTGCCCAAGCAGGCGCAAGCCCCAGAAGGGGGGCGGAATTTTGGCCGGATTTTCCAGCCCCGCCGGATAATCCGCCCCTCAGGGGGGCCGGATAATCCGCCCCCCTGCTCATCGGCAAGGCGCAAGCCCCAGAGAGGGGGCGGAGTTTTGCCCGGACCTTCCGGTCTGGCCGGATAATCCGCCCCTCAGGAGGGCCGGATTATACGCCCCCCCAAGAACTTCACCAAGCTTCACCAAGGCGCAAGCCCCAGAGAGGGGGCGGAGTTTTCCCCGGAGAATCCGCCCTTGGGCGGAGTTTTCCCAGGGGCGGATAATTCGCCCCCAAAGTTGTGCAACGGCAGATCTGGGGAGGGGGTATTTAAGCCAGCCATCCCCCTCCTGCCAGAACTCTTGATTCATCTCGAAAAAGAACAGATCAGATCTGAAAGCTTCATCCAAGGGTGCTCCACCTAGATCCACCCAAAGGCCCCATCCCTTGGGGAATCGAAGGAGGAGAACTCGATCTTCATCATCAGCAATCAAGCGCTTCATCTCCTCTCCATTCATTTGGAGAACCTCCGATCTAGTATTTCTTGCAAATATCTAGATCCTCGTTTTTGTTTATATTGATAAACCTTGTTCTTATGGCAGCTTGTTGTCATCTCGGGAGCCCCCAATTCGGTTGTGGGTGTGTGCCCCGATAGTGTTGTAAAAGGCACCGGTTCCCGCCTCGAAGGGATCCAATAGTGGAGAAGGTGGATCAGGCCTCTCGTGGCGAGATCCATCGGAGAATAGGGTGAGGCCTATTGTGGCGTGGTGGTCTTAGAACCGCCCACCCCTCCAACGGAGATGTACTTCCCTTAACAAGGAAGGAACTGCGGTAAAACAAATCCGTGTGTCTCCGCGTGCTCCACTATGGTTTCCTCGCTCCTCTTTTACGTGCTTAGTAGTTAGGGTTACATATAGGGAAATTCTCGTAGTTGCATACCTAGAGAATTTACTTTGTGTCAATCCTAAAATTGAAAAAGTATTAAAAAAAATTGGTTAGCACCTATTCACCCTCCCCCCTCTAGGTGCCCATACGATCCATTTCAGCCTTGTTCCTTACTATAATTCCATGCTCATCTTGCTTGTTCTTGAATATCACTTTGTTCCAATAACATTGCGGCAATCCTTTGGCTTCTCAACTAACTTCCATACTTTGTTTCTCTCAAAGTTGTTGAGCTCTTTGTGCATAGCTTCCAACCAATCCGAATCTTCAAGAGCCTCCCACACTTTCTTAGGTTCAATCATGGAGATGTGAGCTTGATGTTCACTGAACCTCTTCAATTGTGCTCTTGTGGAGATACCTTTCCTTAGATCACCAACTACATTTTGGAGGGAGTGGTCTCTTAGTTCCAACATTCTTTCCTTTCTAGCTTCACGATGAGCGTGGATCTCCGTATTGTTCCTTGGAGGACCCTCTTCATCATTTAGATCCTCGTCTTGACCATCATCTTGACCTTGATCATCATTGGAATCATCCTCTATATTGGGAGGCAAAGATTGACCTTGGTCTTGATCAAGTGCACTTCTAGCATCAACTTGAGCTTGTCTCAAAGCAGTTTGTACGGATCTTCCTTGAGAGATTGACTTAGCACTACTAGAGTTGACACTTTGATCACCATGTTGAGGGTCCACATCTTGTCTTTGGCTTGAGTCAATGTCCTCTTCGGTGGATGGAGCTTGTTGAGGTTGTGAAGATGAGGGCTCCACTTGAGTGGAGCATAGTTCTTCTCGATCCGCCATAAGGGGTTCCTCAACGGGGCGGATAAATCCCACACCCATTCTTCCTATGGCATCCTGAGGCATTTCATCATCTGCATCACAAGCATCAACACGCCCCCTTGGGGACCATCATATTCTTCGAAGGTCACACTACAAGATTCTATGACGGCTCCGGAAAGCTTATCATAGATTCTATAAGTGTGAGATTCGAGACCATAGCCAACAAAAATACCCTCTAATGCTTTAGACTCGAATTTAGACAAATGGACACCTTTTATGAGATAGAAACACTTACAACTGAACACCCGGAAGTAAGATATGTTGGGCTTGTTACCGGTAAGAATTTCATATGGAGTCTTGTTGATTTCTTTGCGGAGGTAGAGCCGGTTTGAAGCATGGCAAGCGGTGGAGATGGCTTCGGCCCAAAAGTTGTATGGAGATTTAAACTCCGCCAACATGGTCCTAGCCATCTCAATAAGAGTCTGGTTCTTCCTTTCGGCCACACCATTTTGTTGAGGGGTGTATGCAGCGGAATATTGATGTTTAATCCCCTCATCACTAAGGAAATCATTCAAGGTGTAGTTCTTGAACTCGGTGTCGTTGTCGCTTCTTATAATCAACACGGGAACATTGTATTGCCGTTGAACCAAGTTGACGAAGTCAATAAAGGTGTTTTGAGTCTCACTCTTCAACTTGAAGAAATAAACCCAAGAGTATCTTGAAAAGTCGTCAACAATCACCAAACAATATTTCTTCCCACCAAGACTTGCATGGGATGGAGGACCAAATAGATCCACAAGGAGGAGTTCCAAGATCTTGGTAGACTTGATTTGATTCTTAGGCTTGTGGGGAGCGTCATGCATCTTCCCTAGAACACATGCCCTGTAAACACGATCTTTGGCAAAGGAAACATTTTCTTTTAGTCCAAAAATATGTCCCTCCTTATGAAGACTTTGCAAAGTTCTCATATTTACATGGGCTAGTCGGCGATGCCATAGCCAACCCACAACGGCCTTTCCGAATAAGCACATTGGACCTGTAGTGTTTTGCTCTGAAAAGTCCACCACATACAAGTCATGTTCGACGTACCCAACGAAAGCAACCTCGAGAGACTTGCTCCACAAGAGGACCACAATATCAACATCAATAAAGACGGCAAATCCCATCTTTCCAAGAGCAAGGACTGGAAGTAAATTGTATCCAAGGGTCTCAACAAGCATGACGTTCATGAGTGTAATGTCGTGAGCAACCACAACCTTGCCGAAACCCATTACCTTGGACTTTGATTTGTCGGCATATGTCACGGTGATTTGATCATCATTTGGCTTTAAGTCCTTGACAATAGATGAGCTTCCGGTCATATGACTTGTGCAACCACTATCAAGCACCCACTTTGACCCTCCGGAAGCATACCTCTACAAAATATCAAGCTAACTTTTAGGTACCCATTTTTCAATGGGTCCTCTTTTGTTAGCAACAAGGGTGTTGGGAACCCAAATAGACCAAGCAATATACCCATCATAAGGGCTAACATATCGTGCATACACATCACCATAATAATCACGCATTAGAACATAGTGAGGGTTATCACTTCCCGCAAAGTCATCATGAGACATAGTTTTACCACTTGTGGTCTTTGAAGGGAATATGCCCTGAGAGGCAATAATAAAGTGTTTATTATGTGTATTCCAAGTATATGATAGATGTTTATTTTGCATGCTATAATTGTATTAATACGGAAACGTTAATACATGTGTGTTTAATAAACAAACAGAAAGTTCCTAGTTATGCCTCTCTCATAAACTAGCTCGTTGATTAACAAGATGATCAAGGTTTCCTGATCATGGACATTGGATGTTGTTAATAACGGGATCACAACATTAGTGTAATGGTGTGATGAACATTCATCCGAAGTATAGCATTACGATCAAAGTCATTGAGTTTATATTGCTATAACAACTTACGAAGTGATCCTAATCCTTAGACCATGAGATCATGTCAATCACTAACACCGGAAGAGTTTCTTGATAACATCAAACGTCACACCGTAACAGGGTGATTATAAAGATGGATTCAGAACTAATAAAGTGTTATGTTGAGGCTCATGGATCGAGAGTGGAATTTGTTCATCCCGATGACGGATAGATATACTCTGGGCCCTCTCGGTGATATCACATTGATTAGCTTGCAAGCAAGTGATTTGATCACTAGAATGTTATATCACAGGAACGAGAAAAGAGTGCATGTCGGTAACGAGATCAAACTAGGTATGGAGATACCGATGATCGAATCTCGGACATGTAATATATCGTGAAACAAAGGGATTAAGATACTAGCGTAAAAGGTTCCGACCATCACAAGAAAATCATCGTTGAATGTGTGGGAGTCAGTATGGGTCTCCAAATCCCGCTTCTGATTATTTATCCGAGAGGGGTCTCGATCATGTCCGCATTATTCACGAACTGTAGGGTGACACACTTAAGAGACACCGACATCCAATTGGAGCAAATGTTTCATGCCGAAAGAATGAACAAGCGCAGGAATTTATTTCACTAGATACCGAAACAGGTTTTCGGGTGAAATTGCATAAAGTGGTTATGCATGTGAAATAGAATTCTAGCAAGGGGTTATTTGTGAATGTTTGTCATTAAAGTAATTGACAAAATTCTGAATAAAATAAAAGAGTTTTATTTAATGAGAGTTTGCATTAAATTTGGTGGAAATTTAATGGGAATTTGAGTGGACTTTTGAGTGGAGGGATTTTAAAGGGCATTTTGTGAGTGGAGTGTCCACCCACATGAATGAAGGAGGGGAGGGGGCAGCCCCCATGGCCGGCGGCCACCCCCTTGGGTGCCCCCCTCCTCCTATAAAAGGAGCCCCCCTCCTCACTTGTCTCTCACACCTCCTCGTGAAGGATCTCTCTCCCCCTCTAGAATTTATCCCCCATGGTCTCGGACTAGCGAGATACATGTTCCCGGTGGCTATTCGGCAAGAAAGAGTTGTGCTTCCGCTGCATCGCTGGAGCGAGGAGGCGGAGGTTGCTCGGTGCCTCGAACGTGTGTGCGAGCACGGATGCGCTGCTGATTTGCGGCGCTAGGACTTCCTCTCGATCTTGAGATCGGCAAGAGATCGTCTACATCAACCACGAGTTGAACTCGTTAAGCTTTGTCGATCTTCAAGAGTATGTTCTCTACGGATATACATCCGCCCGTTGTTTGTATCTATTAGATAGATCTTGGTATATAGTTCACATCGTAGGAAAAATTTTGTTTTCTATGCTGCGAACCCTACAGTGGTATCAGAGCCGGATCTATGCGTAGATACTTTCCACGGGTAGTACACATATGAGTATGTGGGCGATGATGATCATGTTGTTGCTCCTTTGTTGTAATTTTGGATATTGGTGGCATAGTGGGATGAAGCGGCCCGGACAAACTTTACATGTCCTCGCACATGAGACCTGTTCCACGCTTGACATGCAACTAGTTTGCATAAGTGGCTAGCGGGTGTCTGTCTCTCCTACTATAGTCAATATCTATTTTGCAAGCGAGTTGTCAACAATTTGATCATCCTCGTTGTGGTTCATGTTCGTAGGTAAGAACGGTTCTATCTCGAAAGCCCTAAGCCACGTAAAACTTGCAATGGATAAATTAGAGGCGTCTAGTTTAGATTGTTGCTGGGCTAGTGTTATGATATGGTAGTGTTGTAAGTAGAAGTATGAGATGATACTCTTACAACACACGTAGCGTGTAAAATCCATAGACCTTGGATTTACACATATAGGTATGATAGTGATCATACCACGATGCACATGATAGAGATCATCTGCGGGAACCATATCATTTCACTAATAAACATATGATGTTTGATAGCATCTTATATTGCTTGTTTAGCGCTTTGTTAGCATAATAAGATGATCCCTCATTTAAATATCAAGATAAGAATGTGTTCTTCCTTTAGTATGCACCGATTATGTTTTCGTCGCTCCAAGACATCACGTGATGATCGGGTGTTCTTGGATCCACGACCATATTTCGGGTGTAAAACAATTACACACGCGAATACTAAGGTTCTAACTTGGCAAGCCTAGCATGTACAGACATGGCCTCGGAACACGGACCGAAAGGTTAAGCATGAGTCATATAGTTGATATGATGCCCATTTGATGCTCGCCTTTGAAGCTATACCGACTCACGTGATGATCGGACTTGGTGTAGTGGATTTGGTTCATGTAATCACCAAAAAGGCACGAGGGATGTCGTTTTTGAGTGGGAGTTCATTCGTAATATAGATTAGATGAACTCAATCTATCATACACTTAGTCTAAACTTTACAAATTCTGTTGTAGATGGCACCACCTGCTTTTAATTTCAATGTGTTCATGGAGAAAGAGAAACTAGCAATGAACGGTAGCAACTTTACCGAATGGGCCATGAATTTGAGGATTCTCCTCTCTGCTGCACAAAAGCAATATGTGCTAGAAGCGCCGTTAGGCCCCCCACCTTTTGATGATGCCCCTGACGAGGAGAAGAATGTCTATCAGACTCGTCAGGAGGACCACAACTTAGTTCATTGCGGCATATTGTATGGGCTAGAGCCGGAACTTCAAAAGCGTTTCGAAAACGGCAATGCATTTGATACAATGGGTGAGTTGAAAATGATTTTCGACACACATGCTGTTGTAGAGAGCTACAACGCTTCAGAAAAGTTCTTTAGCTGCATGATGGAAGAGCACAACTCCGTTAGTGAGCATGTACTCAAGATGTCGGGTTACACCGATAAGCTTGTGTCCTTGGGAATATCGATTCCCATTGACTTAGGCATCCATCGTGTTCTGCAGTCTCTGCCACCTAGCTATAAGAGCTTCGTGATGAACTATAATATGCAAGGCATGAAGAAGTCTCTCCCCGAGCTTCTGTCAATGCTTAAAACTGCAGAAGTGGAGATCAAAAAGGAACATCAAGTGTTGATGATCAATAGGAACACTGGTTTCAAGAAAGACAAGATGGGAAAACGGAAGGAAAGTAAGGGCGGCAAGCCTGTTGCCGCGCCTGAAAAGAAACCCCGAGTTGGACCTAAGTCTGATTCCGAGTGCTACTATTGTAAGGGGACTGGCCACTGGAAGCGCAACTGCCCCAAGTATCTGGCAGACAAGAAGGCCGGCAAGGCAAACAAAGGTATATATGATATACATGTTATTGAAGTGTACTTGACTAGTGCTCGCAGTAGCACCTGGGTATTTGATACCGGTTCAGTTGCTAATATTTGTAACTCGAATCAGGGGCTGTGGAACAAGCGACCGCTAGCAAGGGGTGAGGTCAAGATGCGTGTCGGCAATGGATCAAGCGTTGATGTGATCGCCGTCGGAACGCTGCCTCTCCACTTGCCGTCGGGATTAGTTATAAACTTGAATAAATGTTATCTAGTGCCTGCACTAAGCATGAACATTGTATCTGGATCGTGTTTGATGCGAAGTGGTTATTCATTTAAATCCGAGAATAATGGTTGTTCCATTTATATGAATGAAATCTTTTATGGTCATGCACCGATGATGAATGGTTTATTTCTATTAGATCTCGATGATAATGTTACACATATTCATAATGTTGATGCTAAAAGGATTAAACTTAATGATGATATATCCGCATATATGTGGCACTGCCGTCTAGGTCATATTGGCGTTAAACGCATGAAGAAGCTCCATTCGGATGGACTTTTGGAATCACTTGATTATGAATCATTTGATACATGTGAGTCATGCCTTATGGGCAAGATGACTAGAACGCCGTTTTCCGGTTCAATGGAACAGGCGACAGATTTATTGGAAATCATACATTCTGATGTATGTGGTCTAATGAGTGTGTCGGCGCGAGGTGGATATCGTTATTTTGTTACTTTCACGGATAATTTGAGTAGATACGGTTATATCTACTTGATGAAACACAAGTCTGAAACCTTTGAAAAGTTCAAGGAATTTCAGAATGAAGTGGAAAATCATCGTAATAGAAAGATCAAATTTCTACGGTCCGACCGTGGAGGTGAGTATCTAAGTTACGAGTTTAGCACTCACATGAAAGAGTGTGGAATTGTTTCACAACTCACACCTGCCGGAACACCACAGCGAAATGGTGTGTCGGAACGTCGTAATCGTACTTTATTAGATATGGTTCGATCTATGATGTCTCTGACGGACTTGCCGTTGTCATTTTGGGGTTATGCACTAGAAACTGCTGCATTCACTTTAAATCGGGCACCATCTAAATCCGTTGAAAAGACACCGTATGAATTGTGGTTTGGAAACAAACCTAAGCTGTCATTTCTTAAAGTTTGGGGATGCGATGTTTATGTGAAGAAACTTCAACCGGATAAACTCGAACCCAAAGCGGAAAAATGCGTCTTCATAGGATACCCTAAAGAAACTATTAGGTATTCCTTCTATCACAGATCCGAGGGCAAGGTTTTTGTTGCCAAGAATGGATCCTTTCTAGAGAAAGAGTTTCTCGCGAAAGGTGTGAGTAGTCGGAAGGTAGAACTCGAAGAGGTTGTGGAACCTTCTCTTCAAAGTATGGCGAGTAGCGCAGCGCCGGAAGTTGTTCCGGAGTTGGCTCCACCTGTTGAAGAGGGAACTAATGATAATGATCATGAAACTCCGAAAGAGAGTACTACCGAACCTCGCAGGTCAAACAGGACGCGTGCAGCTCCCGAGCTGTACGGAAATCCTGTCATGAATTTCATGGTTGATGAAAATGATGACCCTGCGACGTATGAAGAAGCGATGATGAGCCCGGATTCCAACAAATGGTTAGAAGACATGAAATCCGAGATGGAATCCATGTATGAAAATCAAGTTTGGAACTTGGTGGAATTACCTCACGACCAAAAGGCCGTGGAGAACAAATGGATTTTCAAAAGGAAAACTGATGCTGATGGTAATGTGACCGTCTATAAAGCTCGACTTGTCGCAAAGGGGTTTCGACAAATTCAAGGAGTTGACTACGATGAGACTTTCTCTCCCGTAGCGATGCTAAAGTCAGTTAGGATTATGTTAGCAATTGCTGCATATTTCGATTATGAGATATGGCAGATGGATGTCAAAACCGCGTTTCTCAATGGTAATATTGAAGAAGAGTTGTATATGATACAACCAAAGGGTTTTGTCGATCCTAAGGATGCTAACAAGGTGTGCAAGCTTCAGCGATCCATCTATGGATTGAAGCAAGCATCACGAAGTTGGAATCTCCGCTTTGATGAGGTGATCAAAGAGTTTGGATTTGTCCAAACTTATGGAGAAGCTTGTATTTACAAGAAAGTGAGTGGGAGCAATGTGGCATTTCTGATATTATATGTGGATGACATATTATTGATCGGAAATGATATAGATCTTTTAAACAGTGTTAAAAGTTATCTAAACAGCAAATTTTCAATGAAGGACCTAGGTGAAGCGTCATACATATTAGGCATAAAGATCTATAGAGATAGATCTAGGCGCCTAATAGGGCTATCGCAAAGTACATACCTTGATAAGATTTTAAAGAAGTTTAAAATGGACGGAAGTAAGAAGGGGTTCTTACCTATGTTGCAAGGCAAGACATTGAGTAAGACTCAAAGTCCGGCTTCGACGGAAGAAAGAGAGATAATGGACAAAGTCCCCTATGCTTCAGCCATAGGCTCTATAATGTACGCCATGCTATGTACAAGACCGGATGTGGCACATGCTATTAGTTTGACTAGTAGGTACCAATCGGATCCAGGTTCGGAACACTGGATAGCGGTCAAGAATATCCTTAAGTACTTACGAAGAACTAAGGATATGTTTCTTGTATACGGAGGTGAAGAAGAGCTCGTCGCTAAGTGTTATGTCGACGCTAGCTTTGACACTGATCCAGATGACTCTAAGTCTCAATCCGGATACGTATTTCTCATGAATGGCGGAGCGGTTAGTTGGAGGAGCTCCAAACAACCTGTGGTAGCGGGATCAACAACGGAGGCCGAATATGTTGCTGCTTCAGAAGCGGCTCAGGAAGCAGTTTGGATGAAGGAGTTCATATCCGAACTAGGAGTGGTGGCAAACGCGTTGGACCCAATGGTGATCTATTGTGACAACAATGGTGCCATTGCCAATGCCAAAGAGCCAAGGTCTCACAAGCATTCCAAGCATATTAAGCGCCGGTTTCACTCCATCCGTGAGCATGTCAAGGATGGAGATATAAAGATTTGTAAAGTACATACGGATCTCAATGTAGCAGATCCGTTGACTAAAACTCTCCCTAGAGCAAAACATGATCAACACCAGAACTCAATGGGTGTTAGATTTATCACTATGTAACTAGATTATTGTCTCTAGTGCAAGTGGGAGACTGAAGGGAATATGCCCTGAGAGGCAATAATAAAGTGTTTATTATGTGTATTCCAAGTATATGATAGCTGTTTATTTTGCATGCTATAATTGTATTAATACGGAAACGTTAATACATGTGTGTTTAATAAACAAACAGAAAGTTCCTAGTTATGCCTCTCTCATAAACTAGCTCGTTGATTAACAAGATGATCAAGGTTTCCTGATCATGGACATTGGATGTTGTTAATAACGGGATCACAACATTAGTGTAATGGTGTGATGAACATTCATCCGAAGTATAGCATTACGATCAAAGTCATTGAGTTTATATTGCTATAACAACTTACGAAGTGATCCTAATCCTTAGACCATGAGATCATGTCAATCACTAACACCGGAAGAGTTTCTTGATAACATCAAACGTCACACCGTAACAGGGTGATTATAAAGATGGATTCAGAACTAATAAAGTGTTATGTTGAGGCTCATGGATCGAGAGTGGAATTTGTTCATCCCGATGACGGATAGATATACTCTGGGCCCTCTCGGTGATATCACATTGATTAGCTTGCAAGAAAGTGATTTGATCACTAGAATGTTATATCACAGGAACGAGAAAAGAGTGCATGTCGGTAACGAGATCAAACTAGGTATGGAGATACCGATGATCGAATCTCGGACATGTAATATATCGTGAAACAAAGGGATTAAGATACTAGCGTAAAAGGTTCCGACCATCACAAGAAAGTCATCGTTGAATGTGTGGGAGTCAGTATGGGTCTCCAAATCCCGCTTCTGATTATTTATCCGAGAGGGGTCTCGATCATGTCCGCATTATTCACGAACTGTAGGGTGACACACTTAAGAGACACCGACATCCAATTGGAGCAAATGTTTCATGCCGAAAGAATGAACAAGCGCAGGAATTTATTTCACTAGATACCGAAACAGGTTTTCGGGTGAAATTGCATAAAGTGGTTATGCATGTGAAATAGAATTCTAGCAAGGGGTTATTTGTGAATGTTTGTCATTAAAGTAATTGACAAAATTCTGAATAAAATAAAAGAGTTTTATTTAATGAGAGTTTGCATTAAATTTGGTGGAAATTTAATGGGAATTTGAGTGGACTTTTGAGTGGAGGGATTTTAAAGGGCATTTTGTGAGTGGAGTGTCCACCCACATGAATGAAGGAGGGGAGGGGGCAGCCCCCATGGCCGGCGGCCACCCCCTTGGGTGCCCCCCTCCTCCTATAAAAGGAGCCCCCCTCCTCACTTGTCTCTCACACCTCCTCGTGAAGGATCTCTCTCCCCCTCTAGAATTTATCCCCCATGGTCTCGGACTAGCGAGATACATGTTCCCGGTGGCTATTCGGCAAGAAAGAGTTGTGCTTCCGCTGCATCGCTGGAGCGAGGAGGCGGAGGTTGCTCGGTGCCTCGAACGTGTGTGCGAGCACGGATGCGCTGCTGATTTGCGGCGCTAGGACTTCCTCTCGATCTTGAGATCGGCAAGAGATCATCTACATCAACCACGAGTTGAACTCGTTAAGCTTTGTCTGTCTTCAAGGGTATGTTCTCTACGGATATACATCCGCCTGTTGTTTGTATCTATTAGATAGATCTTGGTATATAGTTCACATCATAGGAAATTTTTTGTTTTCTATGCTGCGAACCCTACAGTCTTACTATCCACAATGGTCTTGTTGGTCTCTTGTGCGGCCTTGGCCTTCTTCTTCTTGTTGTTCTTCTTCTTCTTAGTATTGGAGACAAAACCAATGCCCCCTTTATCACCACTACGCCTTTGCTTGCTCAAAAGATCATCAATGGACTTGTTGCCTTGTGGAAATGTGGCCTTGCCAAGCTCCCCCTTCAACCTAGCATTCTCTTCAAGAATAGTTGTGCTACTAGATGGAATGAAGTTACTAGGTGAAGGAATATTGGCCAATTGAGTTTGAAGCGTTTCATGGGACTTTGTGAGAGACAAGAGTTCACTCTCCAAAGCCTTGTGAGTCTTGTTAAGCAAACTAAAATCCTCGGCAAGTTTTTCATGAACCACATCAAACTCAATCTTGTCCTTTTTAGCCCTTTTGTATTTAGCAATAGCATGATCACGCTCTTTGATGAGTTTGTTAACAATAGTGTCATTGGCCTCATCAAGCCCTTCAAGTTTTAATTCAAGTGACAACCTAGTTTCTTGTTCTTCTTCTAGAGCATTGTTTAAAGCCTCTAGCTCAATCATGTGTTCATTCCCAAGTTTACATCTTACATCTAGAAGTTCTTGAGTATGTGAGAGTTGATCTAAGATGTTCCCAAAATGTAACTTAGCATCTCCTTCTAGGTTAGTCATAAAATCATCAAAGGCAATTAATTACTTTTTAACATCAAGAGACATCTCATCATCAATTTCATCATTATCTAAGGGAGTAGAGCGGGATGATGAGGATACCTCCGTTCCTCTTGCCATAAGGCAAGTGACGTTCTTGGTGGGAGAGTTCTCATTTGGAGAATCGAAGAGTGAGAATGTCGGAGTAGACGTGGTGGCTAACGCATCCACACCATTAGAAGTTTCCTCTTCCTAATCTTCATCATCTTCATTGTCGGAGGAGTATTCTTCATGAGTGATCAAGACAATTTCTCCCGACTTCTTGTTTATGGGATTCTTCTTGATGAAAGGTTTCTTCTAAGGTGCCTTGAGAGTTTTCTTCAACACAAGTTTACCACCATGATATTCTCTCTTCTCATAGGGGCAACTTGCCACAAAGTGATAGCGGTCACCACAATTGAAGCAAGTTCTCAACCTAGTGGTATTCTCTCTTTTCCCATTTGGGTTGCTTCTCCATTGCATTTCCATTTTGGCCTTGGCAGGGTTCTTCCAAAAGTTCTTTGCATAGAAGGCCATATATTGAGCATGAGCAATCTTGACCTCATCGGGATGGTCCATCGAGAGGCCTTCATCACTATCATCTTCATCCCCATGGTCCACAACTTTGGCCTTCAATGCAACATTGACTACATTGCTCATCCCAAGGGCACGAGCACGAGCATATTTGGCATTCTTAGCGGCTACTTTGAATGCGGCCATCTCTTGCATAACTTCATTTGAGGTCATGAGATGGTAGTTGTGTATTCCTTGTAAGCTCTTCAAGTCGGTGGGCTCAAAAGGCATGAGTGCACTCACATATTTCCTTTTTACCCATGCATCATCCACATGTGAGGCACCCACATTTCTAAAAGCGGTGGCGGTGGTCTTGAGCCTTCGGTACATGTCTTCGTGATCTTCACCTTCTTTCATGTAGAAGCCTTCGGCTTCATTGCTTAGAGCATCATATCGGTTCCTCCTCATACTCTCATTTCCAACAAACAATACGGTGAGGGCATCCCAAGCTTCCTTGGCAATGCTAAAGTGCTCAATGTGTGGATAATCCTTTGTCCCCAATCCTTATTGAATCATATGCAAAGCAGTGGCATTGAGTTGACTATTGACAACCTCTCTTCTTGTCAAGTTGTTTGGATCTCCAATAAAGAGTCCATGCTCGGTGATGTTCCATAGTTCAATGCAAGAGCTGCGCACATGAGTTCTCATTAGTGATTGCCATTGAGCAAAAGTAGCAGACTCTTCTAGCTTAGGTGGGTCACCTCTATTGTACACATGAGGGTGAGGGACGGGAGGATCGAGAGAGTACCAAGAATCACGGTGCTCACCCTTCACCCCATCAAGTTGTGTGGAGGAATTAGCGTTGTCATGTTTACCCCCCACCACCATACCCTCGGGGGATACCAAAGTATTCCCTTTAGGTACAACGGATGGTAGATCCTCTTGAGGAGATGGAGGTGATGAGCCATATTTGTCTTTAAGAAGTTTCTCAAGCATCTTCTTGACTTCGTTGACCAAGGAAGAGCTCAATCTTGTTTCCAAGTTCTTGAGGTCTTCCATGGTCACCGGGGTCGGCTCACTACCACCATCCCCTTCGTTGCTACCCATATTCTCTTAGGCGGTAAAGCCCAAATAAAGAGCCGAGGCTCTGATACCAATTGAAAGGATCGTATGGGCACCTAGAGGGGGGGGTGAATAGGTGCTACTTCAAATTTTCTTCTTTTTCAAATTAAGGTTTGACAATAAGGTAAATTCTCTAAATAATGCAACTACGGTGAATTTACCTATATGACAATTATGCAAGAGCTATCACAACACAAAGTAGGAATAATTAAGTAAAGTGCGGTAGAGGATAGAAGTAACCAAAGTGGTGGACGCGGAGACACAAGGATTTGTTTCCCGTAGTTCCTTCCTTTTGAGGGGAAGTACGTCTACGTTTGGAGAGGGGGTGGTTTCAAACCACCAACGCCACGAAAGGCCTCCCTTGTTCTCCGATGAATCTCACCCCAACGGGATCGATTCACCTTCCACTATATCGGCAACCTTCAAGGTGGAAGCCGGCACCTTTACAAGTTTGGGGCACACATCCACAATTTAATCGGAGGCTCCCAAATACAAGCAAGATGTCAAAGCAATCAAACACAAGCTTGTAAAAACCAAAACAAGAACTAGGGTTTTCAAGAAAACACTAGAGCAAAGGGGCCCTCAATGAAATGAGGGGGAAATGAAGATCTCTTTTGGTGAAGTAGTAGATCGGGGCTTCCTTCGATTCCCCAAAGATCAAAGACTTTGGGTGGTGGAATGAGGAGATCTTGAGATTTGGTGGCTCCAATGGTGGTCTTGACTTTAATGTGTATGAGCATCTTGTCCCAAGGTAGGTGGAGGGGTATTTATACCCCTCCAAGAAATATGGCCGTCGGAGCCTTTAATGCAGCGGTAGTACCGGAAGTTCAAGTGGTACTACCGAAGACCTCCGGTACTACCGGACCTGGTACCGGACGACCACCTTTCAAACTTCATAAGCCCTGGCCATAGCGGTACTACCCTTGATGCTACCGTAAAGCGGTAGTACCGCAAATGGCAACCGGTACTACCGGACGTGCAGTGGAATCAGCAGCTTAGTCGGAAAAACTCTCTGTCATGTCAGGTAGCAAAATGCGGTACTACCGCATTTTACTACCTAGGCAGATAGAGGCTTTTTGCCAACATACAAAAAGTCTTCTGCCACGCCAGGTAAAATGCGGTACTACCGCATTTTAGTACCGGGGTGAGCAGTTGCCTTTTATAGGTTGGAAAAAGTCTCTGCTCCGCACGGCATTTTAGTACCGGGGCAGGTAGTAGCTTTTTGACAGCTAGTCAAAACCTTATGTCGCATCCGGTAGAAAAATACCGCTTTTTGGTACCGCGCCAGGTAGACAGTTTTTTGAACATTGTAAAACATTTTCAGTGCACCTGCGATACACTTGACAAATAATTAGTCCGATATGTGTTTTTTTCGAAAAGGGGTAAAACCCCGGCCTCTGCATCGATTGATGCACACAGCCTTTTATTAGTCCGATATGTGTATTGTTATAAAACACCAAAATCACTACGGATAGGAAATGCTCTTTCAGTGGTGTACACAATTGTCGCTGCGGCGCATGGCGGGATTCAAACGACGGTGTTAATGTGCGTCATCGGCTCCTCCTTGCTTCCGGCATTAAATAAATCTAGCGTGTATCTCTCTCGCCATCCACCGCTCTCGCCGACCACCATATAGACAGAAGTAGGGGTGGGCATTCGGTTTTTTCGGTTAATTCGGTTCGGTTTTTCGGGTTTTTCTATAATTCGGTTTCTACAAAATAGGCACCGAAATTATTTCGGTTTTCTAATTAATCGATAGTTCGGTTAGTGGACAATTCGGTTCGATGTTCGGTTTTTAACCGAACTTTTGGAAATAACAACACTATGCCATAATTTATGTAGATCCATACGAGCTAAACCACTCATCGGCGCACCGAAAACAACCTCCAGGTCGGCGAGTACCTGAAGCAATACATGGCTAGCTGATGTCTTGAACGCATATGTAGAAAAAGAACATAATAAGCATGATGTCTATCTTGCTCGTTCAAAAAAATGATGTCTATATTTTAAGCCGTATACATTTAATAAATTGTATGTGTTGAGAGTTCAGCTAAAATACGTGATTATATCCGAAATAGGAAAACAATTGGAAAGCTTCCAACAAAATTTATAGACACAATTGACAGTTAAACCATGAACATATACGTGCATGTGGCTGGAGACATGCGTACATGCATGAGCTGTTAAACCACGAACATGTACGTGTATTTGACTGGAGACATACGTACATGCATGGGCTGTCTGGCAGCTTTTGCATGCATGTCTTTTTGTCGCATGAACTTGTATCTACGTATAGTAATGTACGCCTAAGACAGAATCACAAATATATTTATCTCTATCACATATATTTTTCGGTTTATGTGGTTATTTCGATTAACAGAGATTCAAAACCGAATTAATATTTATAAATTCGGTTAATCATATTTACTAATCGAAATTAGTTTCGGCTAATTCGGGTTCGGTGTATTCGGTTTTGGTCCCGATTAATTCGGTTTCGATTTACTAATCATGTGCTTTGGGAGTCGATGTGTGTGTGCTCTATATATGTTTGTGTTGCTGTATAGAATGACACAATATACCTACTCCCTCCGATCCATATTAATTGACTTTGAATTGTCAAAATTTGAATAAACCTATATATACTAAATATTGTCTAAATTATCTAGACAAATTTATCCCGATCTAAACAAATTTGAGTCAATTAATATTGGCCGGAAGAAGTATTATACTGAATGGCAGGGATTTAAAACAAAACAGTTGAAGAACTAAAAACGCTGGGGCCTTGCAAACCATCTTTGCAGAGTGTTAGGCCACATAGCGCCCACCCGTGCAATCTGGTATTTGCCTTGACCAAATGGCACAACCTGTGACTACTTTGCCGGGTGCATCCTACAACACTCGGCAACAAATATGTAAAATACACTCGGCACTTGGCAAACTTTGGTGCCACGTGGCTTTTCTATGAACATAAAAATAATATTTGTCATGAATATAAAAATACACTTGGCAAAAAATCAAAAAAATATATCTTGTGTACACAAAGACACTCGGCAAAGTTTCATGCCACGTGGCTTTTTTTTCGTTTGGAGCGGCCGCCGTCAAGTCTCTTTATTTTGCCACGTATAGGAAGAATACAATTAGCAAAATATTTGCTGAGTTGCGGGAGAAAAACACCCGGCAAAGCCCATTTGTTGACGGGATTTTTGCCGTGCACGTTTTGCCGAGTGTAACACTCTGGCAATTTTTCTACAAATTCCGGTAGTGGTTATTCAACTTATAAACCGAACTTGGTTGTTGCTTATGGTTCAAGGACATAAGGAGAACTGGCCTTTGACATGAAGCCTGAAGCATAACCTAAGATCTTTAAGGCCTCCTTCGGTTATACGGGATTAAATCCCAGCGTGGATATAATCCAGAGTTGGATTTGGTGTATCCAAAGCTGTCTCCCAATCCCTTCTAATCACCTCTCATGATCCATATTAATCTAGGAACATGTTCAGTTAGGCTTGGTTTCAATACTCTGAGTAGCCTCATTCACCGTCCTTCTCTGCGTCACGTCGTGAAATTTTTCCACACGCCAGGTGGGAGGAGAAAAATTACAGTCCAAATGTGAAGGAGTTAGGACAGGTTGGGTTGTTTGGTGTAAACAAAGAGGTCAGATTTTATGGCCTGGAAAAATTGTCCAGACAGTCTAAAAAGTTAGGATTAGGCCACAAATACATGCCGATCCATGCTTGTTATGGATTAAACGGACGAGGCCTAATTGAGCGCAAAAAGACCATTTTATGGCATGTGCTGTTGGAAATATAAGCAATAATCCATATGATTTAATCCGAATAATAAACTGATAAAACATGATCATACAAACGGTACTAAAACCAATTATGCGGATCAACAAAGTAGATGAACAGATTACATCTATAGGAGATAAACCTATCACATCTACACCAAACGCTAGAATAAAGAACTCTAGCATAATCTGAAAAAGACAGTTGACTATTACGTACAGTGTAGGCTGAATAGCAGCCGCAGCGGTTGCAGCGGCGTCGCCCATGTTGAGGTTGTCGAAGAGGTCGCTGACGTCCGGGAAGAAGTCGTCGTTCGGGAACTCGCCGTCGGACGACGTCGTGGTTGCCAGTAGTCGCGCTTGAGCGCTCCCCAAAAACCTGATCGCCCCTCACCCGTACAGGTTCACGAGAGGCGGGGTTCCGGCGGCCTACTGTCCCGATCTGCGGTGCACGCCGCAAGCCGGGATGGAGAAGACGAAAGCGGCGGCGCAAGGTTCTGGAGGTAGGCGCGTGTGTGGATTGATTTCGTACCGATTAGGTTTAGCCCGGACGCTTTATATAGTGCAGGTTAGGAAGATCGTGGGCTCAGCCCACGTCCGAGTCGGTAACAGCCACGTCCATAAAAACTGGAAACGGCTGTAATTAACGCGTCCGTTAATGACTCATAATCAGTTTTCCCAACAAACAAAGTAAAGCTCGGCTCGGCGAGATTCCCGCAACCCGCGGCGCGCGCGCGTCGCGACGAGGCGAGGCGGGCGGCATCGGAGGAGGAGTGCGCGAGGGCTACTCTTCTTGT
The DNA here is from genome assembly GCA_916181665.1 of Avena sativa. NCBI lineage: Eukaryota > Viridiplantae > Streptophyta > Magnoliopsida > Poales > Poaceae > Avena > Avena sativa. Next base: position 413,958,743 of record OV702282.1, read on the forward strand.
CACACCTTAGTGAATGGTGCAACACTCTACTATATAAGGTGGTCCAACTCCCCTTCAACTAGCAATGTGGAACTAAACTTTAGCACCACTACACAGCCATATGCTGCCATATACAAGTGGGCCAAAGAGAATTTCAGAATTTTTCTAATGGGCCAATAGACCAACATACACCAAATTCCAACAATCCCCCACAAAGTCTCATTGGCACATCACAACACTTTTCTTTCAGAACATTGTTTTATATACCGGTGTGTAGTGGAGACTGTTAAGTTGAACTTCCACGTTAAACTTCATGCTACACTAGCTTGCAACTTGAATAGTGGACTATGCCTTGAACTACAAGTTTTCTGCGCGCTAGTTTCACACAAAATCTAGACCGGTACAAGGCTACCGTCGGCTTCCCCGCGGTTTGGAGTTTATGCGTCATACTCCAGGGCCTTTCATGAGTTTACTAGAGAGCACCCAACTCTCACGGACTGCGACGTTTGACAGTCAGACTCATATAGGTGTGTTCCTCAAGAGATGTTCTGCAGGACAACATCTCCGCTTATAAAAAGCCACTTGGAACACATTAAGATAAATATCAACCTGCCATGCAGATTAAGAGAGTATTGCATCTTTATGGAGATGTAAATATAATATGGGAATACTCTCCTCTCAGCTGACCAACAGCTTGTCTCCCAGCTCTAATTCACGGGATCTCCGATCACATAGAGTGGGTTGCCACTGGGATCAACTCATAGCGTGGGTCTCAAACCCATCTCCCTCGATGCATTATCTATCACATTGCGTGATAAACCCTTTGTGAAAGGATCTGCCAGGTTCTTAGATGTTTGGATATAATCCAACGCAATAACTCTGGAGTTTCTCAGTTTCCTGACAGATTTCAATCTCCTCTTCACATGCCTTGATGACTTCATATTATCCTTAGAACTGTTTACTTTGACGATCACAGTTTGATTATCACAGTTCATTGGGATGGCGGGTATTGGTTTTTCAACCACAGGTAAGTCCATCAAGAGCTCACGAAGCCACTCTGCTTCAACAGTGGTCGTGTCTAATGCTGTGAGTTCTGCTTCCATTGTTGACCTCGTTAAGATGGTCTGCTTGCAAGACTTCCAGGAAACAGCGCCACCACCAAGTGTAAACAAATAACCACTTGTGGCCTTAATCTCATCGGCATCAGATATCCAGTTTGAATCACTATAACCCTCAAGTACCCGAGGATACCCAGTATAGTGAATACCATAACTCGCAGTGCCTTTCAAATAGCGCAAAACTCTTTCAAGAGCATGCCAATGATCATCTCCAGGATTTGACACAAATCGACTCAGTTTGCTTACAGCAAAGGAGATGTCAGGTCTAGTAGCGCTGGCTAAATACATGAGCGAGCCAATAATTTGAGAATATCTCAATTGATCTTTAGCATTCCTTCGATTCTTTCGAAGTAGCACACTCGGATCATAAGGCGTTGGAGAAGAATTGCAGTTACTATACCCGAAGCGACTCAATATCTTTTCCACATAGTGAGACTGAAGCAATGTAATCCCACCATTGTCATCCTTTAGTAGCTTGATGTTTAAAATTACATCAGCCACTCCCAAATCCTTCATCTCAAAACAGCGAGATAGGAACTCTTTGACCTCCTCTATAACAGCGAGGTTGGTCCCGAATATCAATATGTCATCAACATAGAGACACATAATAACTCCCTCGCCCCCACCATGGCGATAGTACACACATTTGTCAGCTTCGTTTACAACAAAGCCTTCAGCAGTTAAAGTTCTTCCAAACTTCTCGTGCCACTGCTTAGGAGCTTGCTTAAGACCGTATAAAGACTTCACTAACTTACACACCTTTCCTTCTTGACCATCTACCACAAATCCGTCAGGCTGCTCCATATAAATTTCCTCATCTAGCTCTCCATTTAGAAAAGCTGTCTTAACGTCCATTTGATGAACGAGAAGACCATGTGAGGCAGCCAAGGAAAGTAGTACTCGAATAGTGGTCAATCTGGCTACAGGTGAGTAGGTATCGAAGAAGTCTTCACCTTCCTTTTGGGTATAACCCTTAGCCACAAGACGTGCCTTGTACTTTTCAATAGTACCATCAGGTCTAAGCTTTTTCTTGAACACCCATTTACATCCTACAGGTTTACACCCATAAGGACGATCGGTGATTTCCCAAGTACCATTAGCTGATGGAGTCCATCTCGCTTCGAACAGCTTCCTTCCAGTAGTCAGCATCTTGAGATGCATAGGCTTCTGAAATAGAAGTGGGAGTATCATCCACAAGGTACACAATGAAATCATCACCAAATGACTTTGCAGTCCTTTGTTTCTTGCTCCTTTTGGGAGCTTCATTGTCATCCTCCACAGGATCATCAGAGTGTTCTATCGGCATAGTGGGTTCAGGAATTATAGAAAATTCCTGACTAGATGAACTAGTCATCTCCTGATTTGATGAGCTAGACATGCCTTTCATAGGAAAGATGTCCTCAAAGAAAGTCGCATCATTCGACTCCATAATTGTACCAACATGCATGTCGGATACCTCAGATTTTACTATCAAAAATCTATAGCCAATGCTATGAAAGGTCCAAGCTTTCGCTTCTTGGGTATTGGAATATTGACTTTCGCCAAACAACCCCAAGTTCGTAAGTAAGAGAGTTTAAGCCTTTTCTTTTCCCATTCCTCAAATGGAGTCATGGTTTTATCCTTTACAGGAACACGGTTTAGGACATGACACGCAGTCATTAGCGCCTCCCCCCACCATTCCTTGGAAAGACCCGATGTATCTAACATGGCGTTAACCAAATCAGAGTGCGGTTCTTCCTTTCGGCCACCCCATTTGACTGAGGTGAGTAGGGAGGCGTCCTCTTATGTATAATACCATGTTCCGTACAGAATAAATCAAATTCATTTGAAAAGTACTCTCCACCACGATCCGACCTTAGCCGCTTGATTTTAAGATCAAGTTGGTTTTCTGCCTCAGCTTTATAGATTTTGAAGTAGTTCAAAGCTTCATCTTTAGATTTCAGGAGATAAACATAGCAGTATCTAGTGGAGTCATCAATCAACGTCATAAAGTATCTTTTTCCACCTTTTGTCAACACACCATTCATCTCACAAAGATCTGAATGTATAAGTTCTAGCGGTGCTAAGTTTCTCGGTTCCGCAGCCGTATGAGACTTGCGGGGTTGCTTTGCTTGCACACAAACTTGGCACTTAGAAACTTTGACAGTGGTAAATTTCGGAATTAAACTCATATTGGCTAGCCGCGTCATGCAACCAAAGTTAATATGACAGAGTCGTGAATGCCAAACATTGGACTCATTATCATTGCAAACATGATTAATAACTTTAGTACATGAGTCTGACAGAGACAAGCGGAACAGAACTCCGCACTCATAACCTTTTCCAACAAATTGTACATACTTAGAAATTACAACTTTATTGGACTCAAAAACCAACTTAAAGCCATCTCGACATAAAAGCGGTCCGCTGACGAGATTCTTATTGATGGAGGGAACATGCTGCACGTTCTTCAGTTGTACGGTCTTCCCCGAAGTAAACTTCAGATCTACCGTACCAACACCATGAACAGAAGCACGTGAGCCATTTCCCATCAGCACGGAAGAAGTCCTTAAGACCTGATAAGAGGAGACCATGGAAATATCAGAACATACATGTGTATTAGCACCCGTGTCTATCCACCAATCAGGAGAATGACATACTGAAAGGATAGTAGGTAAAATACCGTACCCAGCATCCTTCATCTAAGTATCGCTAATAACAACATTAGCGGCATTGCCGCTGTTCCCATGTTGACGCTTGTCAAAGCGATTAGGGCAGCTAGGAGCCCAATGACCAGGATCACCACAGACGTGGCAAGAGCCTTTCCTCTTATCATTTTTCTTCTTGAAGTTGGTTGAGTGCGTGGCCTTGTTCTTGCCATCGAACTTTCCCTTTCCTTCAGTTTTGTTCTTATTCTTGAACTTGTGGGATTGGAAGTTTTTCCTCTGCACTAAATTGGCAGTAGAACCTCCCTCAAGTCCTCGAGCAGTTTTGTCCTTTGCTCTCGCCTTCTCTTCCACATGAAGAGACCCAATGAGATCCGTAACGGAAAACTCTTGTCTCTTATGTTTCAGAGAAGTAGCAAAGTTCCTCCACGAAGGAGGAAGCTTGGCAATAATGCCACCAGCCACAAATTTGTCCGGTAAGGAACACTTGAACTGCTCAAGTTCTTTGGCAAGTGATTGTATCGCATGAGCTTGCTCAACGACGGAGCGCTCATCAACCATCCTGTAGTCATAGAATTGCTCCATGACGTACAGCTCAGTGCCAGCGTCCGAGACCCCAAACTTGGCCTCGAGCGCTTCCCACGCGTCCTTGCCATTATCAAATGACATATAAGGGTCAACAATGTTGTCCCCAAGAACACTGAACAAAGCCGCCATAAACATGGTATCGGCTTTCTTAAAGTTCGCTTCCTGCTCAGCAGAAAGATCTCCTTCAGGCTTGCCAAGAGTGGCGCTATAGCAGTTTAGGTTTTCAAACCAGAGAACTGCTCTCTTGCGCCATCTCTTATAGTGCATGCCATCAAAAGGAGGCGGCCTAGTAGCCGCGGCTACACCAGTGGAATTCAGTTGCCTATAATCAGGTTTTTGGATTGTTGGAAATATAAGCAATAATCCATATGATTTAATCCGAATAATAAACTAATAAAACATGATCATACAAACGGTACTAAAACCAATTATGCAGATCAACAAAGTAGATGAACAGATTACATCTATAGGAGATAAACCTATCACATCTACACCAAACGCTAGAATAAAGAACTCTAGCATAATCTGAAAAAGACAGTTGACTATTACGTACAGTGTAGGCTGAATAGCAGCCGCAGCGGTTGCAGCAGCGTCGCCCATGTTGAGGTTGTCGAAGAGGTCGCTGACGTCCGGGAAGAAGTCGTCGTTCGGGAACTCGCCGTCGGACGACGTCGTGGTTGCCAGTAGTCGCGCTTGAGCGCTCCCCAAAAACCTGATCGCCCCTCACCCGTACAGGTTCACGAGAGGCGGGGTTCCGGAGGCCTACTGTCCCGATCTGCGGTGCACGCCGCAAGCCGGGATGGAGAAGACGAAAGCGGCGACGCAAGGTTCTGGAGGAGGAGGAGTGCGCGAGGGCTACTCTTCTTGTCACACCTTAGTGAGTGGTGCAACACTCTACTATATAAGGTGGTCCAACTCCCCTTCAACTAGCAATGTGGGACTAAACTTTAGCATCACTACACAGCCATATGCTGCCATATACAAGTGGGCCAAAGAGAATTTCAGAATTTGTCTAATGGGCCAATAGCCCAACATACACCAAATTCCAACATGTGCCAGTGTACTCGGTAAGAAATCTAACGTGTCTTTTGGGCTGTGAAAAAACACATGATAAACGAAGAAGATAGAAGGGGGGAGGATGGCGAGCTTGTGGATTTCGTCGGTACTAGATTACACACTAGTTCATAATGATTGTCGGTCAGAACTTCATAATGACAATGATCTAACTACAAGTAGTGATAGGAGAAAGAGATGTGAACAGAAGACGGCATATATATGATCCTGATGTAGGACATTCTCGCTTATCTGCTTGCTTTCTGAATACAGTTTCAGTCAATACTCATCACTAGAAAAAAAAGATGATACTATCGATCTGAATACAGTTTCAGTCAGATTCATATTCTCAACTCTCTTGTGCTATTTGGTTTCTTTTTCCTGAAATACTGGTGGTGGTACTCTTGCCGATGTTGATGGATTACTCTAATGGTTACGCACGTGTACGTAGCCTTGTTATTGCGGTTCAAATTAAAATTATGGGAGAACCCTCATTGGTATTTATAGGTATATGATTTGACATCTATATCATATTTATTAGGCTGCCTTCACGCAATTGCAAGTTTGTGCCATGAAAGAAAAAGATTTTGAAGACCTTCAAAATTTGCTCGTTTTCTTTTAGATTTTATTTTGTAGTTGCTTGAAGATAATTTATGTATCTCTACCATGTACTATTTGTTACTATGAATTTATGTGGTATTGATTGTCAAAAAAGACCGATACTCTCTCTGGTTCATATTAATGGCCTCAAGTTTATGTAGATTAATGGCACTTGACCATATTTAGACTAGATATATTCGTATATAGACAGAGTTAAGGTCATTAATATGGACCGGGAGAGTTTTTTAAAGTGGACAAGGTTCACTCCAAAATGAATGAACATATGCACTAAAACATGTCCTTATACATGTGTTTTAGAAGAAAAAAACTAAAAGGTCTTACATAGTAAACAGAGGGAGTAACAATTATATGTATAAAATGATCCTTCTTTTGCAGGCATGTATAAAGTGATATTAATGTTACTGGTTTAAAAATTATAATCGCACTGACATCTGGTCAAGTGCATCACAATTTATAAAAAGTGACTATTTATCAAGACAAAGCTTTCAACAAAATATGATAGCATACATAAAAAAATCACATCATGTAAAAAATGTACACAATAATACTTTTTAAAATATTCTTTCAACATATCAGATTAGTTGCATTTCCGGATGATAGGAAGATTCATTTCTTGAAAGAGAAAAGATCGAAACTTTATAAAACACGGGAATCATTAAATCGTGAATAATAATAATAATAATAATAATAAGAGAAACAAAAAGACCCAATGAAAACGCAAAGAAAAACCTCCTAGAGCAACAACAAAAAAGAAAGAAACATCCATCATAAGACTTTTGGATGCATTGATAAGTTTGTATGTCTCGTCAACGAAGCAATGGTAAAAAGTAAAGAGCAACACATAGTGGGGGAGATAGGAGACTAGTTGGGGCCTTGCCCCCCTATCCATGGTACAACATGAAATAAATTATACCTAACATTGATTTAAGTAGCGTTTACATAAAATAGCATGGTTGCCCCCCCCCCCCCAACTTCAATCCTGCCTCCGCATGTGTCAACACACGCTCTCCCAAAAGTGTACAAAATCAACCGCCAAATGTTTTGAACACCACAATAGCCACCCGTCGGCTAATTTTTTTTAAATAATATATTTTTTATTTAATTTCACAAATAATACATGAAATGAAAAATTTGCAAATCTAAGGGGTCGTCTGCTTTTGAAAAGACGACGGGAGCTGGTCTTTTTTTGAAAAGACGACGCGTTGCTTCTTTGGTTGAAAAGACGACGGGATGCACTGGCCGATGGCAGTACGAGATTAGCCCGGCTGTCGTCTTTTGAAAAGACGATGGAGGTGGTCGTCTTTCGAAATAAAGAAGGCGGCATTGATCATGCACGCTACGTGCTATTTAGCACGTCCAATACATTTTAGGGGTCCGTCGTCCGTTCAAAAGACGAAGACGCGGAGTCTGTCGTCCGTTCAAAAGACAAAGGCGCCATCGTCTTTCCAAAAGACGAGCCCGGGCTGCACTCTCCTTGTCACACGCCGGTCGTCTGTTTAAATAAAGAAGGCCGCGGTCGGCTTTTGAAATAAAGACGACACGCTGGTCGTCTTTTGAATTAAAGAACCCACGCGGTCGTCTTTTGAAAAGAAGACGGCCCGTTAGATTTGCAAATTCCTCGTTTTGTGTATTATTTGTAAAACTGAATAAAAAAATGTATTATTTAAAAAAAATTAGCCACCTGTCGTGTGAAGGGGGTTCAAATAATCCTTGAGGCAGGAAAATACCTTGGAATGATAACAAGAAGGGACCTAACTATAAGACCCGAGCATAAAAGAGGGTCTTGTGTGTCTTCTTATAGATTGTAGATGAGGGGGTGGTGGATCTGAATGCTATGTTTTCTTTTTCTCAATAACGATTCCTATTGTTGGCTTCACTAAATATTTTTATTTAGTTGTTGCACCTTGAAACTTACTCCTCTTGGTTTTACCGTTTGGTGGCAGTGATTGTGTAGTTCGAAAGGTGTACCCGTTGCGGCGAGGTCATTGTGCACACTTTATTTGGTCTTTCTTGGAAGTCTTGAGGTCATCGCCTCTCATTGTTCTAGGGTGAGTGCCCCCTCCATTCGATGGTGAGGCATCTTCTAGTTGGGCAAGTGGATAAGATTCCTCTTCAGCTAGGAAGGGGAGGGTCTTGACGTTTTCTCAACTACCAGGTACTTGTATGATCCCTATGAGTTTGTAATTGGTTCTTCTATGTATGGTGCTTGAGCACAATGATGACGTCATTTTTTAAGCAGTGCTCTATTTTCCTTTTCTGTGTGTGAGGGGTGAGTGTGATATCTTGCAAGATGTCACTCATAATCATTGTAGTTTTGTCCCACTAGGGCTTCGTCTAAATATCACACTATCTTTTATGGTGAAAGTAATCTTTGAGCATGGAGTTGTATATGCATACATTTTCCCACATCACATGTTCAATTTTCTGGTCATGCATCACGATGATATGTGATTAATTACTTCCTGTATGTCCTACTTGTTGAGTTCCATATGACATTGATTTCTTCTACAAGAATGTTCAAGTGGAATAAGTATGTAAACATTAGAACCTGGTATAGTTTTATGATTTTTGAAGTCATCTAAATAAATGGGTCAAGTTTTCCCCTGGACAGAAGTTTAAATGTTGTTCTTTTATACCATAGACGTAGTGTTGATGTGGTAGTACACAATAAACTTCTGATTCTGCCCTAATATGGCCCATCCATGTCGCACAGTTCGTGTGACTGCTCACAATTATTTTGATCAAACAGCACAGTACATCTGAACCATGACCACCAGCTGCCATCATTTCTGGTGTGCAAGTCTCTCCATTTTATCCCTGTCCTTACCCACATGATCAGATGATGATGAATCCACGACATATCACAACTATGACACATAATTCATTCACGAATATGTAGTCTGATTCTAACTAGTTCAGCATCCAAACGTCTAAACTCGCATACACACCGTTCACAACAAGAAACGTATACTAGAACATAGACAGGCCGCATCCTTCAGCAATTCAATGAACTGGCATGACACATAATCGAAACGTTTCATTTAAAATTGTCTTACTTTCCTATGACGATATAATTAACACGAACTAAAAGTCTAAAACAAGAAGAGAATCGATCTAGGAGCATGCATGCATGCATGCATGGCAGAGCTTAAACTAGGCGCGTTCGCCACGGATGCGGCGTGCGAGCTGGATGTCCTTGGGCATGATGGTGACGCGCTTGGCGTGGATGGCGCAGAGGTTGGTGTCCTCGAAGAGCCCGACGAGGTACGCCTCGGCGGCCTCCTGGAGCGCGAGCACGGCGTGGCTCTGGAAGCGGAGGTCCGTCTTGAAGTCCTGCGCGATCTCACGCACCAGGCGCTGGAAGGGAAGCTTGCGGATGAGCAGGTCGGTGCTCTTCTGGTACTTGCGGATCTCCCGGAGCGCCACCGTGCCGGGCCTGTACCGGTGGGGCTTCTTCACGCCGCCGGTCGTCGGGGCCGACTTCCTCGCCGCCTGCCAAGAAAATGCGAAATTAAGCATCAGCGAAACCACGGCAGCATGCAGATAGAAAGCGATCGGCGAAACAGCCATAGCATATATAGCTATCGTCGTGCAATGGATAGATGGGGAGAGAGGGGGACGAGACGACGATGGAGGCGAGCTGCTTGCGGGGCGCCTTGCCGCCGGTGGACTTGCGGGCGGTCTGCTTCGTACGCGCCATCTCGTCTTCGAACTGCGGCGGATTTTGGTGGTGGAACTCGAAGCCGAAGGCGAAGGGATTGAATTGTGGGACGAGAGATGGGGCGGTGGTCTGTGGGTATATATAGGTGCCGGGTGCCTCTGAGAGGCGGTTCGCTAATTGCCGTGTGGAAATATGTTACCGACTGCGATTGGATCTGATGGCTGGGGTTTGCTCATTGGTGGGAATCGAGGGGGTACGGATCCATCTTTTTGCTCGTAGGTACGGATCGGTGACGTGGCGTCGGGACTTGGGCTGTGGTTTCAGGGCTGGTAATACGGGCAGAAGAGCATGTTGAAGTCAACGAAGACAGTTGACCTTTCAGTTTGTCTCAAAAAAAAGTAACTTTGAATCACTCCTAAAAAAGTTGACCTTCGCAGCTCAAAAAAAAAAAAAGTTGACCTTCGAATCACAGTTCAACTATACATAGATGGGAACTTACCATTTGTTCCAAAGCCGTAACGTGTAGAGCAACTCTAGCCGGTACCTTAAATATTCAGCTCTTAAAAGACATATAAAGAACACAAAAAGATGGTTTTATGATGTGAAGCATGTTTTTTTTAGATGATGTGAAGCAGGTTTTGACTAAACATATCCCGCAAATAAAACCGTAAACCGTATATTCGGTACCACGAACGAATAGTCACAACTAGGGCCCTCTTATGAGAGTTTACACCTTTTCCTTTTCTATTTTATTTGATCTTCTTTTTCTATCATTGTATTCTTCGTATGTTACCACGACCGCTACCCGCCTAGGCCGCTCCCAACATCCTCACCGCTCTCTCCCTCCCCCCTCCCTCGGTGAGCTCGCATCGGTGACCTGCTTCCATCGTTCTACGAGGCGGGCTGGCCACTTTGTAGCGCAGCCTCGCCGGCCTTGCTCGGCCTTCCTCACTACTCCACGCTTCCCTGCCTAAGACCACAAGGACAAGCCCCCCCCCCCCGTCGCCGCCATGCCACTCGAGGCCTACTATGATGGCCAGTGCTCCTTGTTCGCATGATGCTCCGCAACAACTCGCTGGAATTGGATAGAATCAATCAAATTACACAGGTTAGTTGGATATTGGGTTTAATATGGCCGGAATCGAGTGCACTAGGTGATTTTTTGCCTGTGACGGGTGGATTAAGGCTTGTAAATTACACGGGTATTACCCTACTTTCCTTCCCACAAATACCTCAACTCCCGCTACTTGTAAGCCCATATGCAGAAGCTATCAACCGACCCGACATGTCGTGCTGCAAGAAGACTTTCCAAAGGATCCCGAGCACCAGACGTACACTGAAGGGAGATTGAAGATCAAATTAACGTGCAAGGGAGATGAAGAACTGAAGGGGCTAATGGAGACTCTGACACCTTCAACAACTATATATACACAAAGACATTCGAAAGGACATGCCATCTATGCTCGCGCGCGTAGCTTTAACCTCTAGTTTTAAGCCCTAGATTTATATACTCTCGCCGGGTACTTGTATAAAACCATCGAGATCCGTCCTGTAAACACTTGTATGATCTCTTGATCATCTCATGAATAAAGTCTCCCTTCATTGTCATCATCAGCTTTGCCTTTACGATTCAAACCTGTTGATCCGAGCCGATTGCTGAAAAGTAAACCCTCTTTCGATCTTCAGAAGTGAGACTTGATACGTCCAAAACGTATCTACTTTCTCGAACACTTTGCTATTGTTTCTTCTCTAAACTTGTGTGATTTGGATACAACTAACACAGACTGACGCTGTTTTCAGCAGAATTACCTTGGTGTCTTGTTTTGTGCAGAAAACCAACTATCAAGAAAAATCCCGGAAAATATGCCAAAACTATTTCTCACCAGAAGATCCACGGAGCCAGAAGGGGAGACAGAGAGGAGGCCTGGGGGGCCAGACCCACCCCAGGCGCGGGCCCACCTGACCCCGCGCCTGGGGAGGTCTGGCCACCCCAGGCAGCTCCTCGGCCTCCCTCTGCGCCTATAAGTTGTCTTTCGACCTAAAAACCGAGGTGGTTCGATAGTTTTCCAGAAAGAGTTCCGCTCCGCCGCCGCCACCAGAAACCAAGATTCGGATCCAGAAACTCCGTTCTGGCACCCTGCCGGGACGGGGAATTTGGAGAGGATCATCGACATCGTCATCACCAACGCATCTCCATCAACCACCGATATTTCCCTCATTCATGGGTGAGTAATCCCCCACTATAGGCTTGGGGATGATAGGGATTGGATGAGTTCTATCATGTAATCGAATAAGATTGTTAGGGCATAGTGCCTAGTTTCTTTTGTGCTATTTTACTTTGTTGCAACTTGTGTTTAATGCTTGTCACTAGGGCTCGAGTACCATGATCTCAGATCTGAACTTATTATTGAATCATTATGATAGTATTGTTTATGATCTTATCTGCAAGTTGTGTACACACATCATTGTCCGGATCCAAAGGCCCCAAAGTGACAATAATTGGGACAACCGGAGGGGATGGCTATGGTGTGAGGATCACATGTGTTCACGGAGTGTTAATGCTTTGCTCCGGTCATCTATTAAAAGGAGCACCTTAATTGCCATTAGTTCCCTAGAGGCCCCGCTGCCACGGGCTGGCTGGACAGAAGATGTTGTGCAAGTTCTCATTGCGAGCACGTATGACTATATTTGGAGCATGTGCCTAGGATTGTTTAGTACTTGGATGCTTGTTATTATTTAATGCCCTAGACCTTGAAGTTACATGTTTAGACTCGTCCATGCAACGCCCGTCCATCCATCCCTATGCCTACCGCACTCGAATCCTACTGTTACCATTACTGTTACTACTGCTCTTGTTGTTGTTGATGTTGTTGTTGTTGTTGCTTTGCTGTTGCTACTAAAAACTGTTGCTACTGATAAACTTCTGTGAGCAAGAACTATTTCCAGGTGCAGCTGATCTGACAACTCAGTTGTTAAGGCTTGCAAGTATTATTTGGCTCCCCTTGTGTCGAATCAATAAATTGGGTAATACTACCCGCAAAGACTGTTGTGATCTCCTATACTTATGGGTCATCAAGACTATTTTCTGGCACCGTTGCCGGGGAGCATAGCTTTATTTGTAAGTTCACTTGGATCTATTATTGTTCACTGCTACTCCTTTCATCATGGGGAAGTCTCGTGATGAAAAATTCCCTATTTTACCATCCACTACAAGAAGAGGTACAGTCCTAAACACCTCTGCTGCTCTTGATTCACCGCCTGTTATAAGTAAGCTTGTCACACCACCACCACATACACATGCTACACACTTCTACAACCGCTAAGTCTAAAACGGCTTTTGATGCTCATGATGTTACTTCTACTGTGCTTGATGCGAGTGGTTCATTAGGTCCTTTTCTAGATTCTACTATGGCTAGTCTAGAAAATACCGAAACTCCTAGTGAATACACTGTTACACATGTTAGCTCACCTGAGTCAAGTGAGAGTTATGATATTAATGATGGTTACATAGAGCTCACTGATGAATTTGTTGAAGAGTGCCGAAACACACATGGTACTAGTGTTATGAAGAGTCTCCTTGCTAGACGTACTATTATGCCTAAGTTGTGCTATGATCCTAAGTTTGCCACTTTTCCCATAGATATTAAAGATAAAGATTATGATTTATCTCTTGATTTACCTTATTTAGATATTGTTGAGAAAGAACCTTTTTGTGGGACTGAAAATGAGAGTGTTGTGGCTCATATGAATGAGATGTCTACTATGAGTGCTTTATTCTCTGATGATTTTAAGATGCGCAAGTGATACGTCCAAAACGTATCTACTTTCTCGAACACTTTGCTATTGTTTCTTCTCTAAACTTGTGTGATTTGGATACAACTAACACGGACTGACGCTGTTTTCAGCAGAATTACCTTGATGTCTTGTTTTGTGCAGAAAATCAACTATCAGGAAAAATCCCAGAAAATATGCCAAAAATTATATTTCACCAGAAGATCCACGGAGCCAGAAGGGGAGACAGAGGGGAGGCCTGAGGGGCCCATACCCACCCCAGGCGCGGGCCCACTGACCCCGCGCCTGGGGGAGGTCTGGCCACCCCAGGCAGCTCCTCGGCCTCCCTCCACGCCTATAAGTTGCCTTCTGACCTAAAAACAGAGGGGGGTTCAATAGTTTTCTAGAGAGAGTTCCGCTCCGCCGCTGCCACCAAAAACCAAGATTCGGATCTAGAAACTCCGTTCTTGCACCCTGCCGGGACGGGGAATTTGGAGAGGATCATCGCCATCGTCATCACCAACGCATCTCCATCAACCACCGATGTTTCCCTCATCCATGAGTGAGTAATCCCCCGCAGTATCCTTGGGGATGGTAGGGATTGGATGAGTTCTATCATGTAATCGAATAAGATCTGTTAGGGGCATAGTGCCTAGTATCTCTATTAGTGCTATTTGACTTTGTTGCAACTTGTTGTGCTTAATGCTTGTCACTAGGGCGCGAGTGCCATGATCTTAGATCTGAACTTATTATTGAATCATTATGATAGTATTGTTTATGATCCTATCTACAAGTTGTGTACACATATCATTGTCTGGATCCAAAGGCCCCAAAGTGACAATAATTAGGACAACCGGAGGGGATGGCTGTGGTGTAAGGATCACATGTGTTCATGGAGTGTTAATGCTTTGCCCTGGTGCTCTTTTAAAAGGAGCACCTTAATTGCCAGTAGTTTCCTAGAGGCCCCGCTGCCATGGGCTGGCTGGACATAAGATATTGTGCAAGTTCTCATTGCGAGCACGTATGACTATATATGGAGCACATGCCTAGGGTTGTTTAGTACTTGGATGCTTATTATTATTTATCTGCAATTCCCTAGTTCTTTGAAGTTACATGTTTAGACTCGTCCATGCAACGCCCGTCCATCCATCCCTATGCCAACCGCACTCGAATCCTACTGCTACCGTTACTGTTACTATTGCTCATGTTTCACTATTGCTGTTGCTGTTGCTTTGCTATTGCTATTGATAAACTTCTATGAGCAAGAACTATTTCCAGGTGCAGCTAAACTGACAACTCAGTTGTTAAGGCTTGCAAGTATTCTTTGGCTCCCCTTGTGTCAAATCAATAAATTGGGTAATATTACCCGCGAAGACTGTTGCGATCCCCTACACTTGTGGGTCATCAAGACTATTTTCTGGCCCCGTTGCCGGGGAGCATAGCTTTATTTGTAAGTTCACTTGGATCTATTATTGTTCACTGCTACTCCTTTCATCATGGGGAAGTCTCGTGATGGAAAGTTCCCTATTTTACCATCCACTACAAGAAGAGGTACAATCCTAAACACCTATGTTGCTCTTGATTTACCGTTTGTTATAAGTAAGCTTGTCACACCATCACCACATGCTCATGCTACACACACTGCTACTACTGCTGAATCTAAAACTGCTTTTGATACTCATGATGTTACTTCTACTGTGCTTCATGCGAGTGGTTCATTAGGTCCTTTTATAGATGCTACTATGGATAGTCTAGGAAATACCAAAACTCCTAGTGAAGACACTGTTACACCGGTTAGCTCACCTGCTAGTGAGAGTTTTGATATTAATGATGGTTACATTGAGCTCACTGATGAATTTGTTGAAGAGTGCCGAAACACACATGGTGCTAGTGCTATTAAGAGTCTCCTTGCTAGACGTACTATTATGCCCAAGAAATCCTATGATCCTAAGTTTGCCACCTCTCCCATAGATATTAAGGATAAAGATTATGATTTCTCTCTTGATTTAACTTATTTAGATATTGTTGAGAAAGAACCTTTTTGTGGTACTGAAAATGAGAGTGTTGTGGCTCATATGAATGAGCTTTCTACTATGAATGCTTTGTTCTCTGATGATTTTAAAATGCGCAAGTACTTTATTGCTAAGATCTTCCCTTTTTAACTAAAAGGAGAAGCTAGGGCTTGGTTTAATAGATTACCTCCTGGTTCCATTGATAGCCCTGATTGCTTGATTGCTTCTTTATTCCATAAATATTTTCCTTCCAGTGCTAGACATGCTGCTTTGCAGAGACTTTTTGATTTTAAACAGGGAGAACAAGAGAAATTGCCGGAGTCATGGAAAAGATTATGTTCCTTGATTCATGCATATCCTGGATGTCCATTACCTCAGAATGAGCTTCTTGATATTTATTATAATGGACTAACTGATGATTCTTGGACCAACCTAGATAGCTTTGCTGATTGTGTTTTCACGAAAAGGACTCCTACATATGTTGAAGAATTAATGAACAAGATAAGAAAGAATTATGATGATTGGACTTCAATTGAGCTGAATACACCTGAGCCTATTACTCCTGAACCAGTTGTTCCTGAACCAGTTCCAACACCAACAACAAAGAAGAGGGGAGTTATTGCATTAAATGATGAAGTGATGAAGGAATCTAAAAAGTGTCTAAAGGAGAAAGGTATTAGAGCTGAAGATGTGAAGAATCTACCTCCTATAGAAGAATTATGTAAGCCAATTCTCCACTCATCTACTATTGAGGTACACTCTCTCCAACACTCTGATGAAGGTGATATTCCTTATGGTAAGCCACCTGATCAATGTTTAGAGGAACTTGACATTTTTATTGTTAAACAAGGTCACTTTAATAAACAAGTTCAGAATCATTTATTGGAAAACTCTAGAGCTATTCATGAGTTGAAAGATATTGTGGAAAGAACTTCTAATGATATTAAAATGCTTTGTAAACACTTTCAAATGGTTCAAACCCAACTTGATCAACTTGCTAAGGTACAAAAGGATATGCTAGTTAATGCTTCAGGAGATAAACATGCTTATGGAATTAGGACTAGGGTGGTGCAGTTACTCAAGATCCTTTATATCCTGAAGGACACCCTAAAAGAATAGAGCAGGATTCCCAACAAGGTGAGGATAGTGGTAGTCCTCGTAAGAGGAAGAAAAAGAAACATAAGAAAGTTGAGGAACCACTTGAACCTACTGCAGATCCTAATAGTATATCTGTCTCTGATGCTAAAACTGAGAGTGGTAATAATATTGACGAGTCTCCTGATAAGGAGGAAGTTGAGGAAGAACCTGAGAAACACACTAAGAACACTAGGTACACAAAGGAAGATTTTATTGCTAATAAACATGGTAAAGAGAGAGAACCTTGGATTCAAAAACCTATGCTTTTTCCAGGTAAGAAACACAAGTCAAAGGAGGAAGAACACTACAACAAGTTTTGTGAGTGGATGAAGCCTTTATTTCTGCAAGTTCCTTTGATTGATGCTATTAAATTGCCTCCTTATTCAAAGTATATGAAGGATATTGTCTCTAATAAAAGGAAGATTCCTAATGAGGAGATTTCTACTCTGCTTAATAATTACTCCTTCAATGGTAAGGTTCCAAAGAAACTTGGTGATCCAGGTATACCTACTATTCCTTGCTCCATTAAGAATAATTATGTTAGAACTGCTTTATATGATTTGGGAGATGGAGTTAGTGTTATGCCTTTTTCTCTCTACAAGAGACTCTAGCTAGAAAAGTGGATACCAACTGATATATCTGCAAATGGCTGATAAGTCAACTACTATTCTTGTTGGTATATGTGAGGATGTTGTTGGGGATATGCTATATGGGTATCCTCGTAGCATGTCTCCTAGCCGGATAACCCGGGTGGCCCACAGTTGGTAGCATGGCCCATGGCCTGCTGGGCGGCCCAGTTAGATGGATTCATAAGGGAGGCCCATGTCGGATAAAGGAAGGCTACGGTGGAGTCACCGACGTACCCGGAGCCTTGGAGTACAAGACACGCAAGACTAGTAATAGACGGTTTAGGACTCTGTAACCTGTCCGGCTAGGACTTTTCCCTGTAACCCTAGGACCTGGCGACTATATAAGTCGGGCCTATGGGAGCCTTTAGGGCACAACTTCAGACGACCAAGTAGCGATTAGCATACACCTCGCATAGCGAACCTATCTTTGTAACTCGGCGTATTGCCATTATAGTGATTTATAGCAGGAGTAGGATTCTGCCACCGTTGTGGGATCTGAACCTAGGTAAGCTATGTTACCTTGTACCCGTCAACCGTCCGCCTTCCCCGATGTCTCTAAACACGCACTGTGAGGACCCCTCCATGGCGTACTCGTCGGCAATACCACGAGAGTTGGCGCCCACCGTGGGGCAAGAGGCGCTTCAGGCTCTTCAGCGGGCGAGGACCAAGATCTTAGCGGGAATCAGCAAAACCGTAGCCATCGGTCGCGTTCTCTTCTCCGGCAACGTTCCGATTGTCCCTCCGACGAGTTCTGGATCCCGGCAAATACAAACCCTACGTGGTGTTCGATCGTTCCTATCGGAGACATCCACCTCTTCATTGGCGAAACCGACTCGGGCACTAGTTCCCTGGGAGTCGGAGGAGCATCAAGACCCGCATAGACCGCCTATGGGCAAGATATGTTCGCGGAAGGATCGATGTTGGATCTCTCTTCGGAGTTTGCCGGCAAAGATCAGAAAAATTCAAAGCCCACCCAAACCGCCCCTGTGCAGGATATAACGGTGGAAGATCACTGCAAGTCCGCCGGCTTCGTCCGTGCGTCTGGACATCAGAGATCCAAGTTCGTCAGCGTGGTTACCATCTTCGATCTGGCGCGTTGCATTCAGTGAGAGGGCGAAACCCCTCGCGATTACCTGGCCAGGTGGCTCCGTATATGAGCCAATGTGGCCCACTACCCCAATGATGATGCCATGTATCACTTTGTGGAAGGACTGGACCATGGCACGCTTCTCCGGCACTCTCTAAGACGACAGTAGGCGTCGGGACGCCTTACCTTCGAAGGCATGGTGAACACCGTCAACAACTACGCGGAGGTTGAAGCGGGAGCTCAGACAGCGCTTGCGCTCATCGACGGAGCCCCTCCGATTTAGCCACCACCGCCACCGCCTCCGGCCGCCATCGCCGCAGCTGTGCCGCCACCTCTAGTCATCATCGCTGCTGTTGCACCTCCACCCCTGTCATCGAGGAAGTCCTGGCACCCTCCGACTTTGTGATTGACGCGCTATACACCGACTTCAGTGTAGATTTAGAGGAGATAGATTTCAGTCCAGAGGAACTAGACTCCGCCATGCAGGAGATGGAGGATGAGTACACGCACAACGAGAAAGCTAGCAACGTTGTCACGTCTCGAGAGGTGTTCGTCACCGTTGGGACGGCGATGGATGAAGATCAACCGGGACGAGCTCCGCCTATAGCTCTAGACAAAGGGAAGGGACCACCTGTTGCTGACGACGATCACGCAAAGGTTATGCCCCCTCCGCCTAATCCAGTACAACAGCCGCAGGAACTCGGCACCGGCCCGAGCAACAACAACACCACAAACCCGCTGCCTCCGGCATCTACGTCTGCTGCTACCCAAGTTACTCCAGCTGATAGAGTGATGTACGGAAACCTCCTCGTCGAGCCACTGACCGTAGCTCATATCCGAAACGTGACCCAGCTTGACGAGAAGCGCCAACAGCTCCTGGAGGAAGCGTACGCCATCACGGAGCAAGGCGCTAAGCTAGACCGAGATCTGGTCAACGCGCAGAAATCAATAGAGAAAGCTAGAGGAATGGAGGCCGAGTACAAGACTGCTGCAGCAGTAGAAGGCCAAGAAAGCTCCGGCTCGCGTCATCAACGATCCTGGTGTATAGCGAAACCTAGGATGGGCTCCCCCAAAGCCGACACAAGCCAAGCCATACATTGAAAGTGAAGGAAGATAGGTGATGCCCACTCCACTCCTCAACCTCGCCGTCGCCAAGACCCTTCTGGAGTAGGATAGATCGCCCGAAGCAGTGGACCAGGTCTATGACCTAGTGGCCAAGGCGGTGAAACAGCAGGAAAAGTCCACCTCTTGGAGGCTTGAGTCTGACCCAGCGTTTTGCCAGTCTAGCCAGCATAAGCCACCAAGGGACAGATCTCCTCTTGATGTCGGGTCTCAGACTGGTTCATCAGAACGAAGACGGGGGGATGCGCGCAACAGGAAGGATGCTATCCCCATATCCTCTGACCATGGAGAAAAGGCCCGACCTCGTCTCCCATCGCCATCGCCCTGCTCCCCCCTCTCCCCGACATCGCGAAGACCCCAAGGCTCACCGTCATACGGATATGCCCCCGCCAAGGCAGAGCGGCATTGTCATCCGCGACAACACGGAGCAGACCCGTCATGACGGAGAGCGCAACCAAGGACACAAGAGCAGGTCGCGCCATGACCCTCCGCATCCGGCAAGTAATCGCGACAAGCGTGAGGCGTCGTAGGAGGGTAATAGCAAGAAGGCTAACCCACTGCCACCTCCGCCTCCATCGCCACCCAGCAGTAACCATGGTGGAGGAGGCCCACGTTGTTCACACAACCCATCCCCTGTTGACAAGAAGAAGAAAAACCCGGAGCCGTACGACGCACGTTCGCGGATCGATAAGATCCATGAGGCCCGGGAAGGACATACCTGGGACCACGTTGCTTTGGACCTGCGATACGGTCCGCAACTTACCCCAAAGGTTTCTGGATCGACAAGACCATCAAGCCCTATGACGGCACCGCTAAGCCAGCTACATGGTGGCAGGATTACCGCAACATGGTAGAGATTGCCGGTGGGCAACCCCAACATTGCCGTCAAGTACCTCCCATTGATGTTGGCGGGCACAGCCCGTCAATGGATTGATGACTTGCCGGAGAAATCCATATGCAATTGGTTGGACATGCAAGAAGCGTTCACCAAGAACTTCGAGGGTACGTACAAACGTCCCTGCACTATTGGCGATCTATAGCAGTGCGTGCAAGAGAAATACGAGACATCTCGCGCCTACCTCTCCCGCTGGCTGGATATGAAGAATTCCTGTGCAGGAGTGCACGCCTAGACCGCCATGGCCGCCTTCATCGATGGGTTGGAAAGGGGCACGTTGCTCCGACATAAGCTGAAGCGCTTGCAGGACAATCACCAGCTTGACTCGAACCAGATGATTCAGTTGGCTAGTGAGTTCGCAGCCGCCGCCGACGATGCTCGCGGCTCTCTGCCGGCAACGGCCGTTCCAACTCAGGCTCGGAGGAATAGAAGCACAAAGCGGAAAACCACTCCAGAAGAAAAGCAAACTCCCGACATGGTCGCCATGACCTTTGCAGGACGAGGTGATGGCGAACAACATGGCCGAGGACGGGGAGCTGGTCGTGGGCAGCAGCGAGGAAGTGAAACTACCTCGGCAGCACTCCGCGTTCCCCAAACCTACAAAGAGTATCGCGATATGTCGTGCCTTGTACACCTCGATGTCAACGTCAAGGCCACCCATTCCAATCGACACTGCAAGTTCGTCAACGACCTCAAGGAGAACCCGGAGTCCGGCTACAAGCGAAGTCGGAAGAATAGACCGCGAGACAAGGGCAAGGGGAAGAAGAAGGAGGAGGAGTCCAAGGATTCAAGTGACATGGACGAGATTTTTGACCCCAAGCACGCCGCCAAGAGCGACTACAAAGGCAAGAACCCCTTCGTGAAGAAGACGCCAGTCTACCACACTTTCCTTGGCACCCCCACCGTCCGACAACAGAAGACCTCTATGAGGATACTGATGGCCACTCTACCACCAGTTCCTCAGTACCTACTGGTCGGAGGTTCCAATTATTTGGGACAGGAAGGATCACCCAGACCTCATCCCTACGGAGAACCAATACGCCATGGTCATCAACCCCTTGATTGATGGTGTGGAGTTCACCAAGTGTATGGTGGATAGTGGAAGCAGCATCAACATCATGTACCTGAATACACTGCAGAAGATGAACTTGACGGAGGCAAACCTAAGGCGGACTAACACCATCTTCCACGGCGTAGTTCCTGGTCGGGAGGCTCGGTCCCTTGGGTGCATCACACTTCAGGTTGCCTTTGGCGATGTTAATAATTACCGCCAAGAGCGCATGAACTTTGAGGTGGTCTCATTCAAGAGTGTGTACCACGTCATATTCGGCCGCGACATATTCCACACCTTCATGGCCAAGCCATGCTTCGTCTCCAACAAACTCAAGATACCCGGACCAAACGGTGTCATCACCGTATCCGGAAGCTTTACCAAGGCAAGGGACTGCGAGATTAATGAAGCAGCCTTCGCGGAAGTTGTCCTCTACAGCGAAGAATTCAAAGAGATCCAGAGCAAGGTAGATGACTCAGAGAGTCCCGCGTCGAAGAAACAGATCTCCGACTCTGCTCCTACATTCAAGGCCGCCATCGAGACCAAGCCGGTGGAACTTGTGGTAGGCGATGCCTCCAAGACCACCGCCATTGGGATGAACTTGGATCCCAAATAGGAAAGCACGCTCATTGAGTTCCTCCGTGAGAATAGGGACATCTTTGCCTGGCAACCTTCCGACATTAAAGGTGTACCTAGGGAACTTGCCGATCACAACTTAAACATTAACCCAAAATGCAAACCAGTGAAGCAACCTCTACGACATTTTGGAGATGAGAAGAGACGCGCCATAGGCAAAGAGATAGCTAGGTTACTTAAGGCTAGTTTTATCCGAGAAGTCCTTCACACCCAATGGATGACCAATCCTGTACTTGTCCCCAAAAAGGGAACCAAAGAATTAAGAATGTGCGTTGATTACACCGGCTTGAACAAGGCTTGCCCCAAAGATCCGTTTGCTTTTCCTCGCATTGACCAAGTCATTGACTCGATGGCTGGCTCAGAACTTTTGTGTTTTCTCGATGCATACTCAGGATACCACCAGATCAAGATGAGGAAGTCGGACCAATTGGCCACTTTGTTCACTACCCCATACGGCATGTTTTGCTATGTCACGATGCCCTTTGGGCTGAAAAACGCAGGTGCTACGTACCAGCGGACAATGCCACATTGCCTTCACGACCAAATTTGTCGGAACATTCATGCCTATGTGGACGATATCGCGGTGATGTCTAAAAAGTCAAATGAATTAATCTCCGACTTAAAAGAAACCTTTGATAATCTCCGAAAATACAACATGATGCTTAACCCTAAGAAGTGCGTCTTCGGGGTTCCAGCCGGCAAATTGTTGGGCTTCATCGTTTCCCAGCATGGAATCAAGGTCAACCCGGAGAAAATCAAGGCCATATTAAACATAAACCGTCCGACATGCCTAAAGGACATTCAACGACTAACAGGTTGTGTTGCAGAAGTTAGTCTGTTCGTCAACCGACTTGGAGAGAAGGCCCTGCCACTGTACAAGTTGCTGAAGAAGGCAGACAAATTTACGTGGATGGACGAAGCAGATGTAGCATTGAAGCAGCTCAAGGAGATTCTTTCCTCAGTGCCCATCCTTGTAGCACCTGAGCCTGGAGAGCCCATGTTTATTTACATGGCGGCAACCAACCGGGTAATCAGCATCATCGTCGTGGTAGAGCGGAAGGAACCAGGCTATGAGCACGGAGTTCAACGACCAGTTTACTATGTAAGCGAGGTCTTGACGGAGTCCAAGCAGCGTTACCCGCAATACCATAAGATAGCTTATGGAGTATTCCTTGCTTCTCGGAAGCTGAGGCATTACTTTCAGGAGCACCCAATCACAGTGGTGAGCAAGACTCCACTGTCCGACATTATCAACAACAGCGACGCTACAGGAAGGGTCGCGAAGTGGGGCATTGAGCTTGCCGCCTTCGAGATCACCTACAAGAGACGCGACGCTATCAAGTCACAAGCCTTGGCGAATTTTATCGCAGATTGTACGGTGATGCCAGATGCTACTCCGTTGCCGGAACCAGAGTACTGGGTGATGCACTTTGACGGATAAAAGCTGCTCAACGGCTCGGGGGCTGGTGTATTGCTACAGTCACCAACTGACGACAAGCTACACTATGTTCTGCAGATCCACTTCGAGGCTACGAACAACATGGCGGAGTATGAAGCACTCATTCACGGATTACGCGTAGCCAAGGATATTGACATCAAGCCCATAGTTTGCTGTGGAGATTTCAACTTGGTTGCCCAGCAGGTGGCTGGCACCTGGAATGCGTGAAACCCTATGATGGCGGCATATCGAGACGAAGTGGACGAGATAGCCAAAAGCTTCTTGAGCTACAAAGTCAAGTATGTGCCTAGGGAGCAAAATGAGGCGGCTGATTTGCTATCTAAGCTTGGATCAAGGCGCAAACGAATTCCGCCAGGAGTTTTCCTAGAGCATCTGCGGACACCGTCCGTTAAGGGAGCCAACATCTACAACCCGGATAGAGTCGACTCTTTTGTCCACATGGTGGGAAAGGTCCCTCTGGCTTGGACAAAACCGTTCATGGAATATCTCGAATATGAAACTTTGCCCGACGACAAAGTCGAAAGATAGCAAATAGTACGATGAGCAAAGGCCTATACCGTAATCAATGGACAGCTCTACAAAAGGAGCACTACTGGTATATACCTAAAGTGTGTTTCCCAGCTAGAAGGTATTGAAATCCTGCGCGAAATCCATCTCGGAGATTGCGGGCATCACGCCGCTCCTCGATCATTGGTCGCGAAAGCCTTCCGGCAAGGATTCTACTGGCTGGCCGCGAAGGCAGACGCCGACAAGCTGGTTGAGACATGCATGGGATGTCAGTATTATGCCCGACAACCACATTTTCCTGCTCAAGAATTATGAATAATACCAATAACTTGTCCGTTTGCAGTCTGGGGGCTAGACATGGTGGGACCGTTAAAGACGACACCATGTGGGTTTACGCATCTGCTAGTAGCAGTTGATAAATTCACTAAATGGATAGAAGCTAAACCCATTAGAATGCTTGATGGGGCATCTGCCCTCAGGTTTGTCCGGGATCTAGTGGTGAGGTTTGGTCTCCCACATAGCATTATCACCGACAACGGTAGCAACTTGTCACTCAGAGAAGTGGAGGTTTATTGTTGGGAGAACGGCATCCGACTTGACCTTGCATCTATGGCACATCCACAATCCAATGGTCAGATTGAGCGAGCCAATGGATTAATTCTGCAGGTAATCAAGCCACGTCTTGAGGCACCGCTAAATAGAGCAGCTGGAGCCTGGGCGGAAGAATTGCCATCTGTGCTGTGGAGTTTACGAACTACACCCAACAGATCCACCGGCTACACCCCTTACTTCATGGTATATGGATCAAAAGCCATCCTACCTTCCGACATACTTCATGATGCACCAAGGGTTGCCGCCTATGACGAAGATGACGCTGAAGAATCCAGACGCCTAGATGTGGACCTTCTCGAGGAGGAGCGCATTTTGGCATGCCAAAGATATGCCATCTACTAGCATAAGCTACGCAGCTACCATAGTCGTCGCATTCGGCATCGCTCGTTTAAAGAGGGGGATTTGGTGCTCCGACTTAAGCAGAAGAAGTCACACAAATTATCCCCGCCATGGGAAGGACCGTTCATCATAATCAAGGCGCTACTCAATGGGTCTTACTACCTCGTTGACAATCGTGAACTGAAGGATAGACCCAACGAGGATCATAAGCGTAAGCGACGTGACCCGTATGATGACTACCCGGAGCTTGATCGGCCATGGAACATAGCACAGCTACGTCCTTTCTATACTTAGCATTTTTTATCTAATTGTGTACCTCTTATATGATCAATGAAATAAAGCTCTTTGGTTCACTCATATTTCTGATTCCTTTACCTCCTTTAGTGTTCATTTTTGGATCGTATAAAACATTTATGCACAAGCTTTGCGATTGCACTTGTGAAAATTCCTCCTACGAGCGTTAGCTTAAGTTTTCTAGTCTACACGTTCTTTGTCGTTTTTATGTGGATTCTGGAGTAGTGACTTTCGGCACTTATTGTCGGCGATTTTGTGCTTAGGTTATTGACGGTGCCATTGGGCATCATCACCTGAGCGCATGGTTCCGACAACGAATCTTTCGACTCACGAAAAGTCAAGCATAAGAACCAAAGTAATGGATAAGCCAACACTTGCTTAAAAATATATACATGCTGGAACTAGTTCTTAAGTAGCAGGACATACATATTTGTTTCCGCCTTAACTTAATACATAGTTTTTTCCGCATACGCATCACAGAGGAAACAAATAATACAAATTGTTTTTCATTCCTTTGGCGCAGGCGACTTGGAAGCAGCGTCATCAGCAGCAGGAGATTCACCCTCGAAGTCGGCAGTGTGAAGAGACTCAGAGGAGCTTTGGTTGCCGCCATCGATGGTATTCATCGGCACGAAGACGTTGACGTCGACTAACTCGGCAACTCTGGTGTCATAACCCGCGAGTGACGACAAGATAGATTCGTGATTTATCTCCTTGCCTTCGTCATCTACGTCGGGAATGCCAGAGGTTACCGTGTCGATGTCGGCATCCTCGTAATGTGCCTTTACCATGGACAGCGCCATACTTGCACCGGCCCGTGCACATGAAGCTTTCCATCTTGTGATACGCTCGGGGGCTCGGCGCAGGATATCTAAGAACTTTGCCACAAAGTCCGATGCCTTGATATTGATCAGGAGGGTCTTGGCAATCTCTTTGGCTTGCGTGATGGCGGTGTTGATGAAGTTGCCGGCAAGAACCATGCATTCCTTTGCCGGAGGAGGCGACCGGGTTAAACCCATAGGAGCTATGAATTTTCGACAAGGGAGTTCATGAGTTCAAAAATTCAGAGTATCTAGACTACAGAAATCCAAGACGGAGAATCACTTACTGAAGATGCTAGCCTCAGCTTGCCAGAGGGTATCCGCCAAGGAGTCCCATTCTTGTTGGAGGATCTTGTACGCTTCATGATGGTGTTGATTCTGCTCATCAGCAGCTTTCTTCTGATCTCTTAAGATCGAGATCTCCTCCTTCAAGTGGTTGATCTCCTTGGTGGCGGAGTCCTGCAGGGCTTTCATTGATTCTTCATGCATCTTCAGCATGTCCTTCCTCTCCTGCTTAAGGATCTTGTTCTCGCTATCCAGCTCTTGAATGTGCTTGGATTGCTCGACAATGTCCTTAGCCTTGGCAATTGTTTCTACAATTCGGAGAAAGCAAAGTACACAGTGAGTACTCGGAAAATACACAAGTTCAAGTCGAAATACGAAAAAGAAAGGAAAAACAGACGCTTGCTCTTGATGATTTGTTCCTTCAAGAAGGCAGTTTTACCCTTTTTGGCTTCCAAGTTCGCGCGCATCTTCTGGTACTTGTCGTTGGCCATGCCCCTCCGAGCATTCTCGTTCTATGGAAAAAAGAAAAGTTAAACGTTGTTTAGTCTACTTGGAGCATCTAGCCAGAAAAATTTCCACCTAGACGGTCGGGGGCTACAGCGAGAGTTTTTAACTTAGCAATATGCTTAGTCTTTCTTTAAGCATCTAGTCAGAACTAATTCAGTTTTTGATTAGAAGCTTAGGGGATACAGTATAAAGTTTTTAACTCGGATGTATGCTTAGCTTCTCTTTAAGAATCTAGTCGGAACTAATTCAGTTACAACTAGAAGTTTGGGGGCTACAGTATCGAAATTTATAAACACTGTGTATGCTACTCTTAAAGCATCTAGTCGGAATAAGTTCATTCCACCTATATGCTTGGGGGCTAGAGTGAGAAGTTTTCTAGCTTAGTCACTCTTAGAGCATCTAGACGAGAAGACCTATGGTTTTCCGTCTACATCCTCGGGGGATACAGTGGGATATTCATATGAAATGTAAAAAGGCAAATAAAACTTACAAGTGCAATGATCTTGAGGTTGGTAGCACTCTCAGCCAGCAGCTTGCCGAAGGATACACTATTTTTTTGCAAGATCTCTGCTTGCCGGAGAAGCTCCTCTAGACCGCACGTCGGAGATGTCGGCACCGCACCAGGAACCAGAGCAGTGCTACCCGGTGTAAGTACCGGATAGACTATCTTTGGATACTCTATGGTTTTCTTGGGCGCGGGGGCGCTGCCTTTGGCAGAAGTACCAGCTTCCACCACCGCCTTACCGCTACCGATGGCATCCTTAGCCGGAGCTTCAGCCATTTGGTGTGCGGCACTCTCCTGCGTCGCCTGCTCGCCAACAACAGCAAGCTCGGGAGAGGCACCTGAATCCACTTCCATGGCGGAAGGGCCAGCTGCTTCCTTGGTTTGAGAGCTTGTCGGAGCAGACGAGGGCTTGACGATGGGAGTGGCAGGGGCGATGGCGGGAGATGCATAACGATGCAGCATGTCCTTGATGGTTCTAGAAGCCCCCAATGTTTTGGAGGTCTTCTTCAAGCTGGTCGTGCTTTATTTCTGAAACGTGCAAAATGCATAAGTACAGGAATAAGACAGATAAATGGGCAATGTCATAGAGAAAGAAGCTTACACAATAGGGGGTGCTTTGGCAAAGGGGATCCCAGTAACCTTTATTTTCTCCGCCTCCAGGGCGGCGGTAGTCTTTTTGGAGGCTACACCCTATGTCTTCTTCTTCTTGCCTCTGTCGGCAGCGTCAGAGGTGGAGCTCTTCCGCTTTCGCGCCAACGGAGCATCGTCGTCGGACACAACGGTGACTTTATTCATCTTTGGATCATAGATTTGAGGAGCCATGATGTCCTCATCTATGTTGCTAAGCTGTTAAGGTGAAGAACCTCCGTGTTAGATGATATGGTAATGGCTAGACAGAATAAATGGAGTATATGTCATACACGGAAAATAAATAGTTACCTTTGGGAACTTGCTCTCTACGAACATGTCGTAGGTGATGGTGAAGTCACGCTTGTTTTCCTTCACCTTGACGATGTCCTTGAGGCGGATCTTGACGGAGTCGCTCGAGAAATTGTCCACGGAGATGCAGAGGCTATCCCTTCTATCGTTGGTATACTCGTGCATCAGCTTCGAGCGGTGCTGTAGAGGCTGGATTTGCCTGATGAACCAGCACATGGCTAGGTCCAAGCCGGTCAAACCCGTCTCTACGAACCACTCTATCCTCCTTATAGCGTGGGAAGCGTCGAGGTCGGAGGGAAGGGAGGCCTGGGATCTCCATGTCGAAGTTTCAGCGGCTGCTCCATCGACGAAGTCCGGGTACGTTACTTCTCTGCCGCCAGAGGGATATATGGGCCGTAGAAGTAAGTACGCTGGCAGTTCTTGCAGGACTCGTGGCCGACAATGTCGGGGAAGCGCCGGCCAGGTCGGATCTTGAAGCTAATAGTGCCACAATTTCTAAGTTCGTCCTTGCTGGCTCCGGCTTCGCGCTTGACGGTGAAGAAATATATAAAGAGGTCTAGCCTAGGTTTAATCCCTAAGTAACCCTCGCAAAGCGCCGCGTAATTTCTAAGAGCTAGGATACTATTGGGAGAGAGGTTTTGGGGCTGGACTCGGTAATGGTTCAAGACGGCAAGGAAGAAGTTAGAGATGGGCAGGGAGACGCCGCGTACCATCTGTGCTTTAAGGTACACCTTTTCTCCGGATTGGGGAGAAGGTGTGCCCTCACCGGCAGGCGCCGCCCGCCAGGCGAGCCCCTCCGTCGCGGGGAGGTAGCCCTCGACGATCAACTCTTTGATGTTGCGGTCCGTGATTTCCGAACTGCGCCAGTCGCCTTTGTGGGAGTCGTTTTCCTCCTCCAGCAGCTCCAGCGCCGTTGGATTATGGTCGCCGCCTGTGGCCTCAACCACCGCGGAGACGGGGATGACCAGGCCCTCTAGGGGCACGACGATGGAGCTCGTCGGCTTCGCCGCGGCTTCGCCCGACGTCACTATCGAAGGAGAAGAACTGCTGCTGGCCATTGCGGGTGTTTGGAAGTGACTGGCGAGATTAGGAGTTACGGTTTTTCGTGCGAGGCGCGGAGAGCTCGAGGAGACGCTTCCCTGAGGAAGAAGAAGATTCAGGGGAGAATGAGGTGAAAAAGTAAATTTTCCACCGCAGTTACTATTTATGATACCCAGCGTCACGATTCGTGCATCTTGATCGAACGGTTGCCGCGTAGACGACGTGTGCGGAGGCGTGTGCGGAAATTTTGCCACGTACCAACCGTCGCCGCCAACGGTTCGTATCGCTCGCGCGGAAAAAGTGGACATTATTGCGTTTTCTACATGTGTGAGTTACGAGGCATTGCTGACCGAAGTCTACGTCGCCCTAGCTGACATAGGCAGATGAACCATCACATCAGAAGATTCCGGCATGGACGGATCCAGTCTGGCTACGGAAGAGTACGATGGAAGATTCAGCAATTCTCTGACTTACGAGTTGAAGACGGAGAAGACCTTGCAAGGTTCTTTGGGAGGACTACAAGATATTGCTTGACAATTCGCCGACATCCATCTAGACGGAGCATTCCACGTGAAGAGGCAAGACGGCGCAAGATCTCGGAGTTCTCCGGGGGCTACTGTTGGGGATATGCTATATGGGTATCCTCATAGCATGTCTCCTATCCGGATAACCCGGGTGGCCCATAGTTGGTAGCATGGCCCATGCCTGCTGGGCGGCCCAGTTAGATGGATCCAGAAGGGAGGCCCATGCCGGATAAAGGAAGGCTACGGTGGAGTCACCGACGTACCCGGAGCCTTGGAGTACAAGACACGCAAGACTAGTAATATACAGTGTAGTACTGTGTAACCTGTCCGGCTAGGACTTTTCCCTGTAACCCTAGGACCTGGCGACTATATAAGTCGGGCCTATGGGAGCCTTTAGGGCACAACTTCAGACGACCAAGTAGCGATTAGCATACACCTCGCACAGTGAACCTATCTCTGTAACTCGGCGTATTGCCATTATAGTGATTTATAGCAGGAGTAGGATTCCGCCACCATTGTGGGATCTGAACCTGGGTAAGCTGTGTTACCTCGTACCCGTCAACCGTCCGCCTTCCACCACGTCTCTAAACACGTACTATGAGGACCCCTCCATGCTGTACTCGTCGACAATACCACGACAGATGTTCCTGTTCAAGTTTCTCATAATTGCATGGTTTTAACTGATTTTGTTGTGCTTGAAATGCTTGAAGATGATAATATGTCCATTATTCTTGGGAGACCTTTTGTTAATACTGCAGGTGCTGTCATCAATTGCAATCAAGGAAAAGTAACATTCAATATTAAGGACAAGGAGCACATTGTCTATTTCCCCAAGAAAGTTGTTAGAAGATATTGCCTGAATTCTATTGAAAATATTGAAGGCATTAAGGTTGGAGAAATATATTGTCCCATTCCATAAGAAAATTTTGAAACTATTATGATTGGTACCATTGATATCAAGTATGAGGTAACATAATCACCTTGTGGAATGCAAAGTTTTGCTTCATATAAGATTGTTTTGGTAACAAGACTTGATCAACCTTGTTAACAAAAGGATTAAACAAAATAATGTTTCCACTGTGGTTATACTTGCTTTCTTTTTCCTTACTCCTTCCTAGTCTTTGCTTTAGCTTTAGTTTTGCTAGTTGTTTGCTTGCTTGAGTTTCTAAGAGCTCCTATAGTTTGGCTTTTGGTTTGCTTTTGCTTCTTCTAAAAAAACTGTTTCTGCGAGAAAATCAATTTTCATACCCTAAAAATTGGCCAAAAATAAAGTTTTCCGAAAAATCCTAGAAAATTCAAAATAATTTTTTCCTCAAAAAAGGGGAAGAGTGGCACCTGAGATGACCCAGGGGGCACCCCTAGGCCCCACACCCATGGTAGGCGCGACCTACCTAGTGGTGGCGCCTAGGGGGGGTCTAGCCCACCTAGGACCCTCCAGGCTGCCTCCTCAAAGTCACCTTCTTTATCTCTCCCGAAAAATACCGGAAAACTTTCTCAAGCTCGAGTTCTTGCTGTTCTTGCTCGCGATTTTCGATCTCCTTGTTCAGCCCATCTCAAGTGCTGATTTTTGGAGGGTTTGCTCCTTGGTATGTGCCTCCTCCACTTGTCCAATTAGATTTGTGATTGGTAGATTGTATCTTGAGTATGTTGCTACTATAGGTGACAGGTTGTTTGAGCTTGCATGCTTGTGCTATACTTAGAAACTTTTTTTTGATGCATGTGTAGTCCTCTAGCAAGTTCCTATAGTAGTTGCTCATCATTTATCAACTTAGAAATCACTTGGTTTGATGGTTGTCTAAAAATTTCAGCAAGGAAGATGAGTACTTATCCACTGAATCAATATGACTTGATGGTGAATGAGCCAATGAAGGTTCATCGTGAGGAGGCAGTTTTTCCTTCCATATATCCATGCTATGAATTTATGAGAGTTGCGGGGATTCTCCAAGATTTTCAAACTTTGGTTACAAATGCAGTGTTGGAGCACTTTGTTGAAGGTGAACCAATCCAATATGTTAAGCTAACCATGGCTTTTGGGCAGGACTTCCGGTTCACTTGGTCTACTTCTAATCCCATGGTCCATTACAAAATGTATAATATGCCTGTCAACCTGCCTTTTGCTGATTTCTGTGCAGTAATTAGAGTATCTCAGTGGGGATCTTGTGAGAAGATCAAGGAGAGGCCCAAGTCACTTATTGATTTGTATGCTGAGATTTTCCAAGGTTTCGAATTCTCAAAGGAAAGTGGTAAAATTCGGAACATCCAACTCCCAGCTATTAGATACTTTTCTTATTTCATTACCAAGTGTGTTCTTGCTAGAAAGACTGCTAGAAAGTTGTCTTCTTTTGATCCAGCCTTTATTGCAGCTACTCTGAATAGGAATAGTTGTTATAGTTTGGGTGCTTTGATAGATCACCGTCTCACCACCAACCGTGAGAAGGGTGGAATTTGTGGAGGTCTCATTGCTTCTAGGTTGCTAGCTTTCCATGGTTTAGAGCCTCATTATTCAGATTTGCAGTTTTCCATAGAGATGATTGATATTGAATCCATGATTCAGCATGGTTTTGTTTCTTTGGGGGCGAATGTGAGAAGTTTGCCATTTGAATTATCTTTTGTCTAGCAAGGTCGGAGAAAGGGTAGGAGTGAGAAAATAGTTTATTTGCTTGCACCTGTTTTGTTTAACTTTGATAACAGGCAAGGATGGTCGCATATAGAGGAAGAGGTTGACACATATGTTGGGGAACTCTCCCAGCAAGATAATGTTGAAGAGGATGCTGAAGACAATTCGGTTCAGCTCTCCAACTTGGGAGAGTCTTCATACCAGCAGCCCTCATTTGATTGGGGCGCGTCTTCTTCCTCATCACAGGTGCCTGACTATGATCATTCCTATGATGACCCACCAGCATGGAGTTATTATCCGCACTATTAATCCCCACTTAGGCCAAAAGCCTAAGCTTGGGGGGAGGTACACCGACATCACACTCATCTATATATCATGTTCGGTCGATTCTTTGTACATCCATTGTTTTTGCTTTCTTTTTGGTTCTTGTTGCTGCTTTCTCAAAAACCCAAAAATACCAAAAATATTTTCGTTGTTTCTCTTGGATTGTTTCTTTGCTTTGGTTTTCCTTAAAAGAAAAATCTAAAAAGATTTTTCTTTGTTTGATTTGCTTTGTCTTTGTTTGCTTGTTTCTAAAAAATCGAAAACACCAAAAATATTTGTTATTCTTCTATGGTTTTGTGAGTTCTTTGCAGGGTTCAGCCGTCCTTAGTGGGTTTTCGTTTCATGTTAATTATTCAAGTCACACAAGTGAAGGGCAATAATGAAGATTAAGACAACTCGAGGTGTGGTAAGAGGCTGGTAACGAACTCCATTTGTTTCATTTTTGTACATATACTCATCATTGTGAGCATGCTTAGCCTGTTTGTGTAAAGTGTATGTCATTATGGATTCTTAGTAGTTCTTGGTTGTCTATGATTAGCTCCAGCTTGCTAATAGTTTGTAGCATGTCATATGAATGTTTGCTTGCATTGTTTTATTCATACTTTGGTATGACATTGTGGTATCCTCCTCTGAATGTTCATGTGAATCGACTTGGCACATGCTCATGCTTGCATATGACTAATCAATAGTCAGTAAGCCTCGATGATTTATTTTGCCTCAGAGTTCTTGTATCACTTTCATGACATAATTAGTCCTGTTTTGTTACAAGCATGATTATGACAGCTATTGCTCTCTCGTTTGTTGCTCCCTCTCTATTTGCTAGCCTTCACTTGCACTGAGTATGTGCTCTACCTGTGCTTCCAACTCACCAAAACCAATATTGCCAGCTGTGTCCACCATACCTACCTATTAGCATCATTTGCTATTTCAGTGCATATTCCATATGTCGTGTTTTCTTCCAAAATAAAATGTTTGTCTGTTTTGAGAAAGTGATTCGGATCCAGAAACTCCGTTCTGGCACCCTGCCGGGACGGGGAATTTGGAGAGGATCATCGCCATCGTCATCACCAATGCATCTCCATCAACCACCGATGTTTCCCTCATCCATGAGTAGGTAATCCCCTGCTTTAGGCTTGGGTATGTTAGGGATTGGATGAGTTCTATCATGTAATCGAATAAGATCTGTTAGGGGCATTGTGCCTAGTATCTCTATTAGTGCTATTTGAATTTGTTGCAACTTGTTGTGCTTAATGCTTGTCACTAGGGCCCGAGTGCCATGATCTCAGATCTGAACTTACTATTGAATCATTATGATAGTATTGTTTATGATCTTATCTGCAAGTTGTGTACACATATCATTTTCCGGATCCAAAGGCCCCAAAGTGACAATAATTGGGACAACCGCAGGGGATGACTGTGGTGTGAGGATCACATGTGTTCACGGATTATTAATGCTCTGCTTCGGTGCTCTATTAAAAGGAGCACCTTAATTGCCAGTAGTTCTCTAGAGGCCCCGCTGCCACGGGCTAGCTAGACAGAATATGTTGTGCAAGTTCTCATTGCGAGCACGTATTACTATATTTGGAGCACATGCCTAGGATTGTTTAGTACTTGGATGCTTGTTATTATTTATCTTCAATGCCCTAGATCTTGAAGTTACATGTTTAGACTCGTCCATGCAACGCCCGTCCATCCATCCCTATGCCTACCGCACTCGAATCCTATTGTTACCGTTACTGTTACTACTGCTCCTGTTGCTGTTGCTGTTGCTGTTGTTGTTGTTGTTGCTTTTGCTGTTGCTACTACAAACTGTTGCTACTGATAAACTTTTGTGAGTAAGAACTATTTCCAGGTGCAGCTGAACTGAAAACTCAGTTGTTAAGGCTTGCAAGTATTCTTTGGCTCCCCTTGTGTTGAATCAATAAATTGGGTAATACTACCCGCGAAGACTGTTGTGATCCCCTATACTTGTGGGTCATCAAGACTGTCGTGGGATCATCAAAACTATCCTTTGTCAGTTCGTGCTCTAGACAGGGGCCGCACCATGCAGATTGGATCAGTGCCAAGGATGCCTTCCCTTAGAAGAAGCGATGCTGACGAGGTATTGCATGTGGCCCCAACTGCAACACGCGAGGCTATAGTGGTTGGATCCAAGACGTGGGGACTTCGCGCCCGACCTACGGTTACCCTCAGGAGAGGACCTGGTACACTACCCAGTATGATGGGTGGAAATGTTCCCTCCTTCCGTCGATGACCCAACAACACGCCACATGGAGGAATCTTCTAATGAGTACAATGAGCTTCCCAATAGTCTCGGTCCGCCCTGGTACCACCGAGCGATGCAGTGCATGAACAGGGAAAGGTGCAGACATGGCGCATGACATGTCAACATGCTAGGTAGAGCATTCGACATCCCTACATAGTAGCCACACGAAGGGGGATTGGACATGCAGAGAAACAGCATCTACGGCTCGACAGGGATAGGCAAGACCTCCCTTTGTGCTTAGAAGTGGGGTGTCCAGGATGCCCAACCACGATGCTGTCAGCCTACAGATAGAAAGAGGATTAGACCTCTGGCCCATCGATATCTCTGAAGAATAAGGAGTACAAGCGGAACACCTTTAGGAGGGCATGTCGCGGGAGGTTCTGCTCCTCCACCGCATGAGACGTCTCATACCTCATAGGGTGGAGTCCAGGGTTCATAGGAGCGCAGACGCATGAATGCAACAAAACCGATCACATGAGAGGGGGACGTGTGTATTAGTTGGAGTAACATGGTAGTATGGAACTAGACAATGATAGAAAGTTTAGGTACTACTATGGCTTTTACCTTTACATTGTTACCTCACTAGGGATACATAGATGCATGTAATACAATTTCCTAGTGACAAAGTTAGATGATCTTATATCTTTTGAGGTAGTATAATTTACAATCAAGATCATGTCATAGAAGGAAAGGCAATACTCTGCTTATCTTAAATCTAATTTGGGAGGATTCTCTCACTAGAGGAGTATTAGTGGGATGTGTTGCACCATCTCAACCATGGGACGTGATGGCCATATAAATACTTATCAAATACATTATGAAGTTACATTAATATTATGTCTTCTTTAGAGCTTATTTGACCCCACCATGTTTATGAAAGAATATACATTCAAACTTTGAACCCTGGCCCGTTTTTAATCATAAGAAACACCGTTTACTTACATTCACACACCTTTTTATTTTCGCTACTAATTTAATATAAAAATAGAAAAACATATATCATGCTTGCATTTTGTTCACGTCATATTGTTTGCACCACTACGAACACTATTATACTATAAACTTGCATTGCATTTAGTTTATCTTACATATTGCATTTAGTTTACTTTGCTTGCTGCATATTTACTTTAGTTACACTATTTACACATTTTCTTTCGATTCTAATATATAACATCTTATTTAATCGTAAGAGACACAAGGCAACACTTATTTGTTTTGTAGGTTGCTAGAAGAGGAGAAAAGAGAATGTTCTACTATTTCTCAGAGAGTTCATAAACCCATGAGTCATCCTTGTGTGGAATACACCTTGCTACATCACTCTACGCTTGGAGTCCCAACAAATTGGTGTCCACGTAGTTTGGTGTCATTAGCAAGCCATCTCCTGATGGCTGGGCTCAACCTATACCTGTGACCTCATCAGTATGCATGAGGTTCCGATGACCTTGGCATGGCATGGAGGGTGTCACACATATGGATCATCTCGCGGTAGGGAAATTATATAATAATTATCATTTATAGTTGTTTGTATTATAATAAGGGCCCTCAGATTCTAGTTTCGTCCTGGACTCCAAAATCTCAAGACCAGCCATAGGCGTGAGGCCTAGGGTGGTTCTGCGGAGCTGGAGGGGCCGTCGTCACCGGAGGGAGGAGAGAGAGCGCTTGGGCTGGGAGATAGAGCGTGCCGTACGATTTCCTAAGCGATGACATCTCATTGGGATTAAATCCTGAAATACAATACCCGTGTTCCTGATAAATATGTCATTTCTTCGATTTGGTATCGCTGGAGTTAATTTTTACAATTTTGGCATAGCACATCCTCAACAGATATTTAAAGTTAATTCACGGTGGCAAAGGAAGCTCCAGTTGACTACCCGGGCTCGACCCACGAGCATATGCTCTGAAGTATTATGGTGTTAGATGAAACATCTGTGATTTATTTGGGAAAAATGTTATTGACTACCTGGGATCGACCCACGAGCATCTGCTATGAAGTACTATGGTGTTAGATGAAACAACTGGGACTTGTTTGGGAAAAAATGTTATTCATAAGCTGGATTAACAGTGGTTGACCCATTTGTGTTTTGAGCCTTGGCATGGCCTTCTTGTGGTCTTGTTAGTGCAATTCTCAAAAGATAGCTGGCCCAACCACTATTTATCCAACTTACAAATAATAATAATAATAATAATAATAATAATAATAATAGGGGTATAGGACAAGACATTAAATTTCATTAGTCAATCTGTCAAACTGATGTTTATGACATGTATATGTGAGAACACTAAATAATTAATAGTGATAGCTTTGCATAATGCTAAGGTTATATGTATGTTTGATATGATTAGAAAATATTTTCTTTAGCCAATATGTATCCATCCATTTTTGAATTTTACCGATAAGTTTTTTCATTGTCCTCTCAATGCATGCAGCTCCAATGACTCGACACATCTGGAAGCAATGTTGAAAATGGGCTAGGTATGGTGTCCTGTTTATGGACTTTTTTAGTTTTTAGTTTATCGATGCCTTAATTAAAAAATGTGTCAAACATATAAAAATACTTGAATAATAGAAATTGAAAAGAAAATATAGCTTGAAAATCTCCGAAAATGGTGAGATCTCTGGTGCACCGAAAAGGACATAGTTTTGTTTTCTTTGGACTAATTGGTGAACATGATTATTAATGCATCGTGAATACACGGGCATTCAGCTGAACCTTACTTAGATATATCGTGAATAAGAGTAGTAGATTACATAAACATTGTCGCTTCTTATTCACGTTCGCTAGTTTTCAAGGGATGCTAGGCCAGCAAACCTTACTTAGATATATCGTGAAGGTCCCGATCGATCACATTGCCGCCAGGTCAGGCGTCGGAGCCGGCCAGGTGAAGACCATGGGGCTGACCACCTTGTGCTCGCCGTCGGTCCACACGAGTGCAGAGTGCGCCTCCTGCTGCAGGGAACTATTGCTGGCTGCTGGTGACATTCTCAGTGAGAAGGTGACCGTGTACTCCAGCGTTCGGTGCTCCGCGTCGAACACCAGTCTCGAGGGATTCACACTAGCCCTCACACCTCTAGGGGAAGCGCGATAGCCGCCGAGGGTGTACACGGCATTGACGTTATTACCCACGTTGCGGACGGCGCGGCGCTGCGTGACCTTGTCGTCATACGACTTGAACGCCACCGAGAAGGCCGGGTAGTTGTGATCGCCCACGGCCACGTCCTTGCGCTTCGTGCAGATGTCCTTCACCACGCCGTCCCCGGTGAAGATGGCGACTTGCGTGGGCGTGTACCCGAGAGCGCACAGGAAGGATATGTAGTCGTCTTCGTCGGCGTCGTACACCAGCCCCGGGTCGAGGGCGCGGTTGGGGTCGACATGGCCGGCCCCGAGCTCGAACGGGCCTGCCTCCTTGCCGGTGGACATCTCCTTTATGACGCCGCCGGAGCTGTCCACGTTGTAGGCCGTGGTCATCAGGGCTGACTTTATCGCCGCCGGGCTCCATCTGGGCCGGGCCGCCTTGAGCAGGGCCGCGATGCCGCCCACCTGCGGGGTGGCCATGGATGTGCCGGAGATGATGTTGAACTTGACACGCCTCGTGTCGACGTCGAGCTGCGACGGCGACGATTCGCCCGTCCACGCGCCAAGGATTTGGACGCCCGGCGCGATGACGTCGGGCTTGAGGATCTCCGGCGCCACGGGGTTGGGCCCGCGGCTGGAGAAGGTTGCGACCCTCGGGGACGGTGGAGTTACCACGTCTATGACGGTGCGGAAGCGGGACATGCTCGCGACTGGGTTTGGAGTCCTGGAGTACTTCCTGATCTCCATGGCGTCCGCGTACGTGAGCGCGACGGCTGGGAGGAGGTGAGGCTGGGCCCGTGTATACTCGCCGTCAATTTTTCTGCTTGCGATCATGGCACCAGCTCCACCAGCTTGCTTGACAGCATATCCTTGCACGACGCCCGAGCCTCGGGAGTCGCACAAGACAATCTTGCCGGCGACCTTGCTGGGTTCAAGTTTCCCGGCTTCGCACCGCGCTGAGCCGACATCACCGCCGTAGACTAGCGGTGTCATCGTGCGACATGGATTAGCTCCGGCGTAAAGCGAGTAGCCGTTGAATGTTTTCCCGTTGCCGAGTTTGACGGACGCCCGGAACTGACGGTTCATGCTCGACGCGCCCACCGTCATCGTCCAGGGGGAGAGGTTGCCGACGGTGGCCCTGCCAGGACCCCTATTCCCGGCGGAGGAAGCGACAAATATGCCTGCACGAACTGCCCTGAACGAAGCGATGGCCACGGGATCATTGTACAGATTTCGAATGGATCCACCGATGGAGATGGACAAGACGTCGACATTGTCGGCGATCGCCTCATTGATACCCGCCACGATGTCGACGGTCGTGCACCCGCCCCCGCATACGTTGTAGGAGGCGATGCGCGCGCCCGAGGCTGTACCCTTGGCGGTGCCCGGGGCATAGCCGCGGAAGAGGCTGGCACCCCTGACAGGGGCACCGGCGGCGATAGAGGCACAGTGCGTGCCGTGTCCGTCGAGGTCCAGTGGCGACTTGGACGCCGGAGCCACACCGCTGATCATAGCCGCGTGACCTTCGTGGAAGAACTTGGCCCCCACGAGCTTGTTGTTGCAGTATTCGGTGGCGTTGAAATCGGGGGTGGACACACAGCCTCCTCGGAAGCATCGTGGAGGGCGCCTCATCGACGGGTCGGCAGCGAAGGACGCGCGGTCCTTGGGGTAGATGCCGGTGTCTATGACGCCGATTACAACATCCGTGCCGGCACCGTTCGAGTCCATCATGAGCGGCGAGGACGGTGTGAGGCCGAGGAATGAAGAGGACAGCGTAGTGTGGAGCTCGTACAGCTCGTCGGGGATGACGGCGTGGACGAAAGGCTGGGCCTCGAGGTGCGCCGCCTGCCGTGCCGTGAGAAGTGCCGCGAAGCCCGTCATGGCGTGCGCGTAAGAGTAGAGGATGCTCGGCGCTGGCGCGTTCATGCCGACGGGAAGTAGGGTGTCCTGGAGGAAGGTGGTGTAGGCGCGGGTGAGGCGGGCTGTGTTTCGCGTGGCGCGCGGCGAGTGGGAGGACGCGACGTGCACCATGTACGTCGAGATGTCGCCGTCTTGTACTGGTTCGACGTGCTCGGCCGGCATCGCCGCGACCACGGCGAACAAGTAGCACAACAGCATCACTGCAAATGCTTTGAGGTTGCCCATTAGCGTGGTTTCCTTGAGCTCTAGTACGAGAGGCATTGTGCTTCTAGACGGGTTAAACCGGGAGACGGAGGCGCCATATATATAGGTGCACTGGGTACATGCAAACCAGAGGTTCTCAAGTATATTTCGTTATCAACAATTTGTCTTCTGCGATGATTGTTCACAAATTTTCATATTTTCGGAAATATATGGCACATATATATGTTCGCTGCAGGATCATATGTACGAGAATCGTACATGCTAAATACCGTGCATGGCTATCCTCTCTCTCCTCTATACTATAATGCTACATGTATGTACTATATTGCTATACGTGCATTAGACTATTCTTTATTATTCGATAGTTTAAAACTTTTATAAATTCTAAACGAGAAGTTAGATTTGAAAACCGTTTAAATATCTAAGATCCTAGTGAAAAGGGCTTTAAAATAAGACTAATATTGAATATATATTTTAACAATATTTTAAAATTGACTTTTAAAACCTAATGAAACTTTGTACAACTTTATGACGCCGAGTGAAATTCTATTCTGAAATACTCCCTCCGACTCAAATTAGTTGCCTCAGATTTGTCTAGATTCAAATGTATCAAGACTTGTTTTAGTGTTAGATACATTTGAATCTAGACAAAACCAAGTCAACTAATTTAGATCGAAGGAAGTAGTATGTTTCACTATATTCTGAATTTTGTAATTATTTTTGTTTCACTAAACTCTAAACTTATGTTAGACACGTAGCACAAATGTATCGGATGGTGTATACTTTAATATTGTTTCATTAAGTTCTATTGTGAATCATTGTATTTTGAAATTTTCATTATAAATTTTATTAATTTTAGATTTGTTCAAAATATATCATCAAAATAAAAATACATGTTCAAACATATTGTTATTTTGAATATTATTCCACCGTACAAGATCGTTTTAAATTTAGGCTTGGAAAATAAATTGGTGGACTAATTGATGGAAGAGAGTGTATGGCCAGTCAAATCATTGTACTACATGCATGTAAAAAAAAATCTTGCATATATAAATCTCAAAGCAAAGAAGATAAAATCAATGGTGCATGTATGCACTTGTCCTACCATGCATGCTAAAAACTCATTTCTATCATATGTACTCCATATATGATCTGTCCTTTTCGACTTTTAATGACTTCAGTGTCTTAGCGAGACATGTTATCTGTAACAATAATGTACGATACTGGCATGAGCCATGCAAAAGATAATGTCGAACAATCGAGGCTTCGTCGTGCATCACATTTTTTCCGAGTGGTTCGTGCATCACTTTCACACTGTTGCTGAGTGCTGTTGCGGTTTTCGAACGGACTGCTCCGATCCTAACTTCTTTCAAAATAAATAAAATGACATCAGGATTTTGCACCTTCTTATTAGAGCTACTGGGCATAATGCCTTAACAGATACTGGTAGTAGTTTGTATTTTAGTTTATCCATTTCCGGCATACATACATTTTGTGATATTTTAAACTCAATATACTATTTAAGATGACATAATTTTATATGACAGTTGTAGGTTTTTAATTGCGTATCAAAATAGCGCCAGATGAGGACGCGGCCTTTGAACAACGATGACACCGCGCCCACCATCAGCGCGCAGCACATGGGATCTATGTCGCCTGTTGAATCTAGATTATCCCACCACCACCGTCGTCCCCCTCTATCCCCATGTGACCCTCCCTCGTACAAGAGAGCCACACGAAGTCCCACCACCACCGTCGTCCCCCTCCGTCCTTTGTCAGCTCCTTCTCCTTCTCCTTCTGGTAGCAGTAGCCGCGAATCACGCTCCCGTCAGCCAACACGATGCAGGGGCGGGTCACGGGTGGCATCCATGGAGAACATGAAGGAGGCGAGGCTAGCGATGTTGGTGCAGGGCAGGATCTTCCCGACGGGGATGCTCAAAGTCTTCATCAGCTTCCTAATGGGCAGCGAGGCAGGGGAGGGCGGAAGCAGGTCAGGGAAGGGCGACGACGGCAGTGTAGGACCATCGCGAGGGCGTGTAGGGATGTAAAAGATTTAGGAGTCGTGGTCAGGAACTCATATCTATGAGAGTTTGGCTAGGTACGATATAGAGACCTAAAAAATGCGCATCTAAAGGCTTTAGGAGTTTGGCTAGGTACGGTTTAGAGACCTAAACCTAAAAAATTTCTCATCTAAAGAATTTTAGAATTCTGTTAGAGAAGCTCTAACATCACCATCGCATATCTAGCAAAATTGAAGAGTAGCAGATGTCCCTTTAGGTCTAGCTAGCAGCTGAGAATTTACTCATGCACTCGCTTTAATCCTGCTCCATTGCCCATGAAAATGAGGACTATTATTGTTGTTGATGCTGTTGAATTATATACGCATGTTTCTTTTTTTCCTTAGTAGGTGACCTCTCTGTTTCGTTGTTTTCAATATGCCAAGTGCATGGACCCAACACTTCATTTGATAAAGAGTTTTAAGTATTACACTCGATCTCATCATAGGTAGGATGCATATAGCCGTTCTATTAAATTGATGCACTAGGCAATTATTTCAAAAGTCCGAACAGATGAAAAAGGCTAGACATTGTGTTATAATCCGGTGGACTTTTTTCTTCACGAGCTTAGGATATGGATTCAGGGTGTCCGTAGATATTTATTTTAATACTGTGTTGGCCAGGATTTGAACTCTAGACCTCTGCCGCTGCTGCCCACAAGCGGTCGTGAGATCGATCGATCTGATCGAGCTAGTTGATCGATCCAATCTCAATCAAGCTACCTCCTGAAGTCACCAGGCTCCTCATGCCTTGTATGTCCGCGATGACGGCGTCGGCGCTGTAGCGCTCCATGGTGGTCGGCACCCTCCCCTCCTCTTCCTCGTCGGTCGTGGCTCCCTCGTTGACCGTGTCCACCAGCCCCGTCTGCTTGAACGTGACAAACTTCGTGCTCTGATACAGATTGACATTGCCGAACCTTTCCGACGCACATCCCCATGGCTACCTCGATGCCTCCGTGCAAGCTCTAGAGAAGACTCTCACCGCAGGAACCGGTGATGATGCCAAGACCGTCCTTAACCCCGAGTACACATGGTGGGGGGGCAAGATCAAAATGTACTCGGCCTTGTGAAAGGGTTTCGCAACATAGTAAATCAAAAAAAATTACGGATGCGAACAAGAAAGCCAAGATCTAATCTAGGAAATGCAATCAACGAGAGAGATTGATGAGATCTTCATACCCTTGAAGAAATCGCACAGCGGAAACGTTCAACAGAACGTGGTTGACGTAGTCGTACTCGTCGTCTCCTCCTCGCGATCCGATCCGATCCTACGCCGCGAGTGGCGGCGCCTCCGAGAGATGCACACGTACGGTGTAGCAACGTCTCCTCCTTCCTTGGTCCAGCAAGTATGGTGGAGAGATAGATTGGATCTGCAGCACGATGGTGTGGTGCTTATGGTGGAGAGTTTCTGCGGCAGGGCTTCGCCTACGCGCAGTCGGGAGAGAGAGAGAGAGAGAGAGAGAGAGAGAGAGAGAGAGAGAGAGAGAGAGAGAGAGGAGCAGTTGGTGGCTAGGGTTGGAGGAGTTGGGGGGAGGCTGCGCCCCTGCCCTCCTTATATAGGGGGCTGGCCGGCCCCCTTTGACCCCTCCTCCAAGCCCGCGGCGGCCCAAGGGGTGGAGTGGGGGGCAAGTCATCCCCCCCTTCTAGAAGGTTTCCCAAGGGTTTCCCCTAGGGCTGGCCGGCTGGGCCTTAGGGACCTTGTGCCCTTGCCCAAAGTGGCCAGGGCACTTCCCCTTTAGGCCCACGCAGGCCTCCCACAAGTGGGCCCACGTTGGTCCCACTCCGGAAGCTTCTAGAACCTTCCGGTACAATACCGATAAACTCCGAAACGATTCCGAAATCCAAAACTGATTTCCTTTATATGAATCTTATTCTCCGGACCATTCCGGAACCTCTCGTGATGTCCTGGATCTCATCCGAGACTCCGAATAAAAACTCATAAACCAATTATCCATTCTATCCTAGCGTCGATGCACGTTAAGTGTGTGACCCTACGGGTTCGAGAATATGCAGACATGATCTTCTATCAATAATCAACAGCGGGATCTGGAAAGCCATATTGACTCCCACATATTCATCGATGATCATATCGGATGAACGACGATGCCAGGATTCAATTAATCTCGTATATGTATTCCCTTCGTCACGCGATATTTTACTTGCCCGAGATTCGATCGTTGGTATCGGCATACCTAGTTCAATCTCGTTCACAGCAAGTACTTTACTCGTTCCGTAATCCGATATCACTTTGTGATTAAATCCTTAACCACGTGCTTGAAAGCGGTGTTGATATCGATTACCGAGTGAGCCCGAAGTATATCTCTCCGACTCGGGAGGGACAAATTCCATATCGATACATACAACCCAACAAGTACTTTCCGATCACCTGAGAGACACCTT
Source organism: Avena sativa (assembly GCA_916181665.1). Taxonomy (NCBI): domain Eukaryota; kingdom Viridiplantae; phylum Streptophyta; class Magnoliopsida; order Poales; family Poaceae; genus Avena; species Avena sativa. The sequence goes on from OV702282.1 coordinate 414,003,442, forward strand.
TATGATCACCCTCACATAGGATGACGTTTGATGACCTCAAAGCTTTCTTCCGATACCAGGGAGTTGTATTATCTCATGGTCTAAGGAATACAATACTTGACATAGGAAAAAGCTTCACAAAGATGAACACGATGACATGATATAATTGATCTGCTTAATTTGGGATTGTCCATCATATCATTCTCCTAATGACATGATCTCATTATTAATCGACAACTCATTTCTATAGTTAGGAAACCTTAACCATCATTAATCAATGAGCTAGTCCATAGAGGCGTACTAGGGACACGGGGTTGTTCATAAACCACACAAGTATCAAAGTTTCCGCTTAATACAATTCTAGCATGGAATATAAACTTTATCATGAACAAGAACTATAATAATAACATCTTTATTATTGCCTCTAGGGCATAATTCCAACAGTCTCCCACTTGCACTAGAGTCAATAATCTAGTTTACATCTGGCAACAATCTAACACCCATGGCATTAAGGTGCTGATCATGTATTGCTCGTGGAAGAGGTTCAGTCAACGGATCTGCGACATTCAGATCCGTATGTACTTTGCTAATCTTCAGATCTCCATCTGCTATATAATCTCGAATTATATAAAAACGGCGGTTGATGTGCTTGGTCTTTGGATGATATCTTGGTTCCTTAGCCAGTGCTATGGCGCCAGTGTTCTCGCACAATATCTCCAGTGGGTCCAAGGCACTTGGAACCACACCAAGCTCAGTGATGAAGTTCCTGATCCAAATTCCTTCACTTGACGCTTCTGAAGCAGCCATGTATTCCTCTTCTGTTGTAGATCCCACGATGACGCTTTTCTTGCATCTTCTCCAGCTCACAGCTCCACCATTCAAAATATAAACGTATCCTGTCTGAGATTTAGAATCATCCGGGTCGGTGTCTAAACTAGCGTCGACGTAACCTTTTACGACGAGCTGCTCATCACCTCCATAGACCAAGAACATTTCTTTAGTCCTATTTAAATACTTTAGGATGTTCTTTACGGTTGTCCAGTGTTCCACTCCTAGATCACTTTGGTATCTGCTCGTCAAACTAAGAGCATTGGACACATCCGGTCTAGTACATAGCATGGCATACATGATAGAACCTATGGCCGAGGCATATGGCACTTTGCTCATAGTATCTCTATCGTTTACCGTAGTTGTACACTGAGCCTTGCTCAATATCTTCCCTGACAACATGGGCAATGAATCTTTCTTTGCTTTATCCATTCTGAACCTTTTTAGAACTTTGTCTAGATATGTACTTTGGCTTAAAACTATTAGGCGTCTTTGTCTATCTTTATAGATTTTGATGCCTAATATATAAGCAGCTTATCCTAGGTCTTTCATTGAAAAACATTTATTCAAATAACTCTTCACATCGTTAAGCATACCAATGTCATTTCAAATAATCAATATGTCATCCACATATAGTACTAAAAATGTCACCGAGCTCCCACTCACTTTCTTGTAGATACAAGCTTCGTAGCAATTTGGAACAAATCCAAAACTCTTGATCACTTGATCAAAACGAAGGTTCCAACTCCGAGATGCTTGCTTCAGTCCATAAATGGAACGCTGAAGTTTGCACACCTTATTAGCATCCTTAGGATCGACAAAACCTTTGGACTGTATTATATACGACTCTCCATCAATGTTGTCATTGAGGAACGTAGTCTGGACATCCATCTGCCATATTTCATAATCATGAAATGCAGCAATTGCTAATAAAATCCGAATGGACTTAAACATCACTATGAGAGAGAAAGTCTCATCGTAGTCAACACCTTGAACTTGCCAAAACCCTTTTGCGACAAGCCGAGCTTTATAGACAGTAACATTACCATTCGCGTCCGTTTTCATCTTGAAAATCCATTTGCACTCAATGGCCTTACGGTCGCTAGGAGGGTACACCAAAGTCCATACTTGGTTTTCGCTCATGGATCCCAATTCGGATTTCATGGCCTCTAGCCATTTCTCAGAGTCTGGGCTCATCATTGCATCCTTATAATTCGCAGGTTCACTATTGTCTAACAACAAGACGGTTGAGACAGGGTTGCCGTACCATTCAGGAATGGCACGTGACCTTGTCGACCTGCGAAGTTTAGTAGTAGCATCGTTTGAAGTTTCATAATCCTCGTCATTAGCTTCCTCTCTTGTTGGTGCAGACGTCACTGGAACAATTTCAGGTGCTGCGCTACTCTCCAACTCGAGAGAAGGTTCAATAACCTCGTCTACCTCTACCTTCCTCCCACTCACTTCTTTCGAGAGAAACTCCTTCTCAAGAAAGGATCCGTTCTTTGCAACAAACACTTTTCCTTCAGATCTGTGGTAGAAGGTATACCCAATCGTTTCCTTAGGGTATCCTATGAAGATGCATTTCTCTGCTTTGGGTTCGAGCTTGTCCGGCATCAACTTCTTGACGTAAGCTTCGCATCCCCAAACTTTAAGAAACGACAACTTAGGTTTAGCACCAAACCATAGTTCATACGGTGTCGTCTCAACGGATTTAGATGGTGCCTTATTTAAAGTGAATGCAGCGGTTTCTAATGCATAACCCCAAAATGATAACGACAAATCTGTAAGAGACATCATTGATTGCACCATATCTAACAGAGTTCTATTCCGGCGTTCAGACACACCATTGCGCTGTGGTGTTCCAGGTGGCGTGAGTTGCGAAACGATTTCTCTTGCTTGAAGATGCGTGTGAAAATCATAACTCAAATATTCACCTCCACGATCGGATCGTAGAAATTTAATTTTCCTGTTACGATGGTTTTCCACTTCGTTCTGAAATTCTTTGAACTTTTCAAACATTTCAGATTTATGTTTCATTAAATAGATATACCCATATCTACTTAAGTCATCAGTTAAAGTGAGAAAATATCGATATCCACCACGCGTCGAAACACTCATTGGTCCGCATACATCGGTATGTATGATTTCCAATAAGTCCGTTGCTCGCTCCATTATTCCGGAGAACGGGGTTTTGATCATCTTGCCCATGAGGCACGGCTCGCACGTGTCAAATGATTCAAAATCAAGAGACTCCAAAAGTCCATCAGAATGGAGTTTCTTCATGCGTTTTACACCAATATGACCTAGACGGAAGTGCCACAAATAAGTTGGATTATCACTATCTACTTTGCATCTCTTAGCCTCAATGTTATGGATGTGCGTTTCATTGCTTTCGAGATTCGGAAGAAATAAACCATTCACAACAGGTGCATGACCATAAAAGATGTTATTCATATAAATAGAACAACCATTATTCTCCGATTTAAATGAATAACCGTCTTGTAATAAACACGATCCAGATATAATGTTCATGCTCAACGCAGACACATAATAACACTTATTAAGGTTTAAAACTAATGCCGAAGGTAAAACTAAGGAGAGCGTGCCGACGGCCATCACATCAACTTTTGATCCATTGCCAACGCGCATCGTCACCTCATCTCTTGCTAGCCGCTGTCTATTCCGTATCTCTTGTTTCGAGTTACAAATATTAGCAACTGAACCAGTATCATATACCCAGGCACTACAACGAGCGCTAGTAAGGTAAACATCAATACCATGTATATCAAATATACCTTTAATGGTGCCAGCCTTCTTGTCCGCTAAGTACTTCGGACAATTGCGCTTCCAGTGACCCTTGTCCTTGCAATAGAAGCAGTCAGTGTCCGGCTTAGGTCCAGACTTGAGCTTCTTCTCTACAGGGGCAACGCGCTTGCCGCTTCCTTTCTTAAAGGATTTCTTTGCACCCTTAGCTTTCTTAAAGCTAGGGGTCTTGTTGACCATCAACACATGATTATCTTTCTTGATATCCACCTCCGCAGCTTTCAGCTTAGCGAAGACCTCAGTGATCGTATCAGTGGAACAAATTTGATTGTGAGTAACTACAAAACCTTTGTAGCTAGGAGGGAGTGATTGCAGAACTCTGTCAATCTTGAGCTCTTCTAGAATCTTGCAGTCAAGTTGTTCAAGACGTTGAGTGTAGCCCGACATCTTAATGGCGTGCTCACTAACAGAACTCCCTTCCTCCATCTTGCAGTTAAAGACTTCTCAGAGATCTCATATCTCTCAGAACGGGCCTGAGTCTGAAACATGGTTTTCAGTTCCTCAAGTATCTCAAAGGGCCCGGTGAACTCCTCAAAACAATTTTGAAGTTCCGGTTCCATAACAAACAACATGGTACTCTTAATCACTCCATAATCATCTTTGCGTGACTAATAAACAACTTTTTCATCAGCCGGCGCATCAGTAGCAGGGGCGTCACCTAGCGATTTCTCAAGTACATAGTCCTTTTGTCCGCCAGCGAGAATGATTCTCAGATTGCGGAACCAGTTGGTGAAGTTAGACCCATTGTTCTTAAGCTTTTCTTTCTCAGCAAAAACGTTGAAGTTGAAGTTGGACTTAGCCATTTGATCTACAAAATTTGCAAATACAATTTAGACTATGTTCATGATAACTAGTTCAACTTAATCAAATTACTAGGTGAACTCCCACTAAATTCAACATCCCTCAAGTTGTTTAGTGAACACGACCCAAATTCACCACACATAATCCGATCTTCACGAGAAGAGATGTGGTTTCAATGGTGGACAACAAAGTGTCGATCATATCATTCATATGACTCATGTTTAACCTTTCGGTTCGTGTGTTCCGAGGCCATGTCTGTACATGCTAGGCTCGTCAAGTCAAACCCAAGTATTTCCGCGTGTGCAAAACTGGCTTGCACCCGTTGTATGTGAACGTAGAGTTTATAGCACCCGATCATCACGAGGTGCTTGAACACGACGAACTTTCGCAACGGTTCATACATGGGGAGAACACAATTTTATCTTGATCTTTAAGTGAGGAATCATCTAATAATGCTACCGTCGCGATCTAAGCATAATAAGATACATAAAAGGATAAACATCACATGCATATAATTTTATGTGACATGGTATAGCCAATCTGCGCGCAATGATCTCCATCTTGTGTGCGCCAGCATGATCTCCATCACTCCACCATGATTGCCTCCACCACGAATAGCAACTACAAATATTGATAACTACTTAGCGATAAAGTAAAGCTATTACATGGCGTATAAGAAGTTGACACGCAGATCATATACAATTATAAAGACAACCATACGGCTCCTGCCGGTTGTGAACTCATCAGCAAGTCGTGAAATATTACAAAACATGATCATTGCATACATCTCAATTCATGCACATCATGTCTTGGGCCATACCATATCACAAAACACTCCCTGCAAAAACAAGTTAGATGCCTCTACTTTGTTGTTGCATGTTTTACGTGGCTTATGGGAGTAACAAGCTAAGAACGATTCTTACCTACGGAAAGCCACAACGGTGATATTATGGTTGCTAACATCTGTTGTAAATCCCATGACTACTATAGTGAGAGAAACTGGCATTCACCAGCCGCATGTGTGGAACAAGCCACACGTCAAGTGCGGAGCCGGTCTCGCGAACGAGGTCGCGTAAAGTTGGCCTGGACCGCTTCGATCTTACTATGCCGCGCCATAAGAAATACACAACAAGAGGTTTGCAACAGAAAACATCAACACCCGCAACAAGCATGTTGCGTTCTACTCGTGAAACACATCTACGCATAGATCTAGCTCTGATACCACTGAAAGGGTTTCGCAACATAGTAAATCAAAAAAATTCTACGGATGCGAACAAGAAAGCCAAGATCTAATCTAGGAGATGCAATCAACAAGAGAGAGAGATGAGATCTTCATACCCTTGAAGAAATCGCACAGTGGAAACGTTCAACAGAACGTGGTTGACGTAGTCGTACTCGCCTTCTCCTCCTCGCAATCCGATCCGATCCTACGCCACAAGTGGCGGCGCCTCAGAGAGATGCACACGTACGGTGCAGCGACGTCTCCTCCTTCCTTGGTCCAGCAAGTATGGTGGAGAGATAGATTGGATCTGCAGCACGACGGTGTGGTGCTTATGGTGGAGAGTTTCTGCGGCAGGGCTTCGCCTACGCGTAGTCGGGAGAGAGAGAGAGGAGGAGGAGGAGCAGTTGGCGGCTAGGGTTGGAGGAGTGGGGGGAGGCTGTGCCCCTGCCCTCCTTATATAGGGGGTTGGCCGGCCCCCTTTGACCCCTCCTCCAAGCCCTAGGGCGGCGGCCCAAGGGGTGGAGTGGGGGGCAAGTCATCCCCCCCCCTTCTAGAAGGTTTCCCTAGGGTTTCCCCTAGGGCTGACCGGCTGGGCCTTAGGGGCCTTGTGCCCCTGGCCCAAAGTGGCTAGGGCACTTCCCCTTAGGCCCACGCAGGCCACCGACAAGTGGTCCCACGTTGGTCCCACTCCGGAAGCTTCTAGAACCTTCCGGTACAATACCGATAAACTCCAAAACGATTCCGAAATCCAAAACTGCTTTCCTTTATATGAATCTTATTCTCCATACCATTCCGGAACCTCTCATGATGTCCTGGATCTCATCCGAGACTCCGAACAAAAACTCATAAACCAATTATCCATTCTATCCTAGCGTCGATGCACGTTAAGTGTGTGACCCTACGGGTTCGAGAATATGCAGACATGATCTTCTATCAATAATCAACAGCGGGGTCTGGAAACCCATATTGACTCCCACATATTCATCGATGATCATATTAGATGAACCACGATGCCACGATTCAATTAATCCCATATATGTATTCCCTTCGCCACGCGATATTTTACTTGCCCGAGATTCGATCGTTGGTATCGGCATACCTAGTTCAATCTCGTTCACAGCAAGTACTATACTCGTTCCGTAATCCGATATCACTTTGCGATTAACTCCTTAACCACGTGCTTGCAAGCGGTGTTGATATCGATTATCGAGTGGGCCCTAAGTATATCTCTCCGACTCGGGAGGGAGAAATTCCATCTCGATACATACAACCCAACAAGTACTTTCCGATCACCTGAGAGACACCTTTATGATCACCCTCACATAGGATGACGTTTGATGACCTCAAAGCTTTCTTCCGATATTAGGGAGTTGTATTATCTCATGGTCTAAGGAATACAATACTTGACATAGGAAAAAGCTTCGCAAAGATGAACACGATGACACGATCTAATTGCTCTACTTAATTTGGGTCTGTCCATCATATCATTCTCCTAATGACATGATCTCATTATTAATCGACAACTCATGTCTATGGTTAGGAAACCTTAACCATCATTAATCAATGAGCTAGTCCATAGAGGCATACTAGGGACACGGTGTTGTTCATAAACCACACAAGTATCAAAGTTTCCGCTTAATACAATTCTAGCATGGAATATAAACTTTATCATGAACAAGAACTATAATAATAACATCTTTATTATTGCCTCTAGGGCATAATTCCAACACCTTGTGCTTTCCTCCATGGAGGAGGACATCACGTGCCATCTTATTGGCTGCAAGGCGTTAGCGGCCATCTGGGCCACTATCCACACCATCTTCGGTGCCCAAACACACGCGAACATGAGGCATATTCGTCGACAGCTGCAACATGGGGAATAAAATCTTTAGTAGGAACAAAGTAAACAACAATCCCTACTTCAACAATCTTGCAAAGGCTACAACCTTCCAAAAGAAGAGGCCAAACAAATCTGAGCTATGCTGCTTTACCTGTGGAGAGCTCTGCCATTTTTCATAGGACTGGCCAGAACATGCATATCTTCAAGGGGAAAAGGGAAGACTATCAATATTGTGACCACTAGAAATACCGATGTTGTCTATGGTAATTTATTTATTGTTTTTTCGGTATTTAAATCTCCATGTTTGTGGATTGATACGAGTCCTAATGTTCACGTGTGTTCTAAGATCTCTATGTTTACTTCTTATAAGGTCGCCCAAGATTTTTTCGTCCTAATGGGGAATGGATCAAATGTTTCTATTTATGGTGTTGGCATGGTGGATCTTAAGTTCACCTCAGGAAAGATCGTGCAGCTGAGGAACATGCATCATGTCGCTACTATGAACTGAAGGGTTTCGCAGCATACTAAATCAAAAATTTCTACGGATGCGAACGGGAAACCCAAGATCTAATCTAGGAGATGCCATCAACGAGAGGGATAGATGAGATCTTCATACCCTTGAAGAAATCGCACAGCGGAACGTTCAACAGAACGTGGTTGATGTAGTCGTACTAGCCTTCTCCCCCTCGCGATCCGATCCGATCCAACGCCGCAAGTGGCGACGCCTCCGAGAGATGCACACGTACGGCACCGCGACGTGTCCTCCTTCCTCGGTCCAGAAAGTGGGGTGGAGAGATAGATTGGATCTACAGCACGACGGCGTGGTGCTATGGTGGAGGGTTTCTGCAGCAGGGCTTTGCCTACGCGCAGTTGGGAGAGAGAGAGAGAGAGAGAGAGAGAGAGAGAGAGAGAGAGAGAGAGAGAGAGAGAGAGAGAGAGAGAGAGAGAGAGAGAGGGAGGGCAGTAGTATGACGGCTAGGGTTGAAGGAGTAGGAGGAGGAGGGTGCGCCCCTGCCCTCTTTATATAGAGGGCTGGCCGGCCCCCTTGTCCCCTCCTCCAAGCCCTAGGGCGGCGGCCCCAAGAGTTGGAGTGGGGGGCAAGTTTCCCCCTCCCTTCTAGAAGGTCCCCTAGGGTTTCCCCTAGGGTTTTGGACGGCTGGGCCTATGGGGCCTTGTGCCCCTGGCCCAATGTGGCCAGGGCACTCCCTCGTAGGCCCACGCCCCCCTCCGACTAGTGGGGCCACGTTGGTCCCACTCCGGAAGCTTCTAGAACCTTCTGGTACAATACCGAACATTCCGAAATCCAAAAACTGCTTTCCTTTATATGAATCTTATTCTCCGGACCATTTCGGAACCTCTCGTGATGTCCTGGATCTCATCCGAGACTCCGAACAAAAACTCATAAACCAATTATCCATTCTATCCTAGAGTTGAGGCACGTTAAGTGTGTAACCCTACGGGTTCGAGAATATGCAGACATGATCTTCTATCAATAATCAACAGCAGGATCTGGAAACCCATATTGACTCCCACATATTAATCGATGATCATATCGGATGAACCACGATGCCAGGATTCAATTAATACCATATTTATATTCCCTTCGTCACGCGATATTTTACTTGCCCGAGATTCGATCGTCGGTATCGGCATACCTAGTTCAATCTCGTTCACAGCAAGTACTTTACTCGTTCCGTAATCCGATATCACTTTGTGATTAACTCCTTAACCACGTGCTTGCAAGCGGTGTTGATATCGATTACCGAGTGGGCCCGAAGTATATCTCTCCGACTTGGGAGGGACAAATCCCATCTCGATACATACAACCCAACAAGTACTTTCCGATTACCTAAGAGACACCTTTATGATCACCCTCTCATAGGATGACGTTTGATGACCTCAAAGCTTTCTTCCGATACCAAGGAGTTGCATTATCTCATGGTCTAAGGAATACAATAGTTGACATAAGAAAAAGCTTCGCAAAGATGAACACGATGACACGATCTAATTGCTCTGCTTAATTTGGGTCTGTCAATCACATCATTCTCCCAATGACATGATCTCATTATTAATCGACAACTCATGTCTATGGTTAGGAAACCTTAACCATCATTAATCAATGAGCTAGTCCATAGAGGCGTACTAGGGACACGGTGTTGTTCATAAACCACACAAGTATCAAAGTTTCCGCTTAATACAATTCTAGCATGTAATATAAACTTTATCATGAACAAGAATTATAACAATAACATCTTTATTATTGCCTCTAGGGCATAATTCCAACAGTCTCCCACTTGCACTAGAGTCAATAATCTAGTTTACATCTGGCAACAATCTAACACCCATGGCATTGAGGTGTTGATCATGTTTTGCTCGTGGAAGAGGTTTAGTCAACGGATCTGCGACATTAAGATCCGTATGTACTTTGCTAATCTTCAGATCTCCATCTGTTATATAATCTCGAATTATATGAAATCGGCGGTTGATGTGCTTGGTCTTTGGATGATATCTTGGTTCCTTAGCCAATGCTATGGCGCCAGTGTTGTCGCACAATATCTCCAGTGGGTCCAAGGCACTTGGAACCACACCAAGCTCAGTGATGAAGTTCCTGATCCAAACTCCTTCACTTGATGCTTCTGCAGCAGCCATGTATTCCGATTCTACTGTAGATCCCGCGATCACGCTTTGCTTGCAGCTTCTCCAGCTCACAGCTCCTCCATTCAAAATATAAATGTATCATGTCTGAGATTTAGAATCATCCGGGTCGGTGTCAAAACTAGCGTCGACGTAACCTTTTACGACGAGCTGCTCATCACCTCCATAGACCAAGAACATTTCTTTAGTCCTATTTAAATACTTTAGGATGTTCTTTACGGCTATCTAGTGTTCCACTCCTGGATCACTTTGGTATCTGCTCGTCAAACTAAGAGCATTGGACACATTCGGTCTAGTACACAGCATGGCATACATGATAGAACCTATGGCCGAGGCATATGGAACTTTGCTCATGGTTTCTCTATCGTTTACCGTAGCTGGACACTAAGCCTTGCTCAATATCTTACCTGACAACATGGGCACTGAACCTTTCTTTGCCTTATCCATTCTGAACCTTTTCAGAACTTTGTCTAGGTATGTACTTTGGCTTAAAGCTATTAGGTGTCTTTGTCTATCTCTATAGATTTTGATGCCTAATATATAAGCAGATTCTCCTAGGTCTTTCATTGAAAAACATTTATTCAAATAACTCTTCACATCGTTAAGCATACCAATGTCATTTCCAATAATCAATATGTCATCCACATATAGTACTAGAAATGTCACTGAGCTCCCACTCACTTTCTTGTAGATACAAGCTTCGTAGCAATTTGGAACAAATCCAAAGCTCTTGATCACTTGATCAAAATGAAGGTTCCAACTCCGAGATGCTTGCTTCAGTCCATAAATGGAACGCTGAAGTTTGCACACCTTATCAGCATCCTTAGGATCGACAAAACCTTAGGGCTGCATCATATACAACTCTTCATCAATGTTGCCATTGAGGAACGCAGTCTTGACATCCATCTGCCATATTTCATAATCATGAAATGCAGCAATTGCTAATAAAATCCGAATGGACTTAAACATCATTACGAGAGAGAAAGTCTCATCATAGTCAGCACCTTGAACTTGTCGAAAACCTTTCGCGACAAGTCGAGCTTTATAGACAGTAACATTACCATCCGCGTCCGTTTTCTTCTTGAAAATCCATTTGCACTCAACGGCCTTACGGTTGCTAGGAGGGTCCACCAAAGTCCATACTTGGTTTTCGCTCATGGATCCCAATTCGGATTTCATGGCCTCTAGCCATTTCTCAGATTCTGGGCTCATCATTGCTTCCTCATAGTTCGCAGGTTCACTGTTGTCTACTAACAAGACAGTTAAGACAGGGTTGCCGTACCACTCAGGAGGGGCACGTGACCTTGTCGACCTGCGACGTTCAGCAGTAGCATCGTCCGAAGTTTCATGATCCTCATCATTAGCTTCCTCTCTTGTTGGTGCAGACGGCACTGGAACAATTTCAGGTGCTGCGCTACTCTCCAACTCGAGAGAAGGTTCAATAACCTCGTCTAGCTCTACCTTCCTCCCACTCACTTCTTTCGAGAGAAACTCCTTCTCAATAAAGGATCCGTTCTTTGCGACAAACACTTTGCCTTCAGAGCTGTGATAGAAGGTATACCCAATCGTTTCCTTAGGGTATCCTATGAAGATGCATTTCTCTGCTTTGGGTTCGAGCTTGTCCGGCATCAACTTCTTGACGTAAGCTTTGCATCCCCAAACTTTAAGAAATGACAACTTAGGTTTAGCACCAAACCACAGTTCATACAGTGTCGTCTCAACGGATTTAGATGGTGCCCTATTTAAAGTGAATGCAGCGGTTTCTAATGCATAACCCCAAAATGATAACGGCAAATCTGTAAGATACATCATCGATTGCACCATATCTAATAGAGTTTGATTCCGGCGTTCAGACACACCATTGCGCTGTGGTGTTCCGGGTGGCGTGAGTTGCGAAACGATTTCGCTTGCTTGAAGATGCGTGATAAAATCATAACTCAAATATTCACCTCCACGATCGGATCGTAGGAATTTAATTTTCCTGTTACGATGGTTTTCCACTTTGTTTTGAAATTCCTTGAACTTTTCAAACGTTTCAGATTTATGTTTCATTAAAGAGATATACCCATAGCTACTTAAGTCATCAGTAAAAGTGAGAAAATAGCGATATCCACCGCGCGTCGAAACACTCATTGGTCCGCATACATCGGTATGTATGATTTCCAACAAGTCCGTTGCTCGCTCCATCATTCCGGAGAACGGGGTTTTGATCATCTTGCCCATGAGGCATGGCTCGCACGTGTCAAATGATTCAAAATCAAGAGACTCCAAAAGTCCATCAGAATGGAGTTTCTCCATGCGTCTTACACCAATATGACCTAGACGGCAGTGCCACAAATAAGTTGAATTATCACTATCTACTTTGCATCTCTTAGCCTCAATGTTATGGATGTGTGTTTCATTGCTTTCGAAATTCAGAAGAAATAAACCATTCATAGCAGGTGCATGACCATATAAGATGTTACTCATATAAATAGAACAACCATAATTCTCCGATTTAAATGAATAACCGTCTTGCAATAAACACGATCCAGATATGATGTTCATGCTCAACGCAGGCACATAATAACATTTATTAAGGTTTAAAAATAATCCCGAAGGTAAAACTAAGGAGAGCGTGCCGACGTCCATCACATCAACTCTTGATCCGTTGCCAACGCGCATCGTCACCTCATCCCTTGCTAGCCGCCGTCTATTCCGTAGCTCCTGTTTCGAGTTACAAATATTAGCAACTGAACCAGTATCAAATACCCAGGCACTACTACGAGCGCTAGTAAGGTAAACATCAATAACATGTATATCAAATATACCTTTAATGGTGCCAGCCTTCTTGTCTGCTAAGTACTTCGGACAGTTGCGCTTCCAGTGATGCCTGTCCTTGCAATAGAAGCACTCAGTGTCCGGCTTAGGTCCAGACTTGAGCTTCTTCTCAGTAGGGGCAACGTGCTTGCCGCTGCCTTTCTTAAAGGGCTTCTTTGCACCCTTACCTTTCTTGAAGCTAGGGGTCTTGTTGACCATCAACACATGATTATCTTTCTTGATATCCACCTCCGCAGCTTTCAGCTTTGCGAAGATCTCAGTGATCGTATCAGTGGAACCAATCTGATTGTGAGTAACTACAAAACCTTTGTAGCTAGGAGGGAGTGATTGCATAACTCTGTCAATCTTGAGCTCTTCTGGAATCTTGCACTCCAGTTGCTCAAGACGTTGAGTGTAGCCCGACATCTTAATGGTGTGCTCACTAACGGAAATCCCTTCCTCCATCTTGTAGTTAAAGAATTTCTCAGAGATCTCTTGTCTCTCAGAACGGGCCTGAGTCTAAAACATGGTTTTCAGTTCCTCAAGAATCTCAAAGGGCCCGGCGAACTCCTCAAAACGATTTTGAAGGTCCGATTCCATAGCAAACAACATGGTACTCTTAATCACACCATAATCATCTTTGCGCGACTGATAAACAGCTTTTTCATCAGCCGGCGCATCTATAGCAGGGGCGTCACCTAGCGCTTTCTCAAGGACATAGTCCTTTGTCCGCCAGCGAGAATGATTCTCAGATTGCGGAACCAGTTGGTGAAGTTAGACCCATTGTTCTTAAGCTTTTCTTTCTCAGCAAAAACGTTGAAGTTGAAGTTGGACTTAGCCATTTGATCTACAAAATTTGCAAGTACAATTTAGACTATGTTCATGATAATTAGTTCAACTTAATCAAATTACTAGATGAACTCCCACTAAATTTAACATCCCTCAAGATGTTTAGTGAACACGATCCAAATTCACCATACCTATGTTCATGAAACCCAAGTATTTCCGCGTGTGCAAAACTGGCTTGCACCCATTGTATGTGAACGCAGAGTTTATAGCACCCGATCATCACGAGGTGCTTGAACACGACGAACTTTCGCAACAGTGCATACATGGGGAGAACACAATTTTATCTTGATCTTTAAGTGAGGAATCATCTTATAATGTTATCGTCGTGATCTAAGCATAATAAGATACATAAAAGGATAAACATCACATGCATATGATTTTATGTGACATGCTATAGCCAATCTCCGCGCAATGATCTCCATCTTGTGTGTGCCAGCATGATCTCCATCACTCCACCATGATTGCCTCCACCACGAATAGCAACTACAACTATTGCTAACTACTTAGCGATAAAGTAAAGCTATTACATGGCGTATAAGAAATTGACACACAGGTCATACACAATTATAAAGACAACCATATGGCTCCTGCCGGTTGTGTGCTCATCGACATGCAAGTCGTGAAATATTACAAAACATGATCATTGCATACAACATACACATCATATCTTGGGCCATACCATATCACAGAAACACTCCCTGCAAAAACAACTTAGACGCCTCTACTTTGTTGTTGCATGTTTTACGTGGCTTATGGGAGTAACAAGCTAAGAACGATTCTTACCTACGGAAATCCACAACGGTGATATTATGGTTGCCAACATCCGGTGTAAATCCCATGACAACTATAGTGAGAGAAACTGGCATCCACCAGCCGCATGTGTGGAACAAGCCACACGACAAGTGCGCAGCCGGTCTCGCGAACGAGGTTGCGTAAAGTTGGCCTGGACCGCTTCGATCTCACTATCCCGCGTCATAAGAAGTACACAACAAGAGGCTTGCAACATAAAACATCAACGCCCGTAACAAGCATGTTGTGTTCTACTCGTGAAACACATCTACGCATAGATCTAGCTCTGATACCACTGAAGGGTTTCGCAGCATAGTAAATCAAAAAAATTCTACGGATGCGAACGGGAAAGCCAAGATATAATCTAGGAGATGCAATCAACGAGAGGGATAGATGAGATCTTCATACCCTTGAATAAATCGCACAGCGGAAAGTTCAACGGAACATGGTTGATGTAGTCGTACTAGCCTTCTCCTCCTCGTGATCCGATCCGATCCAACGCTGCAAGTGGCGACGCCTCCGAGAGATGCACACGTACGGCACCGCGACGTCTCCTCCTTCCTCGGTCCAGCAAGTGGGGTGGAGAGATAGATTGGATCTACAACACGACAGCGTGGTGCTATGGTGGAGAGTTTCTGCAGCAGGGCTTCGCCTACGCGCAGTCAGGAGAGAGAGAGAGAGAGAGAGAGAGAGAGAGAGAGAGAGAGAGAGAGAGAGAGAGAGAGAGAGACAGACAGACAGACAGACAGACAGACAGACAGAGAGAGGGAGAGAGAGAGAGAGAGAGAGAGAGAGAGAGAGAGAGAGACAGATAGACAGAGAGAGAGAGAGAGAGAGAGAGCAGTATGGCGGCTAGGGTTGAAGGAGTAGGGGGAGGAGGGTGCGCCCCTGCCCTCTTTATATAGAGGGCTGGCCGGCCCCCTTGGCCCCTCCTCCAAGCTCTAGGGCGGCGGCCCCAAGGGTTGGAGTGGGGGGCAAGTTTCCCCCTCCCTTCTAGAAGGTCCCCTAGGGTTTCCCCTAGGGTTTTGGCCGGCTGGGCCTATGGGGACTTGTGCCCCTGGACCAATGCGTCCGGGGCACTCCCTCGTAGGCCCACGCCCCCCTCCGACAAGTGGGGCCACGTTGGTCCCACTCCGGAAGTTTCTAGAACCTTCCGGTACAATACCGAACATTCCGAAACAATTCCGAAATCCAAAAACTGCTTTCCTTTATATAAATCTTATTCTCCGGACCATTCCGGAACCTCTCGTGATGTCCTGGATCTCATCCGAGACTCCGAACAAAAACTCATAAACCAACTATCCATTCTATCCTAGCGTTGGGGCACGTTAAGTGTGTGACCCTACGGGTTCGAGAATATGCAGACATGATCTTCTATCAATAATCAACAGCAGGATCTAGAAACCCATATTGACTCCCACATATTAATCGATGATCATATCGGATGAACCACGATGCCAGGATTCAATTAATCCCATATTTATATTCCCTTCGTCACGCGATATTTTACTTGCCCGAGATTCGATCGTCGGTATCGGCATACCTAGTTCAATCTCGTTCACAGCAAGTACTTTACTCGTTCCGTAATCCGATATCACTTTGTGATTAACTCCTTAACCACGTGCTTGCAAGCGGTGTTGATATCGATTACCGAGTGGGCCCGAAGTATATCTCTCCAACTTGGGAGGGACAAATCCCATCTCGATACATACAACCCAACAAGTACTTTCCGATTACCTGAGAGACACCTTTATGATCACCCTCTCATAGGATGACGTTTGATGACCTCAAAGCTTTCTTCCGATACCAGGGAGTTGCATTATCTCATGGTCTAAGGAATACAATAGTTGACATAAGAAAAAGCTTCGCAAAGATGAACACGATGACACGATCTAATTGCTCTGCTTGATTTGGGTCTGTCCATCACATCATTCTCCCAATGACATGATCTCATTATTAATCGACAACTCATGTCTATGGTTAGGAAACCTTAACCATCATTAATCAATGAGCTAGTCCATAGAGGCGTACTAGGGACACGGTGTTGTTCATAAACCACACAAGTATCAAAGTTTCCGCTTAATACAATTTTAGCATGGAATATAAAATTTATCATGAACAAGAATTATAACAATAACATCTTTATTATTGCCTCTAGGGCATAATTCCAACATGAACAAGAATATCGTTAGTTGTTCCCCTTTATACAGAGACAGGTTTAAGGTTGTTTTAGAGTCTAATAAAGTTGTTATTTCGAAATATGGATAATTTATTGGTAAAGGCTATGAATTCAGAGGCCTGTTTCGATTTTCCCTATCGGAGTTTTATAATAAATCAGTGAACCATATTTATGATGGTGTTAATGATGATACCAGTGTTACGCATTTTCGCTTATGTGACATTAATTTGGTTTAATGTCTCGAATGTCCAGTATGAGTTTAATTCTGAATTTCACAATTGCCAGAGATTCTAAGTGATATAGTTGTGTGCAATCAAAGCAACCTCGAAAGCCTCACAAGGCAGGCGAGGAGAGAAACCTTACACCTCTAGAACTCATACATTCTAATCTATGCGAGATGAATGGTTGATGCTTGCATTTTATATCATCATAATATCTAAATATAGGACTAGTTTATATTGCTATTTTCATTGTTATATCATTGTTTATGCATCTTTTAGATGATTTATGGGACTTTCCTACAAAGTCCCTTGTTTTGTTATTTAATTTTTTGAAGGTAGAAAATCTCCTTTTTTGTATTTTGCTATTTCAGGACTTTGTGGACACCAATTAATTTCAGAAAAAATTTCACGGAAGTTTTTCATCATGAGAAGGGCATTGGGCATTGGAACCATGCGAGGAGAGCCATGAGAGCCGAAAGAGACTAGGTGGCGTGGCCACCTTACTAGTTTGTGCCACCGAGGCCCATTCGGGCCTTGAGCATCTCCTCGGCTCTCATTTTATAGATGCCTCCATTTTGCCCAAAAACCTATGCCATACTTTTCTCACGGTTTACAGAGACGAAGGCGGAGGCGAAATTCCTCTTCTAGTCCGGGAGAGGGAAGATCCTGCTGCTCCGAGGCCTTCGGAGAGGGGGAAATCAAAGCCATCGTTATCACCACTCCTCCTTGGCATAGGGGGAGGCTTCTCCATCACCATATCCATCACCCTCAACATCAACACCATCTCCATTTCAATGATCCACACCATTCTCCTCATAGTTTGTGATATGATTGAATCCTGGATATTGTTTTGGTGTCTTGTGCATGATTATGCTTGGTAACTTGTAATTATTTGGTGGTGAAGTTATATTTTCAGATTGTGTTGTATTCTATATGCCACTGATCCCTATCATGTTTCACCGTTGTGAGTAGTTCCCCATGTTTCTGAGAGCATAGGATGAATTGATTATGATTTTTATATAGTATTCAATGAGCATTTGGTTAAGTTTTAATCTTTTTTTATAATCGATGGAGGAAAAACCCTAGTTACCCATAGAAAATAAAAGCAAGTCCTTATGATTTATAATTGTGATTATTACGCGGATCTATTCGTAATACCAATAAAAGATATCATAGTCATTTTGGGAATGGACTGGTTATCTAATCATTGAGATCAGATTGATGTGGAGAAAACACGGTAGCAATACGAAACTCAAATGGAGGACGCGTAGTTTACCAAGGAGACAAGCACACGAGACTGGAAGCCGAACTACAACTCCACACACTTGAAAAAATCAAACCAGAGGGTAGAGATAGGAGGAGGTGCAGCACAAGCTCACCTCCGACGTATATTCCCCAATCCCCACTCGCACACCTTCAAAGAGGGTAGAAAAGTCTCCAAGGTAGGCATAATTATCACCTCATGTCATCCAATGAGGTAATGCAAGAAATGGCCGCCTTCAAAGTGGCTGCCAAGAATGCCGAAGATGCTCGTGCTCGAGCTATGGGGATGCAAAAGGGGGTCAACATGGCTTTGAAGACTAGTGTGATTGATCATGATGAATATGCGGTAGAAGGTCTAGACTGTCCCGAAGATATAAAAAGGATCCACGAACAATACTTGGCTCTTTATGCAAGAAACTTTTGGAAAGATCCAGCCAAGGCTAAAGATGAACTAGATCGCAAGAGTGGAGCCTATGGAAGAAAAGAAAATGGTCCCAAGCTGAGAACATGCTTTAATTGTGGTGACCGGCTGCACTTCGTAGCTGAGTGTCCATATCAAAGTAGAGAGGATAATGGAGGAAGACTCATTTTCAAGGACAAATCAAAAGCTCCACGTAAGAAACAGTTTGTAAAGAAGAATGCTCCTTTCAAGAAGCAACCAACGATTGTTCTAGTGGCTCAAGAAGAATATTCATCGGGGAGTGAAGATGAGGACGAGGACGATAGCTCACAAGAGGTGGCTGCTATAGCCACCACATCTACATCAACCTCTCTCTTCGACTCTCCGAACTAAAACATCATCAACAAGAATGCTACTTGCCTCATGGCAAGAAGCTCCGAGGTAACTTCTTTTAACTCTTCTTTTCCCAAGGCTATGATAGACATGGATGATCCTGCTAGTCTTAAGGTTAAAGAAGAGATTATTGCTTTGGATTATTTCTATACTAACTTGCAAGGTGAGCACAAAGTTCGTTTTGAGGCTCTTATGGATCAGCTGGCCCAAAACGAAGCACTCCTCGAAGAAAAGGGCAGAATTGAAAGGGAGGATGCAATGGAAATTGCATCCCTAAAAATGCTCTTGAAGAAGAAGAAGAAGCTCGGGTCTCTCTTGAAGAGAGGCTTGAGTCTATGGAAGAGTCACATGAAGAAATTGTGACTAAACTCGTTAAGGAACGTGACAATGCTGTCACCAAGGCAAAGAAGTTAAAGAAGGAAAGGATTGACTTTGGGGCTGCTCATGATAGACTCTCCGAGGAATTGGAGAAACTTGACAATGCTCACAAGGCGTTGAAAAACGAGTTCTCTATTCTCAATGAGTCACATGATCAGCTTCAAAGTCGATTGGCCGAATATGATACTCCTAGCTCGTCCAACTCAACATATAGTAACAAGAAAAATGCTAGTGTGGAAAAAGAAGTGATCAAGGACATCACCACAAAGTACAAAGGTGTGCTTGATGAAGTCCTTGGCAAGCAAAGGTCAAATCATGGTAAAGAGGGACTTGGGTATGTCACCAAGTCCAAGAAGAAGAAAACCAAGAAGAACAAGACCAAGAATGTGCAATTAAAGACAAGCACTGCTGAGAAGGTTGTCACAAAAGACAAGACTAATAATATTGGTTTTGCAGGGTCTCACAATCCGAATTATGAACTCTTTTGTGATGACTATGGCGATGTTTATGCTTATTATGTTGGTCCTTTTGATGAATATATTGCTTGGTCTATTTGGGTCCCAAAGACCCTTGTTACTAACATGAAAGGACCCATTGAAAAATGGGTACCTAAAACCAAGAAGTAACTTTCTTGCAGGGCTATGCTTCCGGTGGGTCGAAATGGGTGCTGGATAGTGGCTGCACTAGTCATATGACCGGAAGCAAGGAGATCATCACGGAGATGCGTCCAAATCTTGATAATATCACAGTATCCTATGGTGATAAGTCTAAATCTCAGGTATTGGGTCTTGGCAAGGTTGTGGTTACCCACGATATCTCTCTCGTGGACGTCATGCTTGTTGAGACCCTTGGCTACAATCTTCTTTCTGTTCGTGCCCTTGGCAAGATGGGTTTTGCTGTTTTTATTGATGATGATTTGGTGGTACTCTTATGGAGCAAGTCTCTAAAGGTCGCTTTCGTTGGATACGTCGAAAATGACCTGTATGTGGTGGACTTCTCGGGGAAAACCACTTCGGGTCCGATGTGTCTATTCGGAAAGGCCGACGTGGGTTGGCTATGGCATCGCCGTTTAGCCCATGTCAACATGAGAACTTTGCAAAGTCTCCAAAAGGGTGGCCACATACTTGGACTAAAAGACAATGTCTCTTTTGCCAAAGATCGTGTTTGCAGGGCTTGTGTTGAAGGAAAAATGCATGATTCTCCCCACAAGAGGAAGACTATTGTGTCATCAAAGAGGATCTTGGAATTACTCCATGTGGATTTATTTGATCCTCCTTCTCATGCAAGTCTTGGTGGGAAGAAATATTGCTTGGTCATCGTCGATGATTACTCAAGATATACATGGGTATATTTCTTCAAGCTGAAAAGTGAGACTCAACAAACTGTCATCGACTTTGCCAATGAAGTTGAACGTCAACACAATGTTCCCATCTTGGCAATTAGAAGTGACAATGGCACAGAATTCAAGAACTACACTTTAAACGAGTTTCTTAGCAAAGAGGGGATTAGACACCAATATTCCGCTGCGTACACCCCTCAACAAAATGGTGTAGCCGAGAGGAAAACCGGACTTTGATGGATATGTCAAGATCTATGCTAGCTGAATTCAAGTCTCCTTATAGTGTTTGGGCTGAAGCCATATCCACTAATTGTCACTCATCAAATCGGCTCTACCTTCGGAAGATCTTGGACAAGACCCCATATGAAATACTTACCGGTAACAAACCCAACATCTCATACTTCAGGGTATTCAGGTGTAAGTGTTTCTTTCTTATTAAAGGTGTCCGTTTGTCAGTATTTGAATCCAAGGCTTTAGAAGGTATTTTTGTTGGTTACGGTGCCGAATCCCACACTTATAGAGTCTACAACAAGCTCACTGGGATTGTTGTAGAATCTTGTAGTGTGGAGTTCGATGAAAATAACGGCTCCTTTGTAGGGCAAGTTGATGTTTGTGATGCAGATGTTGAAATACCCCAAGATGCCATAAGAAGAATGGGCGTGGGATTTTTCCGCCCCATTGAGGAACCCCTTGTGGCGGATCGGGAAGGACAATGCTCCACACATGTGGAGCCCTCATCTACACAAGATCAACAAGCTCCTACTGTTGGAGACAATCCTGCACCAACACCACAATCTGCTGAAGACCATCTGTCCACTGGACAAGTTGGTAGTCCCAGGCCGGACTATCCGCCCCCTCCAAGGGGCGGACAATCCGCCCCTGGCACTCCAACTCGTACCAGGGGATCCGAAGGAGAAATCAACATCTCTGAAGCTCCTAGGCCGGATTCTCCGGCCCCCAGGGGCGGAGTATCCGTCCCTGGGTCTCCAACTCCAGTCAGGCTTTCTCAGGAAGATGGTTCTGGTACTTCACCTCCCAGGCCGGATAGTCCGGCCCCTCCAAGGGGCGGATTATCCGGGCCTGAAGAAAATGTTCAGCAACAATCTTCTGGCAGTAACGGTGACCAAGATCAAGGGCAGGGCAGTAATCAAGACAAGGATACAACTATTGAATCCACTCCTCCTCGTAACAATAAGGACATTGAGGCTCGTCGCAAGGCTCGTGCTGATCGGAACCTTGAACTAAGAGGTCACACCCTTGACAAGGTTGTTGGTGATCTACGACGAAGGGTATCCACCAGAAGATAGCTTGCAAGCTTCTGTGATCATCAAGCTCACATTTCCATGGTTGAACCGAAGAAGGTTGTTGATGCTCTTGAAGACCCCGATTGGGTTGTTGCAATGCATGAAGAATTAAACAACTTCGAACGCAACAAAGTTTGGAAGCTCGTAGAAAAGCCAAAGGATTGCCGCAATGTTATCGGCACCAAGTGGATCTTCAAGAACAAACAGGATGAAAATGGCATTGTTGTGAGGAATAAAGCACGACTCGTGGCTCAAGGATTCTCTCAAGTAGAAGGAATTGATTTTGGCGAGACCTACGCTCCTGTGGCTCGCCTTGAGTCCATCCGTATCCTTCTTGCATATGCAGCCCATCATAATTTTAAATTACAACAAATGGATGTTAAGAGCGCTTTCCTTAATGGTCCTCTACATGAGTTAGTATACGTCAAGCAGTCCCCGGGGTTTGAGGATCCCAAATTTCCGAACCATGTCTATAAACTCGATAAGGCGCTCTATGGCCTTAAACAAGCCCCACGTGCGTGGTATGAGCACCTTAAAGAGCTTTTGCTAGACCGTGGATTCGAAGTTGGGCAAATCGATCCCACTCTTTTTACTAAGAAGGTTAATGGGGAGCTTTTTGTATGCCAACTTTATGTAGATGACATTATTTTTGGCTCTACTAACCAAGCGTTTAACGATGAATTTTTGAAGCTTATGACTGACAGGTTTGAGATGTCCATGATGGGTGAGCTCAGGTTCTTTCTTGGATTTGAGATCAAACAACTTAGAGAGGGAACCTTTATTAATCAAGCGAAGTACATCCAAGACATGCTCAAAAGGTTCAAGATGACGGATCTCAATGGCGTTGCTACCCCTATGCAAACAAAGTGTCATCTTGAGCTCAATCCCAAGGGTAAAGACGTGGATCAGAAGGTATACCGATCCATGATCGGCTCTCTCCTTTACCTTTGCGCATCTAGGCCCGATATCGTGTTAAGTGTAGGAGTGTGTGCAAGGTACCAAGCCGCTCCTAGAGAAAGCCACTTAGTGGCAGTCAAGCGAATCTTCCGATATTTGGTTCATTCCCCAAATTTTGGGTTATGGTATCCCAAGGGTTCAAGTTTCTCTCTATGTGGTTACACTGATTCAGACTGGGCTGGTGACAAAGATGATACGAAATCAACCTCTGGTGCATGCCAATTCTTGGGCAGGTCTCTAGTGTGTGGGTCATCAAAGAAACAGAATTGTATTTCACTTTCAACCGCCGAAGCTGAATATGTTGCTGCTGCAAGTGCTTGTACTCAATTGTTATGGATGAGGCAAACTTTAAAGGAATATGGTGTCAATTGTGACAAAGTGCCTCTTTTATGCGACAATGAAAGTGCTATCAAAATTGCTTACAATCCCGTGCAGCATACAAGAACAAAACATATAGAGATTCGCAACCACTTTATTCGGGATCATGTTGCTCGTGGAGATATTGCTCTATCCTTTGTGAGCACGAAGAACCAACTTGCTGATATTTTCACGAAGCCTCTTGATGAAGCAAGATTTTGTTATTTGAGGAATGGGCTAAATATCATAGATTCAAGGAGCTTGGCTTGACTACCTTGCACACTCACCTGTGCTTATTCATGTATTTGGTTTAGATGCGGGCATAGACATAGGGGGAGTGTGGTCCTAATTGATTGGGCCCACCCTCCCCCCATAATGCCCAAAGCAAGTCAAATCGTTTCCCTTAATATCATTTTGTGATATGTGGGTCATCGATGAGTATTGGTTTTGAACTCAAGATACATCTTCACGGTGTCATGCCATGCGCTCCAACATGGTGGCTTCGGCCACCACCCTCTTCCTTGAGAAGAGTTGGTTTTTCATGGGTCTCGTTGGATTTTCTTGCATATCTCATGTTCTTATGGAAAACACACTCAAATTTGGCTTTTGATTGAGTTGATTCTTGCAAATTTGGTGTGAATTCTGGGTGACCAGGGGCGTTAGCATCGCTCTTCTTCCTTTTTGGCGTTTCGATGCCAAAGGGGGAGAAGTAGTTCTATTAGGTCTCGTGGATTTGCAAGGGTCGGGCACAAGCTCTTCGATTTTAGTCGTTTTTATTTGCTTGCTTGTGCCTTTTCTAGCGTGAACTCGTTTGCTATTTGTGTTTGTCTATGTAAGACTATGTCGTACTCCACTATGTTTGGTATTCTTGGAATTCTGGATTTATCTATTGTGGACCTCATGGATTTCTGGAATTGTGGAGCATATTTGATGGCATATGGATTCATGGGATTATCTATGTATGCTTTGGTTATATTCTCATCCCGGTGGTATGACCTTATTTCCCAAACCTTTCCCAAACCTTAAAGTAGTGTTCTCCCTAGTGTGTGTATTTGTATTCAAATGCAAATCTTAAATATGCACACATCTAGGGGGAGCGTCTTTCATTATTTAAGGTGGCATTTGCCGGTTTTATTGCAAATCCTAGTATTGTCATCTAACACCAAAAAGGGGGAGATTGTAAGAACATTTCTTAATCCCTAGTGTTTTGTGTGTTAGATAACAATACCAAGGATCATTTAATGTGTGTTGAAGTGTTGCAGCTCTATTTGAGAACAAAGGGAAAAGGACTCTGCCTTTGGGGGCGGATAATCCGGCCCCACCAGGGGCGGATAATCCGCCCCTCCCTTTGCCCAAGCAGGCGCAAGCCCCAGAAGGGGGGCGGAATTTTGGCCGGATTTTCCAGCCCCGCCGGATAATCCGCCCCTCAGGGGGGCCGGATAATCCGCCCCCCTGCTCATCGGCAAGGCGCAAGCCCCAGAGAGGGGGCGGAGTTTTGCCCGGACCTTCCGGTCTGGCCGGATAATCCGCCCCTCAGGAGGGCCGGATTATACGCCCCCCAAGAACTTCACCAAGCTTCACCAAGGCGCAAGCCCCAGAGAGGGGGCGGAGTTTTCCCCGGAGAATCCGCCCTTGGGCGGAGTTTTCCCAGGGGCGGATAATTCGCCCCCAAAGTTGTGCAACGGCAGATCTGGGGAGGGGGTATTTAAGCCAGCCATCCCCCTCCTGCCAGAACTCTTGATTCATCTCGAAAAAGAACAGATCAGATCTGAAAGCTTCATCCAAGGGTGCTCCACCTAGATCCACCCAAAGGCCCCATCCCTTGGGGAATCTAAGGAGGAGAACTCGATCTTCATCATCAGCAATCAAGCGCTTCATCTCCTCTCCATTCATTTGGAGAACCTCCGATCTAGTATTTCTTGCAAATATCTAGATCCTCGTTTTTGTTTATATTGATAAACCTTGTTCTTATGGCAGCTTGTTGTCATCTCGGGAGCCCCCAATTCGGTTGTGGGTGTGTGCCCCGATAGTGTTGTAAAAGGCACCGGTTCCCGCCTCGAAGGGATCCAATAGTGGAGAAGGTGGATCAGGCCTCTCGTGGCGAGATCCATCGGAGAATAGGGTGAGGCCTATTGTGGCGTGGTGGTCTTAGAACCGCCCACCCCTCCAACGGAGATGTACTTCCCTTAACAAGGAAGGAACTGCGGTAAAACAAATCCTTGTGTCTCCGCGTGCTCCACTACGGTTTCCTCGCTCCTCTTTTACGTGCTTAGTAGTTAGGGTTACATATAGGGAAATTCTCGTAGTTGCATACCTAGAGAATTTACTTTGTGTCAATCCTAAAATTGAAAAAGTATTAAAAAAAATTGGTTAGCACCTATTCACCCTCCCCCCTCTAGGTGCCCATACGATCCATTTCAGCCTTGTTCCTTACTATAATTCCATGCTCATCTTGCTTGTTCTTGAATATCACTTTGTTCCAATAACATTGCGGCAATCCTTTGGCTTCTCAACTAACTTCCATACTTTGTTTCTCTCAAAGTTGTTGAGCTCTTTGTGCATAGCTTCCAACCAATCCGAATCTTCAAGAGCCTCCCACACTTTCTTAGGTTCAATCATGGAGATGTGAGCTTGATGTTCACTGAACCTCTTCAATTGTGCTCTTGTGGAGATACCTTTCCTTAGATCACCAACTACATTTTGGAGGGAGTGGTCTCTTAGTTCCAACATTCTTTCCTTTCTAGCTTCACGATGAGCGTGGATCTCCGTATTGTTCCTTGGAGGACCCTCTTCATCATTTAGATCCTCGTCTTGACCATCATCTTGACCTTGATCATCATTGGAATCATCCTCTATATTGGGAGGCAAAGATTGACCTTGGTCTTGATCAAGTGCACTTCTAGCATCAACTTGAGCTTGTCTCAAAGCAGTTTGTACGGATCTTCCTTGAGAGATTGACTTAGCACTACTAGAGTTGACACTTTGATCACCATGTTGAGGGTCCACATCTTGTCTTTGGCTTGAGTCAATGTCCTCTTCGGTGGATGGAGCTTGTTGAGGTTGTGAAGATGAGGGCTCCACTTGAGTGGAGCATAGTTCTTCTCGATCCGCCATAAGGGGTTCCTCAACGGGGCGGATAAATCCCACACCCATTCTTCCTATGGCATCCTGAGGCATTTCATCATCTGCATCACAAGCATCAACACGCCCCCTTGGGGACCATCATATTCTTCGAAGGTCACACTACAAGATTCTATGACGGCTCCGGAAAGCTTATCATAGATTCTATAAGTGTGAGATTCGAGACCATAGCCAACAAAAATACCCTCTAATGCTTTAGACTCGAATTTAGACAAATGGACACCTTTTATGAGATAGAAACACTTACAACTGAACACCCGGAAGTAAGATATGTTGGGCTTGTTACCGGTAAGAATTTCATATGGAGTCTTGTTGATTTCTTTGCGGAGGTAGAGCCGGTTTGAAGCATGGCAAGCGGTGGAGATGGCTTCGGCCCAAAAGTTGTATGGAGATTTAAACTCCGCCAACATGGTCCTAGCCATCTCAATAAGAGTCTGGTTCTTCCTTTCGGCCACACCATTTTGTTGAGGGGTGTATGCAGCGGAATATTGATGTTTAATCCCCTCATCACTAAGGAAATCATTCAAGGTGTAGTTCTTGAACTCGGTGTCGTTGTCGCTTCTTATAATCAACACGGGAACATTGTATTGCCGTTGAACCAAGTTGACGAAGTCAATAAAGGTGTTTTGAGTCTCACTCTTCAACTTGAAGAAATAAACCCAAGAGTATCTTGAAAAGTCGTCAACAATCACCAAACAATATTTCTTCCCACCAAGACTTGCATGGGATGGAGGACCAAATAGATCCACAAGGAGGAGTTCCAAGATCTTGGTAGACTTGATTTGATTCTTAGGCTTGTGGGGAGCGTCATGCATCTTCCCTAGAACACATGCCCTGTAAACACGATCTTTGGCAAAGGAAACATTTTCTTTTAGTCCAAAAATATGTCCCTCCTTATGAAGACTTTGCAAAGTTCTCATATTTACATGGGCTAGTCGGCGATGCCATAGCCAACCCACAACGGCCTTTCCGAATAAGCACATTGGACCTGTAGTGTTTTGCTCTGAAAAGTCCACCACATACAAGTCATGTTCGACGTACCCAACGAAAGCAACCTCGAGAGACTTGCTCCACAAGAGGACCACAATATCAACATCAATAAAGACGGCAAATCCCATCTTTCCAAGAGCAAGGACTGAAAGTAAATTGTATCCAAGGGTCTCAACAAGCATGACGTTCATGAGTGTAATGTCGTGAGCAACCACAACCTTGCCGAAACCCATTACCTTGGACTTTGATTTGTCGGCATATGTCACGGTGATTTGATCATCATTTGGCTTTAAGTCCTTGACAATAGATGAGCTTCCGGTCATATGACTTGTGCAACCACTATCAAGCACCCACTTTGACCCTCCGGAAGCATACCTCTACAAAATATCAAGCTAACTTTTAGGTACCCATTTTTCAATGGGTCCTCTTTTGTTAGCAACAAGGGTGTTGGGAACCCAAATAGACCAAGCAATATACCCATCATAAGGGCTAACATATCGTGCATACACATCACCATAATAATCACGCATTAGAACATAGTGAGGGTTATCACTTCCCGCAAAGTCATCATGAGACATAGTTTTACCACTTGTGGTCTTTGAAGGGAATATGCCCTGAGAGGCAATAATAAAGTGTTTATTATGTGTATTCCAAGTATATGATAGATGTTTATTTTGCATGCTATAATTGTATTAATACGGAAACGTTAATACATGTGTGTTTAATAAACAAACAGAAAGTTCCTAGTTATGCCTCTCTCATAAACTAGCTCGTTGATTAACAAGATGATCAAGGTTTCCTGATCATGGACATTGGATGTTGTTAATAACGGGATCACAACATTAGTGTAATGGTGTGATGAACATTCATCCGAAGTATAGCATTACGATCAAAGTCATTGAGTTTATATTGCTATAACAACTTACGAAGTGATCCTAATCCTTAGACCATGAGATCATGTCAATCACTAACACCGGAAGAGTTTCTTGATAACATCAAACGTCACACCGTAACAGGGTGATTATAAAGATGGATTCAGAACTAATAAAGTGTTATGTTGAGGCTCATGGATCGAGAGTGGAATTTGTTCATCCCGATGACGGATAGATATACTCTGGGCCCTCTCGGTGATATCACATTGATTAGCTTGCAAGCAAGTGATTTGATCACTAGAATGTTATATCACAGGAACGAGAAAAGAGTGCATGTCGGTAACGAGATCAAACTAGGTATGGAGATACCGATGATCGAATCTCGGACATGTAATATATCGTGAAACAAAGGGATTAAGATACTAGCGTAAAAGGTTCCGACCATCACAAGAAAGTCATCGTTGAATGTGTGGGAGTCAGTATGGGTCTCCAAATCCCGCTTCTGATTATTTATCCGAGAGGGGTCTCGATCATGTCCGCATTATTCACGAACTGTAGGGTGACACACTTAAGAGACACCGACATCCAATTGGAGCAAATGTTTCATGCCGAAAGAATGAACAAGCGCAGGAATTTATTTCACTAGATACCGAAACAGGTTTTCGGGTGAAATTGCATAAAGTGGTTATGCATGTGAAATAGAATTCTAGCAAGGGGTTATTTGTGAATGTTTGTCATTAAAGTAATTGACAAAATTCTGAATAAAATAAAAGAGTTTTATTTAATGAGAGTTTGCATTAAATTTGGTGGAAATTTAATGGGAATTTGAGTGGACTTTTGAGTGGAGGGATTTTAAAGGGCATTTTGTGAGTGGAGTGTCCACCCACATGAATGAAGGAGGGGAGGGGGCAGCCCCCATGGCCGGCGGCCACCCCCTTGGGTGCCCCCCTCCTCCTATAAAAGGAGCCCCCCTCCTCACTTGTCTCTCACACCTCCTCGTGAAGGATCTCTCTCCCCCTCTAGAATTTATCCCCCATGGTCTCGGACTAGCGAGATACATGTTCCCGGTGGCTATTCGGCAAGAAAGAGTTGTGCTTCCGCTGCATCGCTGGAGCGAGGAGGCGGAGGTTGCTCGTTGCCTCGAACGTGTGTGCGAGCACGGATGCGCTGCTGATTTGCGGCGCTAGGACTTCCTCTCGATCTTGAGATCGGCAAGAGATCGTCTACATCAACCACGAGTTGAACTCGTTAAGCTTTGTCGGTCTTCAAGAGTATGTTCTCTACGGATATACATCCGCCCGTTGTTTGTATCTATTAGATAGATCTTGGTATATAGTTCACATCGTAGGAAAATTTTTGTTTTCTATGCTGCGAACCCTACAGTGGTATCAGAGCCGGATCTATGCGTAGATACTTTCCACGGGTAGTACACATATGAGTATGTGGGCGATGATGATCATGTTGTTGCTCCTTTGTTGTAATTTTGGATATTGGTGGCATAGTGGGATGAAGCGGCCCGGACAAACTTTACATGTCCTCGCACATGAGACCTGTTCCACGCTTGACATGCAACTAGTTTGCATAAGTGGCTAGCGGGTGTCTGTCTCTCCTACTATAGTCAATATCTATTTTGCAAGAGAGTTGTCAACAATTTGATCATCCTCGTTGTGGTTCATGTTCGTAGGTAAGAACGGTTCTATCTCGAAAGCCCTAAGCCACGTAAAACTTGCAATGGATAAATTAGAGGCGTCTAGTTTAGATTGTTGCTGGGCTAGTGTTATGATATGGTAGTGTTGTAAGTAGAAGTATGAGATGATACTCTTACAACACACATAGCGTGTAAAATCCATAGACCTTGGATTTACACATATAGGTATGATAGTGATCATACCACGATGCACATGATAGAGATCATCTGCGGGAACCATATCATTTCACTAATAAACATATGATGTTTGATAGCATCTTATATTGATTGTTTAGCGCTTTGTTAGCATAATAAGATGATCCCTCATTTAAATATCAAGATAAGAATGTGTTCTTCCTTTAGTATGCACCGATTATGTTTTCGTCGCTCCAAGACATCACGTGATGATCGGGTGTTCTTGGATCCACGACCATATTTCGGGTGTAAAACAGTTACACACGCGAATACTAAGGTTCTAACTTGGCAAGCCTAGCATGTACAGACATGGCCTCGGAACACGGACCGAAAGGTTAAGCATGAGTCATATAGTTGATATGATGCCCATTTGATGCTCGCCTTTGAAGCTATACCGACTCACGTGATGATCGGACTTGGTGTAGTGGATTTGGTTCATGTAATCACCAAAAAGGCACGAGGGATGTCGTTTTTGAGTGGGAGTTCATTCGTAATATAGATTAGATGAACTCAATCTATCATACACTTAGTCTAAACTTTACAAATTCTGTTGTAGATGGCACCACCTGCTTTTAATTTCAATGTGTTCATGGAGAAAGAGAAACTAGCAATGAACGGTAGCAACTTTACCGAATGGGCCATGAATTTGAGGATTCTCCTCTCTGCTGCACAAAAGCAATATGTGCTAGAAGCGCCGTTAGGCCCCCCACCTTTTGATGATGCCCCTGACGAGGAGAAGAATGTCTATCAGACTCGTCAGGAGGACCACAACTTAGTTCATTGCGGCATATTGTATGGGCTAGAGCCGGAACTTCGAAAGCGTTTCGAAAACGGCAATGCATTTGATACAATGGGTGAGTTGAAAATGATTTTCGACACACATGCTGCTGTAGAGAGCTACAACGCTTCAGAAAAGTTCTTTAGCTGCATGATGGAAGAGCACAACTCCATTAGTGAGCATGTACTCAAGATGTCGGGTTACACCGATAAGCTTGTGTCCTTGGGAATATCGATTCCCATTGACTTAGGCATCCATCGTGTTCTGCAGTCTCTGCCACCTAGCTATAAGAGCTTCGTGATGAACTATAATATGCAAGGCATGAAGAAGTCTCTCCCCGATCTTCTGTCAATGCTTAAAACTGCAGAAGTGGAGATCAAAAAGGAACATCAAGTGTTGATGATCAATAGGAACACTGGTTTCAAGAAAGACAAGAAGGGAAAACGGAAGGAAAGTAAGGGCGGCAAGCCTGTTGCCGCGCCTGAAAAGAAACCCCGAGTTGGACCTAAGTCTGATTCCGAGTGCTACTATTGTAAGGGGACTGGCCACTGGAAGCGCAACTGCCCCAAGTATCTGGCAGACAAGAAGGCCGGCAAGGCAAACAAAGGTATATATGATATACATGTTATTGAAGTGTACTTGACTAGTGCTCGCAGTAGCACCTGGGTATTTGATACCGGTTCAGTTGCTAATATTTGTAACTCGAATCAGGGGCTGTGGAACAAGCGACCGCTAGCAAGGGGTGAGGTCAGGATGCGTGTCGGCAATGGATCAAGCGTTGATGTGATCGCCGTCGGAACGCTGCCTCTCCACTTGCCGTCGGGATTAGTTATAAACTTGAATAAATGTTATCTAGTGCCTGCACTAAGCATGAACATTGTATCTGGATCGTGTTTGATGCGAAGTGGTTATTCATTTAAATCCGAGAATAATGGTTGTTCCATTTATATGAATGAAATCTTTTATGGTCATGCACCGATGATGAATGGTTTATTTCTATTAGATCTCGATGATAATGTTAAAAATATTCATAATGTTGATGCTAAAAGGATTAAACTTAATGATGATATATCCGCATATATGTGGCACTGCCGTCTAGGTCATATTGGCGTTAAACGCATGAAGAAGCTCCATTCGGATGGACTTTTGGAATCACTTGATTATGAATCATTTGATACATGTGAGTCATGCCTTATGGGCAAGATGACTAGAACGCCGTTTTCCGGTTCAATGGAACAGGCGACAGATTTATTGGAAATCATACATTCTGATGTATGTGGTCTAATGAGTGTGTCGGCGCGAGGTGGATATCGTTATTTTGTTACTTTCACGGATAATTTGAGTAGATACGGTTATATCTACTTGATGAAACACAAGTCTGAAACCTTTGAAAAGTTCAAGGAATTTCAGAATGAAGTGGAAAATCATCGTAATAGAAAGATCAAATTTCTACGGTCCGACCGTGGAGGTGAGTATCTAAGTTACGAGTTTAGCACTCACATGAAAGAGTGTGGAATTGTTTCACAACTCACACCTGCCGGAACACCACAGCGAAATGGTGTGTCGGAACGTCGTAATCGTACTTTATTAGATATGGTTCGATCTATGATGTCTCTGACGGACTTGCCGTTGTCATTTTGGGGTTATGCACTAGAAACTGCTGCATTCACTTTAAATCGGGCACCATCTAAATCCGTTGAAAAGACACCGTATGAATTGTGGTTTGGAAACAAACCTAAGCTGTCATTTCTTAAAGTTTGGGGATGCGATGTTTATGTGAAGAAACTTCAACCGGATAAACTCGAACCCAAAGCGGAAAAATGCGTCTTCATAGGATACCCTAAAGAAACTATTAGGTATTCCTTCTATCACAGATCCGAGGGCAAGGTTTTTGTTGCCAAGAATGGATCCTTTCTAGAGAAAGAGTTTCTCGCGAAAGGTGTGAGTAGTCGGAAGGTAGAACTCGAAGAGGTTGTGGAACCTTCTCTTCAAAGTATGGCGAGTAGCGCAGCGCCGGAAGTTGTTCCGGAGTTGGCTCCACCTGTTGAAGAGGGAACTAATGATAATGATCATGAAACTCCGAAAGAGAGTACTACCGAACCTCGCAGGTCAAACAGGACGCGTGCAGCTCCCGAGCTGTACGGAAATCCTGTCATGAATTTCATGGTTGATGAAAATGATGACCCTGCGACGTATGAAGAAGCGATGATGAGCCCGGATTCCAACAAATGGTTAGAAGACATGAAATCCGAGATGGAATCCATGTATGAAAATCAAGTTTGGAACTTGGTGGAATTACCTCACGACCAAAAGGCCGTGGAGAACAAATGGATTTTCAAAAGGAAAACTGATGCTGATGGTAATGTGACCGTCTATAAAGCTCGACTTGTCGCAAAGGGGTTTCGACAAATTCAAGGAGTTGACTACGATGAGACTTTCTCTCCCGTAGCGATGCTAAAGTCAGTTAGGATTATGTTAGCAATTGCTGCATATTTCGATTATGAGATATGGCAGATGGATGTCAAAACCGCGTTTCTCAATGGTAATATTGAAGAAGAGTTGTATATGATACAACCAAAGGGTTTTGTCGATCCTAAGGATGCTAACAAGGTGTGCAAGCTTCAGCGATCCATCTATGGATTGAAGCAAGCATCACGAAGTTGGAATCTCCGCTTTGATGAGGTGATCAAAGAGTTTGGATTTGTCCAAACTTATGGAGAAGCTTGTATTTACAAGAAAGTGAGTGGGAGCAATGTGGCATTTCTGATATTATATGTGGATGACATATTATTGATCGGAAATGATATAGATCTTTTAAACAGTGTTAAAAGTTATCTAAACAGCAAATTTTCAATGAAGGACCTAGGTGAAGCGTCATACATATTAGGCATAAAGATCTATAGAGATAGATCTAGGCGCCTAATAGGGCTATCGCAAAGTACATACCTTGATAAGATTTTAAAGAAGTTTAAAATGGACGGAAGTAAGAAGGGGTTCTTACCTATGTTGCAAGGCAAGACATTGAGTAAGACTCAAAGTCCGGCTTCGACGGAAGAAAGAGAGATAATGGACAAAGTCCCCTATGCTTCAGCCATAGGCTCTATAATGTACGCCATGCTATGTACAAGACCGGATGTGGCACATGCTATTAGTTTGACTAGTAGGTACCAATCGGATCCAGGTTCGGAACACTGGATAGCGGTCAAGAATATCCTTAAGTACTTACGAAGAACTAAGGATATGTTTCTTGTATACGGAGGTGAAGAAGAGCTCGTCGCTAAGTGTTATGTTGACGCTAGCTTTGACACTGATCCAGATGACTCTAAGTCTCAATCCGGATACGTATTTCTCATGAATGGCGGAGCGGTTAGTTGGAGGAGCTCCAAACAACCTGTGGTAGAGGGATCAACAACGGAGGCCGAATATGTTGCTGCTTCAGAAGCGGCTCAGGAAGCAGTTTGGATGAAGGAGTTCATATCCGAACTAGGAGTGGTGGCAAACGCGTTGGACCCAATGGTGATCTATTGTGACAACAATGGTGCCATTGCCAATGCCAAAGAGCCAAGGTCTCACAAGCATTCCAAGCATATTAAGCGCCGGTTTCACTCCATCCGTGAGCATGTCAAGGATGGAGATATAAAGATTTGTAAAGTACATACGGATCTCAATGTAGCAGATCCGTTGACTAAAACTCTCCCTAGAGCAAAACATGATCAACACCAGAACTCAATGGGTGTTAGATTTATCACTATGTAACTAGATTATTGTCTCTAGTGCAAGTGGGAGACTGAAGGGAATATGCCCTGAGAGGCAATAATAAAGTGTTTATTATGTGTATTCCAAGTATATGATAGCTGTTTATTTTGCATGCTATAATTGTATTAATACGGAAACGTTAATACATGTGTGTTTAATAAACAAACAGAAAGTTCCTAGTTATGCCTCTCTCATAAACTAGCTCGTTGATTAACAAGATGATCAAGGTTTCCTGATCATGGACATTGGATGTTGTTAATAACGGGATCACAACATTAGTGTAATGGTGTGATGAACATTCATCCGAAGTATAGCATTACGATCAAAGTCATTGAGTTTATATTGCTATAACAACTTACGAAGTGATCCTAATCCTTAGACCATGAGATCATGTCAATCACTAACACCGGAAGAGTTTCTTGATAACATCAAACGTCACACCGTAACAGGGTGATTATAAAGATGGATTCAGAACTAATAAAGTGTTATGTTGAGGCTCATGGATCGAGAGTGGAATTTGTTCATCCCGATGACGGATAGATATACTCTGGGCCCTCTCGGTGATATCACATTGATTAGCTTGCAAGCAAGTGATTTGATCACTAGAATGTTATATCACAGGAACGAGAAAAGAGTGCATGTCGGTAACGAGATCAAACTAGGTATGGAGATACCGATGATCGAATCTCGGACATGTAATATATCGTGAAACAAAGGGATTAAGATACTAGCGTAAAAGGTTCCGACCATCACAAGAAAGTCATCGTTGAATGTGTGGGAGTCAGTATGGGTCTCCAAATCCCGCTTCTGATTATTTATCCGAGAGGGGTCTCGATCATGTCCGCATTATTCACGAACTGTAGGGTGACACACTTAAGAGACACCGACATCCAATTGGAGCAAATGTTTCATGCCGAAAGAATGAACAAGCGCAGGAATTTATTTCACTAGATACCGAAACAGGTTTTCGGGTGAAATTGCATAAAGTGGTTATGCATGTGAAATAGAATTCTAGCAAGGGGTTATTTGTGAAGGTTTGTCATTAAAGTAATTGACAAAATTCTGAATAAAATAAAAGAGTTTTATTTAATGAGAGTTTGCATTAAATTTGGTGGAAATTTAATGGGAATTTGAGTGGACTTTTGAGTGGAGGGATTTTAAAGGGCATTTTGTGAGTGGAGTGTCCACCCACATGAATGAAGGAGGGGAGGGGGCAGCCCCCATGGCCGGCGGCCACCCCCTTGGGTGCCCCCCTCCTCCTATAAAAGGAGCCCCCCTCCTCACTTGTCTCTCACACCTCCTCGTGAAGGATCTCTCTCCCCCTCTAGAATTTATCCCCCATGGTCTCGGACTAGCGAGATACATGTTCCCGGTGGCTATTCGGCAAGAAAGAGTTGTGCTTCCGCTGCATCGCTGGAGCGAGGAGGCGGAGGTTGCTCGGTGCCTCGAACGTGTGTGCGAGCACGGATGCGCTGCTGATTTGCGGCGCTAGGACTTCCTCTCGATCTTGAGATCGGCAAGAGATCATCTACATCAACCACTAGTTGAACTCGTT
Source organism: Avena sativa (assembly GCA_916181665.1). Classification (NCBI taxonomy): domain Eukaryota; kingdom Viridiplantae; phylum Streptophyta; class Magnoliopsida; order Poales; family Poaceae; genus Avena; species Avena sativa. Next base: position 414,039,792 of record OV702282.1, read on the forward strand.
AAGCTTTGTCTGTCTTCAAGGGTATGTTCTCTACGGATATACATCCGCCTGTTGTTTGTATCTATTAGATAGATCTTGGTATATAGTTCACATCATAGGAAATTTTTTGTTTTCTATGCTGCGAACCCTACAGTCTTACTATCCACAATGGTCTTGTTGGTCTCTTGTGCGGCCTTGGCCTTCTTCTTCTTGTTGTTCTTCTTCTTCTTAGTATTGGAGACAAAACCAATGCCCCCTTTATCACCACTACGCCTTTGCTTGCTCAAAAGATCATCAATGGACTTGTTGCCTTGTGGAAATGTGGCCTTGCCAAGCTCCCCCTTCAACCTAGCATTCTCTTCAAGAATAGTTGTGCTACTAGATGGAATGAAGTTACTAGGTGAAGGAATATTGGCCAATTGAGTTTGAAGCGTTTCATGGGACTTTGTGAGAGACAAGAGTTCACTCTCCAAAGCCTTGTGAGTCTTGTTAAGCAAACTAAAATCCTCGGCAAGTTTTTCATGAACCACATCAAACTCAATCTTGTCCTTTTTAGCCCTTTTGTATTTAGCAATAGCATGATCACGCTCTTTGATGAGTTTGTTAACAATAGTGTCATTGGCCTCATCAAGCCCTTCAAGTTTTAATTCAAGTGACAACCTAGTTTCTTGTTCTTCTTCTAGAGCATTGTTTAAAGCCTCTAGCTCAATCATGTGTTCATTCCCAAGTTTACATCTTACATCTAGAAGTTCTTGAGTATGTGAGAGTTGATCTAAGATGTTCCCAAAATGTAACTTAGCATCTCCTTCTAGGTTAGTCATAAAATCATCAAAGGCAATTAATTCCTTTTTAACATCAAGAGACATCTCATCATCAATTTCATCATTATCTAAGGGAGTAGAGCGGGATGATGAGGATACCTCCGTTCCTCTTGCCATAAGGCAAGTGACGTTCTTGGTGGGAGAGTTCTCATTTGGAGAATCGAAGAGTGAGAATGTCGGAGTAGACGTGGTGGCTAACGCATCCACACCATTAGAAGTTTCCTCTTACTCATCTTCATCATCTTCATTGTCGGAGGAGTATTCTTCATGAGTGATCAAGACAATTTCTCCCGACTTCTTGTTTATGGGATTCTTCTTGATGAAAGGTTTCTTCTAAGGTGCCTTGAGAGTTTTCTTCAACACAAGTTTACCACCATGATCTTCTCTCTTCTCATAGGGGCAACTTGCCACAAAGTGATAGCGGTCACCACAATTGAAGCAAGTTCTCAACCTAGTGGTATTCTCTCTTTTCCCATTTGCGTTGCTTCTCCATTGCATTTCCATTTTGTCCTTGGCAGGGTTCTTCCAAAAGTTCTTTGCATAGAAGGCCATATATTGAGCATGAGCAATCTTGACCTCATCGGGATGGTCCATCGAGAGGCCTTCATCACTATCATCTTCATCCCCATGGTCCACAACTTTGGCCTTCAATGCAACATTGACTACATTGCTCATCCCAAGGGCACGAGCACGAGCATATTTGGCATTCTTAGCGGCTACTTTGAATGCGGCCATCTCTTGCATAACTTCATTTGAGGTCATGAGATGGTAGTTGTGTATTCCTTGTAAGCTCTTCAAGTCGGTGGGCTCAAAAGGCATGAGTGCACTCACATATTTCCTTTTTACCCATGCATCATCCACATGTGAGGCACCCACATTTCTAAAAGCGGTGGCGGTGGTCTTGAGCCTTCGGTACATGTCTTCGTGATCTTCACCTTCTTTCATGTAGAAGCCTTCGGCTTCATTGCTTAGAGCATCATATCGGTTCCTCCTCATACTCTCATTTCCAACAAACAATACGGTGAGGGCATCCCAAGCTTCCTTGGCAATGCTAAAGTGCTCAATGTGTGGATAATCCTTTGTCCCCAATCCTTATTGAATCATATGCAAAGCAGTGGCATTGAGTTGACTATTGACAACCTCTCTTCTTGTCAAGTTGTTTGGATCTCCAATAAAGAGTCCATGCTCGGTGATGTTCCATAGTTCAATGCAAGAGCTGCGCACATGAGTTCTCATTAGTGATTGCCATTGAGCAAAAGTAGCAGACTCTTCTAGCTTAGGTGGGTCACCTCTATTGTACACATGAGGGTGAGGGACGGGAGGATCGAGAGAGTACCAAGAATCACGGTGCTCACCCTTCACCCCATCAAGTTGTGTGGAGGAATTAGCGTTGTCATGTTTACCCCCCACCACCATACCCTCGGGGGATACCAAAGTATTCCCTTTAGGTACAACGGATGGTAGATCCTCTTGAGGAGATGGAGGTGATGAGCCATATTTGTCTTTAAGAAGTTTCTCAAGCATCTTCTTGACTTCGTTGACCAAGGAAGATCTCAATCTTGTTTCCAAGTTCTTGAGATCTTCCATGGTCACCGGGGTCGGCTCACTACCACCATCCCCTTTGTTGCTACCCATATTCTCTTAGGCGGTAAAGCCCAAATAATGAGCCGAGGCTCTGATACCAATTGAAAGGATCGTATGGGCACCTAGAGGGGGGGTGAATAGGTGCTACTTCAAATTTTCTTCTTTTTCAAATTAAGGTTTGACAATAAGGTAAATTCTCTAAATAATGCAACTACGGTGAATTTACCTATATGACAATTATGCAAGAGCTATCACAACACAAAGTAGGAATAAGTAAGTAAAGTGCGGTAGAGGATAGAAGTAACCAAAGTGGTGGACGCGGAGACACAAGGATTTGTTTCCCGTAGTTCCTTCCTTTTGAGGGGAAGTACGTCTACGTTTGGAGAGGGGGTGGTTTCAAACCACCAACGCCACGAAAGGCCTCCCTTGTTCTCCGATGAATCTCACCCCAACGGGATCGATTCACCTTCCACTATATCGGCAACCTTCAAGGTGGAAGCCGGCACCTTTACAAGTTTGGGGCACACATCCACAATTTAATCGGAGGCTCCCAAATACAAGCAAGATGTCAAAGCAATCAAACACAAGCTTGTAAAAACCAAAACAAGAACTAGGGTTTTCAAGAAAACACTAGAGCAAAGGGGCCCTCAATGAAATGAGGGGGAAATGAAGATCTCTTTTGGTGAAGTAGTAGATCGGGGCTTCCTTCGATTCCCCAAAGATCAAAGACTTTGGGTGGTGGAATGAGGAGATCTTGAGATTTGGTGGCTCCAATGGTGGTCTTGACTTTAATGTGTATGAGCATCTTGTCCCAAGGTAGGTGGAGGGGTATTTATACCCCTCCAAGAAATATGGCCGTCGGAGCCTTTAATGCAGCGGTAGTACCGGAAGTTCAAGTGGTACTACCGAAGACCTCCGGTACTACCGGACCTGGTACCGGACGACCACCTTTCAAACTTCATAAGCCCTGGCCATAGCGGTACTACCCTTGATGCTACCGTAAAGCGGTAGTACCGCAAATGGCAACCGGTACTACCGGACGTGCAGTGGAATCAGCAGCTTAGTCGGAAAAACTCTCTGTCATGTCAGGTAGCAAAATGCGGTACTACCGCATTTTACTACCTAGGCAGATAGAGGCTTTTTGCCAACATACAAAAAGTCTTCTGCCACGCCAGGTAAAATGCGGTACTACCGCATTTTAGTACCGGGGTGAGCAGTTGCCTTTTATAGGTTGGAAAAAGTCTCTGCTCCGCACGGCATTTTAGTACCGGGGCAGGTAGTAGCTTTTTGACAGCTAGTCAAAACCTTATGTCGCATCCGGTAGAAAAATACCGCTTTTTGGTACCGCGCCAGGTAGACAGTTTTTTGAACATTGTAAAACATTTTCAGTGCACCTGCGATACACTTGACAAATAATTAGTCCGATATGTGTTTTTTTCGAAAAGGGGTAAAACCCCGGCCTCTGCATCGATTGATGCACACAGCCTTTTATTAGTCCGATATGTGTATTGTTATAAAACACCAAAATCACTACGGATAGGAAATGCTCTTTCAGTGGTGTACACAATTGTCGCTGCGGCGCATGGCGGGATTCAAACGACGGTGTTAATGTGCGTCATCGGCTCCTCCTTGCTTCCGGCATTAAATAAATCTAGCGTGTATCTCTCTCGCCATCCACCGCTCTCGCCGACCACCATATAGACAGAAGTAGGGGTGGGCATTCGGTTTTTTCGGTTAATTCGGTTCGGTTTTTCGGGTTTTTCTATAATTCGGTTTCTACAAAATAGGCACCGAAATTATTTCGGTTTTCTAATTAATCGATAGTTCGGTTAGTGGACAATTCGGTTCGATGTTCGGTTTTTAACCGAACTTTTGGAAATAACAACACTATGCCATAATTTATGTAGATCCATACGAGCTAAACCACTCATCGGCGCACCGAAAACAACCTCCAGGTCGGCGAGTACCTGAAGCAATACATGGCTAGCTGATGTCTTGAACGCATATGTAGAAAAAGAACATAATAAGCATGATGTCTATCTTGCTCGTTCAAAAAAATGATGTCTATATTTTAAGCCGTATACATTTAATAAATTGTATGTGTTGAGAGTTCAGCTAAAATACGTGATTATATCCGAAATAGGAAAACAATTGGAAAGCTTCCAACAAAATTTATAGACACAATTGACAGTTAAACCATGAACATATACGTGCATGTGGCTGGAGACATGCGTACATGCATGAGCTGTTAAACCACGAACATGTACGTGTATTTGACTGGAGACATACGTACATGCATGGGCTGTCTGGCAGCTTTTGCATGCATGTCTTTTTGTCGCATGAACTTGTATCTACGTATAGTAATGTACGCCTAAGACAGAATCACAAATATATTTATCTCTATCACATATATTTTTCGGTTTATGTGGTTATTTCGATTAACAGAGATTCAAAACCGAATTAATATTTATAAATTCGGTTAATCATATTTACTAATCGAAATTAGTTTCGGCTAATTCGGGTTCGGTGTATTCGGTTTTGGTCCCGATTAATTCGGTTTCGATTTACTAATCATGTGCTTTGGGAGTCGATGTGTGTGTGCTCTATATATGTTTGTGTTGCTGTATAGAATGACACAATATACCTACTCCCTCCGATCCATATTAATTGACTTTGAATTGTCAAAATTTGAATAAACCTATATATACTAAATATTGTCTAAATTATCTAGACAAATTTATCCCGATCTAAACAAATTTGAGTCAATTAATATTGGCCGGAAGAAGTATTATACTGAATGGCAGGGATTTAAAACAAAACAGTTGAAGAACTAAAAACGCTGGGGCCTTGCAAACCATCTTTGCAGAGTGTTAGGCCACATAGCGCCCACCCGTGCAATCTGGTATTTGCCTTGACCAAATGGCACAACCTGTGACTACTTTGCCGGGTGCATCCTACAACACTCGGCAACAAATATGTAAAATACACTCGGCACTTGGCAAACTTTGGTGCCACGTGGCTTTTCTATGAACATAAAAATAATATTTGTCATGAATATAAAAATACACTTGGCAAAAAATCAAAAAAATATATCTTGTGTACACAAAGACACTCGGCAAAGTTTCATGCCACGTGGCTTTTTTTTCGTTTGGAGCGGCCGCCGTCAAGTCTCTTTATTTTGCCACGTATAGGAAGAATACAATTAGCAAAATATTTGCTGAGTTGCGGGAGAAAAACACCCGGCAAAGCCCATTTGTTGACGGGATTTTTGCCGTGCACGTTTTGCCGAGTGTAACACTCTGGCAATTTTTCTACAAATTCCGGTAGTGGTTATTCAACTTATAAACCGAACTTGGTTGTTGCTTATGGTTCAAGGACATAAGGAGAACTGGCCTTTGACATGAAGCCTGAAGCATAACCTAAGATCTTTAAGGCCTCCTTCGGTTATACGGGATTAAATCCCAGCGTGGATATAATCCAGAGTTGGATTTGGTGTATCCAAAGCTGTCTCCCAATCCCTTCTAATCACCTCTCCTGATCCATATTAATCTAGGAACATGTTCAGTTAGGCTTGGTTTCAATACTCTGAGTAGCCTCATTCACCGTCCTTCTCTGCGTCACGTCGTGAAATTTTTCCACACGCCAGGTGGGAGGAGAAAAATTACAGTCCAAATGTGAAGGAGTTAGGACAGGTTGGGTTGTTTGGTGTAAACAAAGAGGTCAGATTTTATGGCCTGGAAAAATTGTCCAGACAGTCTAAAAAGTTAGGATTAGGCCACAAATACATGCCGATCCATGCTTGTTATGGATTAAACGGACGAGGCCTAATTGAGCGCAAAAAGACCATTTTATGGCATGTGCTGTTGGAAATATAAGCAATAATCCATATGATTTAATCCGAATAATAAACTGATAAAACATGATCATACAAACGGTACTAAAACCAATTATGCGGATCAACAAAGTAGATGAACAGATTACATCTATAGGAGATAAACCTATCACATCTACACCAAACGCTAGAATAAAGAACTCTAGCATAATCTGAAAAAGACAGTTGACTATTACGTACAGTGTAGGCTGAATAGCAGCCGCAGCGGTTGCAGCGGCGTCGCCCATGTTGAGGTTGTCGAAGAGGTCGCTGACGTCCGGGAAGAAGTCGTCGTTCGGGAACTCGCCGTCGGACGACGTCGTGGTTGCCAGTAGTCGCGCTTGAGCGCTCCCCAAAAACCTGATCGCCCCTCACCCGTACAGGTTCACGAGAGGCGGGGTTCCGGAGGCCTACTGTCCCGATCTGCGGTGCACGCCGCAAGCCGGGATGGAGAAGACGAAAGCGGCGGCGCAAGGTTCTGGAGGTAGGCGCGTGTGTGGATTGATTTCGTACCGATTAGGTTTAGCCCGGACGCTTTATATAGTGCAGGTTAGGAAGATCGTGGGCTCAGCCCACGTCCGAGTCGGTAACAGCCACGTCCATAAAAACTGGAAACGGCTGTAATTAACGCGTCCGTTAATGACTCATAATCAGTTTTCCCAACAAACAAAGTAAAGCTCGGCTCGGCGAGATTCCCGCAACCCGCGGCGCGCGCGCGTCGCGACGAGGCGAGGCGGGCGGCATCGGAGGAGGAGTGCGCGAGGGCTACTCTTCTTGTCACACCTTAGTGAGTGGTGCAACACTCTACTATATAAGGTGGTCCAACTCCCCTTCAACTAGCAATGTGGGACTAAACTTTAGCACCACTACACAGCCATATGCTGCCATATACAAGTGGGCCAAAGAGAATTTCAGAATTTTTCTAATGGGCCAATAGACCAACATACACCAAATTCCAACAATCCCCCACAAAGTCTCATTGGCACATCACAACACTTTTCTTTCAGAACATTGTTTTATATACCGGTGTGTAGTGGAGACTGTTAAGTTGAACTTCCACGTTAAACTTCATGCTACACTAGCTTGCAACTTGAATAGTGGACTATGCCTTGAACTACAAGTTTTCTGCGCGCTAGTTTCACACAAAATCTAGACCGGTACAAGGCTACCGTCGGCTTCCCCGCGGTTTGGAGTTTATGCGTCATACTCCAGGGCCTTTCATGAGTTTACTAGAGAGCACCCAACTCTCACGGACTGCGACGTTTGACAGTCAGACTCATATAGGTGTGTTCCTCAAGAGATGTTCTGCAGGACAACATCTCCGCTTATAAAAAGCCACTTGGAACACATTAAGATAAATATCAACCTGCCATGCAGATTAAGAGAGTATTGCATCTTTATGGAGATGTAAATATAATATGGGAATACTCTCCTCTCAGCTGACCAACAGCTTGTCTCCCAGCTCTAATTCACGGGATCTCCGATCACATAGAGTGGGTTGCCACTGGGATCAACTCATAGCGTGGGTCTCAAACCCATCTCCCTCGATGCATTATCTATCACATTGCGTGATAAACCCTTTGTGAAAGGATCTGCCAGGTTCTTAGATGTTTGGATATAATCCAACGCAATAACTCTGGAGTTTCTCAGTTTCCTGACAGATTTCAATCTCCTCTTCACATGCCTTGATGACTTCATATTATCCTTAGAACTGTTTACTTTGACGATCACAGTTTGATTATCACAGTTCATTGGGATGGCGGGTATTGGTTTTTCAACCACAGGTAAGTCCATCAAGAGCTCACGAAGCCACTCTGCTTCAACAGTGGTCGTGTCTAATGCTGTGAGTTCTGCTTCCATTGTTGACCTCGTTAAGATGGTCTGCTTGCAAGACTTCCAGGAAACAGCGCCACCACCAAGTGTAAACAAATAACCACTTGTGGCCTTAATCTCATCGGCATCAGATATCCAGTTTGAATCACTATAACCCTCAAGTACCCGAGGATACCCAGTATAGTGAATACCATAACTCGCAGTGCCTTTCAAATAGCGCAAAACTCTTTCAAGAGCATGCCAATGATCATCTCCAGGATTTGACACAAATCGACTCAGTTTGCTTACAGCAAAGGAGATGTCAGGTCTAGTAGCGCTGGCTAAATACATGAGCGAGCCAATAATTTGAGAATATCTCAATTGATCTTTAGCATTCCTTCGATTCTTTCGAAGTAGCACACTCGGATCATAAGGCGTTGGAGAAGAATTGCAGTTACTATACCCGAAGCGACTCAATATCTTTTCCACATAGTGAGACTGAAGCAATGTAATCCCACCATTGTCATCCTTTAGTAGCTTGATGTTTAAAATTACATCAGCCACTCCCAAATCCTTCATCTCAAAACAGCGAGATAGGAACTCTTTGACCTCCTCTATAACAGCGAGGTTGGTCCCAAATATCAATATGTCATCAACATAGAGACACATAATAACTCCCTCGCCCCCACCATGGCGATAGTACACACATTTGTCAGCTTCGTTTACAACAAAGCCTTCAGCAGTTAAAGTTCTTTCAAACTTCTCGTGCCACTGCTTAGGAGCTTGCTTAAGACCGTATAAAGACTTCACTAACTTACACACCTTTCCTTCTTGACCATCTACCACAAATCCGTCAGGCTGCTCCATATAAATTTCCTCATCTAGCTCTCCATTTAGAAAAGCTGTCTTAACGTCCATTTGATGAACGAGAAGACCATGTGAGGCAGCCAAGGAAAGTAGTACTCAAATAGTGGTCAATCTGGCTACAGGTGAGTAGGTATCGAAGAAGTCTTCACCTTCCTTTTGGGTATAACCCTTAGCCACAAGACGTGCCTTGTACTTTTCAATAGTACCATCAGGTCTAAGCTTTTTCTTGAACACCCATTTACATCCTACAGGTTTACACCCATAAGGACGATCGGTGATTTCCCAAGTACCATTAGCTGATGGAGTCCATCTCGCTTCGAACAGCTTCCTTCCAGTAGTCAGCATCTTGAGATGCATAGGCTTCTGAAATAGAAGTGGGAGTATCATCCACAAGGTACACAATGAAATCATCACCAAATGACTTTGCAGTCCTTTGTCTCTTGCTCCTTTTGGGAGCTTCATTGTCATCCTCCACAGGATCATCAGAGTGTTCTATCGGCATAGTGGGTTCAGGAATTATAGAAAATTCCTGACTAGATGAACTAGTCATCTCCTGATTTGATGAGCTAGACATGCCTTTCATAGGAAAGATGTCCTCAAAGAAAGTCGCATCATTCGACTCCATAATTGTACCAACATGCATGTCGGATACCTCAGATTTTACTATCAAAAATCTATAGCCAATGCTATGAAAGGTCCAAGCTTTCGCTTCTTGGGTATTGGAATATTGACTTTCGCCAAACAACCCCAAGTTCGTAAGTAAGAGAGTTTAAGCCTTTTCTTTTCCCATTCCTCAAATGGAGTCATGGTTTTATCCTTTACAGGAACACGGTTTAGGACATGACACGCAGTCATTAGCGCCTCCCCCCACCATTCCTTGGAAAGACCCGATGTATCTAACATGGCGTTAACCAAATCAGAGTGCGGTTCTTCCTTTCGGCCACCCCATTTGACTGAGGTGAGTAGGGAGGCGTCCTCTTATGTATAATACCATGTTCCGTACAGAATAAATCAAATTCATTTGAAAAGTACTCTCCACCACGATCCGACCTTAGCCGCTTGATTTTAAGATCAAGTTGGTTTTCTGCCTCAGCTTTATAGATTTTGAAGTAGTTCAAAGCTTCATCTTTAGATTTCAGGAGATAAACATAGCAGTATCTAGTGGAGTCATCAATCAACGTCATAAAGTATCTTTTTCCACCTTTTGTCAACACACCATTCATCTCACAAAGATCTGAATGTATAAGTTCTAGCGGTGCTAAGTTTCTCGGTTCCGCAGCCGTATGAGACTTGCGGGGTTGCTTTGCTTGCACACAAACTTGGCACTTAGAAACTTTGACAGTGGTAAATTTCAGAATTAAACTCATATTGGCTAGCCGTGTCATGCAACCAAAGTTAATATGACAGAGTCGTGAATGCCAAACATTGGACTCATTATCATTGCAAACATGATTAATAACTTTAGTACATGAGTCTGACAGAGACAAGCGGAACAGAACTCCGCACTCATAACCTTTTCCAACAAATTGTACATACTTAGAAATTACAACTTTATTGGACTCAAAAACCAACTTAAAGCCATCTCGACATAAAAGCGGTCCGCTGACGAGATTCTTATTGATGGAGGGAACATGCTGCACGTTCTTCAGTTGTACGGTCTTCCCCGAAGTAAACTTCAGATCTACCGTACCAACACCATGAACAGAAGCACGTGAGCCGTTTCCCATCAGCACGGAAGAAGTCCTTAAGACCTGATAAGAGGAGACCATGGAAATATCAGAACATACATGTGTATTAGCACCCGTGTCTATCCACCAATCAGGAGAATGACATACTGAAAGGATAGTAGGTAAAATACCGTACCCAGCATTCTTCATCTAAGTATCGCTAATAACAACATTAGCGGCATTGCCGCTGTTCCCATGTTGACGCTTGTCAAAGCGATTAGGGCAGCTAGGAGCCCAATGACCAGGATCACCACAGACGTGGCAAGAGCCTTTCCTCTTATCATTTTTCTTCTTGAAGTTGGTTGAGTGCGTGGCCTTGTTCTTGCCATCGAACTTTCCCTTTCCTTCAGTTTTGTTCTTATTCTTGAACTTGTGGGATTGGAAGTTTTTCCTCTGCAATAAATTGGCAGTAGAACCTCCCTCAAGTCCTCGAGCAGTTTTGTCCTTTGCTCTCGCCTTCTCTTCCACATGAAGAGACCCAATGAGATCCGTAATGGAAAACTCTTGTCTCTTATGTTTCAGAGAAGTAGCAAAGTTCCTCCACGAAGGAGGAAGCTTGGCAATAATGCCACCAGCCACAAATTTGTCCGGTAAGGAACACTTGAACTGCTCAAGTTCTTTGGCAAGTGATTGTATCTCATGAGCTTGCTCAACGACGGAGCGCTCATCAACCATCCTGTAGTCATAGAATTGCTCCATGACGTACAGCTCAGTGCCAGCGTCCGAGACCCCAAACTTGGCCTCGAGCGCTTCCCACGCGTCCTTGCCATTATCAAATGACATATAAGGGTCAACAATGTTGTCCCCAAGAACACTGAACAAAGCCGCCATAAACATGGTATCGGCTTTCTTAAAGTTCGCTTCCTGCTCAGCAGAAAGATCTCCTTCAGGCTTGCCAAGAGTGGCGCTATAGCAGTTTAGGTTTTCAAACCAGAGAACTGCTCTCTTGCGCCATCTCTTATAGTGCATGCCATCAAAAGGAGGCGGCCTAGTAGCCGCGGCTACACCAGTGGAATTCAGTTGCCTATAATCAGGTTTTTGGATTGTTGGAAATATAAGCAATAATCCATATGATTTAATCCGAATAATAAACTAATAAAACATGATCATACAAACGGTACTAAAACCAATTATGCAGATCAACAAAGTAGATGAACAGATTACATCTATAGGAGATAAACCTATCACATCTACACCAAACGCTAGAATAAAGAACTCTAGCATAATCTGAAAAAGACAGTTGACTATTACGTACAGTGTAGGCTGAATAGCAGCCGCAGCGGTTGCAGCAGCGTCGCCCATGTTGAGGTTGTCGAAGAGGTCGCTGACGTCCGGGAAGAAGTCGTCGTTCGGGAACTCGCCGTCGGACGACGTCGTGGTTGCCAGTAGTCGCGCTTGAGCGCTCCCCAAAAACCTGATCGCCCCTCACCCGTACAGGTTCACGAGAGGTGGGGTTCCGGAGGCCTACTGTCCCGATCTGCGGTGCACGCCGCAAGCCGGGATGGAGAAGACGAAAGCGGCGACGCAAGGTTCTGGAGGAGGAGGAGTGCGCGAGGGCTACTCTTCTTGTCACACCTTAGTGAGTGGTGCAACACTCTACTATATAAGGTGGTCCAACTCCCCTTCAACTAGCAATGTGGGACTAAACTTTAGCATCACTACACAGCCATATGCTGCCATATACAAGTGGGCCAAAGAGAATTTCAGAATTTGTCTAATGGGCCAATAGCCCAACATACACCAAATTCCAACATGTGCCAGTGTACTCGGTAAGAAATCTAACGTGTCTTTTGGGCTGTGAAAAAACACATGATAAACGAAGAAGATAGAAGGGGGGAGGATGGCGAGCTTGTGGATTTCGTCGGTACTAGATTACACACTAGTTCATAATGATTGTCGGTCAGAACTTCATAATGACAATGATCTAACTACAAGTAGTGATAGGAGAAAGAGATGTGAACAGAAGACGGCATATATATGATCCTGATGTAGGACATTCTCGCTTATCTGCTTGCTTTCTGAATACAGTTTCAGTCAATACTCATCACTAGAAAAAAAAAGATGATACTATCGATCTGAATACAGTTTCAGTCAGATTCATATTCTCAACTCTCTTGTGCTATTTGGTTTCTTTTTCCTGAAATACTGGTGGTGGTACTCTTGCCGATGTTGATGGATTACTCTAATGGTTACGCACGTGTACGTAGCCTTGTTATTGCGGTTCAAATTAAAATTATGGGAGAACCCTCATTGGTATTTATAGGTATATGATTTGACATCTATATCATATTTATTAGGCTGCCTTCACGCAATTGCAAGTTTGTGCCATGAAAGAAAAAGATTTTGAAGACCTTCAAAATTTGCTCGTTTTCTTTTAGATTTTATTTTGTAGTTGCTTGAAGATAATTTATGTATCTCTACCATGTACTATTTGTTACTATGAATTTATGTGGTATTGATTGTCAAAAAAGACCGATACTCTCTCTGGTTCATATTAATGGCCTCAAGTTTATGTAGATTAATGGCACTTGACCATATTTAGACTAGATATATTCGTATATAGACAGAGTTAAGGTCATTAATATGGACCGGGAGAGTTTTTTAAAGTGGACAAGGTTCACTCCAAAATGAATGAACATATGCACTAAAACATGTCCTTATACATGTGTTTTAGAAGAAAAAAACTAAAAGGTCTTACATAGTAAACAGAGGGAGTAACAATTATATGTATAAAATGATCCTTCTTTTGCAGGCATGTATAAAGTGATATTAATGTTACTGGTTTAAAGATTATAATCGCACTGACATCTGGTCAAGTGCATCACAATTTATAAAAAGTGACTATTTATCAAGACAAAGCTTTCAACAAAATATGATAGCATACATAAAAAAATCACATCATGTAAAAAATGTACACAATAATACTTTTTAAAATATTCTTTCAACATATCAGATTAGTTGCATTTCCGGATGATAGGAAGATTCATTTCTTGAAAGAGAAAAGATCGAAACTTTATAAAACACGGGAATCATTAAATCGTGAATAATAATAATAATAATAATAATAAGAGAAACAAAAAGACCCAATGAAAACGCAAAGAAAAACCTCCTAGAGCAACAACAAAAAAGAAAGAAACATCCATCATAAGACTTTTGGATGCATTGATAAGTTTGTATGTCTCGTCAACGAAGCAATGGTAAAAAGTAAAGAGCAACACATACTGGGGGAGATAGGAGACTAGTTGGGGCCTTGCCCCCCTATCCATGGTACAACATGAAATAAATTATACCTAACATTGATTTAAGTAGCGTTTACATAAAATAGCATGGTTGCCCCCCCCCCCAACTTCAATCCTGCCTCCGCATGTGTCAACACACGCTCTCCCAAAAGTGTACAAAATCAACCGCCAAATGTTTTGAACACCACAATAGCCACCCGTCGGCTAATTTTTTTTAAATAATATATTTTTTATTTAATTTCACAAATAATACATGAAATGAAAAATTTGCAAATCTAAGGGGCCGTCTGCTTTTGAAAAGACGACGGGAGCTGGTCTTTTTTTGAAAAGACGACGCGTTGCTTCTTTGGTTGAAAAGACGACGGGATGCACTGGCCGATGGCAGTACGAGATTAGCCCGGCTGTCGTCTTTTGAAAAGACGATGGAGGTGGTCGTCTTTCGAAATAAAGAAGGCGGCATTGATCATGCACGCTACGTGCTATTTAGCACGTCCAATACATTTTAGGGGTCCGTCGTCCGTTCAAAAGACGAAGACGTGGAGTCTGTCGTCCGTTCAAAAGACAAAGGCGCCATCGTCTTTCCAAAAGACGAGCCCGGGCTGCACTCTCCTTGTCACACGCCGGTCGTCTGTTTAAATAAAGAAGGCCGCGGTCGGCTTTTGAAATAAAGACGACACGCTGGTCGTCTTTTGAATTAAAGAACCCACGCGGTCGTCTTTTGAAAAGAAGACGGCCCGTTAGATTTGCAAATTCCTCGTTTTGTGTATTATTTGTAAAACTGAATAAAAAAATGTATTATTTAAAAAAAATTAGCCACCTGTCGTGTGAAGGGGGTTCAAATAATCCTTGAGGCAGGAAAATACCTTGGAATGATAACAAGAAGGGACCTAACTATAAGACCCGAGCATAAAAGAGGGTCTTGTGTGTCTTCTTATAGATTGTAGATGAGGGGGTGGTGGATCTGAATGCTATGTTTTCTTTTTCTCAATAACGATTCCTATTGTTGGCTTCACTAAATATTTTTATTTAGTTGTTGCACCTTGAAACTTACTCCTCTTGGTTTTACCGTTTGGTGGCAGTGATTGTGTAGTTCGAAAGGTGTACCCGTTGCGGCGAGGTCATTGTGCACACTTTATTTGGTCTTTCTTGGAAGTCTTGAGGTCATCGCCTCTCATTGTTCTAGGGTGAGTGCCCCCTCCATTCGATGGTGAGGCATCTTCTAGTTGGGCAAGTGGATAAGATTCCTCTTCAGCTAGGAAGGGGAGGGTCTTGACGTTTTCTCAACTACCAGGTACTTGTATGATCCCTATGAGTTTGTAATTGGTTCTTCTATGTATGGTGCTTGAGCACAATGATGACGTCATTTTTTAAGCAGTGCTCTATTTTCCTTTTCTGTGTGTGAGGGGTGAGTGCGATATCTTGCAAGATGTCACTCATAATCATTGTAGTTTTGTCCCACTAGGGCTTCGTCTAAATATCACACTATCTTTTATGGTGAAAGTAATCTTTGAGCATGGAGTTGTATATGCATACATTTTCCCACATCACATGTTCAATTTTCTGGTCATGCATCACGATGATATGTGATTAATTACTTCCTGTATGTCCTACTTGTTGAGTTCCATATGACATTGATTTCTTCTACAAGAATGTTCAAGTGGAATAAGTATGTAAACATTAGAACCTGGTATAGTTTTATGATTTTTGAAGTCATCTAAATAAATGGGTCAAGTTTTCCCCTGGACAGAAGTTTAAATGTTGTTCTTTTATACCATAGACGTAGTGTTGATGTGGTAGTACACAATAAACTTCTGATTCTGCCCTAATATGGCCCATCCATGTCGCACAGTTCGTGTGACTGCTCACAATTATTTTGATCAAACAGCACAGTACATCTGAACCATGACCACCAGCTGCCATCATTTCTGGTGTGCAAGTCTCTCCATTTTATCCCTGTCCTTACCCACATGATCAGATGATGATGAATCCACGACATATCACAACTATGACACATAATTCATTCACGAATATGTAGTCTGATTCTAACTAGTTCAGCATCCAAACGTCTAAACTCGCATACACACCGTTCACAACAAGAAACGTATACTAGAACATAGACAGGCCGCATCCTTCAGCAATTCAATGAACTGGCATGACACATAATCGAAACGTTTCATTTAAAATTGTCTTACTTTCCTATGACGATATAATTAACACGAACTAAAAGTCTAAAACAAGAAGAGAATCGATCTAGGAGCATGCATGCATGCATGCATGGCAGAGCTTAAACTAGGCGCGTTCGCCACGGATGCGGCGTGCGAGCTGGATGTCCTTGGGCATGATGGTGACGCGCTTGGCGTGGATGGCGCAGAGGTTGGTGTCCTCGAAGAGCCCGACGAGGTACGCCTCGGCGGCCTCCTGGAGCGCGAGCACGGCGTGGCTCTGGAAGCGGAGGTCCGTCTTGAAGTCCTGCGCGATCTCACGCACCAGGCGCTGGAAGGGAAGCTTGCGGATGAGCAGGTCGGTGCTCTTCTGGTACTTGCGGATCTCCCGGAGCGCCACCGTGCCGGGCCTGTACCGGTGGGGCTTCTTCACGCCGCCGGTCGTCGGGGCCGACTTCCTCGCCGCCTGCCAAGAAAATGCGAAATTAAGCATCAGCGAAACCACGGCAGCATGCAGATAGAAAGCGATCGGCGAAACAGCCATAGCATATATAGCTATCGTCGTGCAATGGATAGATGGGGAGAGAGGGGGACGAGACGACGATGGAGGCGAGCTGCTTGCGGGGCGCCTTGCCGCCGGTGGACTTGCGGGCGGTCTGCTTCGTACGCGCCATCTCGTCTTCGAACTGCGGCGGATTTTGGTGGTGGAACTCGAAGCCGAAGGCGAAGGGATTGAATTGTGGGACGAGAGATGGGGCGGTGGTCTGTGGGTATATATAGGTGCCGGGTGCCTCTGAGAGGCGGTTCGCTAATTGCCGTGTGGAAATATGTTACCGACTGCGATTGGATCTGATGGCTGGGGTTTGCTCATTGGTGGGAATCGAGGGGGTACGGATCCATCTTTTTGCTCGTAGGTACGGATCGGTGACGTGGCGTCGGGACTTGGGCTGTGGTTTCAGGGCTGGTAATACGGGCAGAAGAGCATGTTGAAGTCAACGAAGACAGTTGACCTTTCAGTTTGTCTCAAAAAAAAGTAACTTTGAATCACTCCTAAAAAAGTTGACCTTCGCAGCTCAAAAAAAAAAAGTTGACCTTCGAATCACAGTTCAACTATACATAGATGGGAACTTACCATTTGTTCCAAAGCCGTAACGTGTAGAGCAACTCTAGCCGGTACCTTAAATATTCAGCTCTTAAAAGACATATAAAGAACACAAAAAGATGGTTTTATGATGTGAAGCATGTTTTTTTTAGATGATGTGAAGCAGGTTTTGACTAAACATATCCCGCAAATAAAACCGTAAACCGTATATTCGGTACCACGAACGAATAGTCACAACTAGGGCCCTCTTATGAGAGTTTGCACCTTTTCCTTTTCTATTTTATTTGATCTTCTTTTTCTATCATTGTATTCTTCGTATGTTACCACGACCGCTACCCGCCTAGGCCGCTCCCAACATCCTCACCGCTCTCTCCCTCCCCCCTCCCTCGGTGAGCTCGCATCGGTGACCTGCTTCCATCGTTCTACGAGGCGGGCTGGCCACTTTGCAGCGCAGCCTCGCCGGCCTTGCTCGGCCTTCCTCACTACTCCACGCTTCCCTGCCTAAGACCACAAGGACAAGCCCCCCCCCCCCCCCCCCCCGTCGCCGCCATGCCACTCGAGGCCTACTATGATGGCCAGTGCTCCTTGTTCGCATGATGCTCCACAACAACTCGCTGGAATTGGATAGAATCAATCAAATTACACAGGTTAGTTGGATATTGGGTTTAATATGGCCGGAATCGAGTGCACTAGGTGATTTTTTGCCTGTGACGGGTGGATTAAGGCTTGTAAATTACACGGGTATTACCCTACTTTCCTTCCCACAAATACCTCAACTCCCGCTACTTGTAAGCCCATATGCAGAAGCTATCAACCGACCCGACATGTCGTGCTGCAAGAAGACTTTCCAAAGGATCCCGAGCACCAGACGTACACTGAAGGGAGATTGAAGATCAAATTAACGTGCAAGGGAGATGAAGAACTGAAGGGGCTAATGGAGACTCTGACACCTTCAACAACTATATATACACAAAGACATTCGAAAGGACATGCCATCTATGCTCGCGCGCGTAGCTTTAACCTCTAGTTTTAAGCCCTAGATTTATATACTCTCGCCGGGTACTTGTATAAAACCATCGAGATCCGTCTTGTAAACACTTGTATGATCTCTTGATCATCTCATGAATAAAGTCTCCCTTCATTGTCATCATCAGCTTTGCCTTTACGATTCAAACCTGTTGATCCGAGCCGATTGCTGAAAAGTAAACCCTCTTTCGATCTTCAGAAGTGAGACTTGATACGTCCAAAACGTATCTACTTTCTCGAACACTTTGCTATTGTTTCTTCTCTAAACTTGTGTGATTTGGATACAACTAACACAGACTGACGCTGTTTTCAGCAGAATTACCTTGGTGTCTTGTTTTGTGCAGAAAATCAACTATCAGGAAAAATCCCGGAAAATATGCCAAAACTATTTCTCACCAGAAGATCCACGGAGCCAGAAGGGGAGACAGAGAGGAGGCCTGGGGGGCCAGACCCACCCCAGGCGCGGGCCCACCTGACCCCGCGCCTGGGGGAGGTCTGGCCACCCCAGGCAGCTCCTCGGCCTCCCTCTGCGCCTATAAGTTGTCTTTCGACCTAAAAACCGAGGTGGTTCGATAGTTTTCCAGAAAGAGTTCCGCTCCGCCGCCGCCACCAGAAACCAAGATTCGGATCCAGAAACTCCGTTCTGGCACCCTGCCGGGACGGGGAATTTGGAGAGGATCATCGACATCGTCATCACCAACGCATCTCCATCAACCACCGATATTTCCCTCATTCATGGGTGAGTAATCCCCCACTGTAGGCTTGGGGATGATAGGGATTGGATGAGTTCTATCATGTAATCGAATAAGATTGTTAGGGCATAGTGCCTAGTTTCTTTTGTGCTATTTTACTTTGTTGCAACTTGTGTTTAATGCTTGTCACTAGGGCTCGAGTGCCATGATCTCAGATCTGAACTTATTATTGAATCATTATGATAGTATTGTTTATGATCTTATCTGCAAGTTGTGTACACACATCATTGTCCGGATCCAAAGGCCCCAAAGTGACAATAATTGGGACAACCGGAGGGGATGGCTATGGTGTGAGGATCACATGTGTTCACGGAGTGTTAATGCTTTGCTCCGGTCATCTATTAAAAGGAGCACCTTAATTGCCATTAGTTCCCTAGAGGCCCCGCTGCCACGGGCTGGCTGGACAGAAGATGTTGTGCAAGTTCTCATTGCGAGCACGTATGACTATATTTGGAGCATGTGCCTAGGATTGTTTAGTACTTGGATGCTTGTTATTATTTAATGCCCTAGACCTTGAAGTTACATGTTTAGACTCGTCCATGCAACGCCCGTCCATCCATCCCTATGCCTACCGCACTCGAATCCTACTGTTACCATTACTGTTACTACTGCTCTTGTTGTTGTTGATGTTGTTGTTGTTGTTGCTTTGCTGTTGCTACTAAAAACTGTTGCTACTGATAAACTTCTGTGAGCAAGAACTATTTCCAGGTGCAGCTGATCTGACAACTTAGTTGTTAAGGCTTGCAAGTATTATTTGGCTCCCCTTGTGTCGAATCAATAAATTGGGTAATACTACCCGCAAAGACTGTTGTGATCTCCTATACTTATGGGTCATCAAGACTATTTTCTGGCGCCGTTGCCGGGGAGCATAGCTTTATTTGTAAGTTCACTTGGATCTATTATTGTTCACTGCTACTCCTTTCATCATGGGGAAGTCTCGTGATGAAAAATTCCCTATTTTACCATCCACTACAAGAAGAGGTACAGTCCTAAACACCTCTGCTGCTCTTGATTCACCGCCTGTTATAAGTAAGCTTGTCACACCACCACCACATACACATGCTACACACTTCTACAACCGCTAAGTCTAAAACGGCTTTTGATGCTCATGATGTTACTTCTACTGTGCTTGATGCGAGTGGTTCATTAGGTCCTTTTCTAGATTCTACTATGGCTAGTCTAGAAAATACCGAAACTCCTAGTGAATACACTGTTACACATGTTAGCTCACCTGAGTCAAGTGAGAGTTATGATATTAATGATGGTTACATAGAGCTCACTGATGAATTTGTTGAAGAGTGCCGAAACACACATGGTACTAGTGTTATGAAGAGTCTCCTTGCTAGACGTACTATTATGCCTAAGTTGTGCTATGATCCTAAGTTTGCCACTTTTCCCATAGATATTAAAGATAAAGATTATGATTTATCTCTTGATTTACCTTATTTAGATATTGTTGAGAAAGAACCTTTTTGTGGGACTGAAAATGAGAGTGTTGTGGCTCATATGAATGAGATGTCTACTATGAGTGCTTTATTCTCTGATGATTTTAAGATGCGCAAGTGATACGTCCAAAACGTATCTACTTTCTCGAACACTTTGCTATTGTTTCTTCTCTAAACTTGTGTGATTTGGATACAACTAACACGGACTGACGCTGTTTTCAGCAGAATTACCTTGATGTCTTGTTTTGTGCAGAAAATCAACTATCAGGAAAAATCCCAGAAAATATGCCAAAAATTATATTTCACCAGAAGATCCACGGAGCCAGAAGGGGAGACAGAGGGGAGGCCTGAGGGGCCCATACCCACCCCAGGCGCGGGCCCACTGACCCCGCGCCTGGGGGAGGTCTGGCCACCCCAGGCAGCTCCTCGGCCTCCCTCCACGCCTATAAGTTGCCTTCTGACCTAAAAACAGAGGGGGGTTCAATAGTTTTCTAGAGAGAGTTCCGCTCCGCCGCTGCCACCAAAAACCAAGATTCGGATCTAGAAACTCCGTTCTTGCACCCTGCCGGGACGGGGAATTTGGAGAGGATCATCGCCATCGTCATCACCAACGCATCTCCATCAACCACCGATGTTTCCCTCATCCATGAGTGAGTAATCCCCCGCAGTATCCTTGGGGATGGTAGGGATTGGATGAGTTCTATCATGTAATCGAATAAGATCTGTTAGGGGCATAGTGCCTAGTATCTCTATTAGTGCTATTTGACTTTGTTGCAACTTGTTGTGCTTAATGCTTGTCACTAGGGCGCGAGTGCCATGATCTTAGATCTGAACTTATTATTGAATCATTATGATAGTATTGTTTATGATCCTATCTACAAGTTGTGTACACATATCATTGTCTGGATCCAAAGGCCCCAAAGTGACAATAATTAGGACAACCGGAGGGGATGGCTGTGGTGTAAGGATCACATGTGTTCATGGAGTGTTAATGCTTTGCCCCGGTGCTCTTTTAAAAGGAGCACCTTAATTGCCAGTAGTTCCCTAGAGGCCCCGCTGCCATGGACTGGCTGGACATAAGATATTGTGCAAGTTCTCATTGCGAGCACGTATGACTATATATGGAGCACATGCCTAGGGTTGTTTAGTACTTGGATGCTTATTATTATTTATCTGCAATTCCCTAGTTCTTTGAAGTTACATGTTTAGACTCGTCCATGCAACGCCCATCCATCCATCCCTATGCCAACCGCACTCGAATCCTACTGCTACCGTTACTGTTACTATTGCTCATGTTTCACTATTGCTGTTGCTGTTGCTTTGCTATTGCTATTGATAAACTTCTATGAGCAAGAACTATTTCCAGGTGCAGCTAAACTGACAACTCAGTTGTTAAGGCTTGCAAGTATTCTTTGGCTCCCCTTGTGTCAAATCAATAAATTGGGTAATATTACCCGCGAAGACTGTTGCGATCCCCTACACTTGTGGGTCATCAAGACTATTTTCTGGCCCCGTTGCCGGGGAGCATAGCTTTATTTGTAAGTTCACTTGGAGCTATTATTGTTCACTGCTACTCCTTTCATCATGGGGAAGTCTCGTGATGGAAAGTTCCCTATTTTACCATCCACTACAAGAAGAGGTACAATCCTAAACACCTATGTTGCTCTTGATTTACCGTTTGTTATAAGTAAGCTTGTCACACCATCACCACATGCTCATGCTACACACACTGCTACTACTGCTGAATCTAAAACTGCTTTTGATACTCATGATGTTACTTCTACTGTGCTTCATGCGAGTGGTTCATTAGGTCCTTTTATAGATGCTACTATGGATAGTCTAGGAAATACCAAAACTCCTAGTGAAGACACTGTTACACCGGTTAGCTCACCTGCTAGTGAGAGTTTTGATATTAATGATGGTTACATTGAGCTCACTGATGAATTTGTTGAAGAGTGCCGAAACACACATGGTGCTAGTGCTATTAAGAGTCTCCTTGCTAGACGTACTATTATGCCCAAGAAATCCTATGATCCTAAGTTTGCCACCTCTCCCATAGATATTAAGGATAAAGATTATGATTTCTCTCTTGATTTAACTTATTTAGATATTGTTGAGAAAGAACCTTTTTGTGGTACTGAAAATGAGAGTGTTGTGGCTCATATGAATGAGCTTTCTACTATGAGTGCTTTGTTCTCTGATGATTTTAAAATGCGCAAGTACTTTATTGCTAAGATCTTCCCTTTTTAACTAAAAGGAGAAGCTAGGGCTTGGTTTAATAGATTACCTCCTGGTTCCATTGATAGCCCTGATTGCTTGATTGCTTCTTTATTCCATAAATATTTTCCTTCCAGTGCTAGACATGCTGCTTTGCAGAGACTTTTTGATTTTAAACAGGGAGAACAAGAGAAATTGCCGGAGTCATGGAAAAGATTATGTTCCTTGATTCATGCATATCCTGGATGTCCATTACCTCAGAATGAGCTTCTTGATATTTATTATAATGGACTAACTGATGATTCTTGGACCAACCTAGATAGCTTTGCTGATTGTGTTTTCACGAAAAGGACTCCTACATATGTTGAAGAATTAATGAACAAGATAAGCAAGAATTATGATGATTGGACTTCAATTGAGCTGAATACACCTGAGCCTATTACTCCTGAACCAGTTGTTCCTGAACCAGTTCCAACACCAACAACAAAGAAGAGGGGAGTTATTGCATTAAATGATGAAGTGATGAAGGAATCTAAAAAGTGTCTAAAGGAGAAAGGTATTAGAGCTGAAGATGTGAAGAATCTACCTCCTATAGAAGAATTATGTAAGCCAATTCTCCACTCATCTACTATTGAGGTACACTCTCTCCAACACTCTGATGAAGGTGATATTCCTTATGGTAAGCCACCTGATCAATGTTTAGAGGAACTTGACATTTTTATTGTTAAACAAGGTCACTTTAATAAACAAGTTCAGAATCATTTATTGGAAAACTCTAGAGCTATTCATGAGTTGAAAGATATTGTGGAAAGAACTTCTAATGATATTAAAATGCTTTGTAAACACTTTCAAATGGTTCAAACCCAACTTGATCAACTTGCTAAGGTACAAAAGGATATGCTAGTTAATGCTTCAGGAGATAAACATGCTTATGGAATTAGGACTAGGGTGGTGCAGTTACTCAAGATCCTTTATATCCTGAAGGACACCCTAAAAGAATAGAGCAGGATTCCCAACAAGGTGAGGATAGTGGTAGTCCTCGTAAGAGGAAGAAAAAGAAACATAAGAAAGTTGAGGAACCACTTGAACCTACTGCAGATCCTAATAGTATATCTGTCTCTGATGCTAAAACTGAGAGTGGTAATAATATTGACGAGTCTCCTGATAAGGAGGAAGTTGAGGAAGAACCTGAGAAACACACTAAGAACACTAGGTACACAAAGGAAGATTTTATTGCTAATAAACATGGTAAAGAGAGAGAACCTTGGATTCAAAAACCTATGCTTTTTCCAGGTAAGAAACACAAGTCAAAGGAGGAAGAACACTACAACAAGTTTTGTGAGTGGATGAAGCCTTTATTTCTGCAAGTTCCTTTGATTGATGCTATTAAATTGCCTCCTTATTCAAAGTATATGAAGGATATTGTCTCTAATAAAAGGAAGATTCCTAATGAGGAGATTTCTACTCTGCTTAATAATTACTCCTTCAATGGTAAGGTTCCAAAGAAACTTGGTGATCCAGGTATACCTACTATTCCTTGCTCCATTAAGAATAATTATGTTAGAACTGCTTTATATGATTTGGGAGATGGAGTTAGTGTTATGCCTTTTTCTCTCTACAAGAGACTCTAGCTAGAAAAGTTGATACCAACTGATATATCTGCAAATGGCTGATAAGTCAACTACTATTCTTGTTGGTATATGTGAGGATGTTGTTGGGGATATGCTATATGGGTATCCTCGTAGCATGTCTCCTAGCCGGATAACCCGGGTGGCCCACAGTTGGTAGCATGGCCCATGGCCTGCTGGGCGGCCCAGTTAGATGGATTCAGAAGGGAGGCCCATGTCGGATAAAGGAAGGCTACGGTGGAGTCACCGACGTACCCAGAGCCTTGGAGTACAAGACACGCAAGACTAGTAATAGACGGTTTAGGACTCTGTAACCTGTCCGGCTAGGACTTTTCCCTGTAACCCTAGGACCTGGCGACTATATAAGTCGGGCCTATGGGAGCCTTTAGGGCACAACTTCAGACGACCAAGTAGCGATTAGCATACACCTCGCACAGCGAACCTATCTTTGTAACTCGGCGTATTGCCATTATAGTGATTTATAGCAGGAGTAGGATTCTGCCACCGTTGTGGGATCTGAACCTAGGTAAGCTATGTTACCTTGTACCCGTCAACCGTCCGCCTTCCCCGATGTCTCTAAACACGCACTGTGAGGACCCCTCCATGGCGTACTCGTTGGCAATACCACGAGAGTTGGCGCCCACCGTGGGGCAAGAGGCGCTTCAGGCTCTTCAGCGGGCGAGGACCAAGATCTTAGCGGGAATCAGCAAAACCGTAGCCATCGGTCGCGTTCTCTTCTCCGGCAACGTTCCGATTGTCCCTCCGACGAGTTCTGGATCCCGGCAAATACAAACCCTACGTGGTGTTCGATCGTTCCTATCGGAGACATCCACCTCTTCATTGGCGAAACCGACTCGGGCACTAGTTCCCTGGGAGTCGGAGGAGCATCAAGACCCGCACAGACCGCCTATGGGCAAGATATGTTCGCGGAAGGATCGATGTTGGATCTCTCTTCGGAGTTTGCCGGCAAAGATCAGAAAAATTCAAAGCCCACCCAAACCGCCCCTGTGCAGGATATAACGGTGGAAGATCACTGCAAGTCCGCCGGCTTCGTCCGTGCGTCTGGACATCAGAGATCCAAGTTCGTCAGCGTGGTTACCATCTTCGATCTGGCGCGTTGCATTCAGTGAGAGGGCGAAACCCCTCGCGATTACCTGGCCAGGTGGCTCCGTATATGAGCCAATCTGGCCCACTACCCCAATGATGATGCCATGTATCACTTTGTGGAAGGACTGGACCATGGCACGCTTCTCCGGCACTCTCTAAGACGACAGTAGGCGTCGGGACGCCTTACCTTCGAAGGCATGGTGAACACCGTCAACAACTACGCGGAGGTTGAAGCGGGAGCTCAGACAGCGCTTGCGCTCATCGACGGAGCCCCTCCGATTTAGCCACCACCGCCACCGCCTCCGGCCGCCATCGCCGCAGCTGTGCCGCCACCTCTAGTCATCATCGCTGCTGTTGCACCTCCACCCCTGTCATCGAGGAAGTCCTGGCACCCTCCGACTTTGTGATTGACGCGCTATACACCGACTTCAGTGTAGATTTAGAGGAGATAGATTTCAGTCCAGAGGAACTAGACTCCGCCATGCAGGAGATGGAGGATGAGTACACGCACAACGAGAAAGCTAGCAATGTTGTCACGTCTCGAGAGGTGTTCGTCACCGTTGGGACGGCGATGGATGAAGATCAACCGGGACGAGCTCCGCCTATAGCTCTAGACAAAGGGAAGGGACCACCTGTTGCTGACGACATTGATCACGCAAAGGTTATGCCCCCTCCGCCTAATCCAGTACAACAGCCGCAGGAACTCGGCACCGGCCCGAGCAACAACAACACCACAAACCCGCTGCCTCCGGCATCTACGTCTGCTGCTACCCAAGTTACTCCAGCTGATAGAGTGATGTACGGAAACCTCCTCGTCGAGCCACTGACCGTAGCTCATATCCGAAACGTGACCCAGCTTGACGAGAAGCGCCAACAGCTCCTGGAGGAAGCGTACGCCATCACGGAGCAAGGCGCTAAGCTAGACCGAGATCTGGTCAACGCACAGAAATCAATAGAGAAAGCTAGAGGAATGGAGGCCGAGTACAAGACTGCTGCAGCAGTAGAAGGCCAAGAAAGCTCCGGCTCGCGTCATCAACGATCCTGGTGTATAGCGAAACCTAGGATGGGCTCCCCCAAAGCCGACACAAGCCAAGCCATACATTGAAAGTGAAGGAAGATAGGTGATGCCCACTCCACTCCTCAACCTCGCCGTCGCCAAGACCCTTCTGGAGCAGGATAGATCGCTCGAAGCAGTGGACCAGGTCTATGACCTAGTGGCCAAGGCGGTGAAACAGCAGGAAAAGTCCACCTCTTGGAGGCTTGAGTCTGACCCAGCGTTTTGCCAGTCTAGCCAGCATAAGCCACCAAGGGACAGATCTCCTCTTGATGTCGGGGCTCAGACTGGTTCATCAGAACGAAGACGGGGGGATGCGCGCAACAGGAAGGATGCTATCCCCATATCCTCTGACCATGGAGAAAAGGCCCGACCTCGTCTCCCATCGCCATCGCCCTGCTCCCCCCTCTCCCCGACATCGCGAAGACCCCAAGGCTCACCGTCATACGGATATGCCCCCGCCAAGGCAGAGCGGCATTGTCATCCGCGACAACACGGAGCAGACCCGTCATGACGGAGAGCGCAACCAAGGACACAAGAGCAGGTCGCGCCATGACCCTCCGCATCCGGCAAGTAATCGCGACAAGCGTGAGGCGTCGTAGGAGGGAATAGCAAGAAGGCTAACCCACCGCCACCTCCGCCTCCATCGCCACCCAGCAGTAACCATGGTGGAGGAGGCCCACGTTGTTCACACAACCCATCCCCTGTTGACAAGAAGAAGAAAAACCCGGAGCCGTACGACGCACGTTCGCGGATCGATAAGATCCATGAGGCCCGGGAAGGACATACCTGGGACCACGTTGCTTTGGACCTGCGATACGGTCCGCAACTTACCCCAAAGGTTTCTGGATCGACAAGACCATCAAGCCCTATGACGGCACCGCTAAGCCAGCTACATGGTGGCAGGATTACCGCAACATGGTAGAGATTGCCGGTGGGCAACCCCAACATTGCCGTCAAGTACCTCCCATTGATGTTGGCGGGCACAGCCCGTCAATGGATTGATGACTTGCCGGAGAAATCCATATGCAATTGGTTGGACATGCAAGAAGCGTTCACCAAGAACTTCGAGGGTACGTACAAATGTCCCTGCACTATTGGCGATCTATAGCAGTGCGTGCAAGAGAAATACGAGACATCTCGCGCCTACCTCTCCCGCTGGCTGGATATGAAGAATTCCTGCGCAGGAGTGCACGCCTAGACCGCCATGGCCGCCTTCATCGATGGGTTGGAAAGGGGCACGTTGCTCCGACATAAGCTGAAGCGCTTGCAGGACAATCACCAGCTTGACTCGAACCAGATGATTCAGTTGGCTAGTGAGTTCGCAGCCGCCGCCGCCGATGCTCGCGGCTCTCTGCCGGCAACGGCCGTTCCAACTCAGGCTCGGAGGAATAGCAGCACAAAGAGGAAAACCACTCCAGAAGAAAAGCAAACTCCCGACATGGTCGCCATGACCTTTGCAGGACGAGGTGATGGCGAACAACATGGCCGAGGACGGGGAGCTGGTCGTGGGCAGCAGCGAGGAAGTGAAACTACCTCGGCAGCACTCCGCGTTCCCCAAACCTACAAAGAGTATCGCGATATGTCGTGCCTTGTACACCTCGATGTCAACGTCAAGGCCACCCATTCCAATCGACACTGCAAGTTCGTCAACGACCTCAAGGAGAACCCGGAGTCCGGCTACAAGCGAAGTCGGAAGAATAGACCGCGAGACAAGGGCAAGGGGAAGAAGAAGGAGGAGGAGTCCAAGGATTCAAGTGACATGGACGAGATTTTTGACCCCAAGCACGCCGCCAAGAGCGACTACAAAGGCAAGAACCCCTTCGTGAAGAAGACGCCAGTCTACCACACTTTCCTTGGCACCCCCACCGTCCGACAACAGAAGACCTCTATGAGGATACTGATGGCCACTATACCACCAGTTCCTCAGTACCTACTGGTCGGAGGTTCCAATTATTTGGGACAGGAAGGATCACCCAGACCTCATCCCTACGGAGAACCAATACGCCATGGTCATCAACCCCTTGATTGATGGTGTGGAGTTCACCAAGTGTATGGTGGATAGTGGAAGCAGCATCAACATCATGTACCTGAATACACTCCAGAAGATGAACTTGACGGAGGCAAACCTAAGGCGGACTAACACCATCTTCCACGGCGTAGTTCCTGGTCGGGAGGCTCGGTCCCTTGGGTGCATCACACTTCAGGTTGCCTTTGGCGATGTTAATAATTACCGCCAAGAGCGCATGAACTTTGAGGTGGTCTCATTCAAGAGTGTGTACCACGTCATATTCGGCCGCGACATATTCCACACCTTCATGGCCAAGCCATGCTTCGTCTCCAACAAACTCAAGATACCCGGACCAAACGGTGTCATCACCGTATCCGGAAGCTTTACCAAGGCAAGGGACTGCGAGATTAATGAAGCAGCCTTCGCGGAAGTTGTCCTCTACAGCGAAGAATTCAAAGAGATCCAGAGCAAGGTAGATGACTCAGAGAGTCCCGCGTCGAAGAAACAGATCTCCGACTCTGCTCCTACATTCAAGGCCGCCATCGAGACCAAGCCGGTGGAACTTGTGGTAGGCGATGCCTCCAAGACCACCGCCATTGGGATGAACTTGGATCCCAAATAGGAAAGCACGCTCATCGAGTTCCTCCGTGAGAATAGGGACATCTTTGCCTGGCAACCTTCCGACATTAAAGGTGTACCTAGGGAACTTGCCGATCACAACTTAAACATTAACCCAAAATGCAAACCAGTGAAGCAACCTCTACGACATTTTGGAGATGAGAAGAGACGCGCCATAGGCAAAGAGATAGCTAGGTTACTTAAGGCTAGTTTTATCCGAGAAGTCCTTCACACCCAATGGATGACCAATCCTGTACTTGTCCCCAAAAAGGGAACCAAAGAATTAAGAATGTGCGTTGATTACACCGGCTTGAACAAGGCTTGCCCCAAAGATCCGTTTGCTTTTCCTCGCATTGACCAAGTCATTGACTCGATGGCTGGCTCAGAACTTTTGTGTTTTCTCGATGCATACTCAGGATACCACCAGATCAAGATGAGGAAGTCGGACCAATTGGCCACTTTGTTCACTACCCCATACGGCATGTTTTGCTATGTCATGATGCCCTTTGGGCTGAAAAACGCAGGTGCTACGTACCAGCGGACAATGCAACATTGCCTTCACGACCAAATTTGTCGGAACATTCATGCCTATGTGGACGATATCGCGGTGATGTCTAAAAAGTCAAATGAATTAATCTCCGACTTAAAAGAAACCTTTGATAATCTCCGAAAATACAACATGATGCTTAACCCTAAGAAGTGCGTCTTCGGGGTTCCAGCCGGCAAATTGTTGGGCTTCATCGTTTCCCAGCATGGAATCAAGGTCAACCCGGAGAAAATCAAGGCCATATTAAACATAAACCGTCCGACATGCCTAAAGGACATTCAACGACTAACAGGTTGTGTTGCAGAAGTTAGTCTGTTCGTCAACCGACTTGGAGAGAAGGCCCTGCCACTGTACAAGTTGCTGAAGAAGGCAGACAAATTTACGTGGATGGACGAAGTAGATGTAGCATTGAAGCAGCTCAAGGAGATTCTTTCCTCAGTGCCCATCCTTGTAGCACCTGAGCCTGGAGAGCCCATGTTGATTTACATGGCGGCAACCAACCGGGTAATCAGCATCATCGTCGTGGTAGAGCGGAAGGAACCAGGCTATGAGCACGGAGTTCAACGACCAGTTTACTATGTAAGCGAGGTCTTGACGGAGTCCAAGCAGCGTTACCCGCAATACCATAAGATAGCTTATGGAGTATTCCTTGCTTCTCGGAAGCTGAGGCATTACTTTCAGGAGCACCCAATCACAGTGGTGAGCAAGACTCCACTGTCCGACATTATCAACAACAGCGACGCTACAGGAAGGGTCGCGAAGTGGGGCATTGAGCTTGCCGCCTTCGAGATCACCTACAAGAGACGCGACGCTATCAAGTCACAAGCCTTGGCGAATTTTATCGCAGATTGTACGGAGATGCCAGATGCTACTCCGTTGCCGGAACCAGAGTACTGGGTGATGCACTTTGACGGATAAAAGCTGCTCAACGGCTCGGGGGCTGGTGTATTGCTACAGTCACCAACTGACGACAAGCTACACTATGTTCTGCAGATCCACTTCGAGGCTACGAACAACATGGCGGAGTATGAAGCACTCATTCACGGATTACGCGTAGCCAAGGATATTGACATCAAGCCCATAGTTTGCTGTGGAGATTTCAACTTGGTTGCCCAGCAGGTGGCTGGCACCTGGAATGCGCGAAACCCTATGATGGCGGCATATCGAGACGAAGTGGACGAGATAGCCAAAAGCTTCTTGAGCTACAAAGTCAAGTATGTGCCTAGGGAGCAAAATGAGGCGGCTGATTTGCTATCTAAGCTTGGATCAAGGCGCAAACGAATTCCGCCAGGAGTTTTCCTAGAGCATCTGCGGACACCGTCCGTTAAGGGAGCCAACATCTACAACCCGGATAGAGTCGACTCTTTTGTCCACATGGTGGGAAAGGTCCCTATGGCTTGGACAAAACCGTTCATGGAATATCTCAAATATGAAACTTTGCCCGACGACAAAGTAGAAAGATAGCAAATAGTACGATGAGCAAAGGCCTATACCGTAATCAATGGACAGCTCTACAAAAGGAGCACTACTGGTATATACCTAAAGTGTGTTTCCCAGCTAGAAGGTATTGAAATCCTGCGCGAAATCCATCTCGGAGATTGCGGGCATCACGCCGCTCCTCGATCATTGGTCGCGAAAGCCTTCCGACAAGGATTCTACTGGCTGGCCGCGAAGGCAGACGCCGACAAGCTGGTTGAGACATGCATGGGATGTCAGTATTATGCCCGACAACCACATTTTCCTGCTCAAGAATTATGAATAATACCAATAACTTGTCCGTTTGCAGTCTGGGGGCTAGACATGGTGGGACCGTTAAAGACGACACCATGTGGGTTTACGCATCTGCTAGTAGCAGTTGATAAATTCACTAAATGGATAGAAGCTAAACCCATTAGAAAGCTTGATGGGGCATCTGCCCTCAGGTTTGTCCGGGATCTAGTGGTGAGGTTTGGTCTCCCACATAGCATTATCACCGACAACGGTAGCAACTTGTCACTCAGAGAAGTGGAGGTTTATTGTTGGGAGAACGGCATCTGACTTGACCTTGCATCTATGGCACATCCACAATCCAATGGTCAGATTGAGCGAGCCAATGGATTAATTCTGCAGGTAATCAAGCCACGTCTTGAGGCACCGCTACATAGAGCAGCTGGAGCCTGGGCGGAAGAATTGCCATCTGTGCTGTGGAGTTTACGAACTACACCCAACAGATCCACCGGCTACACCCCTTACTTCATGGTATATGGATCAAAAGCCATCCTACCTTCCGACATACTTCATGATGCACCAAGGGTTGCCGCCTATGACGAAGATGACGCTGAAGAATCCAGACGCCTAGATGTGGACCTTCTCGAGGAGGAGCGCATTTTGGCATGCCAAAGATATGCCATCTACTAGCAGAAGCTACGCAGCTACCATAGTCGTCGCATTCGGCATCGCTCGTTTAAAGAGGGGGATTTGGTGCTCCGACTTAAGCAAAAGAAGTCACACAAATTATCCCCGCCATGGGAAGGACCGTTCATCATAATCAAGGCGCTACTCAATGGGTCTTACTACCTCGTTGACAATCGTGAACTGAAGGATAGACCCAACGAGGATCATAAGCGTAAGCGACGTGACCCGTATGATGACTACCCGGAGCTTGATCGGCCATGGAACATAGCACAACTACGTCCTTTCTATACTTAGCATTTTTTATCTAATTGTGTACCTCTTATATGATCAATGAAATAAAGCTCTTTGGTTCACTCATATTTCTGATTCCTTTACCTCCTTTAGTGTTCATTTTTGGATCGTATAAAACATTTATGCACAAGCTTTGCGATTGCACTTGTGAAAATTCCTCCTACGAGCGTTAGCTTAAGTTTTCTAGTCTACACGTTCTTTGTCGTTTTTATGTGGATTCTGGAGTAGTGACTTTCGGCAATTATTGTCGGCGATTTTGTGCTTAGGTTATTGACGGTGCCATTGGGCATCATCACCTGAGCGCATGGTTCCGACAACGAATCTTTCGACTCACGAAAAGTCAAGCATAAGAACCAAAGTAATGGATAAGCCAACACTTGCTTAAAAATATATACATGCTGGAACTAGTTCTTAAGTAGCAGGACATACATATTTGTTTCCGCCTTAACTTAATACATAGTTTTTTCCGCATACGCATCACAGAGGAAACAAATAATACAAATTGTTTTTCATTCCTTTGGCGCAGGCGACTTGGAAGCAGCGTCATCAGCAGCAGGAGATTCACCCTCGAAGTCGGCAGTGTGAAGAGACTCAGAGGAGCTTTGGTTGCCGCCATCGATGGTATTCATCGGCACGAAGACGTTGACGTCGACTAACTCGGCAACTCTGGTGTCATAACCCGCGAGTGACGACAAGATAGATTCGTGATTTATCTCCTTGCCTTCGTCATCTACGTCGGGAATGCCAGAGGTTACCGTGTTGATGTCGGCATCCTCGTAATGTGCCTTTACCATGGACAGCGCCATCCTTGCACCGGCCCGTGCACATGAAGCTTTCCATCTTGTGATACGCTCGGGGGCTCGGCGCAGGATATCTAAGAACTTTGCCACAAAGTCCGATGCCTTGATATTGATCAGGAGGGTCTTGGCAATCTCTTTGGCTTGCGTGATGGCGGTGTTGATGAAGTTGCCGGCAAGAACCATGCATTCCTTTGCCGGAGGAGGCGACCGGGTTAAACCCATAGGAGCTATGAATTTTCGACAAGGGAGTTCATGAGTTCAAAAATTCAGAGTATCTAGACTACAGAAATCCAAGACGGAGAATCACTTACTAAAGATGCTAGCCTCAGCTTGCCAGAGGGTATCCGCCAAGGAGTCCCGTTCTTGTTGGAGGATCTTGTACGCTTCATGATGGTGTTGATTCTGCTCATCAGCAGCTTTCTTCTGATCTCTTAAGATCGAGATCTCCTCCTTCAAGTGGTTGATCTCCTTGGTGGCGGAGTCCTGCAGGGCTTTCATTGATTCTTCATGCATCTTCAGCATGTCCTTCCTCTCCTGCTTAAGGATCTTGTTCTCGCTATCCAGCTCTTGAATGTGCTTGGATTGCTCGACAATGTCCTTAGCCTTGGCAATTGTTTCTACAATTCGGAGAAAGCAAAGTACACAGTGAGTACTCGGAAAATACACAAGTTCAAGTCGAAATACGAAAAAGAAAGGAAAAACAGACGCTTGCTCTTGATGATTTGTTCCTTCAAGAAGGCAGTTTTACCCTTTTTGGCTTCCAAGTTCGCGCGCATCTTCTGGTACTTGTCGTTGGCCATGCCCCTCCGAGCATTCTCGTTCTATGGAAAAAAGAAAAGTTAAACGTTGTTTAGTCTACTTGGAGAATCTAGCCAGAAAAATTTCCACCTAGACGGTCGGGGGCTACAGCGAGAGTTTTTAACTTAGCAATATGCTTAGTCTTTCTTTAAGCATCTAGTCAGAACTAATTCAGTTTTTGATTAGAAGCTTAGGGGATACAGTATAAAGTTTTTAACTCGGATGTATGCTTAGCTTCTCTTTAAGCATCTAGTCGGAACTAATTCAGTTACAACTAGAAGTTTGGGGGCTACAGTATCGAAATTTATAAACACTGTGTATGCTACTCTTAAAGCATCTAGTCGGAATAAGTTCATTCCACCTATATGCTTGGGGGCTAGAGTGAGAAGTTTTCTAGCTTAGTCACTCTTAGAGCATCTAGACGAGAAGACCTATGGTTTTCCGTCTACATCCTCGGGGGATACAGTGGGATATTCATATGAAATGTAAAAAGGCAAATAAAACTTACAAGTGCAATGATCTTGAGGTTGGTAGCACTCTCAGCCAGCAGCTTGCCGAAGGATACACTATTTTTTTGCAAGATCTCTGCTTGCCGGAGAAGCTCCTCTAGACCGCACGTCGGAGATGTCGGCACCGCACCAGGAACCAGAGCAGTGCTACCCGGTGTAAGTACCGGATAGACTATCTTTGGATACTCTATGGTTTTCTTGGGCGCGGGGGCGCTGCCTTTGGCAGAAGTACCAGCTTCCACCACCGCCTTACCGCTACCGATGGCATCCTTAGCCGGAGCTTCAGCCATTTGGTGTGCGGCACTCTCCTGCGTCGCCTGCTCGCCAACAACAGCAAGCTCGGGAGAGGCACCTGAATCCACTTCCATGGCGGAAGGGCCAGCTGCTTCCTTGGTTTGAGAGCTTGTCGGAGCAGACGAGGGCTTGACGATGGGAGTGGCAAGGGCGATGGCGGGAGATGCATAACGATGCAGCATGTCCTTGATGGTTCTAGAAGCCCCCAATGTTTTGGAGGTCTTCTTCAAGCTGGTCGTACTTTCTTTCTGAAACGTGCAAAATGCATAAGTACAGGAATAAGACAGATAAATGGGCAATGTCATAGAGAAAGAAGCTTACACAATAGGGGGTGCTTTGGCAAAGGGGATCCCAGTAACCTTTATGTTCTCCGCCTCCAGGGCGGCGGTAGTCTTTTTGGAGGCTACACCCTCTGTCTTCTTCTTCTTGCCTCTGTCGGCAGCGTCAGAGGTGGAGCTCTTCCGCTTTCGCGCCAACGGAGCATCGTCGTCGGACACAACGGTGACTTTATTCATCTTTGGATCATAGATTTGAGGAGCCATGATGTCCTCATCTATGTCGCTAAGCTGTTAAGGTGAAGAACCTCCGTGTTAGATGATATGGTAATGGCTAGACAGAATAAATGGAGTATATGTCATACACGGAAAATAAACAGTTACCTTTGGGAACTTGCTCTCTACGAACATGTCGTAGGTGATGGTGAAGTAACGCTTGTTTTCCTTCACCTTGACGATGTCCTTGAGGCGGATCTTGACGGAGTCGCTCGAGAAATTGTCCACGGAGATGCAGAGGCTATCCCTTCTATCGTTGGTATACTCGTGCATCAGCTTCGAGCGGTGCTGTAGAGGCTGGATTTGCCTGATGAACCAGCACATGGCTAGGTCCAAGCCGGTCAAACCCGTCTCTACGAACCACTCTATCCTCCTTATAGCGTGGGAAGCGTCGAGGTCGGAGGGAAGGGAGGCCTGGGATCTCCATGTCGAAGTTTCAGCGGCTGCTCCATCGACGAAGTCCGGGTACGTTACTTCTCTGCCGCCAGAGGGATATATGGGCCGTAGAAGTAAGTACGCTGGCAGTTCTTGCAGGACTCGTGGCCGACAATGTCGGGGAAGCGCCGGCCAGGTCGGATCTTGAAGCTAATAGTGCCACAATTTCTAAGTTCGTCCTTGCTGGCTCCGGCTTCGCGCTTGACGGTGAAGAAATATATAAAGAGGTCTAGCCTAGGTTTAATCCCTAAGTAACCCTCGCAAAGCGCCGCGTAATTTCTAAGATCTAGGATACTATTGGGAGAGAGGTTTTGGGGCTGGACTCGGTAATGGTTCAAGACGGCAAGGAAGAAGTTAGAGATGGGCAGGGAGACGCCGCGTACCATCTGTGCTTTAAGGTACACCTTTTCTCCGGATTGGGGAGAAGGTGTGCCCTCACCGGCAGGCGCCGCCCGCCAGGCGAGCCCCTCCGTCGCGGGGAGGTAGCCCTCGACGATCAACTCTTTGATGTTGCGGTCCGTGATTTCCGAACTGCGCCAGTCGCCTTTGTGGGAGTCGTTTTCCTCCTCCAGCAGCTCCAGCGCCGTTGGATTATGGTCGCCGCCTGTGGCCTCAACCACCGCGGAGACGGGGATGACCAGGCCCTCTAGGGGCACGACGATGGAGCTCGTCGGCTTCGCCGCGGCTTCGCCCGACGTCACTATCGAAGGAGAAGAACTGCTGCTGGCCATTGCGGGTGTTTGGAAGTGACTGGCGAGATTAGGAGTTACGGTTTTTCGTGCGAGGCGCGGAGAGCTCGAGGAGACGCTTCCCTGAGGAAGAAGAAGATTCAGGGGAGAATGAGGTGAAAAAGTAAATTTTCCACCGCAGTTACTATTTATGATACCCAGCGTCACGATTCGTGCATCTTCATCGAACGGTTGCCGCGTAGACGACGTGTGCGGAGGCGTGTGCGGAAATTTTGCCACGTACCAACCGTCGCCGCCAACAGTTCGTATCGCTCGCGCGGAAAAAGTGGACATTATTGCGTTTTCTACATGTGTGAGTTACGAGGCATTGCTGACCGAAGTCTACGTCGCCCTAGCTGACATAGGCAGATGAACCATCACATCAGAAGATTCCGGCATGGACGGATCCAGTCTGGCTACGGAAGAGTACGATGGAAGATTCAGCAATTCTCCGACTTACGAGTTGAAGACGGAGAAGACCTTGCAAGGTTCTTTGGGAGGACTACAAGATATTGCTTGACAATTCGCCGACATCCATCTAGACGGAGCATTCCACGTGAAGAGGCAAGACGGCGCAAGATCTCGGAGTTCTCCGGGGGCTACTGTTGGGGATATGCTATATGGGTATCCTCATAGCATGTCTCCTATCCGGATAACCCGGGTGGCCCATAGTTGGTAGCATGGCCCATGCCTGCTGGGCGGCCCAGTTAGATGGATCCAGAAGGGAGGCCCATGCCGGATAAAGGAAGGCTACGGTGGAGTCACCGACGTACCCGGAGCCTTGGAGTACAAGACACGCAAGACTAGTAATATACAGTGTAGTACTGTGTAACCTGTCCGGCTAGGACTTTTCCCTGTAACCCTAGGACCTGGCGACTATATAAGTCGGGCCTATGGGAGCCTTTAGGGCACAACTTCAGACGACCAAGTAGCGATTAGCATACACCTCGCACAGTGAACCTATCTCTGTAACTCGGCGTATTGCCATTATAGTGATTTATAGCAGGAGTAGGATTCCGCCACCATTGTGGGATCTGAACCTGGGTAAGCTGTGTTACCTCGTACCCGTCAACCGTCCGCCTTCCACCACGTCTCTAAACACGTACTATGAGGACCCCTCCATGCTGTACTCGTCGACAATACCACGACAGATGTTCCTGTTCAAGTTTCTCATAATTGCATGGTTTTAACTGATTTTGTTGTGCTTGAAATGCTTGAAGATGATAATATGTCCATTATTCTTGGGAGACCTTTTGTTAATACTGCAGGTGCTGTC
Organism: Avena sativa; assembly: GCA_916181665.1. Taxonomy (NCBI): domain Eukaryota; kingdom Viridiplantae; phylum Streptophyta; class Magnoliopsida; order Poales; family Poaceae; genus Avena; species Avena sativa. Next base: position 414,077,437 of record OV702282.1, read on the forward strand.
ATCAATTGCAATCAAGGAAAAGTAACATTCAATATTAAGGACAAGGAGCACATTGTCTATTTCCCCAAGAAAGTTGTTAGAAGATATTGCCTGAATTCTATTGAAAATATTGAAGGCATTAAGGTTGGAGAAATATATTGTCCCATTCCATAAGAAAATTTTGAAACTATTATGATTGGTACCATTGATATCAAGTATGAGGTAACATAATCACCTTGTGGAATGCAAAGTTTTGCTTCATATAAGATTGTTTTGGTAACAAGACTTGATCAACCTTGTTAACAAAAGGATTAAACAAAATAATGTTTCCACTGTGGTTATACTTGCTTTCTTTTTCCTTACTCCTTCCTAGTGTTTGCTTTAGCTTTAGTTTTGCTAGTTGTTTGCTTGCTTGAGTTTCTAAGAGCTCCTATAGTTTGGCTTTTGGTTTGCTTTTGCTTCTTCTAAAAAAACTGTTTCTGCGAGAAAATCAATTTTCATACCCTAAAAATTGGCCAAAAATAAAGTCTTCCGAAAAATCCTAGAAAATTCAAAATAATTTTTTCCTCAAAAAAGGGGAAGAGTGGCACCTGAGATGACCCAGGGGGCACCCCTAGGCCCCAGACCCATGGTAGGCGCGACCTACCTAGTGGTGGCGCCTAGGGGGGGTCTAGCCCACCTAGGACCCTCCAGGCTACCTCCTCAAAGTCACCTTCTTTATCTCTCCCGAAAAATACCGGAAAACTTTCTCAAGCTCAAGTTCTTGCTGTTCTTGCTCGCGATTTTCGATCTCCTTGTTCAGCCCATCTCAAGTGCTGATTTTTGGAGGGTTTGCTCCTTGGTATGTGCCTCCTCCACTTGTCCAATTAGATTTGTGATTGGTAGATTGTATCTTGAGTATGTTGCTACTATAGGTGACAGGTTGTTTGAGCTTGCATGCTTGTGCTATACTTAGAAACTTTTTTTTGATGCATGTGTAGTCCTCTAGCAAGTTCCTATAGTAGTTGCTCATCATTTATCAACTTAGAAATCACTTGGTTTGATGGTTGTCTAAAAATTTCAGCAAGGAAGATGAGTACTTATCCACTGAATCAATATGACTTGATGGTGAATGAGCCAATGAAGGTTCATCGTGAGGAGGCAGTTTTTCCTTCCATATATCCATGCTATGAATTTATGAGAGCTGCGGGGATTCTCCAAGATTTTCAAACTTTGGTTACAAATGCAGTGTTGGAGCACTTTGTTGAAGGTGAACCAATCCAATATGTTAAGCTAACCATGGCTTTTGGGCAGGACTTCCGGTTCACTTGGTCTACTTCTAATCCCATGGTCCATTACAAAATGTATAATATGCCTGTCAACCTGCCTTTTGCTGATTTCTGTGCAGTAATTAGAGTATCTCAGTGGGGATCTTGTGAGAAGATCAAGGAGAGGCCCAAGTCACTTGTTGATTTGTATGCTGAGATTTTCCAAGGTTTCGAATTCTCAAAGGAAAGTGGTAAAATTCGGAACATCCAACTCCCAGCTATTAGATACTTTTCTTATTTCATTACCAAGTGTGTTCTTGCTAGAAAGACTGCTAGAAAGTTGTCTTCTTTTGATCCAGCCTTTATTGCAGCTACTCTGAATAGGAATAGCTGTTATAGTTTGGGTGCTTTGATAGATCACCGTCTCACCACCAACCGTGAGAAGGGTGGAATTTGTGGAGGTCTCATTGCTTCTAGGTTGCTAGCTTTCCATGGTTTAGAGCCTCATTATTCAGATTTGCAGTTTTCCATAGAGATGATTGATATTGAATCCATGATTCAGCATGGTTTTGTTTCTTTGGGGGCGAATGTGAGAAGTTTGCCATTTGAATTATCTTTTGTCTAGCAAGGTCGGAGAAAGGGTAGGAGTGAGAAAATAGTTTATTTGCTTGCACCTGTTTTGTTTAACTTTGATAACAGGCAAGGATGGTCGCATATAGAGGAAGAGGTTGACACATATGTTGGGGAACTCTCCCAGCAAGATAATGTTGAAGAGGATGCTGAAGACAATTCGGTTCAGCTCTCCAACTTGGGAGAGTCTTCATACCAGCAGCCCTCATTTGATTGGGGCGCGTCTTCTTCCTCATCACAGGTGCCTGACTATGATCATTCCTATGATGACCCACCAGCATGGAGTTATTATCCGCACTATTAATCCCCACTTAGGCCAAAAGCCTAAGCTTGGGGGGAGGTACACCGACATCACACTCATCTATATATCATGTTCGGTCGATTCTTTGTACATCCATTGTTTTTGCTTTCTTTTTGGTTCTTGTTGCTGCTTTCTCAAAAACCCAAAAATACCAAAAATATTTTCGTTGTTTCTCTTGGATTGTTTCTTTGCTTTGGTTTTCCTTAAAAGAAAAATCTAAAAAGATTTTTCTTTGTTTGATTTGCTTTGTCTTTGTTTGCTTGTTTCTAAAAAATCGAAAACACCAAAAATATTTGTTATTCTTCTATGGTTTTGTGAGTTCTTTGCAGGGTTCAGCCGTCCTTAGTGGGTTTTCGTTTCATGTTAATTATTCAAGTCACACAAGTGAAGGGCAATAATGAAGATTAAGACAACTCGAGGTGTGGTAAGAGGCTGGTAACGAACTCCATTTGTTTCATTTTTGTACATATACTCATCATTGTGAGCATGCTTAGCCTGTTTGTGTAAAGTGTATGTCATTATGGATTCTTAGTAGTTCTTGGTTGTCTATGATTAGCTCCAGCTTGCTAATAGTTTGTAGCATGTCATATGAATGTTTGCTTGCATTGTTTTATTCATACTTTGGTATGACATTGTGGTATCCTCCTCTGAATGTTCATGTGAATCGACTTGGCACATGCTCATGCTTGCATATGACTAATCAATAGTCAGTAAGCCTCGATGATTTATTTTGCCTCAGAGTTCTTGTATCACTTTCATGACATAATTAGTCATGTTTTGTTACAAGCATGATTATGACAGCTATTGCTCTCTCGTTTGTTGCTCCCTCTCTATTTGCTAGCCTTCACTTGCACTGAGTATGTGCTCTACCTGTGCTTCCAACTCACCAAAACCAATATTGCCAGCTGTGTCCACCATACCTACCTATTAGCATCATTTGCTATTTCAGTGCATATTCCATATGTCGTGTTTTCTTCCAAAATAAAATGTTTGTCTGTTTTGAGAAAGTGATTCGGATCCAGAAACTCCGTTCTGGCACCCTGCCGGGACGGGGAATTTGGAGAGGATCATCGCCATCGTCATCACCAACGCATCTCCATCAACCACCGATGTTTCCCTCATCCATGAGTAGGTAATCCCCTGCTTTAGGCTTGGGTATGTTAGGGATTGGATGAGTTCTATCATGTAATCGAATAAGATCTGTTAGGGGCATTGTGCCTAGTATCTCTATTAGTGCTATTTGAATTTGTTGCAACTTGTTGTGCTTAATGCTTGTCACTAGGGCCCGAGTGCCATGATCTCAGATCTGAACTTACTATTGAATCATTATGATAGTATTGTTTATGATCTTATCTGCAAGTTGTGTACACATATCATTTTCCGGATCCAAAGGCCCCAAAGTGACAATAATTGGGACAACCGCAGGGGATGACTGTGGTGTGAGGATCACATGTGTTCACGGATTATTAATGCTCTGCTTCGGTGCTCTATTAAAAGGAGCACCTTAATTGCCAGTAGTTCTCTAGAGGCCCCGCTGCCACGGGCTAGCTAGACAGAATATGTTGTGCAAGTTCTCATTGCGAGCACGTATTACTATATTTGGAGCACATGCCTATGATTGTTTAGTACTTGGATGCTTGTTATTATTTATCTTCAATGCCCTAGATCTTGAAGTTACATGTTTAGACTCGTCCATGCAACGCCCGTCCATCCATCCCTATGCCTACCGCACTCGAATCCTATTGTTACCGTTACTGTTACTACTGCTCCTGTTGCTGTTGCTGTTGCTGTTGTTGTTGTTGTTGCTTTTGCTGTTGCTACTACAAACTATTGCTACTGATAAACTTCTGTGAGTAAGAACTATTTCCAGGTGCAGCTGAACTGAAAACTCAGTTGTTAAGGCTTGCAAGTATTCTTTGGCTCCCCTTGTGTTGAATCAATAAATTGGGTAATACTACCCGCGAAGACTGTTGTGATCCCCTATACTTGTGGGTCATCAAGACTGTCGTGGGATCATCAAAACTATCCTTTGTCAGTTCGTGCTCTAGACAGGGGCCGCACCATGCAGATTGGATCAGTGCCAAGGATGCCTTCCCTTAGAAGAAGCGATGCTGACGAGGTATTGCATGTGGCCCCAACTGCAACACGCGAGGCTATAGTGGTTGGATCCAAGACGTGGGGACTTCGCGCCCGACCTACGGTTACCCTCAGGAGAGGACCTGGTACACTACCCAGTATGATGGGTGGAAATGTTCCCTCCTTCCGTCGATGACCCAACAACACGCCACATGGAGGAATCTTCTAATGAGTACAATGAGCTTCCCAATAGTCTCGGTCCGCCCTGGTACCACCGAGCGATGCAGTGCATGAACAGGGAAAGGTGCAGACATGGCGCATGACATGTCAACATGCTAGGTAGAGCATTCGACATCCCTACATAGTAGCCACACGAAGGGGGATTGGACATGCAGAGAAACAGCATCTACGGCTCGACAGGGATAGGCAAGACCTCCCTTTGTGCTTAGAAGTGGGGTGTCCAGGATGCCCAACCACGATGCTGTCAGCCTACAGATAGAAAGAGGATTAGACCTCTGGCCCATCGATATCTCTGAAGAATAAGGAGTACAAGCGGAACACCTTTAGGAGGGCATGTCGCGGGAGGTTCTGCTCCTCCACCGCATGAGACGTCTCATACCTCATAGGGTGGAGTCCAGGGTTCATAGGAGCGCAGACGCATGAATGCAACAAAACCGATCACATGAGAGGGGGACGTGTGTATTAGTTGGAGTAACATGGTAGTATGGAACTAGACAATGATAGAAAGTTTAGGTACTACTATGGCTTTTACCTTTACATTGTTACCTCACTAGGGATACATAGATGCATGTAATACAATTTCCTAGTGACAAAGTTAGATGATCTTATATCTTTTGAGGTAGTATAATTTACAATCAAGATCATGTCATAGAAGGAAAGGCAATACTCTGCTTATCTTAAATCTAATTTGGGAGGATTCTCTCACTAGAGGAGTATTAGTGGGATGTGTTGCACCATCTCAACCATGGGACGTGATGGCCATATAAATACTTATCAAATACATTATGAAGTTACATTAATATTATGTCTTCTTTAGAGCTTATTTGATCCCACCATGTTTATGAAAGAATATACATTCAAACTTTGAACCCTGGCCCGTTTTTAATCATAAGAAACACCGTTTACTTACATTCACACACCTTTTTATTTTCGCTACTAATTTAATATAAAAATAGAAAAACATATATCATGCTTGCATTTTGTTCACGTCATATTGTTTGCACCACTACGAACACTATTATACTATAAACTTGCATTGCATTTAGTTTATCTTACATATTGCATTTAGTTTACTTTGCTTGCTGCATATTTACTTTAGTTACACTATTTACACATTTTCTTTCGATTCTAATATATAACATCTTATTTAATCGTAAGAGACACAAGGCAACACTTATTTGTTTTGTAGGTTGCTAGAAGAGGAGAAAAGAGAATGTTCTACTATTTCTCAGAGAGTTCATAAACCCATGAGTCATCCTTGTGTGGAATACACCTTGCTACATCACTCTACGCTTGGAGTCCCAACAAATTGGTGTCCACGTAGTTTGGTGTCATTAGCAAGCCATCTCCTGATGGCTGGGCTCAACCTATACCTGTGACCTCATCAGTATGTATGAGGTTCCGATGACCTTGGCATGGCATGGAGGGTGTCACACATATGGATCATCTCGCGGTAGGGAAATTATATAATAATTATCATTTATAGTTGTTTGTATTATAATAAGGGCCCTCAGATTCTAGTTTCGTCCTGGACTCCAAAATCTCAAGACCAGCCATAGGCGTGAGGCCTAGGGTGGTTCTGCGGAGCTGGAGGGGCCGTCGTCACCGGAGGGAGGAGAGAGAGCGCTTGGGCTGGGAGATAGAGCGTGCCGTACGATTTCCTAAGCGATGACATCTCATTGGGATTAAATCCTGAAATACAATACCCGTGTTCCTGATAAATATGTCATTTCTTCGATTTGGTATCGCTGGAGTTAATTTTTACAATTTTGGCATAGCACATCCTCAACAGATATTTAAAGTTAATTCACGGTGGCAAAGGAAGCTCCAGTTGACTACCCGGGCTCGACCCACGAGCATATGCTCTGAAGTATTATGGTGTTAGATGAAACATCTGTGATTTATTTGGGAAAAATGTTATTGACTACCTGGGATCGACCCACGAGCATCTGCTATGAAGTACTATGGTGTTAGATGAAACAACTGGGACTTGTTTGGGAAAAAATGTTATTCATAAGCTGGATTAACAGTGGTTGACCCATTTGTGTTTTGAGCCTTGGCATGGCCTTCTTGTGGTCTTGTTAGTGCAATTCTCAAAAGATAGCTGGCCCAACCACTATTTATCCAACTTACAAATAATAATAATAATAATAATAATAATAATAATAATAATAATAATAGGGGTATAGGACAAGACATTAAATTTCATTAGTCAATCTGTCAAACTGATGTTTATGACATGTATATGTGAGAACACTAAATAATTAATAGTGATAGCTTTGCATAATGCTAAGGTTATATGTATGTTTGATATGATTAGAAAATATTTTCTTTAGCCAATATGTATCCATCCATTTTTGAATTTTACCGATAAGTTTTTTCATTGTCCTCTCAATGCATGCAGCTCCAATGACTCGACACATCTGGAAGCAATGTTGAAAATGGGCTAGGTATGGTGTCCTGTTTATGGACTTTTTTAGTTTTTAGTTTATCGATGCCTTAATTAAAAAATGTGTCAAACATATAAAAATACTTGAATAATAGAAATTGAAAAGAAAATATAGCTTGAAAATCTCCGAAAATGGTGAGATCTCTGGTGCACCGAAAAGGACATAGTTTTGTTTTCTTTGGACTAATTGGTGAACATGATTATTAATGCATCGTGAATACACGGGCATTCAGCTGAACCTTACTTAGATATATCGTGAATAAGAGTAGTAGATTACATAAACATTGTCGCTTCTTATTCACGTTCGCTAGTTTTCAAGGGATGCTAGGCCAGCAAACCTTACTTAGATATATCGTGAAGGTCCCGATCGATCACATTGCCGCCAGGTCAGGCGTCGGAGCCGGCCAGGTGAAGACCATGGGGCTGACCACCTTGTGCTCGCCGTCGGTCCACACGAGTGCAGAGTGCGCCTCCTGCTGCAGGGAACTATTGCTGGCTGCTGGTGACATTCTCAGTGAGAAGGTGACCGTGTACTCCAGCGTTCGGTGCTCCGCGTCGAACACCAGTCTCGAGGGATTCACACTAGCCCTCACACCTCTAGGGGAAGCGCGATAGCCGCCGAGGGTGTACACGGCATTGACGTTATTACCCACGTTGCGGACGGCGCGGCGCTGCGTGACCTTGTCGTCATACGACTTGAACGCCACCGAGAAGGCCGGGTAGTTGTGATCGCCCACGGCCACGTCCTTGCGCTTCGTGCAGATGTCCTTCACCACGCCGTCCCCGGTGAAGATGGCGACTTGCGTGGGCGTGTACCCGAGAGCGCACAGGAAGGATATGTAGTCGTCTTCGTCGGCGTCGTACACCAGCCCCGGGTCGAGGGCGCGGTTGGGGTCGACATGGCCGGCCCCGAGCTCGAACGGGCCTGCCTCCTTGCCGGTGGACATCTCCTTTATGACGCCGCCGGAGCTGTCCACGTTGTAGGCCGTGGTCATCAGGGCTGACTTTATCGCCGCCGGGCTCCATCTGGGCCGGGCCGCCTTGAGCAGGGCCGCGATGCCGCCCACCTGCGGGGTGGCCATGGATGTGCCGGAGATGATGTTGAACTTGACACGCCTCGTGTCGACGTCGAGCTGCGACGGCGACGATTCGCCCGTCCACGCGCCAAGGATTTGGACGCCCGGCGCGATGACGTCGGGCTTGAGGATCTCCGGCGCCACGGGGTTGGGCCCGCGGCTGGAGAAGGTTGCGACCCTCGGGGACGGTGGAGTTACCACGTCTATGACGGTGCGGAAGCGGGACATGCTCGCGACTGGGTTTGGAGTCCTGGAGTACTTCCTGATCTCCATGGCGTCCGCGTACGTGAGCGCGACGGCTGGGAGGAGGTGAGGCTGGGCCCGTGTATACTCGCCGTCAATTTTTCTGCTTGCGATCATGGCACCAGCTCCACCAGCTTGCTTGACAGCATATCCTTGCACGACGCCCGAGCCTCGGGAGTCGCACAAGACAATCTTGCCGGCGACCTTGCTGGGTTCAAGTTTCCCGGCTTCGCACCGCGCTGAGCCGACATCACCGCCGTAGACTAGCGGTGTCATCGTGCGACATGGATTAGCTCCGGCGTAAAGCGAGTAGCCGTTGAATGTTTTCCCGTTGCCGAGTTTGACGGACGCCCGGAACTGACGGTTCATGCTCGACGCGCCCACCGTCATCGTCCAGGGGGAGAGGTTGCCGACGGTGGCCCTGCCAGGACCCCTATTCCCGGCGGAGGAAGCGACAAATATGCCTGCACGAACTGCCCTGAACGAAGCGATGGCCACGGGATCATTGTACAGATTTCGAATGGATCCACCGATGGAGATGGACAAGACGTCGACATTGTCGGCGATCGCCTCATTGATACCCGCCACGATGTCGACGGTCGTGCACCCGCCCCCGCATACGTTGTAGGAGGCGATGCGCGCGCCCGAGGCTGTACCCTTGGCGGTGCCCGGGGCATAGCCGCGGAAGAGGCTGGCACCCCTGACAGGGGCACCGGCGGCGATAGAGGCACAGTGCGTGCCGTGTCCGTCGAGGTCCAGTGGCGACTTGGACGCCGGAGCCACACCGCTGATCATAGCCGCGTGACCTTCGTGGAAGAACTTGGCCCCCACGAGCTTGTTGTTGCAGTATTCGGTGGCGTTGAAATCGGGGGTGGACACACAGCCTCCTCGGAAGCATCGTGGAGGGCGCCTCATCGACGGGTCGGCGGCGAAGGACGCGCGGTCCTTGGGGTAGATGCCGGTGTCTATGACGCCGATTACAACATCCGTGCCGGCACCGTTCGAGTCCATCATGAGCGGCGAGGACGGTGTGAGGCCGAGGAATGAAGAGGACAGCGTAGTGTGGAGCTCGTACAGCTCGTCGGGGATGACGGCGTGGACGAAAGGCTGGGCCTCGAGGTGCGCCGCCTGCCGTGCCGTGAGAAGTGCCGCGAAGCCCGTCATGGCGTGCGCGTAAGAGTAGAGGATGCTCGGCGCTGGCGCGTTCATGCCGACGGGAAGTAGGGTGTCCTGGAGGAAGGTGGTGTAGGCGCGGGTGAGGCGGGCTGTGTTTCGCGTGGCGCGCGGCGAGTGGGAGGACGCGACGTGCACCATGTACGTCGAGATGTCGCCGTCTTGTACTGGTTCGACGTGCTCGGCCGGCATCGCCGCGACCACGGCGAACAAGTAGCACAACAGCATCACTGCAAATGCTTTGAGGTTGCCCATTAGCGTGGTTTCCTTGAGCTCAGTACGAGAGGCATTGTGCTTCTAGACGGGTTAAACCGGGAGACGGAGGCGCCATATATATAGGTGCACTGGGTACATGCAAACCAGAGGTTCTCAAGTATATTTCGTTATCAACAATTTGTCTTCTGCGATGATTGTTCACAAATTTTCATATTTTCGGAAATATATGGCACATATATATGTTCGCTGCAGGATCATATGTACGAGAATCGTACATGCTAAATACCGTGCATGGCTATCCTCTCTCTCCTCTATACTATAATGCTACATGTATGTACTATATTGCTATACGTGCATTAGACTATTCTTTATTATTCGATAGTTTAAAACTTTTATAAATTCTAAACGAGAAGTTAGATTTGAAAACCGTTTAAATATCTAAGATCCTAGTGAAAAGGGCTTTAAAATAAGACTAATATTGAATATATATTTTAACAATATTTTAAAATTGACTTTTAAAACCTAATGAAACTTTGTACAACTTTATGACGCCGAGTGAAATTCTATTCTGAAATACTCCCTCCGACTCAAATTAGTTGCCTCAGATTTGTCTAGATTCAAATGTATCAAGACTTGTTTTAGTGTTAGATACATTTGAATCTAGACAAAACCAAGTCAACTAATTTAGATCGAAGGAAGTAGTATGTTTCACTATATTCTGAATTTTGTAATTATTTTTGTTTCACTAAACTCTAAACTTATGTTAGACACGTAGCACAAATGTATCGGATGGTGTATACTTTAATATTGTTTCATTAAGTTCTATTGTGAATCATTGTATTTTGAAATTTTCATTATAAATTTTATTAATTTTAGATTTGTTCAAAATATATCATCAAAATAAAAATACATGTTCAAACATATTGTTATTTTGAATATTATTCCACCGTACAAGATCGTTTTAAATTTAGGCTTGGAAAATAAATTGGTGGACTAATTGATGGAAGAGAGTGTATGGCCAGTCAAATCATTGTACTACATGCATGTAAAAAAAAATCTTGCATATATAAATCTCAAAGCAAAGAAGATAAAATCAATGGTGCATGTATGCACTTGTCCTACCATGCATGCTAAAAACTCATTTCTATCATATGTACTCCATATATGATCTGTCCTTTTCGACTTTTAATGACTTCAGTGTCTTATCGAGACATGTTATCTGTAACAATAATGTACGATACTGGCATGAGCCATGCAAAAGATAATGTCGAACAATCGAGGCTTCGTCGTGCATCACATTTTTTCCGAGTGGTTCGTGCATCACTTTCACACTGTTGCTGAGTGCTGTTGCGGTTTTCGAACGGACTGCTCCGATCCTAACTTCTTTCAAAATAAATAAAATGACATCAGGATTTTGCACCTTCTTATTAGAGCTACTGGGCATAATGCCTTAACAGATACTGGTAGTAGTTTGTATTTTAGTTTATCCATTTCCGGCATACATACATTTTGTGATATTTTAAACTCAATATACTATTTAAGATGACATAATTTTATATGACAGTTGTAGGTTTTTAATTGCGTATCAAAATAGCGCCAGATGAGGACGCGGCCTTTGAACAACGATGACACCGCGCCCACCATCAGCGCGCAGCACATGGGATCTATGTCGCCTGTTGAATCTAGATTATCCCACCACCACCGTCGTCCCCCTCTATCCCCATGTGACCCTCCCTCGTACAAGAGAGCCACACGAAGTCCCACCACCACCGTCGTCCCCCTCCGTCCTTTGTCAGCTCCTTCTCCTTCTCCTTCTGGTAGCAGTAGCCGCGAATCACGCTCCCGTCAGCCAACACGATGCAGGGGCGGGTCACGGGTGGCATCCATGGAGAACATGAAGGAGGCGAGGCTAGCGATGTTGGTGCAGGGCAGGATCTTCCCGACGGGGATGCTCAAAGTCTTCATCAGCTTCCTAATGGGCAGCGAGGCAGGGGAGGGCGGAAGCAGGTCAGGGAAGGGCGACGACGGCAGTGTAGGACCATCGCGAGGGCGTGTAGGGATGTAAAAGATTTAGGAGTCGTGGTCAGGAACTCATATCTATGAGAGTTTGGCTAGGTACGATATAGAGACCTAAAAAATGCGCATCTAAAGGCTTTAGGAGTTTGGCTAGGTACGGTTTAGAGACCTAAACCTAAAAAATTTCTCATCTAAAGAATTTTAGAATTCTGTTAGAGAAGCTCTAACATCACCATCGCATATCTAGCAAAATTGAAGAGTAGCAGATGTCCCTTTAGGTCTAGCTAGCAGCTGAGAATTTACTCATGCACTCGCTTTAATCCTGCTCCATTGCCCATGAAAATGAGGACTATTATTGTTGTTGATGCTGTTGAATTATATACGCATGTTTCTTTTTTTCCTTAGTAGGTGACCTCTCTGTTTCGTTGTTTTCAATATGCCAAGTGCATGGACCCAACACTTCATTTGATAAAGAGTTTTAAGTATTACACTCGATCTCATCATAGGTAGGATGCATATAGCCGTTCTATTAAATTGATGCACTAGGCAATTATTTCAAAAGTCCGAACAGATGAAAAAGGCTAGACATTGTGTTATAATCCGGTGGACTTTTTTCTTCACGAGCTTAGGATATGGATTCAGGGTGTCCGTAGATATTTATTTTAATACTGTGTTGGCCAGGATTTGAACTCTAGACCTCTGCCGCTGCTGCCCACAAGCGGTCGTGAGATCGATCGATCTGATCGAGCTAGTTGATCGATCCAATCTCAATCAAGCTACCTCCTGAAGTCACCAGGCTCCTCATGCCTTGTATGTCCGCGATGACGGCGTCGGCGCTGTAGCGCTCCATGGTGGTCGGCACCCTCCCCTCCTCTTCCTCGTCGGTCGTGGCTCCCTCGTTGACCGTGTCCACCAGCCCCGTCTGCTTGAACGTGACAAACTTCGTGCTCTGATACAGATTGACATTGCCGAACCTTTCCGACGCACATCCCCATGGCTACCTCGATGCCTCCGTGCAAGCTCTAGAGAAGACTCTCACCGCAGGAACCGGTGATGATGCCAAGACCGTCCTTAACCCCGAGTACACATGGTGGGGGGGCAAGATCAAAATGTACTCGGCCTTGTGAAAGGGTTTCGCAACATAGTAAATCAAAAAAAATTACGGATGCGAACAAGAAAGCCAAGATCTAATCTAGGAAATGCAATCAACGAGAGAGATTGATGAGATCTTCATACCCTTGAAGAAATCGCACAGCGGAAACGTTCAACAGAACGTGGTTGACGTAGTCGTACTCGTCGTCTCCTCCTCGCGATCCGATCCGATCCTACGCCGCGAGTGGCGGCGCCTCCGAGAGATGCACACGTACGGTGTAGCAACGTCTCCTCCTTCCTTGGTCCAGCAAGTATGGTGGAGAGATAGATTGGATCTGCAGCACGATGGTGTGGTGCTTATGGTGGAGAGTTTCTGCGGCAGGGCTTCGCCTACGCGCAGTCGGGAGAGAGAGAGAGAGAGAGAGAGAGAGAGAGAGAGAGAGAGAGGAGCAGTTGGTGGCTAGGGTTGGAGGAGTTGGGGGGAGGCTGCGCCCCTGCCCTCCTTATATAGGGGGCTGGCCGGCCCCCTTTGACCCCTCCTCCAAGCCCGCGGCGGCCCAAGGGGTGGAGTGGGGGGCAAGTCATCCCCCCCTTCTAGAAGGTTTCCCAAGGGTTTCCCCTAGGGCTGGCCGGCTGGGCCTTAGGGACCTTGTGCCCTTGCCCAAAGTGGCCAGGGCACTTCCCCTTTAGGCCCACGCAGGCCTCCCACAAGTGGGCCCACGTTGGTCCCACTCCGGAAGCTTCTAGAACCTTCCGGTACAATACCGATAAACTCCGAAACGATTCCGAAATCCAAAACTGATTTACTTTATATGAATCTTATTCTCCGGACCATTCCGGAACCTCTCGTGATGTCCTGGATCTCATCCGAGACTCCGAATAAAAACTCATAAACCAATTATCCATTCTATCCTAGCGTCGATGCACGTTAAGTGTGTGACCCTACGGGTTCGAGAATATGCAGACATGATCTTCTATCAATAATCAACAGCGGGATCTGGAAAGCCATATTGACTCCCACATATTCATCGATGATCATATCGGATGAACGACGATGCCAGGATTCAATTAATCTCGTATATGTATTCCCTTCGTCACGCGATATTTTACTTGCCCGAGATTCGATCGTTGGTATCGGCATACCTAGTTCAATCTCGTTCACAGCAAGTACTTTACTCGTTCCGTAATCCGATATCACTTTGTGATTAAATCCTTAACCACGTGCTTGAAAGCGGTGTTGATATCGATTACCGAGTGAGCCCGAAGTATATCTCTCCGACTCGGGAGGGACAAATTCCATATCGATACATACAACCCAACAAGTACTTTCCGATCACCTGAGAGACACCTTTATGATCACCCTCACATAGGATGACGTTTGATGACCTCAAAGCTTTCTTCCGATACCATGGAGTTGTATTATCTCATGGTCTAAGGAATACAATACTTGACATAGGAAAAAGCTTCACAAAGATGAACACGATGACATGATATAATTGATCTGCTTAATTTGGGATTGTCCATCATATCATTCTCCTAATGACATGATCTCATTATTAATCGACAACTCATTTCTATAGTTAGGAAACCTTAACCATCATTAATCAATGAGCTAGTCCATAGAGGCGTACTAGGGACACGGGGTTGTTCATAAACCACACAAGTATCAAAGTTTCCGCTTAATACAATTCTAGCATGGAATATAAACTTTATCATGAACAAGAACTATAATAATAACATCTTTATTATTGCCTCTAGGGCATAATTCCAACAGTCTCCCACTTGCACTAGAGTCAATAATCTAGTTTACATCTGGCAACAATCTAACACCCATGGCATTAAGGTGCTGATCATGTATTGCTCGTGGAAGAGGTTCAGTCAACGGATCTGCGACATTCAGATCCGTATGTACTTTGCTAATCTTCAGATCTCCATCTGCTATATAATCTCGAATTATATAAAAACGGCGGTTGATGTGCTTGGTCTTTGGATGATATCTTGGTTCCTTAGCCAGTGCTATGGCGCCAGTGTTCTCGCACAATATCTCCAGTGGGTCCAAGGCACTTGGAACCACACCAAGCTCAGTGATGAAGTTCCTGATCCAAATTCCTTCACTTGACGCTTCTGAAGCAGCCATGTATTCCTCTTCTGTTGTAGATCCCACGATGACGCTTTTCTTGCATCTTCTCCAGCTCACAGCTCCACCATTCAAAATATAAACGTATCCTGTCTGAGATTTAGAATCATCCGGGTCGGTGTCGAAACTAGCGTCGACGTAACCTTTTACGACGAGCTGCTCATCACCTCCATAGACCAAGAACATTTCTTTAGTCCTATTTAAATACTTTAGGATGTTCTTTACGGTTGTCCAGTGTTCCACTCCTAGATCACTTTGGTATCTGCTCGTCAAACTAAGAGCATTGGACACATCCGGTCTAGTACATAGCATGGCATACATGATAGAACCTATGGCCGTGGCATATGGCACTTTGCTCATAGTATCTCTATCGTTTACCGTAGCTGTACACTGAGCCTTGCTCAATATCTTCCCTGACAACATGGGCAATGAATCTTTCTTTGCTTTATCCATTCTGAACCTTTTTAGAACTTTGTCTAGATATGTACTTTGGCTTAAAACTATTAGGCGTCTTTGTCTATCTTTATAGATTTTGATGCCTAATATATAAGCAGCTTATCCTAGGTCTTTCATTGAAAAACATTTATTCAAATAACTCTTCACATCGTTAAGCATACCAATGTCATTTCAAATAATCAATATGTCATCCACATATAGTACTAAAAATGTCACCGAGCTCCCACTCACTTTCTTGTAGATACAAGCTTCGTAGCAATTTGGAACAAATCCAAAACTCTTGATCACTTGATCAAAACGAAGGTTCCAACTCCGAGATGCTTGCTTCAGTCCATAAATGGAACGCTGAAGTTTGCACACCTTATTAGCATCCTTAGGATCGACAAAACCTTTGGACTGTATTATATACGACTCTCCATCAATGTTGTCATTGAGGAACGTAGTCTGGACATCCATCTGCCATATTTCATAATCATGAAATGCAGCAATTGCTAATAAAATCCGAATGGACTTAAACATCGCTATGAGAGAGAAAGTCTCATCGTAGTCAACACCTTGAACTTGCCAAAACCCTTTTGCGACAAGCCGAGCTTTATAGACAGTAACATTACCATTCGCGTCCGTTTTCATCTTGAAAATCCATTTGCACTCAATGGCCTTACGGTCGCTAGGAGGGTACACCAAAGTCCATACTTGGTTTTTGCTCATGGATCCCAATTCGGATTTCATGGCCTCTAGCCATTTCTCAGAGTCTGGGCTCATCATTGCATCCTTATAATTCGCAGGTTCACTATTGTCTAACAACAAGACGGTTGAGACAGGGTTGCCGTACCATTCAGGAATGGCACGTGACCTTGTCGACCTGCGAAGTTTAGTAGTAGCATCGTTTGAAGTTTCATAATCCTCGTCATTAGCTTCCTCTCTTGTTGGTGCAGACGTCACTGGAACAATTTCAGGTGCTGCGCTACTCTCCAACTCGAGAGAAGGTTCAATAACCTCGTCTACCTCTACCTTCCTCCCACTCACTTCTTTCGAGAGAAACTCCTTCTCAAGAAAGGATCCGTTCTTTGCAACAAACACTTTTCCTTCGGATCTGTGGTAGAAGGTATACCCAATCGTTTCCTTAGGGTATCCTATGAAGATGCATTTCTCTGCTTTGGGTTCGAGCTTGTCCGGCATCAACTTCTTGACGTAAGCTTCGCATCCCCAAACTTTAAGAAACGACAACTTAGGTTTAGCACCAAACCATAGTTCATACGGTGTCGTCTCAACGGATTTAGATGGTGCCTTATTTAAAGTGAATGCAGCGGTTTCTAATGCATAACCCCAAAATGATAACGACAAATCTGTAAGAGACATCATTGATTGCACCATATCTAACAGAGTTCTATTCCGGCGTTCAGACACACCATTGCGCAGTGGTGTTCCAGGTGGCGTGAGTTGCGAAACGATTTCGCTTGCTTGAAGATGCGTGTGAAAATCATAACTCAAATATTCACCTCCACGATCGGATCGTAGAAATTTAATTTTCCTGTTACGATGGTTTTCCACTTCGTTCTGAAATTCTTTGAACTTTTCAAACATTTCAGATTTATGTTTCATTAAATAGATATACCCATATCTACTTAAGTCATCAGTTAAAGTGAGAAAATATCGATATCCACCACGCGTCGAAACACTCATTGGTCCGCATACATCGGTATGTATGATTTCCAATAAGTCCGTTGCTCGCTCCATTATTCCGGAGAACGGGGTTTTGATCATCTTGCCCATGAGGCACGGCTCGCACGTGTCAAATGATTCAAAATCAAGAGACTCCAAAAGTCCATCAGAATGGAGTTTCTTCATGCGTTTTACACCAATATGACCTAGACGGAAGTGCCACAAATAAGTTGGATTATCACTATCTACTTTGCATCTCTTAGCCTTAATGTTATGGATGTGCGTTTCATTGCTTTCGAGATTCGGAAGAAATAAACCATTCACAACAGGTGCATGACCATAAAAGATGTTATTCATATAAATAGAACAACCATTATTCTCCGATTTAAATGAATAACCGTCTTGTAATAAACACGATCCAGATATAATGTTCATGCTCAACGCAGACACATAATAACACTTATTAAGGTTTAAAACTAATGCCGAAGGTAAAACTAAGGAGAGCGTGCCGACGGCCATCACATCAACTTTTGATCCATTGCCAACGCGCATCGTCACCTCATCTCTTGCTAGCCGCCGTCTATTCCGTATCTCTTGTTTCGAGTTACAAATATTAGCAACTGAACCAGTATCATATACCCAGGCACTACAACGAGCGCTAGTAAGGTAAACATCAATACCATGTATATCAAATATACCTTTAATGGTGCCAGCCTTCTTGTCCGCTAAGTACTTCGGACAATTGCGCTTCCAGTGACCCTTGTCCTTGCAATAGAAGCAGTCAGTGTCCGGCTTAGGTCCAGACTTGAGCTTCTTCTCTACAGGGGCAACGCGCTTGCCGCTTCCTTTCTTAAAGGATTTCTTTGCACCCTTAGCTTTCTTAAAGCTAGGGGTCTTGTTGACCATCAACACATGATTATCTTTCTTGATATCCACCTCCGCAGCTTTCAGCTTAGCGAAGACCTCAGTGATCGTATCAGTGGAACAAATTTGATTGTGAGTAACTACAAAACCTTTGTAGCTAGGAGGGAGTGATTGCAGAACTCTGTCAATCTTGAGCTCTTCTAGAATCTTGCAGTCAAGTTGTTCAAGACGTTGAGTGTAGCCCGACATCTTAATGGCGTGCTCACTAACAGAACTCCCTTCCTCCATCTTGCAGTTAAAGACTTCTCAGAGATCTCATATCTCTCAGAACGGGCCTGAGTCTGAAACATGGTTTTCAGTTCCTCAAGTATCTCAAAGGGCCCGGTGAACTCCTCAAAACAATTTTGAAGTTCCGGTTCCATAACAAACAACATGGTACTCTTAATCACTCCATAATCATCTTTGCGTGACTAATAAACAACTTTTTCATCAGCCGGCGCATCAGTAGCAGGGGCGTCACCTAGCGATTTCTCAAGTACATAGTCCTTTTGTCCGCCAGCGAGAATGATTCTCAGATTGCGGAACCAGTTAGTGAAGTTAGACCCATTGTTCTTAAGCTTTTCTTTCTCAGCAAAAACGTTGAAGTTGAAGTTGGACTTAGCCATTTGATCTACAAAATTTGCAAATACAATTTAGACTATGTTCATGATAACTAGTTCAACTTAATCAAATTACTAGGTGAACTCCCACTAAATTCAACATCCCTCAAGTTGTTTAGTGAACACGACCCAAATTCACCACACATAATCCGATCTTCACGAGAAGAGATGTGGTTTCAATGGTGGACAACAAAGTGTCGATCATATCATTCATATGACTCATGTTTAACCTTTCGGTTCGTGTGTTCCGAGGCCATGTTTGTACATGCTAGGCTCGTCAAGTCAAACCCAAGTATTTCCGCGTGTGCAAAACTGGCTTGCACCCGTTGTATGTGAACGTAGAGTTTATAGCACCCGATCATCACGAGGTGCTTGAACACGACGAACTTTCACAACGGTTCATACATGGGGAGAACACAATTTTATCTTGATCTTTAAGTGAGGAATCATCTTATAATGCTACCGTCGCGATCTAAGCATAATAAGATACATAAAAGGATAAACATCACATGCATATAATTTTATGTGACATGGTATAGCCAATCTGCGCGCAATGATCTCCATCTTGTGTGCGCCAGCATGATCTCCATCACTCCACCATGATTGCCTCCACCACGAATAGCAACTACAAATATTGATAACTACTTAGCGATAAAGTAAAGCTATTACATGGCGTATAAGAAGTTGACACGCAGATCATATACAATTATAAAGACAACCATACGGCTCCTGCCGGTTGTGAACTCATCAGCAAGTCGTGAAATATTACAAAACATGATCATTGCATACATCTCAATTCATGCACATCATGTCTTGGGCCATACCATATCACAAAACACTCCCTGCAAAAACAAGTTAGATGCCTCTACTTTGTTGTTGCATGTTTTACGTGGCTTATGGGAGTAACAAGCTAAGAACGATTCTTACCTACGGAAAGCCACAACGGTGATATTATGGTTGCTAACATCTGTTGTAAATCCCATGACTACTATAGTGAGAGAAACTGGCATTCACCAGCCGCATGTGTGGAACAAGCCACACGTCAAGTGCGGAGCCGGTCTCGCGAACGAGGTCGCGTAAAGTTGGCCTGGACCGCTTCGATCTTACTATGCCGCGCCATAATAAATACACAACAAGAGGTTTGCAACAGAAAACATCAACACCCGCAACAAGCATGTTGCGTTCTACTCGTGAAACACATCTACGCATAGATCTAGCTCTGATACCACTGAAAGGGTTTCGCAACATAGTAAATCAAAAAAATTCTACGGATGCGAACAAGAAAGCCAAGATCTAATCTAGGAGATGCAATCAACAAGAGAGAGAGATGAGATCTTCATACCCTTGAAGAAATCGCACAGCAGAAACGTTCAACAGAACGTGGTTGACGTAGTCGTACTCGCCTTCTCCTCCTCGCAATCCGATCCGATCCTACGCCACAAGTGGCGGCGCCTCAGAGAGATGCACACGTACGGTGCAGCGACGTCTCCTCCTTCCTTGGTCCAGCAAGTATGGTGGAGAGATAGATTGGATCTGCAGCACGACGGTGTGGTGCTTATGGTGGAGAGTTTCTGCGGCAGGGCTTCGCCTACGCGTAGTCGGGAGAGAGAGAGAGGAGGAGGAGGAGCAGTTGGCGGCTAGGGTTGGAGGAGTGGGGGGAGGATGTGCCCCTGCCCTCCTTATATAGGGGGTTGGCCGGCCCCCTTTGACCCCTCCTCCAAGCCCTAGGGCGGCGGCCCAAGGGGTGGAGTGGGGGGCAAGTCATCCCCCCCCCTTCTAGAAGGTTTCCCTAGGGTTTCCCCTAGGGCTGACCGGCTGGGCCTTAGGGGCCTTGTTCCCCTGGCCCAAAGTGGCTAGGGCACTTCCCCTTAGGCCCACGCAGGCCACCGACAAGTGGTCCCACGTTGGTCCCACTCCGGAAGCTTCTAGAACCTTCCGGTACAATACCGATAAACTCCAAAACGATTCCGAAATCCAAAACTGCTTTCCTTTATATGAATCTTATTCTCCATACCATTCCGGAACCTCTCATGATGTCCTGGATCTCATCCGAGACTCCGAACAAAAACTCATAAACCAATTATCCATTCTATCCTAGCGTCGATGCACGTTAAGTGTGTGACCCTACGGGTTCGAGAATATGCAGACATGATCTTCTATCAATAATCAACAGCGGGGTCTGGAAACCCATATTGACTCCCACATATTCATCGATGATCATATCAGATGAACCACGATGCCAGGATTCAATTAATCCCATATATGTATTCCCTTCGCCACGCGATATTTTACTTGCCCGAGATTCGATCGTTGGTATCGGCATACCTAGTTCAATCTCGTTCACAGCAAGTACTATACTCGTTCCGTAATCCGATATCACTTTGCGATTAACTCCTTAACCACGTGCTTGCAAGCGGTGTTGATATCGATTATCGAGTGGGCCCTAAGTATATCTCTCCGACTCGGGAGGGAGAAATTCCATCTCGATACATACAACCCAACAAGTACTTTCCGATCACCTGAGAGACACCTTTATGATCACCCTCACATAGGATGACGTTTGATGACCTCAAAGCTTTCTTCCGATATTAGGGAGTTGTATTATCTCATGGTCTAAGGAATACAATACTTGACATAGGAAAAAGCTTCGCAAAGATGAACACGATGACACGATCTAATTGCTCTACTTAATTTGGGTCTGTCCATCATATCATTCTCCTAATGACATGATCTCATTATTAATCGACAACTCATGTCTATGGTTAGGAAACCTTAACCATCATTAATCAATGAGCTAGTCCATAGAGGCGTACTAGGGACACGGTGTTGTTCATAAACCACACAAGTATCAAAGTTTCCGCTTAATACAATTCTAGCATGGAATATAAACTTTATCATGAACAAGAACTATAATAATAACATCTATATTATTGCCTCTAGGGCATAATTCCAACACCTTGTGCTTTCCTCCATGGAGGAGGACATCACGTGCCATCTTATTGGCTGCAAGGCGTTAGCGGCCATCTGGGCCACTATCCACACCATCTTCGGTGCCCAAACACACGCGAACATGAGGCATATTCGTCGACAGCTGCAACATGGGGAATAAAATCTTTAGTAGGAACAAAGTAAACAACAATCCCTACTTCAACAATCTTGCAAAGGCTACAACCTTCCAAAAGAAGAGGCCAAACAAATCTGAGCTATGCTGCTTTACCTGTGGAGAGCTCTGCCATTTTTCATAGGACTGGCCAGAACATGCATATCTTCAAGGGGAAAAGGGAAGACTATCAATGTTGTGACCACTAGAAATACCGATGTTGTCTATGGTAATTTATTTATTGTTTTTTCGGTATTTAAATCTCCATGTTTGTGGATTGATACGAGTCCTAATGTTCACGTGTGTTCTAAGATCTCTATGTTTACTTCTTATAAGGTCGCCCAAGATTTTTTCGTCCTAATGGGGAATGGATCAAATGTTTCTATTTATGGTGTTGGCATGGTGGATCTTAAGTTCACCTCAGGAAAGATCGTGCAGCTGAGGAACATGCATCATGTCGCTACTATGAACTGAAGGGTTTCGCAGCATACTAAATCAAAAATTTCTACGGATGCGAACGGGAAACCCAAGATCTAATCTAGGAGATGCCATCAACGAGAGGGATAGATGAGATCTTCATACCCTTGAAGAAATCGCACAGCGGAACGTTCAACAGAACGTGGTTGATGTAGTCGTACTAGCCTTCTCCCCCTCGCGATCCGATCCGATCCAACGCCGCAAGTGGCGACGCCTCCGAGAGATGCACACGTACGGCACCGTGACGTCTCCTCCTTCCTCGGTCCAGCAAGTGGGGTGGAGAGATAGATTGGATCTACAGCACGACGGCGTGGTGCTATGGTGGAGGGTTTCTGCAGCAGGGCTTTGCCTACGCGCAGTTGGGAGAGAGAGAGAGAGAGAGAGAGAGAGAGAGAGAGAGAGAGAGAGAGAGAGAGAGAGAGAGAGAGAGAGAGAGAGAGAGAGAGAGAGAGAGAGAGAGAGAGGGAGGGCAGTAGTATGGCGGCTAGGGTTGAAGGAGTAGGAGGAGGAGGGTGCGCCCCTGCCCTCTTTATATAGAGGGCTGGCCGGCCCCCTTGTCCCCTCCTCCAAGCCCTAGGGCGGCGGCCCCAAGAGTTGGAGTGGGGGGCAAGTTTCCCCCTCCCTTCTAGAAGGTCCCCTAGGGTTTCCCCTAGGGTTTTGGACGGCTGGGCCTATGGGGCCTTGTGCCCCTGGCCCAATGTGGCCAGGGCACTCCCTCGTAGGCCCACGCCCCCCTCCGACTAGTGGGGCCACGTTGGTCCCACTCCGGAAGCTTCTAGAACCTTCCGGTACAATACCGAACATTCCGATATCCAAAAACTGCTTTCCTTTATATGAATCTTATTCTCCGGACCATTCCGGAACCTCTCGTGATGTCCTGGATCTCATCCGAGACTCCGAACAAAAACTCATAAACCAATTATCCATTCTATCCTAGAGTTGAGGCACGTTAAGTGTGTAACCCTACGGGTTCGAGAATATGCAGACATGATCTTCTATCAATAATCAACAGCAGGATCTGGAAACCCATATTGACTCCCACATATTAATCGATGATCATATCGGATGAACCACGATGCCAGGATTCAATTAATACCATATTTATATTCCCTTCGTCACGCGATATTTTACTTGCCCGAGATTCGATCGTCGGTATCGGCATACCTAGTTCAATCTCGTTCACAGCAAGTACTTTACTCGTTCCGTAATCCGATATCACTTTGTGATTAACTCCTTAACCACGTGCTTGCAAGCGGTGTTGATATCGATTACCGAGTGGGCCCGAAGTATATCTCTCCGACTTGGGAGGGACAAATCCCATCTCGATACATACAACCCAACAAGTACTTTCCGATTACCTAAGAGACACCTTTATGATCACCCTCTCATAGGATGACGTTTGATGACCTCAAAGCTTTCTTCCGATACCAAGGAGTTGCATTATCTCATGGTCTAAGGAATACAATAGTTGACATAAGAAAAAGCTTCGCAAAGATGAACACGATGACACGATCTAATTGCTCTGCTTAATTTGGGTCTGTCAATCACATCATTCTCCCAATGACATGATCTCATTATTAATCGACAACTCATGTCTATGGTTAGGAAACCTTAACCATCATTAATCAATGAGCTAGTCCATAGAGGCGTACTAGGGACACGGTGTTGTTCATAAACCACACAAGTATCAAAGTTTCCGCTTAATACAATTCTAGCATGTAATATAAACTTTATCATGAACAAGAATTATAACAATAACATCTTTATTATTGCCTCTAGGGCATAATTCCAACAGTCTCCCACTTGCACTAGAGTCAATAATCTAGTTTACATCTGGCAACAATCTAACACCCATGGCATTGAGGTGTTGATCATGTTTTGCTCGTGGAAGAGGTTTAGTCAACGGATCTGCGA
Source organism: Avena sativa (assembly GCA_916181665.1). Classification (NCBI taxonomy): domain Eukaryota; kingdom Viridiplantae; phylum Streptophyta; class Magnoliopsida; order Poales; family Poaceae; genus Avena; species Avena sativa. The sequence continues at coordinate 414,101,444 of OV702282.1, forward strand.
CATTAAGATCCGTATGTACTTTGCTAATCTTCAGATCTCCATCTGTTATATAATCTCGAATTATATGAAATCGGCGGTTGATGTGCTTGGTCTTTGGATGATATCTTGGTTCCTTAGCCAATGCTATGGCGCCAGTGTTGTCGCACAATATCTCCAGTGGGTCCAAGGCACTTGGAACCACACCAAGCTCAGTGATGAAGTTCCTGATCCAAACTCCTTCACTTGATGCTTCTGCAGCAGCCATGTATTCCGATTCTACTGTAGATCCCGCGATCACGCTTTGCTTGCAGCTTCTCCAGCTCACAGCTCCTCCATTCAAAATATAAATGTATCATGTCTGAGATTTAGAATCATCCGGGTCGGTGTCAAAACTAGCGTCGACGTAACCTTTTACGACGAGCTGCTCATCACCTCCATAGACCAAGAACATTTCTTTAGTCCTATTTAAATACTTTAGGATGTTCTTTACGGCTATCTAGTGTTCCACTCCTGGATCACTTTGGTATCTGCTCGTCAAACTAAGAGCATTGGACACATTCGGTCTAGTACACAGCATGGCATACATGATAGAACCTATGGCCGAGGAATATGGAACTTTGCTCATGGTTTCTCTATCGTTTACCGTAGCTGGACACTAAGCCTTGCTCAATATCTTACCTGACAACATGGGCACTGAACCTTTCTTTGCCTTATCCATTCTGAACCTTTTCAGAACTTTGTCTAGGTATGTACTTTGGCTTAAAGCTATTAGGTGTCTTTGTCTATCTCTATAGATTTTGATGCCTAATATATAAGCAGATTCTCCTAGGTCTTTCATTGAAAAACATTTATTCAAATAACTCTTCACATCGTTAAGCATACCAATGTCATTTCCAATAATCAATATGTCATCCACATATAGTACTAGAAATGTCACTGAGCTCCCACTCACTTTCTTGTAGATACAAGCTTCGTAGCAATTTGGAACAAATCCAAAGCTCTTGATCACTTGATCAAAATGAAGGTTCCAACTCCGAGATGCTTGCTTCAGTCCATAAATGGAACGCTGAAGTTTGCACACCTTATCAGCATCCTTAGGATCGACAAAACCTTAGGGCTGCATCATATACAACTCTTCATCAATGTTGCCATTGAGGAACGCAGTCTTGACATCCATCTGCCATATTTCATAATCATGAAATGCAGCAATTGCTAATAAAATCCGAATGGACTTAAACATCATTACGAGAGAGAAAGTCTCATCATAGTCAGCACCTTGAACTTGTCGAAAACCTTTCGCGACAAGTCGAGCTTTATAGACAGTAACATTACCATCCGCGTCCGTTTTCTTCTTGAAAATCCATTTGCACTCAACGGCCTTACGGTTGCTAGGAGGGTCCACCAAAGTCCATACTTGGTTTTCGCTCATGGATCCCAATTCGGATTTCATGGCCTCTAGCCATTTCTCAGATTCTGGGCTCATCATTGCTTCCTCATAGTTTGCAGGTTCACTGTTGTCTACTAACAAGACAGTTAAGACAGGGTTGCCGTACCACTTAGGAGGGGCACGTGACCTTGTCGACCTGCGACGTTCAGCAGTAGCATCGTCCGAAGTTTCATGATCCTCATCATTAGCTTCCTCTCTTGTTGGTGCAGACGGCACTGGAACAATTTCAGGTGCTGCGCTACTCTCCAACTCGAGAGAAGGTTCAATAACCTCGTCTAGCTCTACCTTCCTCCCACTCACTTCTTTCGAGAGAAACTCCTTCTCAAGAAAGGATCCGTTCTTTGCGACAAACACTTTGCCTTCAGAGCTGTGATAGAAGGTATACCCAATCGTTTCCTTAGGGTATCCTATGAAGATGCATTTCTCTGCTTTGGGTTCGAGCTTGTCCGGCATCAACTTCTTGACGTAAGCTTTGCATCCCCAAACTTTAAGAAATGACAACTTAGGTTTAGCACCAAACCACAGTTCATACAGTGTCGTCTCAACGGATTTAGATGGTGCCCTATTTAAAGTGAATGCAGCGGTTTCTAATGCATAACCCCAAAATGATAACGGCAAATCTGTAAGATACATCATCGATTGCACCATATCTAATAGAGTTTGATTCCGGCGTTCAGACACACCATTGCGTTGTGGTGTTCCGGGTGGCGTGAGTTGCGAAACGATTTCGCTTGCTTGAAGATGCGTGATAAAATCATAACTCAAATATTCACCTCCACGATCGGATCGTAGGAATTTAATTTTCCTGTTACGATGGTTTTCCACTTTGTTTTGAAATTCCTTGAACTTTTCAAACGTTTCAGATTTATGTTTCATTAAAGAGATATACCCATAGCTACTTAAGTCATCAGTAAAAGTGAGAAAATAGCGATATCCACCGCGCGTCGAAACACTCATTGGTCCGCATACATCGGTATGTATGATTTCCAACAAGTCCGTTGCTCGCTCCATCATTCCGGAGAACGGGGTTTTGATCATCTTGCCCATGAGGCATGGCTCGCACGTGTCAAATCATTCAAAATCAAGAGACTCCAAAAGTCCATCAGAATGGAGTTTCTCCATGCGTCTTACACCAATATGACCTAGACGGCAGTGCCACAAATAAGTTGAATTATCACTATCTACTTTGCATCTCTTAGCCTCAATGTTATGGATGTGTGTTTCATTGCTTTCGAAATTCAGAAGAAATAAACCATTCATAGCAGGTGCATGACCATATAAGATGTTACTCATATAAATAGAACAACCATTATTCTCCGATTTAAATGAATAACCGTCTTGCAATAAACACGATCCAGATATGATGTTCATGCTCAACGCAGGCACATAATAACATTTATTAAGGTTTAAAAATAATCCCGAAGGTAAAACTAAGGAGAGCGTGCCGACGTCCATCACATCAACTCTTGATCCGTTGCCAACGCGCATCGTCACCTCATCCCTTGCTAGCCGCCGTCTATTCCGTAGCTCCTGTTTCGAGTTACAAATATTAGCAACTGAACCAGTATCAAATACCCAGGCACTACTACGAGCGCTAGTAAGGTAAACATCAATAACATGTATATCAAATATACCTTTAATGGTGCCAGCCTTCTTGTCTGCTAAGTACTTCGGACAGTTGCGCTTCCAGTGATGCCTGTCCTTGCAATAGAAGCACTCAGTGTCCGGCTTAGGTCCAGACTTGAGCTTCTTCTCAGTAGGGGCAACGTGCTTGCCGCTGCCTTTCTTAAAGGGCTTCTTTGCACCCTTACCTTTCTTGAAGCTAGGGGTCTTGTTGACCATCAACACATGATTATCTTTCTTGATATCCACCTCCGCAGCTTTCAGCTTTGCGAAGATCTCAGTGATCGTATCAGTGGAACCAATCTGATTGTGAGTAACTACAAAACCTTTGTAGCTAGGAGGGAGTGATTGCATAACTCTGTCAATCTTGAGCTCTTCTGGAATCTTGCACTCCAGTTGCTCAAGACGTTGAGTGTAGCCCGACATCTTAATGGTGTGCTCACTAACAGAAATCCCTTCCTCCATCTTGTAGTTAAAGAATTTCTCAGAGATCTCTTGTCTCTCAGAACGGGCCTGAGTCTAAAACATGGTTTTCAGTTCCTCAAGAATCTCAAAGGGCCCGGCGAACTCCTCAAAACGATTTTGAAGGTCCGATTCCATAGCAAACAACATGGTACTCTTAATCACACCATAATCATCTTTGCGCGACTGATAAACAGCTTTTTCATCAGCCGGCGCATCTATAGCAGGGGCGTCACCTAGCGCTTTCTCAAGGACATAGTCCTTTGTCCGCCAGCGAGAATGATTCTCAGATTGCGGAACCAGTTGGTGAAGTTAGACCCATTGTTCTTAAGCTTTTCTTTCTCAGCAAAAACGTTGAAGTTGAAGTTGGACTTAGCCATTTGATCTACAAAATTTGCAAGTACAATTTAGACTATGTTCATGATAATTAGTTCAACTTAATCAAATTACTAGATGAACTCCCACTAAATTCAACATCCCTCAAGATGTTTAGTGAACACGATCCAAATTCACCATACCTAATCTGATCTTCACGAGAAGAGATGTGGTTTCAATGGTGGACAACAAAGTGCCGATCATATCATTCATATGACTCATGCTTAACCTTTCGGTTCGTGTGTTCCGAGGCCATGTCTGTACATGCTAGGCTCGTCAAGTCAAACCCAAGTATTTCCGCGTGTGCAAAACTGGCTTGCACCCATTGTATGTGAACGCAGAGTTTATAGCACCCGATCATCACGAGGTGCTTGAACACGACGAACTTTCGCAACAGTGCATACATGGGGAGAACACAATTTTATCTTGATCTTTAAGTGAGGAATCATCTTATAATGTTATCGTCGTGATCTAAGCATAATAAGATACATAAAAGGATAAACATCACATGCATATGATTTTATGTGACATGTTATAGCCAATCTCCGCGCAATGATCTCCATCTTGTGTGTGCCAGCATGATCTCCATCACTCCACCATGATTGCCTCCACCACGAATAGCAACTACAACTATTGCTAACTACTTAGCGATAAAGTAAAGCTATTACATGGCGTATAAGAAATTGACACACAGGTCATACACAATTATAAAGACAACCATATGGCTCCTGCCGGTTGTGTGCTCATCGACATGCAAGTCATGAAATATTACAAAACATGATCATTGCATACAACATACACATCATATCTTGGGCCATACCATATCACAGAAACACTCCCTGCAAAAACAACTTAGACGCCTCTACTTTGTTGTTGCATGTTTTACGTGGCTTATGGGAGTAACAAGCTAAGAACGATTCTTACCTACGGAAATCCACAACGGTGATATTATGGTTGCCAACATCCGGTGTAAATCCCATGACAACTATAGTGAGAGAAACTGGCATCCACCAGCCGCATGTGTGGAACAAGCCACACGACAAGTGCGCAGCCGGTCTCGCGAACGAGGTTGCGTAAAGTTGGCCTGGACCGCTTCGATCTCACTATCCCGCGTCATAAGAAGTACACAACAAGAGGCTTGCAACATAAAACATCAACGCCCGTAACAAGCATGTTGTGTTCTACTCGTGAAACACATCTACGCATAGATCTAGCTCTGATACCACTGAAGGGTTTCGCAGCATAGTAAATCAAAAAAATTCTACGGATGCGAACGGGAAAGCCAAGATATAATCTAGGAGATGCAATCAACGAGAGGGATAGATGAGATCTTCATACCCTTGAATAAATCGCACAGCGGAAAGTTCAACGGAACATGGTTGATGTAGTCGTACTAGCCTTCTCCTCCTCGTGATCCGATCCGATCCAACGCTGCAAGTGGCGACGCCTCCGAGAGATGCACACGTACGGCACCGCGACGTCTCCTCCTTCCTCGGTCCAGCAAGTGGGGTGGAGAGATAGATTGGATCTACAGCACGACAGCGTGGTGCTATGGTGGAGAGTTTCTGCAGCAGGGCTTCGCCTACGCGCAGTCAGGAGAGAGAGAGAGAGAGAGAGAGAGAGAGAGAGAGAGAGAGAGAGAGAGAGAGAGAGAGAGAGAGACAGACAGACAGACAGACAGACAGACAGACAGACAGACAGACAGACAGACAGACAGAGAGAGAGAGAGAGAGAGAGACAGACAGATAGACAGAGAGAGAGAGAGAGAGCAGTATGGCGGCTAGGGTTGAAGGAGTAGGGGGAGGAGGGTGCGCCCCTGCCCTCTTTATATAGAGGGCTGGCCGGCCCCCTTGGCCCCTCCTCCAAGCTCTAGGGCGGCGGCCCCAAGGGTTGGAGTGGGGGGCAAGTTTCCCCCTCCCTTCTAGAAGGTCCCCTAGGGTTTCCCCTAGGGTTTTGGCCGGCTGGGCCTATGGGGACTTGTGCCCCTGGACCAATGCGTCCGGGGCACTCCCTCGTAGGCCCACGCCCCCCTCCGACAAGTGGGGCCACGTTGGTCCCACTCCGGAAGTTTCTAGAACCTTCCGGTACAATACCGAACATTCCGAAACAATTCCGAAATCCAAAAACTGCTTTCCTTTATATAAATCTTATTCTCCGGACCATTCCGGAACCTCTCGTGATGTCCTGGATCTCATCCGAGACTCCGAACAAAAACTCATAAACCAATTATCCATTCTATCCTAGCGTTGGGGCACGTTAAGTGTGTGACCCTACGGGTTCGAGAATATGCAGACATGATCTTCTATCAATAATCAACAGCAGGATCTAGAAACCCATATTGACTCCCACATATTAATCGATGATCATATCGGATGAACCACGATGCCAGGATTCAATTAATCCCATATTTATATTCCCTTCGTCACGCGATATTTTACTTGCCCGAGATTCGATCGTCGGTATCGGCATACCTAGTTCAATCTCGTTCACAGCAAGTACTTTACTCGTTCCGTAATCCGATATCACTTTGTGATTAACTCCTTAACCACGTGCTTGCAAGCGGTGTTGATATCGATTACCGAGTGGGCCCGAAGTATATCTCTCCAACTTGGGAGGGACAAATCCCATCTCGATACATACAACCCAACAAGTACTTTCCGATTACCTGAGAGACACCTTTATGATCACCCTCTCATAGGATGACGTTTGATGACCTCAAAGCTTTCTTCCGATACCAGGGAGTTGCATTATCTCATGGTCTAAGGAATACAATAGTTGACATAAGAAAAAGCTTCGCAAAGATGAACACGATGACACGATCTAATTGCTCTGCTTGATTTGGGTCTGTCCATCACATCATTCTCCCAATGACATGATCTCATTATTAATCGACAACTCATGTCTATGGTTAGGAAACCTTAACCATCATTAATCAATGAGCTAGTCCATAGAGGCGTACTAGGGACACGGTGTTGTTCATAAACCACACAAGTATCAAAGTTTCCGCTTAATACAATTTTAGCATGGAATATAAAATTTATCATGAACAAGAATTATAACAATAACATCTTTATTATTGCCTCTAGGGCATAATTCCAACATGAACAAGAATATCGTTAGTTGTTCCCCTTTATACAGAGACAGGTTTAAGGTTGTTTTAGAGTCTAATAAAGTTGTTATTTCGAAATATGGATAATTTATTGGTAAAGGCTATGAATTCAGAGGCCTGTTTCGATTTTCCCTATCGGAGTTTTATAATAAATCAGTGAACCATATTTATGATGGTGTTAATGATGATACCAGTGTTACGCATTTTCGCTTATGTGACATTAATTTGGTTTAATGTCTCGAATGTCCAGTATGAGTTTAATTCTGAATTTCACAATTGCCAGAGATTCTAAGTGATATAGTTGTGTGCAATCAAAGCAACCTCGAAAGCCTCACAAGGCAGGCGAGGAGAGAAACCTTACACCTCTAGAACTCATACATTCTAATCTATGCGAGATGAATGGTTGATGCTTGCATTTTATATCATCATAATATCTAAATATAGGACTAGTTTATATTGCTATTTTCATTGTTATATCATTGTTTATGCATCTTTTAGATGATTTATGGGACTTTCCTACAAAGTCCCTTGTTTTGTTATTTAATTTTTTGAAGGTAGAAAATCTCCTTTTTTGTATTTTGCTATTTCAGGACTTTGTGGACACCAATTAATTTCAGAAAAAATTTCACGGAAGTTTTTCATCATGAGAAGGGCATTGGGCATTGGAACCATGCGAGGAGAGCCATGAGAGCCGAAAGAGACTAGGTGGCGTGGCCACCTTACTAGTTTGTGCCACCGAGGCCCATTCGGGCCTTGAGCATCTCCTCGGCTCTCATTTTATAGATGCCTCCATTTTGCCCAAAAACCTATGCCATACTTTTCTCACGGTTTACAGAGACGAAGGCGGAGGCGAAATTCCTCTTCTAGTCCGGGAGAGGGAAGATCCTGCTGCTCCGAGGCCTTCGGAGAGGGGGAAATCAAAGCCATCGTTATCACCACTCCTCCTTGGCATAGGGGGAGGCTTCTCCATCACCATATCCATCACCCTCAACATCAACACCATCTCCATTTCAATGATCCACACCATTCTCCTCATAGTTTGTGATATGATTGAATCCTGGATATTGTTTTGGTGTCTTGTGCATGATTATGCTTGGTAACTTGTAATTATTTGGTGGTGAAGTTATATTTTCAGATTGTGTTGTATTCTATATGCCACTGATCCCTATCATGTTTCACCGTTGTGAGTAGTTCCCCATGTTTCTGAGAGCATAGGATGAATTGATTATGATTTTTATATAGTATTCAATGAGCATTTGGTTAAGTTTTAATCTTTTTTTATAATCGATGGAGGAAAAACCCTAGTTACCCATAGAAAATAAAAGCAAGTCCTTATGATTTATAATTGTGATTATTACGCGGATCTATTCGTAATACCAATAAAAGATATCATAGTCATTTTGGGAATGGACTGGTTATCTAATCATTGAGATCAGATTGATGTGGAGAAAACACGGTAGCAATACGAAACTCAAATGGAGGACGCGTAGTTTACCAAGGAGACAAGCACACGAGACTGGAAGCCGAACTACAACTCCACACACTTGAAAAAATCAAACCAGAGGGTAGAGATAGGAGGAGGTGCAGCACAAGCTCACCTCCGACGTATATTCCCCAATCCCCACTCACACACCTTCAAAGAGGGTAGAAAAGTCTCCAAGGTAGGCATAATTATCACCTCATGTCATCCAATGAGGTAATGCAAGAAATGGCCGCCTTCAAAGTGGCTGCCAAGAATGCCGAAGATGCTCGTGCTCGAGCTATGGGGATGCAAAAGGGGGTCAACATGGCTTTGAAGACTAGTGTGATTGATCATGATGAATATGCGGTAGAAGGTCTAGACTGTCCCGAAGATATAAAAAGGATCCACGAACAATACTTGGCTCTTTATGCAAGAAACTTTTGGAAAGATCCAGCCAAGGCTAAAGATGAACTAGATCGCAAGAGTGGAGCCTATGGAAGAAAAGAAAATGGTCCCAAGCTGAGAACATGCTTTAATTGTGGTGACCGGCTGCACTTCGTAGCTGAGTGTCCATATCAAAGTAGAGAGGATAATGGAGGAAGACTCATTTTCAAGGACAAATCAAAAGCTCCACGTAAGAAACAGTTTGTAAAGAAGAATGCTCCTTTCAAGAAGCAACCAACGATTGTTCTAGTGGCTCAAGAAGAATATTCATCGGGGAGTGAAGATGAGGACGAGGACGATAGCTCACAAGAGGTGGCTGCTATAGCCACCACATCTACATCAACCTCTCTCTTCGACTCTCCGAACTAAAACATCATCAACAAGAATGCTACTTGCCTCATGGCAAGAAGCTCCGAGGTAACTTCTTTTAACTCTTCTTTTCCCAAGGCTATGATAGACATGGATGATCCTGCTAGTCTTAAGGTTAAAGAAGAGATTATTGCTTTGGATTATTTCTATACTAACTTGCAAGGTGAGCACAAAGTTCGTTTTGAGGCTCTTATGGATCAGCTGGCCCAAAACGAAGCACTCCTCGAAGAAAAGGGCAGAATTGAAAGGGAGGATGCAATGGAAATTGCATCCCTAAAAATGCTCTTGAAGAAGAAGAAGAAGAAGAAGCTCGGGTCTCTCTTGAAGAGAGGCTTGAGTCTATGGAAGAGTCACATGAAGAAATTGTGACTAAACTCGTTAAGGAACGTGACAATGCTGTCACCAAGGCAAAGAAGTTAAAGAAGGAAAGGATTGACTTTGGGGCTGCTCATGATAGACTCTCCGAGGAATTGGAGAAACTTGACAATGCTCACAAGGCGTTGAAAAACGAGTTCTCTATTCTCAATGAGTCACATGATCAGCTTCAAAGTCGATTGGCCGAATATGATACTCCTAGCTCGTCCAACTCAACATATAGTAACAAGAAAAATGCTAGTGTGGAAAAAGAAGTGATCAAGGACATCACCACAAAGTACAAAGGTGTGCTTGATGAAGTCCTTGGCAAGCAAAGGTCAAATCATGGTAAAGAGGGACTTGGGTATGTCACCAAGTCCAAGAAGAAGAAAACCAAGAAGAACAAGACCAAGAATGTGCAATTAAAGACAAGCACTGCTGAGAAGGTTGTCACAAAAGACAAGACTAATAATATTGGTTTTGCAGGGTCTCACAATCCGAATTATGAACTCTTTTGTGATGACTATGGCGATGTTTATGCTTATTATGTTGGTCCTTTTGATGAATATATTGCTTGGTCTATTTGGGTCCCAAAGACCCTTGTTACTAACATGAAAGGACCCATTGAAAAATGGGTACCTAAAACCAAGAAGTAACTTTCTTGCAGGGCTATGCTTCCGGTGGGTCGAAATGGGTGCTGGATAGTGGCTGCACTAGTCATATGACCGGAAGCAAGGAGATCATCACGGAGATGCGTCCAAATCTTGATAATATCACAGTATCCTATGGTGATAAGTCTAAATCTCAGGTATTGGGTCTTGGCAAGGTTGTGGTTACCCACGATATCTCTCTCGTGGACGTCATGCTTGTTGAGACCCTTGGCTACAATCTTCTTTCTGTTCGTGCCCTTGGCAAGATGGGTTTTGCTGTTTTTATTGATGATGATTTGGTGGTACTCTTATGGAGCAAGTCTCTAAAGGTCGCTTTCGTTGGATACGTCGAAAATGACCTGTATGTGGTGGACTTCTCGGGGAAAACCACTTCGGGTCCGATGTGTCTATTCGGAAAGGCCGACGTGGGTTGGCTATGGCATCGCCGTTTAGCCCATGTCAACATGAGAACTTTGCAAAGTCTCCAAAAGGGTGGCCACATACTTGGACTAAAAGACAATGTCTCTTTTGCCAAAGATCGTGTTTGCAGGGCTTGTGTTGAAGGAAAAATGCATGATTCTCCCCACAAGAGGAAGACTATTGTGTCATCAAAGAGGATCTTGGAATTACTCCATGTGGATTTATTTGATCCTCCTTCTCATGCAAGTCTTGGTGGGAAGAAATATTGCTTGGTCATCGTCGATGATTACTCAAGATATACATGGGTATATTTCTTCAAGCTGAAAAGTGAGACTCAACAAACTGTCATCGACTTTGCCAATGAAGTTCAACGTCAACACAATGTTCCCATATTGGCAATTAGAAGTGACAATGGCACAGAATTCAAGAACTACACTTTAAACGAGTTTCTTAGCGAAGAGGGGATTAGACACCAATATTCCGCTGCGTACACCCCTCAACAAAATGGTGTAGCCGAGAGGAAAAACCGGACTTTGATGGATATGTCAAGATCTATGCTAGCTGAATTCAAGTCTCCTTATAGTGTTTGGGCTGAAGCCATATCCACTAATTGTCACTCATCAAATCGGCTCTACCTTCGGAAGATCTTGGACAAGACCCCATATGAAATACTTACCGGTAACAAACCCAGCATCTCATACTTCAGGGTATTCAGGTGTAAGTGTTTCTTTCTTATTAAAGGTGTCCGTTTGTCAGTATTTGAATCCAAGGCTTTAGAAGGTATTTTTGTTGGTTACGGTGCCGAATCCCACACTTATAGAGTCTACAACAAGCTCACTGGGATTGTTGTAGAATCTTGTAGTGTGGAGTTCGATGAAAATAACGGCTCCTTTGTAGGGCAAGTTGATGTTTGTGATGCAGATGTTGAAATACCCCAAGATGCCATAAGAAGAATGGGCGTGGGATTTTTCCGCCCCATTGAGGAACCCCTTGTGGCGGATCGGGAAGGACAATGCTCCACACATGTGGAGCCCTCATCTACACAAGATCAACAAGCTCCTACTGTTGGAGACAATCCTGCACCAACACCACAATCTGCTGAAGACCATCTGTCCACTGGACAAGTTGGTAGTCCCAGGCCGGACTATCCGCCCCCTCCAAGGGGCGGACAATCCGCCCCTGGCACTCCAACTCGTACCAGGGGATCCGAAGGAGAAATCAACATCTCTGAAGCTCCTAGGCCGGATTCTCCGGCCCCCAGGGGTGGAGTATCCGTCCCTGGGTCTCCAACTCCAGTCAGGCTTTCTCAGGAAGATGGTTCTGGTACTTCACCTCCCAGGCCGGATAGTCCGGCCCCTCCAAGGGGCGGATTATCCGGGCCTGAAGAAAATGTTCAGCAACAATCTTCTGGCAGTAACGGTGACCAAGATCAAGGGCAGGGCAGTAATCAAGACAAGGATACAACTATTGAATCCACTCCTCCTCGTAACAATAAGGACATTGAGGCTCGTCGCAAGGCTCGTGCTGATCGGAACCTTGAACTAAGAGGTCACACCCTTGACAAGGTTGTTGGTGATCTACGACGAAGGGTATCCACCAGAAGATAGCTTGCAAGCTTCTGTGATCATCAAGCTCACATTTCCATGGTTGAACCGAAGAAGGTTGTTGATGCTCTTGAAGACCCCGATTGGGTTGTTGCAATGCATGAAGAATTAAACAACTTCGAACGCAACAAAGTTTGGAAGCTCGTAGAAAAGCCAAAGGATTGCCGCAATGTTATCGGCACCAAGTGGATCTTCAAGAACAAACAGGATGAAAATGGCATTGTTGTGAGGAATAAAGCACGACTCGTGGCTCAAGGATTCTCTCAAGTAGAAGGAATTGATTTTGGCGAGACCTACGCTCCTGTGGCTCGCCTTGAGTCCATCCGTATCCTTCTTGCATATGCAGCCCATCATAATTTTAAATTACAACAAATGGATGTTAAGAGCGCTTTCCTTAATGGTCCTCTACATGAGTTAGTATAAGTCAAGCAGTCCCCGGGGTTTGAGGATCCCAAATTTCCGAACCATGTCTATAAACTCGATAAGGCGCTCTATGGCCTTAAACAAGCCCCACGTGCGTGGTATGAGCACCTTAAAGAGCTTTTGCTAGACCGTGGATTCGAAGTTGGGCAAATCGATCCCACTCTTTTTACTAAGAAGGTTAATGGGGAGCTTTTTGTATGCCAACTTTATGTAGATGACATTATTTTTGGCTCTACTAACCAAGCGTTTAACGATGAATTTTTGAAGCTTATGACTGACAGGTTTGAGATGTCCATGATGGGTGAGCTCAGGTTCTTTCTTGGATTTGAGATCAAACAACTTAGAGAGGGAACCTTTATTAATCAAGCGAAGTACATCCAAGACATGCTCAAAAGGTTCAAGATGACGGATCTCAATGGCGTTGCTACCCCTATGCAAACAAAGTGTCATCTTGAGCTCAATCCCAAGGGTAAAGACGTGGATCAGAAGGTATACCGATCCATGATCGGCTCTCTCCTTTACCTTTGCGCATCTAGGCCCGATATCGTGTTAAGTGTAGGAGTGTGTGCAAGGTACCAAGCCGCTCCTAGAGAAAGCCACTTAGTGGCAGTCAAGCGAATCTTCCGATATTTGGTTCATTCCCCAAATTTTGGGTTATGGTATCCCAAGGGTTCAAGTTTCTCTCTATGTGGTTACACTGATTCAGACTGGGCTGGTGACAAAGATGATAGGAAATCAACCTCTGGTGCATGCCAATTCTTGGGCAGGTCTCTAGTGTGTGGGTCATCAAAGAAACAGAATTGTATTTCACTTTCAACCGCCGAAGCTGAATATGTTGCTGCTGCAAGTGCTTGTACTCAATTGTTATGGATGAGGCAAACTTTAAAGGAATATGGTGTCAATTGTGACAAAGTGCCTCTTTTATGCGACAATGAAAGTGCTATCAAAATTGCTTACAATCCCGTGCAGCATACAAGAACAAAACATATAGAGATTCGCAACCACTTTATTCGGGATCATGTTGCTCGTGGAGATATTGCTCTATCCTTTGTGAGCACGAAGAACCAACTTGCTGATATTTTCACGAAGCCTCTTGATGAAGCAAGATTTTGTTATTTGAGGAATGGGCTAAATATCATAGATTCAAGGAGCTTGGCTTGACTACCTTGCACACTCACCTGTGCTTATTCATGTATTTGGTTTAGATGCGGGCATAGACATAGGGGGAGTGTGGTCCTAATTGATTGGGCCCACCCTCCCCCCATAATGCCCAAAGCAAGTCAAATCGTTTCCCTTAATATCATTTTGTGATATGTGGGTCATCGATGAGTATTGGTTTTGAACTCAAGATACATCTTCGCGGTGTCATGCCATGCGCTCCAACATGGTGGCTTCGGCCACCACCCTCTTCCTTGAGAAGAGTTGGTTTTTCATGGGTCTCGTTGGATTTTCTTGCATATCTCATGTTCTTATGGAAAACACACTCAAATTTGGCTTTTGATTGAGTTGATTCTTGCAAATTTGGTGTGAATTCTGGGTGACCAGGGGCGTTAGCATCGCTCTTCTTCCTTTTTGGCGTTTCGATGCCAAAGGGGGAGAAGTAGTTCTATTAGGTCTCGTGGATTTGCAAGGGTCGGGCACAAGCTCTTCGATTTTAGTCGTTTTTATTTGCTTGCTTGTTCCTTTTCTAGCGTGAACTCGTTTGCTATTTGTGTTTGTCTATGTAAGACTATGTCGTACTCCACTATGTTTGGTATTCTTGGAATTCTGGATTTATCTATTGTGGACCTCATGGATTTCTGGAATTGTGGAGCATATTTGATGGCATATGGATTCATGGGATTATCTATGTATGCTTTGGTTATATTCTCATCCCGGTGGTATGACCTTATTTCCCAAACCTTTCCCAAACCTTAAAGTAGTGTTCTCCCTAGTGTGTGTATTTGTATTCAAATGCAAATCTTAAATATGCACACATCTAGGGGGAGCGTCTTTCATTATTTAAGGTGGCATTTGCCGGTTTTATTGCAAATCCTAGTATTGTCATCTAACACCAAAAAGGGGGAGATTGTAAGAACATTTCTTAATCCCTAGTGTTTTGTGTGTTAGATAACAATACCAAGGATCATTTAATGTGTGTTGAAGTGTTGCAGCTCTATTTGAGAACAAAGGGAAAAGGACTCTGCCTTTGGGGGCGGATAATCCGGCCCCACCAGGGGCGGATAATCCGCCCCTCCCTTTGCCCAAGCAGGCGCAAGCCCCAGAAGGGGGGCGGAATTTTGGCCGGATTTTCCAGCCCCGCCGGATAATCCGCCCCTCAGGGGGGCCGGATAATCCGCCCCCCTGCTCATCGGCAAGGCGCAAGCCCCAGAGAGGGGGCGGAGTTTTGCCCGGACCTTCCGGTCTGGCCGGATAATCCGCCCCTCAGGAGGGCCGGATTATACGCCCCCCCAAGAACTTCACCAAGCTTCACCAAGGCGCAAGCCCCAGAGAGGGGGCGGAGTTTTCCCCGGAGAATCCGCCCTTGGGCGGAGTTTTCCCAGGGGCGGATAATTCGCCCCCAAAGTTGTGCAACGGCAGATCTGGGGAGGGGGTATTTAAGCCAGCCATCCCCCTCCTGCCAGAACTCTTGATTCATCTCGAAAAAGAACAGATCAGATCTGAAAGCTTCATCCAAGGGTGCTCCACCTAGATCCACCCAAAGGCCCCATCCCTTGGGGAATCGAAGGAGGATAACTCGATCTTCATCATCAGCAATCAAGCGCTTCATCTCCTCTCCATTCATTTGGAGAACCTCCGATCTAGTATTTCTTGCAAATATCTAGATCCTCGTTTTTGTTTATATTGATAAACCTTGTTCTTATGGCAGCTTGTTGTCATCTCGGGAGCCCCCAATTCGGTTGTGGGTGTGTGCCCCGATAGTGTTGTAAAAGGCACCGGTTCCCGCCTCGAAGGGATCCAATAGTGGAGAAGGTGGATCAGGCCTCTCGTGGCGAGATCCATCGGAGAATAGGGTGAGGCCTATTGTGGCGTGGTGGTCTTAGAACCGCCCACCCCTCCAACGGAGATGTACTTCCCTTAACAAGGAAGGAACTGCGGTAAAACAAATCCGTGTGTCTCCGCGTGCTCCACTACGGTTTCCTCGCTCCTCTTTTACGTGCTTAGTAGTTAGGGTTACATATAGGGAAATTCTCGTAGTTGCATACCTAGAGAATTTACTTTGTGTCAATCCTAAAATTGAAAAAGTATTAAAAAAAATTGGTTAGCACCTATTCACCCTCCCCCCTCTAGGTGCCCATACGATCCATTTCAGCCTTGTTCCTTACTATAATTCCATGCTCATCTTGCTTGTTCTTGAATATCACTTTGTTCCAATAACATTGCGGCAATCCTTTGGCTTCTCAACTAACTTCCATACTTTGTTTCTCTCAAAGTTGTTGAGCTCTTTGTGCATAGCTTCCAACCAATCCGAATCTTCAAGAGCCTCCCACACTTTCTTAGGTTCAATCATGGAGATGTGAGCTTGATGTTCACTGAACCTCTTCAATTGTGCTCTTGTGGAGATACCTTTCCTTAGATCACCAACTACATTTTGGAGGGAGTGGTCTCTTAGTTCCAACATTCTTTCCTTTCTAGCTTCACGATGAGCGTGGATCTCCGTATTGTTCCTTGGAGGACCCTCTTCATCATTTAGATCCTCGTCTTGACCATCATCTTGACCTTGATCATCATTGGAATCATCCTCTATATTGGGAGGCAAAGATTGACCTTGGTCTTGATCAAGTGCACTTCTAGCATCAACTTGAGCTTGTCTCAAAGCAGTTTGTACGGATCTTCCTTGAGAGATTGACTTAGCACTACTAGAGTTGACACTTTGATCACCATGTTGAGGGTCCACATCTTGTCTTTGGCTTGAGTCAATGTCCTCTTCGGTGGATGGAGCTTGTTGAGGTTGTGAAGATGAGGGCTCCACTTGAGTGGAGCATAGTTCTTCTCGATCCGCCATAAGGGGTTCCTCAACGGGGCGGATAAATCCCACACCCATTCTTCCTATGGCATCCTGAGGCATTTCATCATCTGCATCACAAGCATCAACACGCCCCCTTGGGGACCATCATATTCTTCGAAGGTCACACTACAAGATTCTATGACGGCTCCGGAAAGCTTATCATAGATTCTATAAGTGTGAGATTCGAGACCATAGCCAACAAAAATACCCTCTAATGCTTTAGACTCGAATTTAGACAAATGGACACCTTTTATGAGATAGAAACACTTACAACTGAACACCCGGAAGTAAGATATGTTGGGCTTGTTACCGGTAAGAATTTCATATGGAGTCTTGTTGATTTCTTTGCGGAGGTAGAGCCGGTTTGAAGCATGGCAAGCGGTGGAGATGGCTTCGGCCCAAAAGTTGTATGGAGATTTAAACTCCGCCAACATGGTCCTAGCCATCTCAATAAGAGTCTGGTTCTTCCTTTCGGCCACACCATTTTGTTGAGGGGTGTATGCAGCGGAATATTGATGTTTAATCCCCTCATCACTAAGGAAATCATTCAAGGTGTAGTTCTTGAACTCGGTGTCGTTGTCGCTTCTTATAATCAACACGGGAACATTGTATTGCCGTTGAACCAAGTTGACGAAGTCAATAAAGGTGTTTTGAGTCTCACTCTTCAACTTGAAGAAATAAACCCAAGAGTATCTTGAAAAGTCGTCAACAATCACCAAACAATATTTCTTCCCACCAAGACTTGCATGGGATGGAGGACCAAATAGATCCACAAGGAGGAGTTCCAAGATCTTGGTAGACTTGATTTGATTCTTAGGCTTGTGGGGAGCGTCATGCATCTTCCCTAGAACACATGCCCTGTAAACACGATCTTTGGCAAAGGAAACATTTTCTTTTAGTCCAAAAATATGTCCCTCCTTATGAAGACTTTGCAAAGTTCTCATATTTACATGGGCTAGTCGGCGATGCCATAGCCAACCCACAACGGCCTTTCCGAATAAGCACATTGGACCTGTAGTGTTTTGCTCTGAAAAGTCCACCACATACAAGTCATGTTCGACGTACCCAACGAAAGCAACCTCGAGAGACTTGCTCCACAAGAGGACCACAATATCAACATCAATAAAGACGGCAAATCCCATCTTTCCAAGAGCAAGGACTGAAAGTAAATTGTATCCAAGGGTCTCAACAAGCATGACGTTCATGAGTGTAATGTCGTGAGCAACCACAACCTTGCCGAAACCCATTACCTTGGACTTTGATTTGTCGGCATATGTCACGGTGATTTGATCATCATTTGGCTTTAAGTCCTTGACAATAGATGAGCTTCCGGTCATATGACTTGTGCAACCACTATCAAGCACCCACTTTGACCCTCCGGAAGCATACCTCTACAAAATATCAAGCTAACTTTTAGGTACCCATTTTTCAATGGGTCCTCTTTTGTTAGCAACAAGGGTGTTGGGAACCCAAATAGACCAAGCAATATACCCATCATAAGGGCTAACATATCGTGCATACACATCACCATAATAATCACGCATTAGAACATAGTGAGGGTTATCACTTCCCGCAAAGTCATCATGAGACATAGTTTTACCACTTGTGGTCTTTGAAGGGAATATGCCCTGAGAGGCAATAATAAAGTGTTTATTATGTGTATTCCAAGTATATGATAGATGTTTATTTTGCATGCTATAATTGTATTAATACGGAAACGTTAATACATGTGTGTTTAATAAACAAACAGAAAGTTCCTAGTTATGCCTCTCTCATAAACTAGCTCGTTGATTAACAAGATGATCAAGGTTTCCTGATCATGGACATTGGATGTTGTTAATAACGGGATCACAACATTAGTGTAATGGTGTGATGAACATTCATCCGAAGTATAGCATTACGATCAAAGTCATTGAGTTTATATTGCTATAACAACTTACGAAGTGATCCTAATCCTTAGACCATGAGATCATGTCAATCACTAACACCGGAAGAGTTTCTTGATAACATCAAACGTCACACCGTAACAGGGTGATTATAAAGATGGATTCAGAACTAATAAAGTGTTATGTTGAGGCTCATGGATCGAGAGTGGAATTTGTTCATCCCGATGACGGATAGATATACTCTGGGCCCTCTCGGTGATATCACATTGATTAGCTTGCAAGCAAGTGATTTGATCACTAGAATGTTATATCACAGGAACGAGAAAAGAGTGCATGTCGGTAACGAGATCAAACTAGGTATGGAGATACCGATGATCGAATCTCGGACATGTAATATATCGTGAAACAAAGGGATTAAGATACTAGCGTAAAAGGTTCCGACCATCACAAGAAAGTCATCGTTGAATGTGTGGGAGTCAGTATGGGTCTCCAAATCCCGCTTCTGATTATTTATCCGAGAGGGGTCTCGATCATGTCCGCATTATTCACGAACTGTAGGGTGACACACTTAAGAGACACCGACATCCAATTGGAGCAAATGTTTCATGCCGAAAGAATGAACAAGCGCAAGAATTTATTTCACTAGATACCGAAACAGGTTTTCGGGTGAAATTGCATAAAGTGGTTATGCATGTGAAATAGAATTCTAGCAAGGGGTTATTTGTGAATGTTTGTCATTAAAGTAATTGACAAAATTCTGAATAAAATAAAAGAGTTTTATTTAATGAGAGTTTGCATTAAATTTGGTGGAAATTTAATGGGAATTTGAGTGGACTTTTGAGTGGAGGGATTTTAAAGGGCATTTTGTGAGTGGAGTGTCCACCCACATGAATGAAGGAGGGGAGGGGGCAGCCCCCATGGCCGGCGGCCACCCCCTTGGGTGCCCCCCTCCTCCTATAAAAGGAGCCCCCCTCCTCACTTGTCTCTCACACCTCCTCGTGAAGGATCTCTCTCCCCCTCTAGAATTTATCCCCCATGGTCTCGGACTAGCGAGATACATGTTCCCGGTGGCTATTCGGCAAGAAAGAGTTGTGCTTCCGCTGCATCGCTGGAGCGAGGAGGCGGAGGTTGCTCGGTGCCTCGAACGTGTGTGCGAGCACGGATGCGCTGCTGATTTGCGGCGCTAGGACTTCCTCTCGATCTTGAGATCGGCAAGAGATCGTCTACATCAACCACGAGTTGAACTCGTTAAGCTTTGTCGATCTTCAAGAGTATGTTCTCTACGGATATACATCCGCCCGTTGTTTGTATCTATTAGATAGATCTTGGTATATAGTTCACATCGTAGGAAAAATTTTGTTTTCTATGCTGCGAACCCTACAGTGGTATCAGAGCCGGATCTATGCGTAGATACTTTCCACGGGTAGTACACATATGAGTATGTGGGCGATGATGATCATGTTGTTGCTCCTTTGTTGTAATTTTGGATATTGGTGGCATAGTGGGATGAAGCGGCCCGGACAAACTTTACATGTCCTCGCACATGAGACCTGTTCCACGCTTGACATGCAACTAGTTTGCATAAGTGGCTAGCGGGTGTCTGTCTCTCCTACTATAGTCAATATCTATTTTGCAAGCGAGTTGTCAACAATTTGATCATCCTCGTTGTGGTTCATGTTCGTAGGTAAGAACGGTTCTATCTCGAAAGCCCTAAGCCACGTAAAACTTGCAATGGATAAATTAGAGGCGTCTAGTTTAGATTGTTGCTGGGCTAGTGTTATGATATGGTAGTGTTGTAAGTAGAAGTATGAGATGATACTCTTACAACACACATAGCGTGTAAAATCCATAGACCTTGGATTTACACATATAGGTATGATAGTGATCATACCACGATGCACATGATAGAGATCATCTGCGGGAACCATATCATTTCACTAATAAACATATGATGTTTGATAGCATCTTATATTGCTTGTTTAGCGCTTTGTTAGCATAATAAGATGATCCCTCATTTAAATATCAAGATAAGAATGTGTTCTTCCTTTAGTATGCACCGATTATGTTTTCGTCGCTCCAAGACATCACGTGATGATCGGGTGTTCTTGGATCCACGACCATATTTCGGGTGTAAAACAATTACACACGCGAATACTAAGGTTCTAACTTGGCAAGCCTAGCATGTACAGACATGGCCTCGGAACACGGACCGAAAGGTTAAGCATGAGTCATATAGTTGATATGATGCCCATTTGATGCTCGCCTTTGAAGCTATACCGACTCACGTGATGATCGGACTTGGTGTAGTGGATTTGGTTCATGTAATCACCAAAAAGGCACGAGGGATGTCGTTTTTGAGTGGGAGTTCATTCGTAATATAGATTAGATGAACTCAATCTATCATACACTTAGTCTAAACTTTACAAATTCTGTTGTAGATGGCACCACCTGCTTTTAATTTCAATGTGTTCATGGAGAAAGAGAAACTAGCAATGAACGGTAGCAACTTTACCGAATGGGCCATGAATTTGAGGATTCTCCTCTCTGCTGCACAAAAGCAATATGTGCTAGAAGCGCCGTTAGGCCCCCCACCTTTTGATGATGCCCCTGACGAGGAGAAGAATGTCTATCAGACTCGTCAGGAGGACCACAACTTAGTTCATTGCGGCATATTGTATGGGCTAGAGCCGGAACTTCGAAAGCGTTTCGAAAACGGCAATGCATTTGATACAATGGGTGAGTTGAAAATGATTTTCGACACACATGCTGTTGTAGAGAGCTACAACGCTTCAGAAAAGTTCTTTAGCTGCATGATGGAAGAGCACAACTCCGTTAGTGAGCATGTACTCAAGATGTCGGGTTACACCGATAAGCTTGTGTCCTTGGGAATATCGATTCCCATTGACTTAGGCATCCATCGTGTTCTGCAGTCTCTGCCACCTAGCTATAAGAGCTTCGTGATGAACTATAATATGCAAGGCATGAAGAAGTCTCTCCCCGAGCTTCTGTCAATGCTTAAAACTGCAGAAGTGGAGATCAAAAAGGAACATCAAGTGTTGATGATCAATAGGAACACTGGTTTCAAGAAAGACAAGATGGGAAAACGGAAGGAAAGTAAGGGCGGCAAGCCTGTTGCCGCGCCTGAAAAGAAACCCCGAGTTGGACCTAAGTCTGATTCCGAGTGCTACTATTGTAAGGGGACTGGCCACTGGAAGCGCAACTGCCCCAAGTATCTGGCAGACAAGAAGGCCGGCAAGGCAAACAAAGGTATATATGATATACATGTTATTGAAGTGTACTTGACTAGTGCTCGCAGTAGCACCTGGGTATTTGATACCGGTTCAGTTGCTAATATTTGTAACTCGAATCAGGGGCTGTGGAACAAGCGACCGCTAGCAAGGGGTGAGGTCAAGATGCGTGTCGGCAATGGATCAAGCGTTGATGTGATCGCCGTCGGAACGCTGCCTCTCCACTTGCC
The DNA here is from genome assembly GCA_916181665.1 of Avena sativa. Taxonomy (NCBI): domain Eukaryota; kingdom Viridiplantae; phylum Streptophyta; class Magnoliopsida; order Poales; family Poaceae; genus Avena; species Avena sativa. Next base: position 414,123,538 of record OV702282.1, read on the forward strand.
GTCGGGATTAGTTATAAACTTGAATAAATGTTATCTAGTGCCTGCACTAAGCATGAACATTGTATCTGGATCGTGTTTGATGCGAAGTGGTTATTCATTTAAATCCGAGAATAATGGTTGTTCCATTTATATGAATGAAATCTTTTATGGTCATGCACCGATGATGAATGGTTTATTTCTATTAGATCTCGATGATAATGTTACACATATTCATAATGTTGATGCTAAAAGGATTAAACTTAATGATGATATATCCGCATATATGTGGCACTGCCGTCTAGGTCATATTGGCGTTAAACGCATGAAGAAGCTCCATTCGGATGGACTTTTGGAATCACTTGATTATGAATCATTTGATACATGTGAGTCATGCCTTATGGGCAAGATGACTAGAACGCCGTTTTCCGGTTCAATGGAACAGGCGACAAATTTATTGGAAATCATACATTCTGATGTATGTGGTCTAATGAGTGTGTCGGCGCGAGGTGGATATCGTTATTTTGTTACTTTCACGGATAATTTGAGTAGATACGGTTATATCTACTTGATGAAACACAAGTCTGAAACATTTGAAAAGTTCAAGGAATTTCAGAATGAAGTGGAAAATCATCGTAATAGAAAGATCAAATTTCTACGGTCCGACCGTGGAGGTGAGTATCTAAGTTACGAGTTTAGCACTCACATGAAAGAGTGTGGAATTGTTTCACAACTCACACCTGCCAGAACACCACAGCGAAATGGTGTGTCGGAACGTCGTAATCGTACTTTATTAGATATGGTTCGATCTATGATGTCTCTGACGGACTTGCCGTTGTCATTTTGGGGTTATGCACTAGAAACTGCTGCATTCACTTTAAATCGGGCACCATCTAAATCCGTTGAAAAGACACCGTATGAATTGTGGTTTGGAAACAAACCTAAGCTGTCATTTCTTAAAGTTTGGGGATGCGATGTTTATGTGAAGAAACTTCAACCGGATAAACTCGAACCCAAAGCGGAAAAATGCGTCTTCATAGGATACCCTAAAGAAACTATTAGGTATTCCTTCTATCACAGATCCGAGGGCAAGGTTTTTGTTGCCAAGAATGGATCCTTTCTAGAGAAAGAGTTTCTCGCGAAAGGTGTGAGTAGTCGGAAGGTAGAACTCGAAGAGGTTGTGGAACCTTCTCTTCAAAGTATGGCGAGTAGCGCAGCGCCGGAAGTTGTTCCGGAGTTGGCTCCACCTGTTGAAGAGGGAACTAATGATAATGATCATGAAACTCCGAAAGAGAGTACTACCGAACCTCGCAGGTCAAACAGGACGTGTGCAGCTCCCGAGCTGTACGGAAATCCTGTCATGAATTTCATGGTTGATGAAAATGATGACCCTGCGACGTATGAAGAAGCGATGATGAGCCCGGATTCCAACAAATGGTTAGAAGACATGAAATCCGAGATGGAATCCATGTATGAAAATCAAGTTTGGAACTTGGTGGAATTACCTCACGACCAAAAGGCCGTGGAGAACAAATGGATTTTCAAAAGGAAAACTGATGCTGATGGTAATGTGACCGTCTATAAAGCTCGACTTGTCGCAAAGGGGTTTCGACAAATTCAAGGAGTTGACTACGATGAGACTTTCTCTCCCGTAGCGATGCTAAAGTCAGTTAGGATTATGTTAGCAATTGCTGCATATTTCGATTATGAGATATGGCAGATGGATGTCAAAACCGCGTTTCTCAATGGTAATATTGAAGAAGAGTTGTATATGATACAACCAAAGGGTTTTGTCGATCCTAAGGATGCTAACAAGGTGTGCAAGCTTCAGCGATCCATCTATGGATTGAAGCAAGCATCACGAAGTTGGAATCTCCGCTTTGATGAGGTGATCAAAGAGTTTGGATTTGTCCAAACTTATGGAGAAGCTTGTATTTACAAGAAAGTGAGTGGGAGCAATGTGGCATTTCTGATATTATATGTGGATGACATATTATTGATCGGAAATGATATAGATCTTTTAAACAGTGTTAAAAGTTATCTAAACAGCAAATTTTCAATGAAGGACCTAGGTGAAGCGTCATACATATTAGGCATAAAGATCTATAGAGATAGATCTAGGCGCCTAATAGGGCTATCACAAAGTACATACCTTGATAAGATTTTAAAGAAGTTTAAAATGGACGGAAGTAAGAAGGGGTTCTTACCTATGTTGCAAGGCAAGACATTGAGTAAGACTCAAAGTCCGGCTTCGACGGAAGAAAGAGAGATAATGGACAAAGTCCCCTATGCTTCAGCCATAGGCTCTATAATGTACGCCATGCTATGTACAAGACCGGATGTGGCACATGCTATTAGTTTGACTAGTAGGTACCAATCGGATCCAGGTTCGGAACACTGGATAGCGGTCAAGAATATCCTTAAGTACTTACGAAGAACTAAGGATATGTTTCTTGTATACGGAGGTGAAGAAGAGCTCGTCGCTAAGTGTTATGTCGACGCTAGCTTTGACACTGATCCAGATGACTCTAAGTCTCAATCCGGATACGTATTTCTCATGAATGGCGGAGCGGTTAGTTGGAGGAGCTCCAAACAACCTGTGGTAGCGGCATCAACAACGGAGGCCGAATATGTTGCTGCTTCAGAAGCGGCTCAGGAAGCAGTTTGGATGAAGGAGTTCATATCCGAACTAGGAGTGGTGGCAAACGCGTTGGACCCAATGGTGATCTATTGTGACAACAATGGTGCCATTGCCAATGCCAAAGAGCCAAGGTCTCACAAGCATTCCAAGCATATTAAGCGCCGGTTTCACTCCATCCGTGAGCATGTCAAGGATGGAGATATAAAGATTTGTAAAGTACATACGGATCTCAATGTAGCAGATCCGTTGACTAAAACTCTCCCTAGAGCAAAACATGATCAACACCAGAACTCAATGGGTGTTAGATTTATCACTATGTAACTAGATTATTGTCTCTAGTGCAAGTGGGAGACTGAAGGGAATATGCCCTGAGAGGCAATAATAAAGTGTTTATTATGTGTATTCCAAGTATATGATAGCTGTTTATTTTGCATGCTATAATTGTATTAATACGGAAACGTTAATACATGTGTGTTTAATAAACAAACAGAAAGTTCCTAGTTATGCCTCTCTCATAAACTAGCTCGTTGATTAACAAGATGATCAAGGTTTCCTGATCATGGACATTGGATGTTGTTAATAACGGGATCACAACATTAGTGTAATGGTGTGATGAACATTCATCCGAAGTATAGCATTACGATCAAAGTCATTGAGTTTATATTGCTATAACAACTTACGAAGTGATCCTAATCCTTAGACCATGAGATCATGTCAATCACTAACACCGGAAGAGTTTCTTGATAACATCAAACGTCACACCGTAACAGGGTGATTATAAAGATGGATTCAGAACTAATAAAGTGTTATGTTGAGGCTCATGGATCGAGAGTGGAATTTGTTCATCCCGATGACGGATAGATATACTCTGGGCCCTCTCGGTGATATCACATTGATTAGCTTGCAAGAAAGTGATTTGATCACTAGAATGTTATATCACAGGAACGAGAAAAGAGTGCATGTCGGTAACGAGATCAAACTAGGTATGGAGATACCGATGATCGAATCTCGGACATGTAATATATCGTGAAACAAAGGGATTAAGATACTAGCGTAAAAGGTTCCGACCATCACAAGAAAGTCATCGTTGAATGTGTGGGAGTCAGTATGGGTCTCCAAATCCCGCTTCTGATTATTTATCCGAGAGGGGTCTCGATCATGTCCGCATTATTCACGAACTGTAGGGTGACACACTTAAGAGACACCGACATCCAATTGGAGCAAATGTTTCATGCCGAAAGAATGAACAAGCGCAGGAATTTATTTCACTAGATACCGAAACAGGTTTTCGGGTGAAATTGCATAAAGTGGTTATGCATGTGAAATAGAATTCTAGCAAGGGGTTATTTGTGAATGTTTGTCATTAAAGTAATTGACAAAATTCTGAATAAAATAAAAGAGTTTTATTTAATGAGAGTTTGCATTAAATTTGGTGGAAATTTAATGGGAATTTGAGTGGACTTTTGAGTGGAGGGATTTTAAAGGGCATTTTGTGAGTGGAGTGTCCACCCACATGAATGAAGGAGGGGAGGGGGCAGCCCCCATGGCCGGCGGCCACCCCCTTGGGTGCCCCCCTCCTCCTATAAAAGGAGCCCCCCTCCTCACTTGTCTCTCACACCTCCTCGTGAAGGATCTCTCTCCCCCTCTAGAATTTATCCCCCATGGTCTCGGACTAGCGAGATACATGTTCCCGGTGGCTATTCGGCAAGAAAGAGTTGTGCTTCCGCTGCATCGCTGGAGCGAGGAGGCGGAGGTTGCTCGGTGCCTCGAACGTGTGTGCGAGCACGGATGCGCTGCTGATTTGCGGCGCTAGGACTTCCTCTCGATCTTGAGATCGGCAAGAGATCATCTACATCAACCACGAGTTGAACTCGTTAAGCTTTGTCTGTCTTCAAGGGTATGTTCTCTACGGATATACATCCGCCTGTTGTTTGTATCTATTAGATAGATCTTGGTATATAGTTCACATCATAGGAAATTTTTTGTTTTCTATGCTGCGAACCCTACAGTCTTACTATCCACAATGGTCTTGTTGGTCTCTTGTGCGGCCTTGGCCTTCTTCTTCTTGTTGTTCTTCTTCTTCTTAGTATTGGAGACAAAACCAATGCCCCCTTTATCACCACTACGCCTTTGCTTGCTCAAAAGATCATCAATGGACTTGTTGCCTTGTGGAAATGTGGCCTTGCCAAGCTCCCCCTTCAACCTAGCATTCTCTTCAAGAATAGTTGTGCTACTAGATGGAATGAAGTTACTAGGTGAAGGAATATTGGCCAATTGAGTTTGAAGCGTTTCATGGGACTTTGTGAGAGACAAGAGTTCACTCTCCAAAGCCTTGTGAGTCTTGTTAAGCAAACTAAAATCCTCGGCAAGTTTTTCATGAACCACATCAAACTCAATCTTGTCCTTTTTAGCCCTTTTGTATTTAGCAATAGCATGATCACGCTCTTTGATGAGTTTGTTAACAATAGTGTCATTGGCCTCATCAAGCCCTTCAAGTTTTAATTCAAGTGACAACCTAGTTTCTTGTTCTTCTTCTAGAGCATTGTTTAAAGCCTCTAGCTCAATCATGTGTTCATTCCCAAGTTTACATCTTACATCTAGAAGTTCTTGAGTATGTGAGAGTTGATCTAAGATGTTCCCAAAATGTAACTTAGCATCTCCTTCTAGGTTAGTCATAAAATCATCAAAGGCAATTAATTACTTTTTAACATCAAGAGACATCTCATCATCAATTTCATCATTATCTAAGGGAGTAGAGCGGGATGATGAGGATACCTCCGTTCCTCTTGCCATAAGGCAAGTGACGTTCTTGGTGGGAGAGTTCTCATTTGGAGAATCGAAGAGTGAGAATGTCGGAGTAGACGTGGTGGCTAACGCATCCACACCATTAGAAGTTTCCTCTTCCTCATCTTCATCATCTTCATTGTCGGAGGAGTATTCTTCATGAGTGATCAAGACAATTTCTCCCGACTTCTTGTTTATGGGATTCTTCTTGATGAAAGGTTTCTTCTAAGGTGCCTTGAGAGTTTTCTTCAACACAAGTTTACCACCATGATCTTCTCTCTTCTCATAGGGGCAACTTGCCACAAAGTGATAGCGGTCACCACAATTGAAGCAAGTTCTCAACCTAGTGGTATTCTCTCTTTTCCCATTTGGGTTGCTTCTCCATTGCATTTCCATTTTGGCCTTGGCAGGGTTCTTCCAAAAGTTCTTTGCATAGAAGGCCATATATTGAGCATGAGCAATCTTGACCTCATCGGGATGGTCCATCGAGAGGCCTTCATCACTATCATCTTCATCCCCATGGTCCACAACTTTGGCCTTCAATGCAACATTGACTACATTGCTCATCCCAAGGGCACGAGCACGAGCATATTTGGCATTCTTAGCGGCTACTTTGAATGCGGCCATCTCTTGCATAACTTCATTTGAGGTCATGAGATGGTAGTTGTGTATTCCTTGTAAGCTCTTCAAGTCGGTGGGCTCAAAAGGCATGAGTGCACTCACATATTTCCTTTTTACCCATGCATCATCCACATGTGAGGCACCCACATTTCTAAAAGCGGTGGCGGTGGTCTTGAGCCTTCGGTACATGTCTTCGTGATCTTCACCTTCTTTCATGTAGAAGCCTTCGGCTTCATTGCTTAGAGCATCATATCGGTTCCTCCTCATACTCTCATTTCCAACAAACAATACGGTGAGGGCATCCCAAGCTTCCTTGGCAATGCTAAAGTGCTCAATGTGTGGATAATCCTTTGTCCCCAATCCTTATTGAATCATATGCAAAGCAGTGGCATTGAGTTGACTATTGACAACCTCTCTTCTTGTCAAGTTGTTTGGATCTCCAATAAAGAGTCCATGCTCGGTGATGTTCCATAGTTCAATGCAAGAGCTGCGCACATGAGTTCTCATTAGTGATTGCCATTGAGCAAAAGTAGCAGACTCTTCTAGCTTAGGTGGGTCACCTCTATTGTACACATGAGGGTGAGGGACGGGAGGATCGAGAGAGTACCAAGAATCACGGTGCTCACCCTTCACCCCATCAAGTTGTGTGGAGGAATTAGCGTTGTCATGTTTACCCCCCACCACCATACCCTCGGGGGATACCAAAGTATTCCCTTTAGGTACAACGGATGGTAGATCCTCTTGAGGAGATGGAGGTGATGAGCCATATTTGTCTTTAAGAAGTTTCTCAAGCATCTTCTTGACTTCGTTGACCAAGGAAGAGCTCAATCTTGTTTCCAAGTTCTTGAGGTCTTCCATGGTCACCGGGGTCGGCTCACTACCACCATCCCCTTCGTTGCTACCCATATTCTCTTAGGCGGTAAAGCCCAAATAAAGAGCCGAGGCTCTGATACCAATTGAAAGGATCGTATGGGCACCTAGAGGGGGGGTGAATAGGTGCTACTTCAAATTTTCTTCTTTTTCAAATTAAGGTTTGACAATAAGGTAAATTCTCTAAATAATGCAACTACGGTGAATTTACCTATATGACAATTATGCAAGAGCTATCACAACACAAAGTAGGAATAATTAAGTAAAGTGCGGTAGAGGATAGAAGTAACCAAAGTGGTGGACGCGGAGACACAAGGATTTGTTTCCCGTAGTTCCTTCCTTTTGAGGGGAAGTACGTCTACGTTTGGAGAGGGGGTGGTTTCAAACCACCAACGCCACGAAAGGCCTCCCTTGTTCTCCGATGAATCTCACCCCAACGGGATCGATTCACCTTCCACTATATCGGCAACCTTCAAGGTGGAAGCCGGCACCTTTACAAGTTTGGGGCACACATCCACAATTTAATCGGAGGCTCCCAAATACAAGCAAGATGTCAAAGCAATCAAACACAAGCTTGTAAAAACCAAAACAAGAACTAGGGTTTTCAAGAAAACACTAGAGCAAAGGGGCCCTCAATGAAATGAGGGGGAAATGAAGATCTCTTTTGGTGAAGTAGTAGATCGGGGCTTCCTTCGATTCCCCAAAGATCAAAGACTTTGGGTGGTGGAATGAGGAGATCTTGAGATTTGGTGGCTCCAATGGTGGTCTTGACTTTAATGTGTATGAGCATCTTGTCCCAAGGTAGGTGGAGGGGTATTTATACCCCTCCAAGAAATATGGCCGTCGGAGCCTTTAATGCAGCGGTAGTACCGGAAGTTCAAGTGGTACTACCGAAGACCTCCGGTACTACCGGACCTGGTACCGGACGACCACCTTTCAAACTTCATAAGCCCTGGCCATAGCGGTACTACCCTTGATGCTACCGTAAAGCGGTAGTACCGCAAATGGCAACCGGTACTACCGGACGTGCAGTGGAATCAGCAGCTTAGTCGGAAAAACTCTCTGTCATGTCAGGTAGCAAAATGCGGTACTACCGCATTTTACTACCTAGGCAGATAGAGGCTTTTTGCCAACATACAAAAAGTCTTCTGCCACGCCAGGTAAAATGCGGTACTACCGCATTTTAGTACCGGGGTGAGCAGTTGCCTTTTATAGGTTGGAAAAAGTCTCTGCTCCGCACGGCATTTTAGTACCGGGGCAGGTAGTAGCTTTTTGACAGCTAGTCAAAACCTTATGTCGCATCCGGTAGAAAAATACCGCTTTTTGGTACCGCGCCAGGTAGACAGTTTTTTGAACATTGTAAAACATTTTCAGTGCACCTGCGATACACTTGACAAATAATTAGTCCGATATGTGTTTTTTTCGAAAAGGGGTAAAACCCCGGCCTCTGCATCGATTGATGCACACAGCCTTTTATTAGTCCGATATGTGTATTGTTATAAAACACCAAAATCACTACGGATAGGAAATGCTCTTTCAGTGGTGTACACAATTGTCGCTGCGGCGCATGGCGGGATTCAAACGACGGTGTTAATGTGCGTCATCGGCTCCTCCTTGCTTCTGGCATTAAATAAATCTAGCGTGTATCTCTCTCGCCATCCACCGCTCTCGCCGACCACCATATAGACAGAAGTAGGGGTGGGCATTCGGTTTTTTCGGTTAATTCGGTTCGGTTTTTCGGGTTTTTCTATAATTCGGTTTCTACAAAATAGGCACCGAAATTATTTCGGTTTTCTAATTAATCGATAGTTCGGTTAGTGGACAATTCGGTTCGATGTTCGGTTTTTAACCGAACTTTTGGAAATAACAACACTATGCCATAATTTATGTAGATCCATACGAGCTAAACCACTCATCGGCGCACCGAAAACAACCTCCAGGTCGGCGAGTACCTGAAGCAATACATGGCTAGCTGATGTCTTGAACGCATATGTAGAAAAAGAACATAATAAGCATGATGTCTATCTTGCTCGTTCAAAAAAATGATGTCTATATTTTAAGCCGTATACATTTAATAAATTGTATGTGTTGAGAGTTCAGCTAAAATACGTGATTATATCCGAAATAGGAAAACAATTGGAAAGCTTCCAACAAAATTTATAGACACAATTGACAGTTAAACCATGAACATATACGTGCATGTGGCTGGAGACATGCGTACATGCATGAGCTGTTAAACCACGAACATGTACGTGTATTTGACTGGAGACATACGTACATGCATGGACTGTCTGGCAGCTTTTGCATGCATGTCTTTTTGTCGCATGAACTTGTATCTACGTATAGTAATGTACGCCTAAGACAGAATCACAAATATATTTATCTCTATCACATATATTTTTCGGTTTATGTGGTTATTTCGATTAACAGAGATTCAAAACCGAATTAATATTTATAAATTCGGTTAATCATATTTACTAATCGAAATTAGTTTCGGCTAATTCGGGTTCGGTGTATTCGGTTTTGGTCCCGATTAATTCGGTTTCGATTTACTAATCATGTGCTTTGGGAGTCGATGTGTGTGTGCTCTATATATGTTTGTGTTGCTGTATAGAATGACACAATATACCTACTCCCTCCGATCCATATTAATTGACTTTGAATTGTCAAAATTTGAATAAACCTATATATACTAAATATTGTCTAAATTATCTAGACAAATTTATCCCGATCTAAACAAATTTGAGTCAATTAATATTGGCCGGAAGAAGTATTATACTGAATGGCAGGGATTTAAAACAAAACAGTTGAAGAACTAAAAACGCTGGGGCCTTGCAAACCATCTTTGCAGAGTGTTAGGCCACATAGCGCCCACCCGTGCAATCTGGTATTTGCCTTGACCAAATGGCACAACCTGTGACTACTTTGCCGGGTGCATCCTACAACACTCGGCAACAAATATGTAAAATACACTCGGCACTTGGCAAACTTTGGTGCCACGTGGCTTTTCTATGAACATAAAAATAATATTTGTCATGAATATAAAAATACACTTGGCAAAAAATCAAAAAAATATATCTTGTGTACACAAAGACACTCGGCAAAGTTTCATGCCACGTGGCTTTTTTTTCGTTTGGAGCGGCCGCCGTCAAGTCTCTTTATTTTGCCACGTATAGGAAGAATACAATTAGCAAAATATTTGCTGAGTTGCGGGAGAAAAACACCCGGCAAAGCCCATTTGTTGACGGGATTTTTGCCGTGCACGTTTTGCCGAGTGTAACACTCTGGCAATTTTTCTACAAATTCCGGTAGTGGTTATTCAACTTATAAACCGAACTTGGTTGTTGCTTATGGTTCAAGGACATAAGGAGAACTGGCCTTTGACATGAAGCCTGAAGCATAACCTAAGATCTTTAAGGCCTCCTTCGGTTATACGGGATTAAATCCCAGCGTGGATATAATCCAGAGTTGGATTTGGTGTATCCAAAGCTGTCTCCCAATCCCTTCTAATCACCTCTCCTGATCCATATTAATCTAGGAACATGTTCAGTTAGGCTTGGTTTCAATACTCTGAGTAGCCTCATTCACCGTCCTTCTCTGCGTCACGTCGTGAAATTTTTCCACACGCCAGGTGGGAGGAGAAAAATTACAGTCCAAATGTGAAGGAGTTAGGACAGGTTGGGTTGTTTGGTGTAAACAAAGAGGTCAGATTTTATGGCCTGGAAAAATTGTCCAGACAGTCTAAAAAGTTAGGATTAGGCCACAAATACATGCCGATCCATGCTTGTTATGGATTAAACGGACGAGGCCTAATTGAGCGCAAAAAGACCATTTTATGGCATGTGCTGTTGGAAATATAAGCAATAATCCATATGATTTAATCCGAATAATAAACTGATAAAACATGATCATACAAACGGTACTAAAACCAATTATGCGGATCAACAAAGTAGATGAACAGATTACATCTATAGGAGATAAACCTATCACATCTACACCAAACGCTAGAATAAAGAACTCTAGCATAATCTGAAAAAGACAGTTGACTATTACGTACAGTGTAGGCTGAATAGCAGCCGCAGCGGTTGCAGCGGCGTCGCCCATGTTGAGGTTGTCGAAGAGGTCGCTGACGTCCGGGAAGAAGTCGTCGTTCGGGAACTCGCCGTCGGACGACGTCGTGGTTGCCAGTAGTCGCGCTTGAGCGCTCCCCAAAAACCTGATCGCCCCTCACCCGTACAGGTTCACGAGAGGCGGGGTTCCGGAGGCCTACTGTCCCGATCTGCGGTGCACGCCGCAAGCCGGGATGGAGAAGACGAAAACGGCGGCGCAAGGTTCTGGAGGTAGGCGCGTGTGTGGATTGATTTCGTACCGATTAGGTTTAGCCCGGACGCTTTATATAGTGCAGGTTAGGAAGATCGTGGGCTCAGCCCACGTCCGAGTCGGTAACAGCCACGTCCATAAAAACTGGAAACGGCTGTAATTAACGCGTCCGTTAATGACTCATAATCAGTTTTCCCAACAAACAAAGTAAAGCTCGGCTCGGCGAGATTCCCGCAACCCGCGGCGCGCGCGCGTCGCGACGAGGCGAGGCGGGCGGCATCGGAGGAGGAGTGCGCGAGGGCTACTCTTCTTGTCACACCTTAGTGAGTGGTGCAACACTCTACTATATAAGGTGGTCCAACTCCCCTTCAACTAGCAATGTGGGACTAAACTTTAGCACCACTACACAGCCATATGCTGCCATATACAAGTGGGCCAAAGAGAATTTCAGAATTTTTCTAATGGGCCAATAGACCAACATACACCAAATTCCAACAATCCCCCACAAAGTCTCATTGGCACATCACAACACTTTTCTTTCAGAACATTGTTTTATATACCGGTGTGTAGTGGAGACTGTTAAGTTGAACTTCCACGTTAAACTTCATGCTACACTAGCTTGCAACTTGAATAGTGGACTATGCCTTGAACTACAAGTTTTCTGCGCGCTAGTTTCACACAAAATCTAGACCGGTACAAGGCTACCGTCGGCTTCCCCGCGGTTTGGAGTTTATGCGTCATACTCCAGGGCCTTTCATGAGTTTACTAGAGAGCACCCAACTCTCACGGACTGCGACGTTTGACAGTCAGACTCATATAGGTGTGTTCCTCAAGAGATGTTCTGCAGGACAACATCTCCGCTTATAAAAAGCCACTTGGAACACATTAAGATAAATATCAACCTGCCATGCAGATTAAGAGAGTATTGCATCTTTATGGAGATGTAAATATAATATGGGAATACTCTCCTCTCAGCTGACCAACAGCTTGTCTCCCAGCTCTAATTCACGGGATCTCCGATCACATAGAGTGGGTTGCCACTGGGATCAACTCATAGCGTGGGTCTCAAACCCATCTCCCTCGATGCATTATCTATCACATTGCGTGATAAACCCTTTGTGAAAGGATCTGCCAGGTTCTTAGATGTTTGGATATAATCCAACGCAATAACTCTGGAGTTTCTCAGTTTCCTGACAGATTTCAATCTCCTCTTCACATGCCTTGATGACTTCATATTATCCTTAGAACTGTTTACTTTGACGATCACAGTTTGATTATCACAGTTCATTGGGATGGCGGGTATTGGTTTTTCAACCACAGGTAAGTCCATCAAGAGCTCACGAAGCCACTCTGCTTCAACAGTGGTCGTGTCTAATGCTGTGAGTTCTGCTTCCATTGTTGACCTCGTTAAGATGGTCTGCTTGCAAGACTTCCAGGAAACAGCGCCACCACCAAGTGTAAACAAATAACCACTTGTGGCCTTAATCTCATCGGCATCAGATATCCAGTTTGAATCACTATAACCCTCAAGTACCCGAGGATACCCAGTATAGTGAATACCATAACTCGCAGTGCCTTTCAAATAGCGCAAAACTCTTTCAAGAGCATGCCAATGATCATCTCCAGGATTTGACACAAATCGACTCAGTTTGCTTACAGCAAAGGAGATGTCAGGTCTAGTAGCGCTGGCTAAATACATGAGCGAGCCAATAATTTGAGAATATCTCAATTGATCTTTAGCATTCCTTCGATTCTTTCGAAGTAGCACACTCGGATCATAAGGCGTTGGAGAAGAATTGCAGTTACTATACCCGAAGCGACTCAATATCTTTTCCACATAGTGAGACTGAAGCAATGTAATCCCACCATTGTCATCCTTTAGTAGCTTGATGTTTAAAATTACATCAGCCACTCCCAAATCCTTCATCTCAAAACAGCGAGATAGGAACTCTTTGACCTCCTCTATAACAGCGAGGTTGGTCCCGAATATCAATATGTCATCAACATAGAGACACATAATAACTCCCTCGCCCCCACCATGGCGATAGTACACACATTTGTCAGCTTCGTTTACAACAAAGCCTTCAGCAGTTAAAGTTCTTCCAAACTTCTCGTGCCACTGCTTAGGAGCTTGCTTAAGACCGTATAAAGACTTCACTAACTTACACACCTTTCCTTCTTGACCATCTACCACAAATCCGTCAGGCTGCTCCATATAAATTTCCTCATCTAGCTCTCCATTTAGAAAAGCTGTCTTAACGTCCATTTGATGAACGAGAAGACCATGTGAGGCAGCCAAGGAAAGTAGTACTCGAATAGTGGTCAATCTGGCTACAGGTGAGTAGGTATCGAAGAAGTCTTCACCTTCCTTTTGGGTATAACCCTTAGCCACAAGACGTGCCTTGTACTTTTCAATAGTACCATCAGGTCTAAGCTTTTTCTTGAACACCCATTTACATCCTACAGGTTTACACCCATAAGGACGATCGGTGATTTCCCAAGTACCATTAGCTGATGGAGTCCATCTCGCTTCGAACAGCTTCCTTCCAGTAGTCAGCATCTTGAGATGCATAGGCTTCTGAAATAGAAGTGGGAGTATCATCCACAAGGTACACAATGAAATCATCACCAAATGACTTTGCAGTCCTTTGTCTCTTGCTCCTTTTGGGAGCTTCATTGTCATCCTCCACAGGATCATCAGAGTGTTCTATCGGCATAGTGGGTTCAGGAATTATAGAAAATTCCTGACTAGATGAACTAGTCATCTCCTGATTTGATGAGCTAGACATGCCTTTCATAGGAAAGATGTCCTCAAAGAAAGTCGCATCATTCGACTCCATAATTGTACCAACATGCATGTCGGATACCTCAGATTTTACTATCAAAAATCTATAGCCAATGCTATGAAAGGTCCAAGCTTTCGCTTCTTGGGTATTGGAATATTGACTTTCGCCAAACAACCCCAAGTTCGTAAGTAAGAGAGTTTAAGCCTTTTCTTTTCCCATTCCTCAAATGGAGTCATGGTTTTATCCTTTACAGGAACACGGTTTAGGACATGACACGCAGTCATTAGCGCCTCCCCCCACCATTCCTTGGAAAGACCCGATGTATCTAACATGGCGTTAACCAAATCAGAGTGCGGTTCTTCCTTTCGGCCACCCCATTTGACTGAGGTGAGTAGGGAGGCGTCCTCTTATGTATAATACCATGTTCCGTACAGAATAAATCAAATTCATTTGAAAAGTACTCTCCACCACGATCCGACCTTAGCCGCTTGATTTTAAGATCAAGTTGGTTTTCTGCCTCAGCTTTATAGATTTTGAAGTAGTTCAAAGCTTCATCTTTAGATTTCAGGAGATAAACATAGCAGTATCTAGTGGAGTCATCAATCAACGTCATAAAGTATCTTTTTCCACCTTTTGTCAACACACCATTCATCTCACAAAGATCTGAATGTATAAGTTCTAGCGGTGCTAAGTTTCTCGGTTCCGCAGCCGTATGAGACTTGCGGGGTTGCTTTGCTTGCACACAAACTTGGCACTTAGAAACTTTGACAGTGGTAAATTTCGGAATTAAACTCATATTGGCTAGCCGCGTCATGCAACCAAAGTTAATATGACAGAGTCGTGAATGCCAAACATTGGACTCATTATCATTGCAAACATGATTAATAACTTTAGTACATGAGTCTGACAGAGACAAGCGGAACAGAACTCCGCACTCATAACCTTTTCCAACAAATTGTACATACTTAGAAATTACAACTTTATTGGACTCAAAAACCAACTTAAAGCCATCTCGACATAAAAGCGGTCCGCTGACGAGATTCTTATTGATGGAGGGAACATGCTGCACGTTCTTCAGTTGTACGGTCTTCCCCGAAGTAAACTTCAGATCTACCGTACCAACACCATGAACAGAAGCACGTGAGCCGTTTCCCATCAGCACGGAAGAAGTCCTTAAGACCTGATAAGAGGAGACCATGGAAATATCAGAACATACATGTGTATTAGCACCCGTGTCTATCCACCAATCAGGAGAATGACATACTGAAAGGATAGTAGGTAAAATACCGTACCCAGCATCCTTCATCTAAGTATCGCTAATAACAACATTAGCGGCATTGCCGCTGTTCCCATGTTGACGCTTGTCAAAGCGATTAGGGCAGCTAGGAGCCCAATGACCAGGATCACCACAGACGTGGCAAGAGCCTTTCCTCTTATCATTTTTCTTCTTGAAGTTGGTTGAGTGCGTGGCCTTGTTCTTGCCATCGAACTTTCCCTTTCCTTCAGTTTTGTTCTTATTCTTGAACTTGTGGGATTGGAAGTTTTTCCTCTGCACTAAATTGGCAGTAGAACCTCCCTCAAGTCCTCGAGCAGTTTTGTCCTTTGCTCTCGCCTTCTCTTCCACATGAAGAGACCCAATGAGATCCGTAACGGAAAACTCTTGTCTCTTATGTTTCAGAGAAGTAGCAAAGTTCCTCCACGAAGGAGGAAGCTTGGCAATAATGCCACCAGCCACAAATTTGTCCGGTAAGGAACACTTGAACTGCTCAAGTTCTTTGGCAAGTGATTGTATCTCATGAGCTTGCTCAACGACGGAGCGCTCATCAACCATCCTGTAGTCATAGAATTGCTCCATGACGTACAGCTCAGTGCCAGCGTCCGAGACCCCAAACTTGGCCTCGAGCGCTTCCCACGCGTCCTTGCCATTATCAAATGACATATAAGGGTCAACAATGTTGTCCCCAAGAACACTGAACAAAGCCGCCATAAACATGGTATCGGCTTTCTTAAAGTTCGCTTCCTGCTCAGCAGAAAGATCTCCTTCAGGCTTGCCAAGAGTGGCGCTATAGCAGTTTAGGTTTTCAAACCAGAGAACTGCTCTCTTGCGCCATCTCTTATAGTGCATGCCATCAAAAGGAGGCGGCCTAGTAGCCGCGGCTACACCAGTGGAATTCAGTTGCCTATAATCAGGTTTTTGGATTGTTGGAAATATAAGCAATAATCCATATGATTTAATCCGAATAATAAACTAATAAAACATGATCATACAAACGGTACTAAAACCAATTATGCAGATCAACAAAGTAGATGAACAGATTACATCTATAGGAGATAAACCTATCACATCTACACCAAACGCTAGAATAAAGAACTCTAGCATAATCTGAAAAAGACAGTTGACTATTACGTACAGTGTAGGCTGAATAGCAGCCGCAGCGGTTGCAGCAGCGTCGCCCATGTTGAGGTTGTCGAAGAGGTCGCTGACGTCCGGGAAGAAGTCGTCGTTCGGGAACTCGCCGTCGGACGACGTCGTGGTTGCCAGTAGTCGCGCTTGAGCGCTCCCCAAAAACCTGATCGCCCCTCACCCGTACAGGTTCACGAGAGGCGGGGTTCCGGAGGCCTACTGTCCCGATCTGCGGTGCACGCCGCAAGCCGGGATGGAGAAGACGAAAGCGGCGACGCAAGGTTCTGGAGGAGGAGGAGTGCGCGAGGGCTACTCTTCTTGTCACACCTTAGTGAGTGGTGCAACACTCTACTATATAAGGTGGTCCAACTCCCCTTCAACTAGCAATGTGGGACTAAACTTTAGCATCACTACACAGCCATATGCTGCCATATACAAGTGGGCCAAAGAGAATTTCAGAATTTGTCTAATGGGCCAATAGCCCAACATACACCAAATTCCAACATGTGCCAGTGTACTCGGTAAGAAATCTAACGTGTCTTTTGGGCTGTGAAAAAACACATGATAAACGAAGAAGATAGAAGGGGGGAGGATGGCGAGCTTGTGGATTTCGTCGGTACTAGATTACACACTAGTTCATAATGATTGTCGGTCAGAACTTCATAATGACAATGATCTAACTACAAGTAGTGATAGGAGAAAGAGATGTGAACAGAAGACGGCATATATATGATCCTGATGTAGGACATTCTCGCTTATCTGCTTGCTTTCTGAATACAGTTTCAGTCAATACTCATCACTAGAAAAAAAAGATGATACTATCGATCTGAATACAGTTTCAGTCAGATTCATATTCTCAACTCTCTTGTGCTATTTGGTTTCTTTTTCCTGAAATACTGGTGGTGGTACTCTTGCCGATGTTGATGGATTACTCTAATGGTTACGCACGTGTACGTAGCCTTGTTATTGCGGTTCAAATTAAAATTATGGGAGAACCCTCATTGGTATTTATAGGTATATGATTTGACATCTATATCATATTTATTAGGCTGCCTTCACGCAATTGCAAGTTTGTGCCATGAAAGAAAAAGATTTTGAAGACCTTCAAAATTTGCTCGTTTTCTTTTAGATTTTATTTTGTAGTTGCTTGAAGATAATTTATGTATCTCTACCATGTACTATTTGTTACTATGAATTTATGTGGTATTGATTGTCAAAAAAGACCGATACTCTCTCTGGTTCATATTAATGGCCTCAAGTTTATGTAGATTAATGGCACTTGACCATATTTAGACTAGATATATTCGTATATAGACAGAGTTAAGGTCATTAATATGGACCGGGAGAGTTTTTTAAAGTGGACAAGGTTCACTCCAAAATGAATGAACATATGCACTAAAACATGTCCTTATACATGTGTTTTAGAAGAAAAAAACTAAAAGGTCTTACATAGTAAACAGAGGGAGTAACAATTATATGTATAAAATGATCCTTCTTTTGCAGGCATGTATAAAGTGATATTAATGTTACTGGTTTAAAGATTATAATCGCACTGACATCTGGTCAAGTGCATCACAATTTATAAAAAGTGACTATTTATCAAGACAAAGCTTTCAACAAAATATGATAGCATACATAAAAAAATCACATCATGTAAAAAATGTACACAATAATACTTTTTAAAATATTCTTTCAACATATCAGATTAGTTGCATTTCCGGATGATAGGAAGATTCATTTCTTGAAAGAGAAAAGATCGAAACTTTATAAAACACGGGAATCATTAAATCGTGAATAATAATAATAATAATAAGAGAAACAAAAAGACCCAATGAAAACGCAAAGAAAAACCTCCTAGAGCAACAACAAAAAAGAAAGAAACATCCATCATAAGACTTTTGGATGCATTGATAAGTTTGTATGTCTCGTCAACGAAGCAATGGTAAAAAGTAAAGAGCAACACATAGTGGGGGAGATAGGAGACTAGTTGGGGCCTTGCCCCCCTATCCATGGTACAACATGAAATAAATTATACCTAACATTGATTTAAGTAGCGTTTACATAAAATAGCATGGTTGCCCCCCCCCCCCCAACTTCAATCCTGCCTCCGCATGTGTCAACACACGCTCTCCCAAAAGTGTACAAAATCAACCGCCAAATGTTTTGAACACCACAATAGCCACCCGTCGGCTAATTTTTTTTAAATAATATATTTTTTATTTAATTTCACAAATAATACATGAAATGAAAAATTTGCAAATCTAAGGGGCCGTCTGCTTTTGAAAAGACGACGGGAGCTGGTCTTTTTTTGAAAAGACGACGCGTTGCTTCTTTGGTTGAAAAGACGACGGGATGCACTGGCCGATGGCAGTACGAGATTAGCCCGGCTGTCGTCTTTTGAAAAGACGATGGAGGTGGTCGTCTTTCGAAATAAAGAAGGCGGCATTGATCATGCACGCTACGTGCTATTTAGCACGTCCAATACATTTTAGGGGTCCGTCGTCCGTTCAAAAGACGAAGACGCGGAGTCTGTCGTCCGTTCAAAAGACAAAGGCGCCATCGTCTTTCCAAAAGACGAGCCCGGGCTGCACTCTCCTTGTCACACGCCGGTCGTCTGTTTAAATAAAGAAGGCCGCGGTCGGCTTTTGAAATAAAGACGACACGCTGGTCGTCTTTTGAATTAAAGAACCCACGCGGTCGTCTTTTGAAAAGAAGACGGCCCGTTAGATTTGCAAATTCCTCGTTTTGTGTATTATTTGTAAAACTGAATAAAAAAATGTATTATTTAAAAAAAATTAGCCACCTGTCGTGTGAAGGGGGTTCAAATAATCCTTGAGGCAGGAAAATACCTTGGAATGATAACAAGAAGGGACCTAACTATAAGACCCGAGCATAAAAGAGGGTCTTGTGTGTCTTCTTATAGATTGTAGATGAGGGGGTGGTGGATCTGAATGCTATGTTTTCTTTTTCTCAATAACGATTCCTATTGTTGGCTTCACTAAATATTTTTATTTAGTTGTTGCACCTTGAAACTTACTCCTCTTGGTTTTACCGTTTGGTGGCAGTGATTGTGTAGTTCGAAAGGTGTACCCGTTGCGGCGAGGTCATTGTGCACACTTTATTTGGTCTTTCTTGGAAGTCTTGAGGTCATCGCCTCTCATTGTTCTAGGGTGAGTGCCCCCTCCATTCGATGGTGAGGCATCTTCTAGTTGGGCAAGTGGATAAGATTCCTCTTCAGCTAGGAAGGGGAGGGTCTTGACGTTTTCTCAACTACCAGGTACTTGTATGATCCCTATGAGTTTGTAATTGGTTCTTCTATGTATGGTGCTTGAGCACAATGATGACGTCATTTTTTAAGCAGTGCTCTATTTTCCTTTTCTGTGTGTGAGGGGTGAGTGTGATATCTTGCAAGATGTCACTCATAATCATTGTAGTTTTGTCCCACTAGGGCTTCGTCTAAATATCACACTATCTTTTATGGTGAAAGTAATCTTTGAGCATGGAGTTGTATATGCATACATTTTCCCACATCACATGTTCAATTTTCTGGTCATGCATCACGATGATATGTGATTAATTACTTCCTGTATGTCCTACTTGTTGAGTTCCATATGACATTGATTTCTTCTACAAGAATGTTCAAGTGGAATAAGTATGTAAACATTAGAACCTGGTATAGTTTTATGATTTTTGAAGTCATCTAAATAAATGGGTCAAGTTTTCCCCTGGACAGAAGTTTAAATGTTGTTCTTTTATACCATAGACGTAGTGTTGATGTGGTAGTACACAATAAACTTCTGATTCTGCCCTAATATGGCCCATCCATGTCGCACAGTTCGTGTGACTGCTCACAATTATTTTGATCAAACAGCACAGTACATCTGAACCATGACCACCAGCTGCCATCATTTCTGGTGTGCAAGTCTCTCCATTTTATCCCTGTCCTTACCCACATGATCAGATGATGATGAATCCACGACATATCACAACTATGACACATAATTCATTCACGAATATGTAGTCTGATTCTAACTAGTTCAGCATCCAAACGTCTAAACTCGCATACACACCGTTCACAACAAGAAACGTATACTAGAACATAGACAGGCCGCATCCTTCAGCAATTCAATGAACTGGCATGACACATAATCGAAACGTTTCATTTAAAATTGTCTTACTTTCCTATGACGATATAATTAACACGAACTAAAAGTCTAAAACAAGAAGAGAATCGATCTAGGAGCATGCATGCATGCATGCATGGCAGAGCTTAAACTAGGCGCGTTCGCCACGGATGCGGCGTGCGAGCTGGATGTCCTTGGGCATGATGGTGACGCGCTTGGCGTGGATGGCGCAGAGGTTGGTGTCCTCGAAGAGCCCGACGAGGTACGCCTCGGCGGCCTCCTGGAGCGCGAGCACGGCGTGGCTCTGGAAGCGGAGGTCCGTCTTGAAGTCCTGCACGATCTCACGCACCAGGCGCTGGAAGGGAAGCTTGCGGATGAGCAGGTCGGTGCTCTTCTGGTACTTGCGGATCTCCCGGAGCGCCACCGTGCCGGGCCTGTACCGGTGGGGCTTCTTCACGCCGCCGGTCGTCGGGGCCGACTTCCTCGCCGCCTGCCAAGAAAATGCGAAATTAAGCATCAGCGAAACCACGGCAGCATGCAGATAGAAAGCGATCGGCGAAACAGCCATAGCATATATAGCTATCGTCGTGCAATGGATAGATGGGGAGAGAGGGGGACGAGACGACGATGGAGGCGAGCTGCTTGCGGGGCGCCTTGCCGCCGGTGGACTTGCGGGCGGTCTGCTTCGTACGCGCCATCTCGTCTTCGAACTGCGGCGGATTTTGGTGGTGGAACTCGAAGCCGAAGGCGAAGGGATTGAATTGTGGGACGAGAGATGGGGCGGTGGTCTGTGGGTATATATAGGTGCCGGGTGCCTCTGAGAGGCGGTTCGCTAATTGCCGTGTGGAAATATGTTACCGACTGCGATTGGATCTGATGGCTGGGGTTTGCTCATTGGTGGGAATCGAGGGGGTACGGATCCATCTTTTTGCTCGTAGGTACGGATCGGTGACGTGGCGTCGGGACTTGGGCTGTGGTTTCAGGGCTGGTAATACGGGCAGAAGAGCATGTTGAAGTCAACGAAGACAGTTGACCTTTCAGTTTGTCTCAAAAAAAAGTAACTTTGAATCACTCCTAAAAAAGTTGACCTTCGCAGCTCAAAAAAAAAAAAGTTGACCTTCGAATCACAGTTCAACTATACATAGATGGGAACTTACCATTTGTTCCAAAGCCGTAACGTGTAGAGCAACTCTAGCCGGTAC
Organism: Avena sativa; assembly: GCA_916181665.1. Taxonomy (NCBI): domain Eukaryota; kingdom Viridiplantae; phylum Streptophyta; class Magnoliopsida; order Poales; family Poaceae; genus Avena; species Avena sativa. The sequence continues at coordinate 414,145,266 of OV702282.1, forward strand.
CTTAAATATTCAGCTCTTAAAAGACATATAAAGAACACAAAAAGATGGTTTTATGATGTGAAGCATGTTTTTTTTAGATGATGTGAAGCAGGTTTTGACTAAACATATCCCGCAAATAAAACCGTAAACCGTATATTCGGTACCACGAACGAATAGTCACAACTAGGGCCCTCTTATGAGAGTTTACACCTTTTCCTTTTCTATTTTATTTGATCTTCTTTTTCTATCATTGTATTCTTCGTATGTTACCACGACCGCTACCCGCCTAGGCCGCTCCCAACATCCTCACCGCTCTCTCCCTCCCCCCTCCCTCGGTGAGCTCGCATCGGTGACCTGCTTCCATCGTTCTACGAGGCGGGCTGGCCACTTTGTAGCGCAGCCTCGCCGGCCTTGCTCGGCCTTCCTCACTACTCCACGCTTCCCTGCCTAAGACCACAAGGACAAGCCCCCCCCCCCCCCCCCCGTCGCCGCCATGCCACTCGAGGCCTACTATGATGGCCAGTGCTCCTTGTTCGCATGATGCTCCGCAACAACTCGCTGGAATTGGATAGAATCAATCAAATTACACAGGTTAGTTGGATATTGGGTTTAATATGGCCGGAATCGAGTGCACTAGGTGATTTTTTGCCTGTGACGGGTGGATTAAGGCTTGTAAATTACACGGGTATTACCCTACTTTCCTTCCCACAAATACCTCAACTCCCGCTACTTGTAAGCCCATATGCAGAAGCTATCAACCGACCCGACATGTCGTGCTGCAAGAAGACTTTCCAAAGGATCCCGAGCACCAGACGTACACTGAAGGGAGATTGAAGATCAAATTAACGTGCAAGGGAGATGAAGAACTGAAGGGGCTAATGGAGACTCTGACACCTTCAACAACTATATATACACAAAGACATTCGAAAGGACATGCCATCTATGCTCGCGCGCGTAGCTTTAACCTCTAGTTTTAAGCCCTAGATTTATATACTCTCGCCGGGTACTTGTATAAAACCATCGAGATCCGTCCTGTAAACACTTGTATGATCTCTTGATCATCTCATGAATAAAGTCTCCCTTCATTGTCATCATCAGCTTTGCCTTTACGATTCAAACCTGTTGATCCGAGCCGATTGCTGAAAAGTAAACCCTCTTTCGATCTTCAGAAGTGAGACTTGATACGTCCAAAACGTATCTACTTTCTCGAACACTTTGCTATTGTTTCTTCTCTAAACTTGTGTGATTTGGATACAACTAACACAGACTGACGCTGTTTTCAGCAGAATTACCTTGGTGTCTTGTTTTGTGCAGAAAACCAACTATCAGGAAAAATCCCGGAAAATATGCCAAAACTATTTCTCACCAGAAGATCCACGGAGCCAGAAGGGGAGACAGAGAGGAGGCCTGGGGGGCCAGACCCACCCCAGGCGCGGGCCCACCTGACCCCGCGCCTGGGGAGGTCTGGCCACCCCAGGCAGCTCCTCGGCCTCCCTCTGCGCCTATAAGTTGTCTTTCGACCTAAAAACCGAGGTGGTTCGATAGTTTTCCAGAAAGAGTTCCGCTCCGCCGCCGCCACCAGAAACCAAGATTCGGATCCAGAAACTCCGTTCTGGCACCCTGCCGGGACGGGGAATTTGGAGAGGATCATCGACATCGTCATCACCAACGCATCTCCATCAACCACCGATATTTCCCTCATTCATGGGTGAGTAATCCCCCACTATAGGCTTGGGGATGATAGGGATTGGATGAGTTCTATCATGTAATCGAATAAGATTGTTAGGGCATAGTGCCTAGTTTCTTTTGTGCTATTTTACTTTGTTGCAACTTGTGTTTAATGCTTGTCACTAGGGCTCGAGTACCATGATCTCAGATCTGAACTTATTATTGAATCATTATGATAGTATTGTTTATGATCTTATCTGCAAGTTGTGTACACACATCATTGTCCGGATCCAAAGGCCCCAAAGTGACAATAATTGGGACAACCGGAGGGGATGGCTATGGTGTGAGGATCACATGTGTTCACGGAGTGTTAATGCTTTGCTCCGGTCATCTATTAAAAGGAGCACCTTAATTGCCATTAGTTCCCTAGAGGCCCCGCTGCCACGGGCTGGCTGGACAGAAGATGTTGTGCAAGTTCTCATTGCGAGCACGTATGACTATATTTGGAGCATGTGCCTAGGATTGTTTAGTACTTGGATGCTTGTTATTATTTAATGCCCTAGACCTTGAAGTTACATGTTTAGACTCGTCCATGCAACGCCCGTCCATCCATCCCTATGCCTACCGCACTCGAATCCTACTGTTACCATTACTGTTACTACTGCTCTTGTTGTTGTTGATGTTGTTGTTGTTGTTGCTTTGCTGTTGCTACTAAAAACTGTTGCTACTAATAAACTTCTGTGAGCAAGAACTATTTCCAGGTGCAGCTGATCTGACAACTCAGTTGTTAAGGCTTGCAAGTATTATTTGGCTCCCCTTGTGTCGAATCAATAAATTGGGTAATACTACCCGCAAAGACTGTTGTGATCTCCTATACTTATGGGTCATCAAGACTATTTTCTGGCACCGTTGCCGGGGAGCATAGCTTTATTTGTAAGTTCACTTGGATCTATTATTGTTCACTGCTACTCCTTTCATCATGGGGAAGTCTCGTGATGAAAAATTCCCTATTTTACCATCCACTACAAGAAGAGGTACAGTCCTAAACACCTCTGCTGCTCTTGATTCACCGCCTGTTATAAGTAAGCTTGTCACACCACCACCACATACACATGCTACACACTTCTACAACCGCTAAGTCTAAAACGGCTTTTGATGCTCATGATGTTACTTCTACTGTGCTTGATGCGAGTGGTTCATTAGGTCCTTTTCTAGATTCTACTATGGCTAGTCTAGAAAATACCGAAACTCCTAGTGAATACACTGTTACACATGTTAGCTCACCTGAGTCAAGTGAGAGTTATGATATTAATGATGGTTACATAGAGCTCACTAATGAATTTGTTGAAGAGTGCCGAAACACACATGGTACTAGTGTTATGAAGAGTCTCTTTGCTAGACGTACTATTATGCCTAAGTTGTGCTATGATCCTAAGTTTGCCACTTTTCCCATAGATATTAAAGATAAAGATTATGATTTATCTCTTGATTTACCTTATTTAGATATTGTTGAGAAAGAACCTTTTTGTGGGACTGAAAATGAGAGTGTTGTGGCTCATATGAATGAGATGTCTACTATGAGTGCTTTATTCTCTGATGATTTTAAGATGCGCAAGTGATACGTCCAAAACGTATCTACTTTCTCGAACACTTTGCTATTGTTTCTTCTCTAAACCTGGGGGAGGTCTGGCCACCCCAGGCAGCTCCTCGGCCTCCCTCCACGCCTATAAGTTGCCTTCTGACCTAAAAACAGAGGGGGGTTCAATAGTTTTCTAGAGAGAGTTCCGCTCCGCCGCTGCCACCAAAAACCAAGATTTGGATCTAGAAACTCCGTTCTTGCACCCTGCCGGGACGGGGAATTTGGAGAGGATCATCGCCATCGTCATCACCAACGCATCTCCATCAACCACCGATGTTTCCCTCATCCATGAGTGAGTAATCCCCCGCAGTATCCTTGGGGATGGTAGGGATTGGATGAGTTCTATCATGTAATCGAATAAGATCTGTTAGGGGCATAGTGCCTAGTATCTCTATTAGTGCTATTTGACTTTGTTGCAACTTGTTGTGCTTAATGCTTGTCACTAGGGCGCGAGTGCCATGATCTTAGATCTGAACTTATTATTGAATCATTATGATAGTATTGTTTATGATCCTATCTACAAGTTGTGTACACATATCATTGTCTGGATCCAAAGGCCCCAAAGTGACAATAATTAGGACAACCGGAGGGGATGGCTGTGGTGTAAGGATCACATGTGTTCATGGAGTGTTAATGCTTTGCCCTGGTGCTCTTTTAAAAGGAGCACCTTAATTGCCAGTAGTTCCCTAGAGGCCCCGCTGCCATGGGCTGGCTGGACATAAGATATTGTGCAAGTTCTCATTGCGAGCACGTATGACTATATATGGAGCACATGCCTAGGGTTGTTTAGTACTTGGATGCTTATTATTATTTATCTGCAATTCCCTAGTTCTTTGAAGTTACATGTTTAGACTCGTCCATGCAACGCCCGTCCATCCATCCCTATGCCAACCGCACTCGAATCCTACTGCTACCGTTACTGTTACTATTGCTCATGTTTCACTATTGCTGTTGCTGTTGCTTTGCTATTGCTATTGATAAACTTCTATGAGCAAGAACTATTTCCAGGTGCAGCTAAACTGACAACTCAGTTGTTAAGGCTTGCAAGTATTCTTTGGCTCCCCTTGTGTCAAATCAATAAATTGGGTAATATTACCCGCGAAGACTGTTGCGATCCCCTACACTTGTGGGTCATCAAGACTATTTTCTGGCCCCGTTGCCGGGGAGCATAGCTTTATTTGTAAGTTCACTTGGATCTATTATTGTTCACTGCTACTCCTTTCATCATGGGGAAGTCTCGTGATGGAAAGTTCCCTATTTTACCATCCACTACAAGAAGAGGTACAATCCTAAACACCTATGTTGCTCTTGATTTACCGTTTGTTATAAGTAAGCTTGTCACACCATCACCACATGCTCATGCTACACACACTGCTACTACTGCTGAATCTAAAACTACTTTTGATACTCATGATGTTACTTCTACTGTGCTTCATGCGAGTGGTTCATTAGGTCCTTTTATAGATGCTACTATGGATAGTCTAGGAAATACCAAAACTCCTAGTGAAGACACTGTTACACCGGTTAGCTCACCTGCTAGTGAGAGTTTTGATATTAATGATGGTTACATTGAGCTCACTGATGAATTTGTTGAAGAGTGCCGAAACACACATGGTGCTAGTGCTATTAAGAGTCTCCTTGCTAGACGTACTATTATGCCCAAGAAATCCTATGATCCTAAGTTTGCCACCTCTCCCATAGATATTAAGGATAAAGATTATGATTTCTCTCTTGATTTAACTTATTTAGATATTGTTGAGAAAGAACCTTTTTGTGGTACTGAAAATGAGAGTGTTGTGGCTCATATGAATGAGCTTTCTACTATGAGTGCTTTGTTCTCTGATGATTTTAAAATGCGCAAGTACTTTATTGCTAAGATCTTCCCTTTTTAACTAAAAGGAGAAGCTAGGGCTTGGTTTAATAGATTACCTCCTGGTTCCATTGATAGCCCTGATTGCTTGATTGCTTCTTTATTCCATAAATATTTTCCTTCCAGTGCTAGACATGCTGCTTTGCAGAGACTTTTTGATTTTAAACAGGGAGAACAAGAGAAATTGCCGGAGTCATGGAAAAGATTATGTTCCTTGATTCATGCATATCCTGGATGTCCATTACCTCAGAATGAGCTTCTTGATATTTATTATAATGGACTAACTGATGATTCTTGGACCAACCTAGATAGCTTTGCTGATTGTGTTTTCACGAAAAGGACTCCTACATATGTTGAAGAATTAATGAACAAGATAAGCAAGAATTATGATGATTGGACTTCAATTGAGCTGAATACACCTGAGCCTATTACTCCTGAACCAGTTGTTCCTGAACCAGTTCCAACACCAACAACAAAGAAGAGGGGAGTTATTGCATTAAATGATGAAGTGATGAAGGAATCTAAAAAGTGTCTAAAGGAGAAAGGTATTAGAGCTGAAGATGTGAAGAATCTACCTCCTATAGAAGAATTATGTAAGCCAATTCTCCACTCATCTACTATTGAGGTACACTCTCTCCAACACTCTGATGAAGGTGATATTCCTTATGGTAAGCCACCTGATCAATGTTTAGAGGAACTTGACATTTTTATTGTTAAACAAGGTCACTTTAATAAACAAGTTCAGAATCATTTATTGGAAAACTCTAGAGCTATTCATGAGTTGAAAGATATTGTGGAAAGAACTTCTAATGATATTAAAATGCTTTGTAAACACTTTCAAATGGTTCAAACCCAACTTGATCAACTTGCTAAGGTACAAAAGGATATGCTAGTTAATGCTTCAGGAGATAAACATGCTTATGGAATTAGGACTAGGGTGGTGCAGTTACTCAAGATCCTTTATATCCTGAAGGACACCCTAAAAGAATAGAGCAGGATTCCCAACAAGGTGAGGATAGTGGTAGTCCTCGTAAGAGGAAGAAAAAGAAACATAAGAAAGTTGAGGAACCACTTGAACCTACTGCAGATCCTAATAGTATATCTGTCTCTGATGCTAAAACTGAGAGTGGTAATAATATTGACGAGTCTCCTGATAAGGAGGAAGTTGAGGAAGAACCTGAGAAACACACTAAGAACACTAGGTACACAAAGGAAGATTTTATTGCTAATAAACATGGTAAAGAGAGAGAACCTTGGATTCAAAAACCTATGCTTTTTCCAGGTAAGAAACACAAGTCAAAGGAGGAAGAACACTACAACAAGTTTTGTGAGTGGATGAAGCCTTTATTTCTGCAAGTTCCTTTGATTGATGCTATTAAATTGCCTCCTTATTCAAAGTATATGAAGGATATTGTCTCTAATAAAAGGAAGATTCCTAATGAGGAGATTTCTACTCTGCTTAATAATTACTCCTTCAATGGTAAGGTTCCAAAGAAACTTGGTGATCCAGGTATACCTACTATTCCTTGCTCCATTAAGAATAATTATGTTAGAACTGCTTTATATGATTTGGGAGATGGAGTTAGTGTTATGCCTTTTTCTCTCTACAAGAGACTCTAGCTAGAAAAGTTGATACCAACTGATATATCTGCAAATGGCTGATAAGTCAACTACTATTCTTGTTGGTATATGTGAGGATGTTGTTGGGGATATGCTATATGGGTATCCTCGTAGCATGTCTCCTAGCCGGATAACCCGGGTGGCCCACAGTTGGTAGCATGGCCCATGGCCTGCTGGGCGGCCCAGTTAGATGGATTCAGAAGGGAGGCCCATGTCGGATAAAGGAAGGCTACGGTGGAGTCACCGACGTACCCAGAGCCTTGGAGTACAAGACACGCAAGACTAGTAATAGACGGTTTAGGACTCTGTAACCTGTCCGGCTAGGACTTTTCCCTGTAACCCTAGGACCTGGCGACTATATAAGTCGGGCCTATGGGAGCCTTTAGGGCACAACTTCAGACGACCAAGTAGCGATTAGCATACACCTCGCACAGCGAACCTATCTTTGTAACTCGGCGTATTGCCATTATAGTGATTTATAGCAGGAGTAGGATTCTGCCACCGTTGTGGGATCTGAACCTAGGTAAGCTATGTTACCTTGTACCCGTCAACCGTCCGCCTTCCCCGATGTCTCTAAACACGCACTGTGAGGACCCCTCCATGGCGTACTCGTCGGCAATACCACGAGAGTTGGCGCCCACCGTGGGGCAAGAGGCGCTTCAGGCTCTTCAGCGGGCGAGGACCAAGATCTTAGCGGGAATCAGCAAAACCGTAGCCATCGGTCGCGTTCTCTTCTCCGGCAACGTTCCGATTGTCCCTCCGACGAGTTCTGGATCCCGGCAAATACAAACCCTACGTGGTGTTCGATCGTTCCTATCGGAGACATCCACCTCTTCATTGGCGAAACCGACTCGGGCACTAGTTCCCTGGGAGTCGGAGGAGCATCAAGACCCGCACAGACCGCCTATGGGCAAGATATGTTCGCGGAAGGATCGATGTTGGATCTCTCTTCGGAGTTTGCCGGCAAAGATCAGAAAAATTCAAAGCCCACCCAAACCGCCCCTGTGCAGGATATAACGGTGGAAGATCACTGCAAGTCCGCCGGCTTCGTCCGTGCGTCTGGACATCAGAGATCCAAGTTCGTCAGCGTGGTTACCATCTTCGATCTGGCGCGTTGCATTCAGTGAGAGGGCGAAACCCCTCGCGATTACCTGGCCAGGTGGCTCCGTATATGAGCCAATCTGGCCCACTACCCCAATGATGATGCCATGTATCACTTTGTGGAAGGACTGGACCATGGCACGCTTCTCCGGCACTCTCTAAGACGACAGTAGGCGTCGGGACGCCTTACCTTCGAAGGCATGGTGAACACCGTCAACAACTACGCGGAGGTTGAAGCGGGAGCTCAGACAGCGCTTGCGCTCATCGACGGAGCCCCTCCGATTTAGCCACCACCGCCACCGCCTCCGGCCGCCATCGCCGCAGCTGTGCCGCCACCTCTAGTCATCATCGCTGCTGTTGCACCTCCACCCCTGTCATCGAGGAAGTCCTGGCACCCTCCGACTTTGTGATTGACGTGCTATACACCGACTTCAGTGTAGATTTAGAGGAGATAGATTTCAGTCCAGAGGAACTAGACTCCGCCATGCAGGAGATGGAGGATGAGTACACGCACAACGAGAAAGCTAGCAACGTTGTCACGTCTCGAGAGGTGTTCGTCACCGTTGGGACGGCGATGGATGAAGATCAACCGGGACGAGCTCCGCCTATAGCTCTAGACAAAGGGAAGGGACCACCTGTTGCTGACGACGATCATGCAAAGGTTATGCCCCCTCCGCCTAATCCAGTACAACAGCCGCAGGAACTCGGCACCGGCCCGAGCAACAACAACACCACAAACCCGCTGCCTCCGGCATCTACGTCTGCTGCTACCCAAGTTACTCCAGCTGATAGAGTGATGTACGGAAACCTCCTCGTCGAGCCACTGACCGTAGCTCATATCCGAAACGTGACCCAGCTTGACGAGAAGCGCCAACAGCTCCTGGAGGAAGCGTACGCCATCACGGAGCAAGGCGCTAAGCTAGACCGAGATCTGGTCAACGCACAGAAATCAATAGAGAAAGCTAGAGGAATGGAGGCCGAGTACAAGACTGCTGCAGCAGTAGAAGGCCAAGAAAGCTCCGGCTCGCGTCATCAACGATCCTGGTGTATAGCGAAACCTAGGATGGGCTCCCCCAAAGCCGACACAAGCCAAGCCATACATTGAAAGTGAAGGAAGATAGGTGATGCCCACTCCACTCCTCAACCTCGCCGTCGCCAAGACCCTTCTGGAGCAGGATAGATCGCCCGAAGCAGTGGACCAGGTCTATGACCTAGTGGCCAAGGCGGTGAAACAGCAGGAAAAGTCCACCTCTTGGAGGCTTGAGTCTGACCCAGCGTTTTGCCAGTCTAGCCAGCATAAGCCACCAAGGGACAGATCTCCTCTTGATGTCGGGGCTCAGACTGGTTCATCAGAACGAAGACGGGGGGATGCGCGCAACAGGAAGGATGCTATCCCCATATCCTCTGACCATGGAGAAAAGGCCCGACCTCGTCTCCCATCGCCATCGCCCTGCTCCCCCCTCTCCCCGACATCGCGAAGACCCCAAGGCTCACCGTCATACGGATATGCCCCCGCCAAGGCAGAGCGGCATTGTCATCCGCGACAACACGGAGCAGACCCGTCATGACGGAGAGCGCAACCAAGGACACAAGAGCAGGTCGCGCCATGACCCTCCGCATCCGGCAAGTAATCGCGACAAGCGTGAGGCGTCGTAGGAGGGTAATAGCAAGAAGGCTAACCCACCGCCACCTCCGCCTCCATCGCCACCCAGCAGTAACCATGGTGGAGGAGGCCCACGTTGTTCACACAACCCATCCCCTGTTGACAAGAAGAAAAACCCGGAGCCGTACGACGCACGTTCGCGGATCGATAAGATCCATGAGGCCCGGGAAGGACATACCTGGGACCACGTTGCTTTGGACCTGCGATACGGTCCGCAACTTACCCCAAAGGTTTCTGGATCGACAAGACCATCAAGCCCTATGACGGCACCGCTAAGCCAGCTACATGGTGGCAGGATTACCGCAACATGGTAGAGATTGCCGGTGGGCAACCCCAACATTGCCGTCAAGTACCTCCCATTGATGTTGGCGGGCACAGCCCGTCAATGGATTGATGACTTGCCGGAGAAATCCATATGCAATTGGTTGGACATGCAAGAAGCGTTCACCAAGAACTTCGAGGGTACGTACAAACGTCCCTGCACTATTGGCGATCTATAGCAGTGCGTGCAAGAGAAATACGAGACATCTCGCGCCTACCTCTCCCGCTGGCTGGATATGAAGAATTCCTGTGCAGGAGTGCACGCCTAGACCGCCATGGCCGCCTTCATCGATGGGTTGGAAAGGGGCACGTTGCTCCAACATAAGCTGAAGCGCTTGCAGGACAATCACCAGCTTGACTCGAACCAGATGATTCAGTTGGCTAGTGAGTTCGCAGCCGCCGCCGACGATGCTCGCGGCTCTCTGCCGGCAACGGCCGTTCCAACTCAGGCTCGGAGGAATAGAAGCACAAAGCGGAAAACCACTCCAGAAGAAAAGCAAACTCCCGACATGGTCGCCATGACCTTTGCAGGACGAGGTGATGGCGAACAACATGGCCGAGGACGGGGAGCTGGTCGTGGGCAGCAGCGAGGAAGTGAAACTACCTCGGCAGCACTCCGCGTTCCCCAAACCTACAAAGAGTATCGCGATATGTCGTGCCTTGTACACCTCGATGTCAACGTCAAGGCCACCCATTCCAATCGACACTGCAAGTTCGTCAACGACCTCAAGGAGAACCCGGAGTCCGGCTACAAGCGAAGTCGGAAGAATAGACCGCGAGACAAGGGCAAGGGGAAGAAGAAGGAGGAGGAGTCCAAGGATTCAAGTGACATGGACGAGATTTTTGACCCCAAGCACGCCGCCAAGAGCGACTACAAAGGCAAGAACCCCTTCGTGAAGAAGACGCCAGTCTACCACACTTTCCTTGGCACCCCCACCGTCCGACAACAGAAGACCTCTATGAGGATACTGATGGCCACTCTACCACCAGTTCCTCAGTACCTACTGGTCGGAGGTTCCAATTATTTGGGACAGGAAGGATCACCCAGACCTCATCCCTACGGAGAACCAATACGCCATGGTCATCAACCCCTTGATTGATGGTGTGGAGTTCACCAAGTGTATGGTGGATAGTGGAAGCAGCATCAACATCATGTACCTGAATACACTGCAGAAGATGAACTTGACGGAGGCAAACCTAAGGCGGACTAACACCATCTTCCACGGCGTAGTTCCTGGTCGGGAGGCTCGGTCCCTTGGGTGCATCACACTTCAGGTTGCCTTTGGCGATGTTAATAATTACCGCCAAGAGCGCATGAACTTTGAGGTGGTCTCATTCAAGAGTGTGTACCACGTCATATTCGGCCGCGACATATTCCACACCTTCATGGCCAAGCCATGCTTCGTCTCCAACAAACTCAAGATACCCGGACCAAACGGTGTCATCACCGTATCCGGAAGCTTTACCAAGGCAAGGGACTGCGAGATTAATGAAGCAGCCTTCGCGGAAGTTGTCCTCTACAGCGAAGAATTCAAAGAGATCCAGAGCAAGGTAGATGACTCAGAGAGTCCCGCGTCGAAGAAACAGATCTCCGACTCTGCTCCTACATTCAAGGCCGCCATCGAGACCAAGCCGGTGGAACTTGTGGTAGGCGATGCCTCCAAGACCACCGCCATTGGGATGAACTTGGATCCCAAATAGGAAAGCACGCTCATTGAGTTCCTCCGTGAGAATAGGGACATCTTTGCCTGGCAACCTTCCGACATTAAAGGTGTACCTAGGGAACTTGCCGATCACAACTTAAACATTAACCCAAAATGCAAACCAGTGAAGCAACCTCTACGACATTTTGGAGATGAGAAGAGACGCGCCATAGGCAAAGAGATAGCTAGGTTACTTAAGGCTAGTTTTATCCGAGAAGTCCTTCACACCCAATGGATGACCAATCCTGTACTTGTCCCCAAAAAGGGAACCAAAGAATTAAGAATGTGCGTTGATTACACCGGCTTGAACAAGGCTTGCCCCAAAGATCCGTTTGCTTTTCCTCGCATTGACCAAGTCATTGACTCGATGGCTGGCTCAGAACTTTTGTGTTTTCTCGATGCATACTCAGGATACCACCAGATCAAGATGAGGAAGTCGGACCAATTGGCCACTTTGTTCACTACCCCATACGGCATGTTTTGCTATGTCACGATGCCCTTTGGGCTGAAAAACGCAGGTGCTACGTACCAGCGGACAATGCAACATTGCCTTCATGACCAAATTTGTCGGAACATTCATGCCTATGTGGACGATATCGCGGTGATGTCTAAAAAGTCAAATGAATTAATCTCCGACTTAAAAGAAACCTTTGATAATCTCCGAAAATACAACATGATGCTTAACCCTAAGAAGTGCGTCTTCGGGGTTCCAGCCGGCAAATTGTTGGGCTTCATCGTTTCCCAGCATGGAATCAAGGTCAACCCGGAGAAAATCAAGGCCATATTAAACATAAACCGTCCGACATGCCTAAAGGACATTCAACGACTAACAGGTTGTGTTGCAGAAGTTAGTCTGTTCGTCAACCGACTTGGAGAGAAGGCCCTGCCACTGTACAAGTTGCTGAAGAAGGCAGACAAATTTACGTGGATGGACGAAGCAGATGTAGCATTGAAGCAGCTCAAGGAGATTCTTTCCTCAGTGCCCATCCTTGTAGCACCTGAGCCTGGAGAGCCCATGTTTATTTACATGGCGGCAACCAACCGGGTAATCAGCATCATCGTCGTGGTAGAGCGGAAGGAACCAGGCTATGAGCACGGAGTTCAACGACCAGTTTACTATGTAAGCGAGGTCTTGACGGAGTCCAAGCAGCGTTACCCGCAATACCATAAGATAGCTTATGGAGTATTCCTTGCTTCTCGGAAGCTGAGGCATTACTTTCAGGAGCACCCAATCACAGTGGTGAGCAAGACTCCACTGTCCGACATTATCAACAACAGCGACGCTACAGGAAGGGTCGCGAAGTGGGGCATTGAGCTTGCCGCCTTCGAGATCACCTACAAGAGACGCGACGCTATCAAGTCACAAGCCTTGGCGAATTTTATCGCAGATTGTACGGTGATGCCAGATGCTACTCCGTTGCCGGAACCAGAGTACTGGGTGATGCACTTTGACGGATAAAAGCTGCTCAACGGCTCGGGGGCTGGTGTATTGCTACAGTCACCAACTGACGACAAGCTACACTATGTTCTGCAGATCCACTTCGAGGCTACGAACAACATGGCGGAGTATGAAGCACTCATTCACGGATTACGCGTAGCCAAGGATATTGACATCAAGCCCATAGTTTGCTGTGGAGATTTCAACTTGGTTGCCCAGCAGGTGGCTGGCACCTGGAATGCGTGAAACCCTATGATGGCGGCATATCGAGACGAAGTGGACGAGATAGCCAAAAGCTTCTTGAGCTACAAAGTCAAGTATGTGCCTAGGGAGCAAAATGAGGCGGCTGATTTGCTATCTAAGCTTGGATCAAGGCGCAAACGAATTCCGCCAGGAGTTTTCCTAGAGCATCTGCGGACACCGTCCGTTAAGGGAGCCAACATCTACAACCCGGATAGAGTCGACTCTTTTGTCCACATGGTGGGAAAGGTCCCTCTGGCTTGGACAAAACCGTTCATGGAATATCTCGAATATGAAACTTTGCCCGACGACAAAGTCGAAAGATAGCAAATAGTACGATGAGCAAAGGCCTATACCGTAATCAATGGACAGCTCTACAAAAGGAGCACTACTGGTATATACCTAAAGTGTGTTTCCCAGCTAGAAGGTATTGAAATCCTGCGCGAAATCCATCTCGGAGATTGCGGGCATCACGCCGCTCCTCGATCATTGGTCGCGAAAGCCTTCCGGCAAGGATTCTACTGGCTGGCCGCGAAGGCAGACGCCGACAAGCTGGTTGAGACATGCATGGGATGTCAGTATTATGCCCGACAACCACATTTTCCTGCTCAAGAATTATGAATAATACCAATAACTTGTCCGTTTGCAGTCTGGGGGCTAGACATGGTGGGACCGTTAAAGACGACACCATGTGGGTTTACGCATCTGCTAGTAGCAGTTGATAAATTCACTAAATGGATAGAAGCTAAACCCATTAGAATGCTTGATGGGGCATCTGCCCTCAGGTTTGTCCGGGATCTAGTGGTGAGGTTTGGTCTCCCACATAGCATTATCACCGACAACGGTAGCAACTTGTCACTCAGAGAAGTGGAGGTTTATTGTTGGGAGAACGGCATCCGACTTGACCTTGCATCTATGGCACATCCACAATCCAATGGTCAGATTGAGCGAGCCAATGGATTAATTCTGCAGGTAATCAAGCCACGTCTTGAGGCACCGCTACATAGAGCAGCTGGAGCCTGGGCGGAAGAATTGCCATCTGTGCTGTGGAGTTTACGAACTACACCCAACAGATCCACCGGCTACACCCCTTACTTCATGGTATATGGATCAAAAGCCATCCTACCTTCCGACATACTTCATGATGCACCAAGGGTTGCCGCCTATGACGAAGATGACGCTGAAGAATCCAGACGCCTAGATGTGGACCTTCTCGAGGAGGAGCGCATTTTGGCATGCCAAAGATATGCCATCTACTAGCAGAAGCTACGCAGCTACCATAGTCGTCGCATTCGGCATCGCTCGTTTAAAGAGGGGGATTTGGTGCTCCGACTTAAGCAGAAGAAGTCACACAAATTATCCCCGCCATGGGAAGGACCGTTCATCATAATCAAGGCGCTACTCAATGGGTCTTACTACCTCGTTGACAATCGTGAACTGAAGGATAGACCCAACGAGGATCATAAGCGTAAGCGACGTGACCCGTATGATGACTACCCGGAGCTTGATCGGCCATGGAACATAGCACAGCTACGTCCTTTCTATACTTAGCATTTTTTATCTAATTGTGTACCTCTTATATGATCAATGAAATAAAGCTCTTTGGTTCACTCATATTTCTGATTCCTTTACCTCCTTTAGTGTTCATTTTTGGATCGTATAAAACATTTATGCACAAGCTTTGCGATTGCACTTGTGAAAATTCCTCCTACGAGCGTTAGCTTAAGTTTTCTAGTCTACACGTTCTTTGTCGTTTTTATGTGGATTCTGGAGTAGTGACTTTCGGCACTTATTGTCGGCGATTTTGTGCTTAGGTTATTGACGGTGCCATTGGGCATCATCACCTGAGCGCATGGTTCCGACAACGAATCTTTCGACTCACGAAAAGTCAAGCATAAGAACCAAAGTAATGGATAAGCCAACACTTGCTTAAAAATATATACATGCTGGAACTAGTTCTTAAGTAGCAGGACATACATATTTGTTTCCGCCTTAACTTAATACATAGTTTTTTCCGCATACGCATCACAGAGGAAACAAATAATACAAATTGTTTTTCATTCCTTTGGCGCAGGCGACTTGGAAGCAGCGTCATCAGCAGCAGGAGATTCACCCTCGAAGTCGGCAGTGTGAAGAGACTCAGAGGAGCTTTGGTTGCCGCCATCGATGGTATTCATCGGCACGAAGACGTTGACGTCGACTAACTCGGCAACTCTGGTGTCATAACCCGCGAGTGACGACAAGATAGATTCGTGATTTATCTCCTTGCCTTCGTCATCTACGTCGGGAATGCCAGAGGTTACCGTGTCGATGTCGGCATCCTCGTAATGTGCCTTTACCATGGACAGCGCCATACTTGCACCGGCCCGTGCACATGAAGCTTTCCATCTTGTGATACGCTCGGGGGCTCGGCGCAGGATATCTAAGAACTTTGCCACAAAGTCCGATGCCTTGATATTGATCAGGAGGGTCTTGGCAATCTCTTTGGCTTGCGTGATGGCGGTGTTGATGAAGTTGCCGGCAAGAACCATGCATTCCTTTGCCGGAGGAGGCGACCGGGTTAAACCCATAGGAGCTATGAATTTTCGACAAGGGAGTTCATGAGTTCAAAAATTCAGAGTATCTAGACTACAGAAATCCAAGACGGAGAATCACTTACTGAAGATGCTAGCCTCAGCTTGCCAGAGGGTATCCGCCAAGGAGTCCCATTCTTGTTGGAGGATCTTGTACGCTTCATGATGGTGTTGATTCTGCTCATCAGCAGCTTTCTTCTGATCTCTTAAGATCGAGATCTCCTCCTTCAAGTGGTTGATCTCCTTGGTGGCGGAGTCCTGCAGGGCTTTCATTGATTCTTCATGCATCTTCAGCATGTCCTTCCTCTCCTGCTTAAGGATCTTGTTCTCGCTATCCAGCTCTTGAATGTGCTTGGATTGCTCGACAATGTCCTTAGCCTTGGCAATTGTTTCTACAATTCGGAGAAAGCAAAGTACACAGTGAGTACTCGGAAAATACACAAGTTCAAGTCGAAATACGAAAAAGAAAGGAAAAACAGACGCTTGCTCTTGATGATTTGTTCCTTCAAGAAGGCAGTTTTACCCTTTTTGGCTTCCAAGTTCGCGCGCATCTTCTGGTACTTGTCGTTGGCCATGCCCCTCCGAGCATTCTCGTTCTATGGAAAAAAGAAAAGTTAAACGTTGTTTAGTCTACTTGGAGCATCTAGCCAGAAAAATTTCCACCTAGACGGTCGGGGGCTACAGCGAGAGTTTTTAACTTAGCAATATGCTTAGTCTTTCTTTAAGCATCTAGTCAGAACTAATTCAGTTTTTGATTAGAAGCTTAGGGGATACAGTATAAAGTTTTTAACTCGGATGTATGCTTAGCTTCTCTTTAAGAATCTAGTCGGAACTAATTCAGTTACAACTAGAAGTTTGGGGGCTACAGTATCGAAATTTATAAACACTGTGTATGCTACTCTTAAAGCATCTAGTCGGAATAAGTTCATTCCACCTATATGCTTGGGGGCTAGAGTGAGAAGTTTTCTAGCTTAGTCACTCTTAGAGCATCTAGACGAGAAGACCTATGGTTTTCCGTCTACATCCTCGGGGGATACAGTGGGATATTCATATGAAATGTAAAAAGGCAAATAAAACTTACAAGTGCAATGATCTTGAGGTTGGTAGCACTCTCAGCCAGCAGCTTGCCGAAGGATACACTATTTTTTTGCAAGATCTCTGCTTGCCGGAGAAGCTCCTCTAGACCGCACGTCGGAGATGTCGGCACCGCACCAGGAACCAGAGCAGTGCTACCCGGTGTAAGTACCGGATAGACTATCTTTGGATACTCTATGGTTTTCTTGGGCGCGGGGGCGCTGCCTTTGGCAGAAGTACCAGCTTCCACCACCGCCTTACCGCTACCGATGGCATCCTTAGCCGGAGCTTCAGCCATTTGGTGTGCGGCACTCTCCTGCGTCGCCTGCTCGCCAACAACAGCAAGCTCGGGAGAGGCACCTGAATCCACTTCCATGGCGGAAGGGCCAGCTGCTTCCTTGGTTTGAGAGCTTGTCGGAGCAGACGAGGGCTTGACGATGGGAGTGGCAGGGGCGATGGCGGGAGATGCATAACGATGCAGCATGTCCTTGATGGTTCTAGAAGCCCCCAATGTTTTGGAGGTCTTCTTCAAGCTGGTCGTGCTTTATTTCTGAAACGTGCAAAATGCATAAGTACAGGAATAAGACAGATAAATGGGCAATGTCATAGAGAAAGAAGCTTACACAATAGGGGGTGCTTTGGCAAAGGGGATCCCAGTAACCTTTATTTTCTCCGCCTCCAGGGCGGCGGTAGTCTTTTTGGAGGCTACACCCTATGTCTTCTTCTTCTTGCCTCTGTCGGCAGCGTCAGAGGTGGAGCTCTTCCGCTTTCGCGCCAACGGAGCATCGTCGTCGGACACAACGGTGACTTTATTCATCTTTGGATCATAGATTTGAGGAGCCATGATGTCCTCATCTATGTCGCTAAGCTGTTAAGGTGAAGAACCTCCGTGTTAGATGATATGGTAATGGCTAGACAGAATAAATGGAGTATATGTCATACACGGAAAATAAATAGTTACCTTTGGGAACTTGCTCTCTACGAACATGTCGTAGGTGATGGTGAAGTCACGCTTGTTTTCCTTCACCTTGACGATGTCCTTGAGGCGGATCTTGACGGAGTCGCTCGAGAAATTGTCCACGGAGATGCAGAGGCTATCCCTTCTATCGTTGGTATACTCGTGCATCAGCTTCGAGCGGTGCTGTAGAGGCTGGATTTGCCTGATGAACCAGCACATGGCTAGGTCCAAGCCGGTCAAACCCGTCTCTACGAACCACTCTATCCTCCTTATAGCGTGGGAAGCGTCGAGGTCGGAGGGAAGGGAGGCCTGGGATCTCCATGTCGAAGTTTCAGCGGCTGCTCCATCGACGAAGTCCGGGTACGTTACTTCTCTGCCGCCAGAGGGATATATGGGCCGTAGAAGTAAGTACGCTGGCAGTTCTTGCAGGACTCGTGGCCGACAATGTCGGGGAAGCGCCGGCCAGGTCGGATCTTGAAGCTAATAGTGCCACAATTTCTAAGTTCGTCCTTGCTGGCTCCGGCTTCGCGCTTGACGGTGAAGAAATATATAAAGAGGTCTAGCCTAGGTTTAATCCCTAAGTAACCCTCGCAAAGCGCCGCGTAATTTCTAAGAGCTAGGATACTATTGGGAGAGAGGTTTTGGGGCTGGACTCGGTAATGGTTCAAGACGGCAAGGAAGAAGTTAGAGATGGGCAGGGAGACGCCGCGTACCATCTGTGCTTTAAGGTACACCTTTTCTCCGGATTGGGGAGAAGGTGTGCCCTCACCGGCAGGCGCCGCCCGCCAGGCGAGCCCCTCCGTCGCGGGGAGGTAGCCCTCGACGATCAACTCTTTGATGTTGCGGTCCGTGATTTCCGAACTGCGCCAGTCGCCTTTGTGGGAGTCGTTTTCCTCCTCCAGCAGCTCCAGCGCCGTTGGATTATGGTCGCCGCCTGTGGCCTCAACCACCGCGGAGACGGGGATGACCAGGCCCTCTAGGGGCACGACGATGGAGCTCGTCGGCTTCGCCGCGGCTTTGCCCGACGTCACTATCGAAGGAGAAGAACTGCTGCTGGCCATTGCGGGTGTTTGGAAGTGACTGGCGAGATTAGGAGTTACGGTTTTTCGTGCGAGGCGCGGAGAGCTCGAGGAGACGCTTCCCTGAGGAAGAAGAAGATTCAGGGGAGAATGAGGTGAAAAAGTAAATTTTCCACCGCAGTTACTATTTATGATACCCAGCGTCACGATTCGTGCATCTTGATCGAACGGTTGCCGCGTAGACGACGTGTGCGGAGGCGTGTGCGGAAATTTTGCCACGTACCAACCGTCGCCGCCAACAGTTCGTATCGCTCGCGCGGAAAAAGTGGACATTATTGCGTTTTCTACATGTGTGAGTTACGAGGCATTGCTGACCGAAGTCTACGTCGCCCTAGCTGACATAGGCAGATGAACCATCACATCAGAAGATTCCGGCATGGACGGATCCAGTCTGGCTACGGAAGAGTACGATGGAAGATTCAGCAATTCTCCGACTTACGAGTTGAAGACGGAGAAGACCTTGCAAGGTTCTTTGGGAGGACTACAAGATATTGCTTGACAATTCGCCGACATCCATCTAGACGGAGCATTCCACGTGAAGAGGCAAGACGGCGCAAGATCTCGGAGTTCTCCGGGGGCTACTGTTGGGGATATGCTATATGGGTATCCTCATAGCATGTCTCCTATCCGGATAACCCGGGTGGCCCATAGTTGGTAGCATGGCCCATGCCTGCTGGGCGGCCCAGTTAGATGGATCCAGAAGGGAGGCCCATGCCGGATAAAGGAAGGCTACGGTGGAGTCACCGACGTACCCGGAGCCTTGGAGTACAAGACACGCAAGACTAGTAATATACAGTGTAGTACTGTGTAACCTGTCCGGCTAGGACTTTTCCCTGTAACCCTAGGACCTGGCGACTATATAAGTCGGGCCTATGGGAGCCTTTAGGGCACAACTTCAGACGACCAAGTAGCGATTAGCATACACCTCGCACAGTGAACCTATCTCTGTAACTCGGCGTATTGCCATTATAGTGATTTATAGCAGGAGTAGGATTCCGCCACCATTGTGGGATCTGAACCTGGGTAAGCTGTGTTACCTCGTACCCGTCAACCGTCCGCCTTCCACCACGTCTCTAAACACGTACTATGAGGACCCCTCCATGCTGTACTCGTCGACAATACCACGACAGATGTTCCTGTTCAAGTTTCTCATAATTGCATGGTTTTAACTGATTTTGTTGTGCTTGAAATGCTTGAAGATGATAATATGTCCATTATTCTTGGGAGACCTTTTGTTAATACTGCAGGTGCTGTCATCAATTGCAATCAAGGAAAAGTAACATTCAATATTAAGGACAAGGAGCACATTGTCTATTTCCCCAAGAAAGTTGTTAGAAGATATTGCCTGAATTCTATTGAAAATATTGAAGGCATTAAGGTTGGAGAAATATATTGTCCCATTCCATAAGAAAATTTTGAAACTATTATGATTGGTACCATTGATATCAAGTATGAGGTAACATAATCACCTTGTGGAATGCAAAGTTTTGCTTCATATAAGATTGTTTTGGTAACAAGACTTGATCAACCTTGTTAACAAAAGGATTAAACAAAATAATGTTTCCACTGTGGTTATACTTGCTTTCTTTTTCCTTACTCCTTCCTAGTCTTTGCTTTAGCTTTAGTTTTGCTAGTTGTTTGCTTGCTTGAGTTTCTAAGAGCTCCTATAGTTTGGCTTTTGGTTTGCTTTTGCTTCTTCTAAAAAAACTGTTTCTGCGAGAAAATCAATTTTCATACCCTAAAAATTGGCCAAAAATAAAGTTTTCCGAAAAATCCTAGAAAATTCAAAATAATTTTTTCCTCAAAAAAGGGGAAGAGTGGCACCTGAGATGACCCAGGGGGCACCCCTAGGCCCCACACCCATGGTAGGCGCGACCTACCTAGTGGTGGCGCCTAGGGGGGGTCTAGCCCACCTAGGACCCTCCAGGCTGCCTCCTCAAAGTCACCTTCTTTATCTCTCCCGAAAAATACCGGAAAACTTTCTCAAGCTCGAGTTCTTGCTGTTCTTGCTCGCGATTTTCGATCTCCTTGTTCAGCCCATCTCAAGTGCTGATTTTTGGAGGGTTTGCTCCTTGGTATGTGCCTCCTCCACTTGTCCAATTAGATTTGTGATTGGTAGATTGTATCTTGAGTATGTTGCTACTATAGGTGACAGGTTGTTTGAGCTTGCATGCTTGTGCTATACTTAGAAACTTTTTTTTGATGCATGTGTAGTCCTCTAGCAAGTTCCTATAGTAGTTGCTCATCATTTATCAACTTAGAAATCACTTGGTTTGATGGTTGTCTAAAAATTTCAGCAAGGAAGATGAGTACTTATCCACTGAATCAATATGACTTGATGGTGAATGAGCCAATGAAGGTTCATCGTGAGGAGGCAGTTTTTCCTTCCATATATCCATGCTATGAATTTATGAGAGCTGCGGGGATTCTCCAAGATTTTCAAACTTTGGTTACAAATGCAGTGTTGGAGCACTTTGTTGAAGGTGAACCAATCCAATATGTTAAGCTAACCATGGCTTTTGGGCAGGACTTCCGGTTCACTTGGTCTACTTCTAATCCCATGGTCCATTACAAAATGTATAATATGCCTGTCAACCTGCCTTTTGCTGATTTCTGTGCAGTAATTAGAGTATCTCAGTGGGGATCTTGTGAGAAGATCAAGGAGAGGCCCAAGTCACTTATTGATTTGTATGCTGAGATTTTCCAAGGTTTCGAATTCTCAAAGGAAAGTGGTAAAATTCGGAACATCCAACTCCCAGCTATTAGATACTTTTCTTATTTCATTACCAAGTGTGTTCTTGCTAGAAAGACTGCTAGAAAGTTGTCTTCTTTTGATCCAGCCTTTATTGCAGCTACTCTGAATAGGAATAGTTGTTATAGTTTGGGTGCTTTGATAGATCACCGTCTCACCACCAACCGTGAGAAGGGTGGAATTTGTGGAGGTCTCATTGCTTCTAGGTTGCTAGCTTTCCATGGTTTAGAGCCTCATTATTCAGATTTGCAGTTTTCCATAGAGATGATTGATATTGAATCCATGATTCAGCATGGTTTTGTTTCTTTGGGGGCGAATGTGAGAAGTTTGCCATTTGAATTATCTTTTGTCTAGCAAGGTCGGAGAAAGGGTAGGAGTGAGAAAATAGTTTATTTGCTTGCACCTGTTTTGTTTAACTTTGATAACAGGCAAGGATGGTCGCATATAGAGGAAGAGGTTGACACATATGTTGGGGAACTCTCCCAGCAAGATAATGTTGAAGAGGATGCTGAAGACAATTCGGTTCAGCTCTCCAACTTGGGAGAGTCTTCATACCAGCAGCCCTCATTTGATTGGGGCGCGTCTTCTTCCTCATCACAGGTGCCTGACTATGATCATTCCTATGATGACCCACCAGCATGGAGTTATTATCCGCACTATTAATCCCCACTTAGGCCAAAAGCCTAAGCTTGGGGGGAGGTACACCGACATCACACTCATCTATATATCATGTTCGGTCGATTCTTTGTACATCCATTGTTTTTGCTTTCTTTTTGGTTCTTGTTGCTGCTTTCTCAAAAACCCAAAAATACCAAAAATATTTTCGTTGTTTCTCTTGGATTGTTTCTTTGCTTTGGTTTTCCTTAAAAGAAAAATCTAAAAAGATTTTTCTTTGTTTGATTTGCTTTGTCTTTGTTTGCTTGTTTCTAAAAAATCGAAAACACCAAAAATATTTGTTATTCTTCTATGGTTTTGTGAGTTCTTTGCAGGGTTCAGCCGTCCTTAGTGGGTTTTCGTTTCATGTTAATTATTCAAGTCACACAAGTGAAGGGCAATAATGAAGATTAAGACAACTCGAGGTGTGGTAAGAGGCTGGTAACGAACTCCATTTGTTTCATTTTTGTACATATACTCATCATTGTGAGCATGCTTAGCCTGTTTGTGTAAAGTGTATGTCATTATGGATTCTTAGTAGTTCTTGGTTGTCTATGATTAGCTCCAGCTTGCTAATAGTTTGTAGCATGTCATATGAATGTTTGCTTGCATTGTTTTATTCATACTTTGGTATGACATTGTGGTATCCTCCTCTGAATGTTCATGTGAATCGACTTGGCACATGCTCATGCTTGCATATGACTAATCAATAGTCAGTAAGCCTCGATGATTTATTTTGCCTCAGAGTTCTTGTATCACTTTCATGACATAATTAGTCCTGTTTTGTTACAAGCATGATTATGACAGCTATTGCTCTCTCGTTTGTTGCTCCCTCTCTATTTGCTAGCCTTCACTTGCACTGAGTATGTGCTCTACCTGTGCTTCCAACTCACCAAAACCAATATTGCCAGCTGTGTCCACCATACCTACCTATTAGCATCATTTGCTATTTCAGTGCATATTCCATATGTCGTGTTTTCTTCCAAAATAAAATGTTTGTCTGTTTTGAGAAAGTGATTCGGATCCAGAAACTCCGTTCTGGCACCCTGCCGGGACGGGGAATTTGGAGAGGATCATCGCCATCGTCATCACCAACGCATCTCCATCAACCACCGATGTTTCCCTCATCCATGAGTAGGTAATCCCCTGCTTTAGGCTTGGGTATGTTAGGGATTGGATGAGTTCTATCATGTAATCGAATAAGATCTGTTAGGGGCATTGTGCCTAGTATCTCTATTAGTGCTATTTGAATTTGTTGCAACTTGTTGTGCTTAATGCTTGTCACTAGGGCCCAAGTGCCATGATCTCAGATCTGAACTTACTATTGAATCATTATGATAGTATTGTTTATGATCTTATCTGCAAGTTGTGTACACATATCATTTTCCGGATCCAAAGGCCCCAAAGTGACAATAATTGGGACAACCGCAGGGGATGACTGTGGTGTGAGGATCACATGTGTTCACGGATTATTAATGCTCTGCTTCGGTGCTCTATTAAAAGGAGCACCTTAATTGCCAGTAGTTCTCTAGAGGCCCCGCTGCCACGGGCTAGCTAGACAGAATATGTTGTGCAAGTTCTCATTGCGAGCACGTATTACTATATTTGGAGCACATGCCTAGGATTGTTTAGTACTTGGATGCTTGTTATTATTTATCTTCAATGCCCTAGATCTTGAAGTTACATGTTTAGACTCGTCCATGCAACGCCCGTCCATCCATCCCTATGCCTACCGCACTCGAATCCTATTGTTACCGTTACTGTTACTACTGCTCCTGTTGCTGTTGCTGTTGCTGTTGTTGTTGTTGTTGCTTTTGCTGTTGCTACTACAAACTGTTGCTACTGATAAACTTTTGTGAGTAAGAACTATTTCCAGGTGCAGCTGAACTGAAAACTCAGTTGTTAAGGCTTGCAAGTATTCTTTGGCTCCCCTTGTGTTGAATCAATAAATTGGGTAATACTACCCGCGAAGACTGTTGTGATCCCCTATACTTGTGGGTCATCAAGACTGTCGTGGGATCATCAAAACTATCCTTTGTCAGTTCGTGCTCTAGACAGGGGCCGCACCATGCAGATTGGATCAGTGCCAAGGATGCCTTCCCTTAGAAGAAGCGATGCTGACGAGGTATTGCATGTGGCCCCAACTGCAACACGCGAGGCTATAGTGGTTGGATCCAAGACGTGGGGACTTCGCGCCCGACCTACGGTTACCCTCAGGAGAGGACCTGGTACACTACCCAGTATGATGGGTGGAAATGTTCCCTCCTTCCGTCGATGACCCAACAACACGCCACATGGAGGAATCTTCTAATGAGTACAATGAGCTTCCCAATAGTCTCGGTCCGCCCTGGTACCACCGAGCGATGCAGTGCATGAACAGGGAAAGGTGCAGACATGGCGCATGACATGTCAACATGCTAGGTAGAGCATTCGACATCCCTACATAGTAGCCACACGAAGGGGGATTGGACATGCAGAGAAACAGCATCTACGGCTCGACAGGGATAGGCAAGACCTCCCTTTGTGCTTAGAAGTGGGGTGTCCAGGATGCCCAACCACGATGCTGTCAGCCTACAGATAGAAAGAGGATTAGACCTCTGGCCCATCGATATCTCTGAAGAATAAGGAGTACAAGCGGAACACCTTTAGGTGGGCATGTCGCGGGAGGTTCTGCTCCTCCACCGCATGAGACGTCTCATACCTCATAGGGTGGAGTCCAGGGTTCATAGGAGCGCAGACGCATGAATGCAACAAAACCGATCACATGAGAGGGGGACGTGTGTATTAGTTGGAGTAACATGGTAGTATGGAACTAGACAATGATAGAAAGTTTAGGTACTACTATGGCTTTTACCTTTACATTGTTACCTCACTAGGGATACATAGATGCATGTAATACAATTTCCTAGTGACAAAGTTAGATGATCTTATATCTTTTGAGGTAGTATAATTTACAATCAAGATCATGTCATAGAAGGAAAGGCAATACTCTGCTTATCTTAAATCTAATTTGGGAGGATTCTCTCACTAGAGGAGTATTAGTGGGATGTGTTGCACCATCTCAACCATGGGACGTGATGGCCATATAAATACTTATCAAATACATTATGAAGTTACATTAATATTATGTCTTCTTTAGAGCTTATTTGACCCCACCATGTTTATGAAAGAATATACATTCAAACTTTGAACCCTGGCCCGTTTTTAATCATAAGAAACACCGTTTACTTACATTCACACACCTTTTTATTTTCGCTACTAATTTAATATAAAAATAGAAAAACATATATCATGCTTGCATTTTGTTCACGTCATATTGTTTGCACCACTACGAACACTATTATACTATAAACTTGCATTGCATTTAGTTTATCTTACATATTGCATTTAGTTTACTTTGCTTGCTGCATATTTACTTTAGTTACACTATTTACACATTTTCTTTCGATTCTAATATATAACATCTTATTTAATCGTAAGAGACACAAGGCAACACTTATTTGTTTTGTAGGTTGCTAGAAGAGGAGAAAAGAGAATGTTCTACTATTTCTCAGAGAGTTCATAAACCCATGAGTCATCCTTGTGTGGAATACACCTTGCTACATCACTCTACGCTTGGAGTCCCAACAAATTGGTGTCCACGTAGTTTGGTGTCATTAGCAAGCCATCTCCTGATGGCTGGGCTCAACCTATACCTGTGACCTCATCAGTATGCATGAGGTTCCGATGACCTTGGCATGGCATGGAGGGTGTCACACATATGGATCATCTCGCGGTAGGGAAATTATATAATAATTATCATTTATAGTTGTTTGTATTATAATAAGGGCCCTCAGATTCTAGTTTCGTCCTGGACTCCAAAATCTCAAGACCAGCCATAGGCGTGAGGCCTAGGGTGGTTCTGCGGAGCTGGAGGGGCCGTCGTCACCGGAGGGAGGAGAGAGAGCGCTTGGGCTGGGAGATAGAGCGTGCCGTACGATTTCCTAAGCGATGACATCTCATTGGGATTAAATCCTGAAATACAATACCCGTGTTCCTGATAAATATGTCATTTCTTCGATTTGGTATCGCTGGAGTTAATTTTTACAATTTTGGCATAGCACATCCTCAACAGATATTTAAAGTTAATTCACGGTGGCAAAGGAAGCTCCAGTTGACTACCCGGGCTCGACCCACGAGCATATGCTCTGAAGTATTATGGTGTTAGATGAAACATCTGTGATTTATTTGGGAAAAATGTTATTGACTACCTGGGATCGACCCACGAGCATCTGCTATGAAGTACTATGGTGTTAGATGAAACAACTGGGACTTGTTTGGGAAAAAATGTTATTCATAAGCTGGATTAACAGTGGTTGACCCATTTGTGTTTTGAGCCTTGGCATGGCCTTCTTGTGGTCTTGTTAGTGCAATTCTCAAAAGATAGCTGGCCCAACCACTATTTATCCAACTTACAAATAATAATAATAATAATAATAATAATAATAATAATAATAGGGGTATAGGACAAGACATTAAATTTCATTAGTCAATCTGTCAAACTGATGTTTATGACATGTATATGTGAGAACACTAAATAATTAATAGTGATAGCTTTGCATAATGCTAAGGTTATATGTATGTTTGATATGATTAGAAAATATTTTCTTTAGCCAATATGTATCCATCCATTTTTGAATTTTACCGATAAGTTTTTTCATTGTCCTCTCAATGCATGCAGCTCCAATGACTCGACACATCTGGAAGCAATGTTGAAAATGGGCTAGGTATGGTGTCCTGTTTATGGACTTTTTTAGTTTTTAGTTTATCGATGCCTTAATTAAAAAATGTGTCAAACATATAAAAATACTTGAATAATAGAAATTGAAAAGAAAATATAGCTTGAAAATCTCCGAAAATGGTGAGATCTCTGGTGCACCGAAAAGGACATAGTTTTGTTTTCTTTGGACTAATTGGTGAACATGATTATTAATGCATCGTGAATACACGGGCATTCAGCTGAACCTTACTTAGATATATCGTGAATAAGAGTAGTAGATTACATAAACATTGTCGCTTCTTATTCACGTTCGCTAGTTTTCAAGGGATGCTAGGCCAGCAAACCTTACTTAGATATATCGTGAAGGTCCCGATCGATCACATTGCCGCCAGGTCAGGCGTCGGAGCCGGCCAGGTGAAGACCATGGGGCTGACCACCTTGTGCTCGCCGTCGGTCCACACGAGTGCAGAGTGCGCCTCCTGCTGCAGGGAACTATTGCTGGCTGCTGGTGACATTCTCAGTGAGAAGGTGACCGTGTACTCCAGCGTTCGGTGCTCCGCGTCGAACACCAGTCTCGAGGGATTCACACTAGCCCTCACACCTCTAGGGGAAGCGCGATAGCCGCCGAGGGTGTACACGGCATTGACGTTATTACCCACGTTGCGGACGGCGCGGCGCTGCGTGACCTTGTCGTCATACGACTTGAACGCCACCGAGAAGGCCGGGTAGTTGTGATCGCCCACGGCCACGTCCTTGCGCTTCGTGCAGATGTCCTTCACCACGCCGTCCCCGGTGAAGATGGCGACTTGCGTGGGCGTGTACCCGAGAGCGCACAGGAAGGATATGTAGTCGTCTTCGTCGGCGTCGTACACCAGCCCCGGGTCGAGGGCGCGGTTGGGGTCGACATGGCCGGCCCCGAGCTCGAACGGGCCTGCCTCCTTGCCGGTGGACATCTCCTTTATGACGCCGCCGGAGCTGTCCACGTTGTAGGCCGTGGTCATCAGGGCTGACTTTATCGCCGCCGGGCTCCATCTGGGCCGGGCCGCCTTGAGCAGGGCCGCGATGCCGCCCACCTGCGGGGTGGCCATGGATGTGCCGGAGATGATGTTGAACTTGACACGCCTCGTGTCGACGTCGAGCTGCGACGGCGACGATTCGCCCGTCCACGCGCCAAGGATTTGGACGCCCGGCGCGATGACGTCGGGCTTGAGGATCTCCGGCGCCACGGGGTTGGGCCCGCGGCTGGAGAAGGTTGCGACCCTCGGGGACGGTGGAGTTACCACGTCTATGACGGTGCGGAAGCGGGACATGCTCGCGACTGGGTTTGGAGTCCTGGAGTACTTCCTGATCTCCATGGCGTCCGCGTACGTGAGCGCGACGGCTGGGAGGAGGTGAGGCTGGGCCCGTGTATACTCGCCGTCAATTTTTCTGCTTGCGATCATGGCACCAGCTCCACCAGCTTGCTTGACAGCATATCCTTGCACGACGCCCGAGCCTCGGGAGTCGCACAAGACAATCTTGCCGGCGACCTTGCTGGGTTCAAGTTTCCCGGCTTCGCACCGCGCTGAGCCGACATCACCGCCGTAGACTAGCGGTGTCATCGTGCGACATGGATTAGCTCCGGCGTAAAGCGAGTAGCCGTTGAATGTTTTCCCGTTGCCGAGTTTGACGGACGCCCGGAACTGACGGTTCATGCTCGACGCGCCCACCGTCATCGTCCAGGGGGAGAGGTTGCCGACGGTGGCCCTGCCAGGACCCCTATTCCCGGCGGAGGAAGCGACAAATATGCCTGCACGAACTGCCCTGAACGAAGCGATGGCCACGGGATCATTGTACAGATTTCGAATGGATCCACCGATGGAGATGGACAAGACGTCGACATTGTCGGCGATCGCCTCATTGATACCCGCCACGATGTCGACGGTCGTGCACCCGCCCCCGCATACGTTGTAGGAGGCGATGCGCGCGCCCGAGGCTGTACCCTTGGCGGTGCCCGGGGCATAGCCGCGGAAGAGGCTGGCACCCCTGACAGGGGCACCGGCGGCGATAGAGGCACAGTGCGTGCCGTGTCCGTCGAGGTCCAGTGGCGACTTGGACGCCGGAGCCACACCGCTGATCATAGCCGCGTGACCTTCGTGGAAGAACTTGGCCCCCACGAGCTTGTTGTTGCAGTATTCGGTGGCGTTGAAATCGGGGGTGGACACACAGCCTCCTCGGAAGCATCGTGGAGGGCGCCTCATCGACGGGTCGGCGGCGAAGGACGCGCGGTCCTTGGGGTAGATGCCGGTGTCTATGACGCCGATTACAACATCCGTGCCGGCACCGTTCGAGTCCATCATGAGCGGCGAGGACGGTGTGAGGCCGAGGAATGAAGAGGACAGCGTAGTGTGGAGCTCGTACAGCTCGTCGGGGATGACGGCGTGGACGAAAGGCTGGGCCTCGAGGTGCGCCGCCTGCCGTGCCGTGAGAAGTGCCGCGAAGCCCGTCATGGCGTGCGCGTAAGAGTAGAGGATGCTCGGCGCTGGCGCGTTCATGCCGACGGGAAGTAGGGTGTCCTGGAGGAAGGTGGTGTAGGCGCGGGTGAGGCGGGCTGTGTTTCGCGTGGCGCGCGGCGAGTGGGAGGACGCGACGTGCACCATGTACGTCGAGATGTCGCCGTCTTGTACTGGTTCGACGTGCTCGGCCGGCATCGCCGCGACCACGGCGAACAAGTAGCACAACAGCATCACTGCAAATGCTTTGAGGTTGCCCATTAGCGTGGTTTCCTTGAGCTCTAGTACGAGAGGCATTGTGCTTCTAGACGGGTTAAACCGGGAGACGGAGGCGCCATATATATAGGTGCACTGGGTACATGCAAACCAGAGGTTCTCAAGTATATTTCGTTATCAACAATTTGTCTTCTGCGATGATTGTTCACAAATTTTCATATTTTCGGAAATATATGGCACATATATATGTTCGCTGCAGGATCATATGTACGAGAATCGTACATGCTAAATACCGTGCATGGCTATCCTCTCTCTCCTCTATACTATAATGCTACATGTATGTACTATATTGCTATACGTGCATTAGACTATTCTTTATTATTCGATAGTTTAAAACTTTTATAAATTCTAAACGAGAAGTTAGATTTGAAAACCGTTTAAATATCTAAGATCCTAGTGAAAAGGGCTTTAAAATAAGACTAATATTGAATATATATTTTAACAATATTTTAAAATTGACTTTTAAAACCTAATGAAACTTTGTACAACTTTATGACGCCGAGTGAAATTCTATTCTGAAATACTCCCTCCGACTCAAATTAGTTGCCTCAGATTTGTCTAGATTCAAATGTATCAAGACTTGTTTTAGTGTTAGATACATTTGAATCTAGACAAAACCAAGTCAACTAATTTAGATCGAAGGAAGTAGTATGTTTTACTATATTCTGAATTTTGTAATTATTTTTGTTTCACTAAACTCTAAACTTATGTTAGACACGTAGCACAAATGTATCGGATGGTGTATACTTTAATATTGTTTCATTAAGTTCTATTGTGAATCATTGTATTTTGAAATTTTCATTATAAATTTTATTAATTTTAGATTTGTTCAAAATATATCATCAAAATAAAAATACATGTTCAAACATATTGTTATTTTGAATATTATTCCACCGTACAAGATCGTTTTAAATTTAGGCTTGGAAAAT
The DNA here is from genome assembly GCA_916181665.1 of Avena sativa. Classification (NCBI taxonomy): domain Eukaryota; kingdom Viridiplantae; phylum Streptophyta; class Magnoliopsida; order Poales; family Poaceae; genus Avena; species Avena sativa. Next base: position 414,176,054 of record OV702282.1, read on the forward strand.
AAATTGGTGGACTAATTGATGGAAGAGAGTGTATGGCCAGTCAAATCATTGTACTACATGCATGTAAAAAAAAATCTTGCATATATAAATCTCAAAGCAAAGAAGATAAAATCAATGGTGCATGTATGCACTTGTCCTACCATGCATGCTAAAAACTCATTTCTATCATATGTACTCCATATATGATCTGTCCTTTTCGACTTTTAATGACTTCAGTGTCTTATCGAGACATGTTATCTGTAACAATAATGTACGATACTGGCATGAGCCATGCAAAAGATAATGTCGAACAATCGAGGCTTCGTCGTGCATCACATTTTTTCCGAGTGGTTCGTGCATCACTTTCACACTGTTGCTGAGTGCTGTTGCGGTTTTCGAACGGACTGCTCCGATCCTAACTTCTTTCAAAATAAATAAAATGACATCAGGATTTTGCACCTTCTTATTAGAGCTACTGGGCATAATGCCTTAACAGATACTGGTAGTAGTTTGTATTTTAGTTTATCCATTTCCGGCATACATACATTTTGTGATATTTTAAACTCAATATACTATTTAAGATGACATAATTTTATATGACAGTTGTAGGTTTTTAATTGCGTATCAAAATAGCGCCAGATGAGGACGCGGCCTTTGAACAACGATGACACCGCGCCCACCATCAGCGCGCAGCACATGGGATCTATGTCGCCTGTTGAATCTAGATTATCCCACCACCACCGTCGTCCCCCTCTATCCCCATGTGACCCTCCCTCGTACAAGAGAGCCACACGAAGTCCCACCACCACCGTCGTCCCCCTCCGTCCTTTGTCAGCTCCTTCTCCTTCTCCTTCTGGTAGCAGTAGCCGCGAATCACGCTCCCGTCAGCCAACACGATGCAGGGGCGGGTCACGGGTGGCATCCATGGAGAACATGAAGGAGGCGAGGCTAGCGATGTTGGTGCAGGGCAGGATCTTCCCGACGGGGATGCTCAAAGTCTTCATCAGCTTCCTAATGGGCAGCGAGGCAGGGGAGGGCGGAAGCAGGTCAGGGAAGGGCGACGACGGCAGTGTAGGACCATCGCGAGGGCGTGTAGGGATGTAAAAGATTTAGGAGTCGTGGTCAGGAACTCATATCTATGAGAGTTTGGCTAGGTACGATTTAGAGACCTAAAAAATGCGCATCTAAAGGCTTTAGGAGTTTGGCTAGGTACGGTTTAGAGACCTAAACCTAAAAAATTTCTCATCTAAAGAATTTTAGAATTCTGTTAGAGAAGCTCTAACATCACCATCGCATATCTAGCAAAATTGAAGAGTAGCAGATGTCCCTTTAGGTCTAGCTAGCAGCTGAGAATTTACTCATGCACTCGCTTTAATCCTGCTCCATTGCCCATGAAAATGAGGACTATTATTGTTGTTGATGCTGTTGAATTATATACGCATGTTTCTTTTTTTCCTTAGTAGGTGACCTCTCTGTTTCGTTGTTTTCAATATGCCAAGTGCATGGACCCAACACTTCATTTGATAAAGAGTTTTAAGTATTACACTCGATCTCATCATAGGTAGGATGCATATAGCCGTTCTATTAAATTGATGCACTAGGCAATTATTTCAAAAGTCCGAACAGATGAAAAAGGCTAGACATTGTGTTATAATCCGGTGGACTTTTTTCTTCACGAGCTTAGGATATGGATTCAGGGTGTCCGTAGATATTTATTTTAATACTGTGTTGGCCAGGATTTGAACTCTAGACCTCTGCCGCTGCTGCCCACAAGCGGTCGTGAGATCGATCGATCTGATCGAGCTAGTTGATCGATCCAATCTCAATCAAGCTACCTCCTGAAGTCACCAGGCTCCTCATGCCTTGTATGTCCGCGATGACGGCGTCGGCGCTGTAGCGCTCCATGGTGGTCGGCACCCTCCCCTCCTCTTCCTCGTGGTCGTGGCTCCCTCGTTGACCGTGTCCACCAGCCCCGTCTGCTTGAACGTGACAAACTTCGTGCTCTGATACAGATTGACATTGCCGAACCTTTCCGACGCACATCCCCATGGCTACCTCGATGCCTCCGTGCAAGCTCCAGAGAAGACTCTCACCGCAGGAACCGGTGATGATGCCAAGACCGTCCTTAACCCCGAGTACACATGGTGGTGGGGGCAAGATCAAAATGTACTCGGCCTTGTGAAAGGGTTTCGCAACATAGTAAATCAAAAAAAATTACGGATGCGAACAAGAAAGCCAAGATCTAATCTAGGAAATGCAATCAACGAGAGAGATTGATGAGATCTTCATACCCTTGAAGAAATCGCACAGCGGAAACGTTCAACAGAACGTGGTTGACGTAGTCGTACTCGTCGTCTCCTCCTCGCGATCCGATCCGATCCTACGCCGCGAGTGGCGGCGCCTCCGAGAGATGCACACGTACGGTGTAGCAACGTCTCCTCCTTCCTTGGTCCAGCAAGTATGGTGGAGAGATAGATTGGATCTGCAGCACGATGGTGTGGTGCTTATGGTGGAGAGTTTCTGCGGCAGGGCTTCGCCTACGCGCAGTCGGGAGAGAGAGAGAGAGAGAGAGAGAGAGAGAGAGAGAGAGAGAGAGAGAGAGAGAGAGAGAGAGAGAGAGAGAGAGAGAGAGAGGAGCAGTTGGTGGCTAGGGTTGGAGGAGTTGGGGGGAGGCTGCGCCCCTGCCCTCCTTATATAGGGGGCTGGCCGGCCCCCTTTGACCCCTCCTCCAAGCCCGCGGCGGCCCAAGGGGTGGAGTGGGGGGCAAGTCATCCCCCCCTTCTAGAAGGTTTCCCAAGGGTTTCCCCTAGGGCTGGCCGGCTGGGCCTTAGGGACCTTGTGCCCTTGCCCAAAGTGGCCAGGGCACTTCCCCTTTAGGCCCACGCAGGCCTCCCACAAGTGGGCCCACGTTGGTCCCACTCCGGAAGCTTCTAGAACCTTCCGGTACAATACCGATAAACTCCGAAACGATTCCGAAATCCAAAACTGATTTCCTTTATATGAATCTTATTCTCCGGACCATTCCGGAACCTCTCGTGATGTCCTGGATCTCATCCGAGACTCCGAATAAAAACTCATAAACCAATTATCCATTCTATCCTAGCGTCGATGCACGTTAAGTGTGTGACCCTACGGGTTCGAGAATATGCAGACATGATCTTCTATCAATAATCAACAGCGGGATCTGGAAAGCCATATTGACTCCCACATATTCATCGATGATCATATCGGATGAACGACGATGCCAGGATTCAATTAATCTCGTATATGTATTCCCTTCGTCACGCGATATTTTACTTGCCCGAGATTCGATCGTTGGTATCGGCATACCTAGTTCAATCTCGTTCACAGCAAGTACTTTACTCGTTCCGTAATCCGATATCACTTTGTGATTAAATCCTTAACCACGTGCTTGAAAGCGGTGTTGATATCGATTACCGAGTGAGCCCGAAGTATATCTCTCCGACTCGGGAGGGACAAATTCCATCTCGATACATACAACCCAACAAGTACTTTCCGATCACCTAAGAGACACCTTTATGATCACCCTCACATAGGATGACGTTTGATGACCTCAAAACTTTCTTCCGATACCAGGGAGTTGTATTATCTCATGGTCTAAGGAATACAATACTTGACATAGGAAAAAGCTTCACAAAGATGAACACGATGACACGATATAATTGCTCTGCTTAATTTGGGATTGTCCATCATATCATTCTCCTAATGACATGATCTCATTATTAATCGACAACTCATTTCTATAGTTAGGAAACCTTAACCATCATTAATCAATGAGCTAGTCCATAGAGGCGTACTAGGGACACGGGGTTGTTCATAAACCACACAAGTATCAAAGTTTCCGCTTAATACAATTCTAGCATGGAATATAAACTTTATCATGAACAAGAACTATAATAATAACATCTTTATTATTGCCTCTAGGGCATAATTCCAACAGTCTCCCACTTGCACTAGAGTCAATAATCTAGTTTACATCTGGCAACAATCTAACACCCATGGCATTAAGGTGCTGATCATGTTTTGCTCGTGGAAGAGGTTCAGTCAACGGATCTGCGACATTCAGATCCGTATGTACTTTGCTAATCTTCAGATCTCCATCTGCTATATAATCTCGAATTATATAAAAACGGCGGTTGATGTGCTTGGTCTTTGGATGATATCTTGATTCCTTAGCCAGTGCTATGGCGCCAGTGTTCTCGCACAATATCTCCAGTGGGTCCAAGGCACTTGGAACCACACCAAGCTCAGTGATGAAGTTCCTGATCCAAATTCCTTCACTTGACGCTTCTGAAGCAGCCATGTATTCCTCTTCTGTTGTAGATCCCACGATGACGCTTTTCTTGCAGCTTCTCCAGCTCACAGCTCCACCATTCAAAATATAAACGTATCCTGTCTGAGATTTAGAATCATCCGGGTCGGTGTCGAAACTAGCGTCGACGTAACCTTTTACGACGAGCTGCTCATCACCTCCATAGACCAAGAACATTTCTTTAGTCCTATTTAAATACTTTAGAATGTTCTTTACGGTTGTCCAGTGTTCCACTCCTGGATCACTTTGGTATCTGCTCGTCAAATTAAGAGCATTGGACACATCCGGTCTAGTACATAGCATGGCATACATGATAGAACCTATGGCCGAGGCATATGGCACTTTGCTCATAGTATCTCTATCGTTTACCGTAGCTGTACACTGAGCCTTGCTCAATATCTTCCCTGACAACATGGGCAATGAATCTTTCTTTGCTTTATCCATTCTGAACCTTTTCAGAACTTTGTCTAGATATGTACTTTGGCTTAAAACTATTAGGCGTCTTTGTCTATCTTTATAGATTTTGATGCCTAATATATAAGCAGCTTCTCCTAGGTCTTTCATTGAAAAACATTTATTCAAATAACTCTTCACATCGTTAAGCATACCAATGTCATTTCAAATAATCAATATGTCATCCACATATAGTACTAAAAATGTCACCGAGCTCCCACTCACTTTCTTGTAGATACAAGCTTCGTAGCAATTTGGAACAAATCCAAAACTCTTGATCACTTCATCAAAACGAAGGTTCCAACTCCGAGATGCTTGCTTCAGTCCATAAATGGAACGCTGAAGTTTGCACACCTTATTAGCATCCTTAGGATCGACAAAACCTTTGGACTGTATTATATACAACTCTCCATCAATGTTGTCATTGAGGAACGTAGTCTGGACATCCATCTGCCATATTTCATAATCATGAAATGCAGCAATTGCTAATAAAATCCGAATGGACTTAAACATCGCTATGAGAGAGAAAGTCTCATCGTAGTCAACACCTTGAACTTGCCAAAACCATTTTGCGACAAGCCGAGCTTTATAGACAGTAACATTACCATTCGCGTCCGTTTTCGTCTTGAAAATCCATTTGCACTCAATGGCCTTACGGTCGCTAGGAGGGTCCACCAAAGTCCATACTTGGTTTTCGCTCATGGATCCCAATTCGGATTTCATGGCCTCTAGCCATTTCTTAGAGTCTGGGCTCATCATTGCTTCCTTATAATTCGCAGGTTCACTATTGTCTAACAACAAGACGGTTGAGACAGGGTTGCCGTACCATTCAGGAATGGCACGTGACCTTGTCGACCTGCGAAGTTTAGTAGTAGCATCGTTTGAAGTTTCATAATCCTCGTCATTAGCTTCCTCTCTTGTTGGTGCAGACGTCACTGGAACAATTTTAGGTGCTGCGCTACTCTCCAACTCGAGAGAAGGTTCAATAACCTCGTCTACCTCTACCTTCCTCCCACTCACTTCTTTCGAGAGAAACTCCTTCTCAAGAAAGGATCCGTTCTTTGCAACAAACACTTTGCCTTCGGATCTGTGGTAGAAGGTATACCCAATCGTTTCCTTAGGGTATCCTATGAAGATGCATTTCTCTGCTTTGGGTTCGAGCTTGTCCGGCATCAACTTCTTGACGTAAGCTTCGCATCCCCAAACTTTAAGAAACGACAACTTAGGTTTAGCACCAAACCATAGTTCATACGGTGTCGTCTCAATGGATTTAGATGGTGCCTTATTTAAAGTGAATGCAGCGGTTTCTAATGCATAACCCCAAAATGATAACGACAAATCTGTAAGAGACATCATTGATTGCACCATATCTAACAGAGTTCTATTCCGGCGTTCAGACACACCATTGCGCTGTGGTGTTCCAGGTGGCGTGAGTTGCGAAACGATTTCGCTTGCTTGAAGATGCGTGTGAAAATCATAACTCAAATATTCACCTCCACGATCGGATCGTAGAAATTTAATTTTCCTGTTACGATGGTTTTCCACTTCGTTCTGAAATTCTTTGAACTTTTCAAACATTTCAGATTTATGTTTCATTAAATAGATATACCCATATCTACTTAAGTCATCAGATAAAGTGAGAAAATATCGATATCCACCACGCGTCGAAACACTCATTGGTCCGCATACATCGGTATGTATGATTTCCAATAAGTCCGTTGCTCGCTCCATTATTCCGGAGAACGGGGTTTTGATCATCTTGCCCATGAGGCACGGCTCGCACGTGTCAAATGATTCAAAATCAAGAGACTCCAAAAGTCCATCAGAATGGAGTTTCTTCATGCGTTTTACACCAATATGACCTAGACGGAAGTGCCACAAATAAGTTGGATTATCACTATCTACTTTGCATCTCTTAGCCTCAATGTTATGGATGTGCGTTTCATTGCTTTCGAGATTCGGAAGAAATAAACCATTCACAACAGGTGCATGACCATAAAAGATGTTATTCATATAAATAGAACAACCATTATTCTCCGATTTAAATGAATAACCGTCTTGCAATAAACACGATCCAGATATAATGTTCATGCTCAACGCAGACACATAATAACACTTATTAAGGTTTAAAACTAATCCCGAAGGTAAAACTAAGGAGAGCGTGCCGACGGCCATCACATCAACTTTTGATCCATTGCCAACGCGCATCGTCACCTCATCTCTTGCTAGCCGCCGTCTATTCCGTATCTCTTGTTTCGAGTTACAAATATTAGCAACTGAACCAGTATCATATACCCAGGCACTACAACGAGCGCTAGTAAGGTAAACATCAATACCATGTATATCAAATATACCTTTAATGGTGCCAGCCTTCTTGTCCGCTAAGTACTTCGGACAATTGCGCTTCCAGTGACCCTTGTCCTTGCAATAGAAGCAGTCAGTGTCCGGCTTAGGTCCAGACTTGAGCTTCTTCTCTACAGGGGCAACGCGCTTGCCGCTGCCTTTCTTAAAGGATTTCTTTGCACCCTTAGCTTTCTTAAAGCTAGGGGTCTTGTTGACCATCAACACATGATTATCTTTCTTGATATCCACCTCCGCAGCTTTCAGCTTAGCGAAGACCTCGGTGATCGTATCAGTGGAACAAATTTGATTGTGAGTAACTACAAAACCTTTGTAGCTAGGAGGGAGTGATTGCAGAACTCTGTCAATCTTGAGCTCTTCTAGAATCTTGCAGTCAAGTTGTTCAAGACGTTGAGTGTAGCCCGACATCTTAATGGCGTGCTCACTAACAGAACTCCCTTCCTCCATCTTGCAGTTAAAGACTTCTCAGAGATCTCATATCTCTCAGAACGGGCCTGAGTCTGAAACATGGTTTTCAGTTCCTCAAGTATCTCAAAGGGCCCGGTGAACTCCTCAAAACAATTTTGAAGTTCCGGTTCCATAAAAACAACATGGTACTCTTAATCACTCCATAATCATCTTTGCGTGACTAATAAACAACTTTTTCATCAGCCGGCGCATCAGTAGCAGGGGCGTCACCTAGCGATTTCTCAAGTACATAGTCCTTTTGTCCGCCAGCGAGAATGATTCTCAGATTGCGGAACCAGTTGGTGAAGTTAGACCCATTGTTCTTAAGCTTTTCTTTCTCAGCAAAAACGTTGAAGTTGAAGTTGGACTTAGCCATTTGATCTACAAAATTTGCAAATACAATTTAGACTATGTTCATGATAACTAGTTCAACTTAATCAAATTACTAGGTGAACTCCCACTAAATTCAACATCCCTCAAGTTGTTTAGTGAACACGACCCAAATTCACCACACATAATCCGATCTTCACGAGAAGAGATGTGGTTTCAATGGTGGACAACAAAGTGTCGATCATATCATTCATATGACTCATGTTTAACCTTTCGGTTCGTGTGTTCCGAGGCCATGTCTGTACATGCTAGGCTCGTCAAGTCAAACCCAAGTATTTCCGCGTGTGCAAAACTGGCTTGCACCCGTTGTATGTGAACGTAGAGTTTATAGCACCCGATCATCACGAGGTGCTTGAACACGACGAACTTTCGCAACGGTGCATACATGGGGAGAACACAATTTTATCTTGATCTTTAAGTGAGGAATCATCTTATAATGCTACCGTCGCGATCTAAGCATAATAAGATACGTAAAAGGATAAACATCACATGCATATAATTTTATGTGACATCGTATAGCCAATCTGCGCGCAATGATCTCCATCTTGTGTGCGCCAGCATGATCTCCATCACTCCACCATGATTGCCTCCACCACGAATAGCAACTACAAATATTGATAAGTACTTAGCGATAAAGTAAAGCTATTACATGGCGTATAAGAAGTTGACACGCAGGTCATATACAATTATAAAGACAACCATACGGCTCCTGCCGGTTGTGAACTCATTAGCAAGTCGTGAAATATTACAAAACATGATCATTGCATACATCTCAATTCATGCACATCATGTCTTGGGCCATACCATATCAAAAAACACTCCCTGCAAAAACAAGTTAGATGCCTCTACTTTGTTGTTGCATGTTTTACGTGGCTTATGGGAGTAACAAGCTAAGAACGATTCTTACCTACGGAAAGCCACAACGGTGATATTATGGTTGCTAACATCTGTTGTAAATCCCATGACTACTATAGTGAGAGAAACTGGCATTCACCAGCCGCATGTGTGGAACAAGCCACACGTCAAGTGCGGAGCCGGTCTCGCGAACGAGGTCGCGTAAAGTTGGCCTGGACCGCTTCGATCTTACTATGCCGCGCCATAAGAAATACACAACAAGAGGTTTGCAACAGAAAACATCAACACCCGCAACAAGCATGTTGCGTTCTACTCGTGAAACACATCTACGCATAGATCTAGCTCTGATACCACTGAAAGGGTTTCGCAACATAGTAAATCAAAAAAATTCTACGGATGTGAACAAGAAAGCCAAGATCTAATCTAGGAGATGCAATCAACGAGAGAGAGAGATGATATCTTCATACCCTTGAAGAAATCGCACAGCGGAAACGTTCAACAGAACGTGGTTGACGTAGTCGTACTCGCCTTCTCCTCCTCGCAATCCGATCCGATCCTACGCCACAAGTGGCGGCGCCTCAGAGAGATGCACACGTACGGTGCAGCGACGTCTCCTCCTTCCTTGGTCCAGCAAGTATGGTGGAGAGATAGATTGGATCTGCAGCACGACGGTGTGGTGCTTATGGTGGAGAGTTTCTGCGGCAGGGCTTCGCCTACGCGTAGTCGGAAGAGAGAGAGGAGGAGGAGGAGCAGTTGGCGGCTAGGGTTGGAGGAGTGGGGGGAGGCTGCGCCCCTGCCCTCCTTATATAGGGGGTTGGCCGGCCCCCTTTGACCCCTCCTCCAAGCCCTAGGGCGGCGGCCCAAGGGGTGGAGTGGGGGGCAAGTCATCCCCCCCCTTCTAGAAGGTTTCCCTAGGGTTTCCCCTAGGGCTGACCGGCTGGGCCTTAGGGGCCTTGTGCCCCTGGCCCAAAGTGGCTAGGGCACTTCCCCTTAGGCCCACGCAGGCCTCCGACAAGTGGTCCCACGTTAGTCCCACTCCGGAAGCTTCTAGAACCTTCCGGTACAATACCGATAAACTCCAAAACGATTCCGAAATCCAAAACTGCTTTCCTTTATATGAATCTTATTCTCCATACCATTCCGGAACCTCTCATGATGTCCTGGATCTCATCCGAGACTCCGAACAAAAACTCATAAACCAATTATCCATTCTATCCTAGCGTCGATGCACGTTAAGTGTGTGACCCTACGGGTTCGAGAATATGCAGACATGATCTTCTATCAATAATCAACAGCGGGGTCTGGAAACCCATATTGACTCCCACATATTCATCGATGATCATATCAGATGAACCACGATGCCAGGATTCAATTAATCCCATATATGTATTCCCTTCGCCACGCGATATTTTACTTGCCCGAGATTCGATCGTTGGTATCGGCATACCTAGTTCAATCTCGTTCACAGCAAGTACTATACTCGTTCCGTAATCCGATATCACTTTGCGATTAACTCCTTAACCACGTGCTTGCAAGCGGTGTTGATATCGATTACCGAGTGGGCCCTAAGTATATCTCTCCGACTCGGGAGGGAGAAATTCCATCTCGATACATACAACCCAACAAGTACTTTCCGATCACCTGAGAGACACCTTTATGATCACCCTCACATAGGATGACGTTTGATGACCTCAAAGCTTTCTTCCGATACTAGGGAGTTGTATTATCTCATGGTCTAAGGAATACAATACTTGACATAGGAAAAAGCTTCGCAAAGATGAACACGATGACACGATCTAATTGCTCTACTTAATTTGGGTTTGTCCATCATATCATTCTCCTAATGACATGATCTCATTATTAATCGACAACTCATGTCTATGGTTAGGAAACCTTAACCATCATTAATCAATGAGCTAGTCCATAGAGGCGTACTAGGGACACGGTGTTGTTCATAAACCACACAAGTATCAAAGTTTCCGCTTAATACAATTCTAGCATGGAATATAAACTTTATCATGAACAAGAACTATAATAATAACATCTTTATTATTGCCTCTAGGGCATAATTCCAACACCTTGTGCTTTCCTCCATGGAGGAGGACATCACGTGCCAGCTTATTGGCTGCAAGGCGTTAGCGGCCATCTGGGCCACTATCCACACCATCTTCGGTGCCCAAACACACGCGAACATGAGGCATATTCGTCGACAGCTGCAACATGGGGAATAAAATCTTTAGTAGGAACAAAGTAAACAACAATCCCTACTTCAACAATCTTGCAAAGGCTACAACCTTCCAAAAGAAGAGGCCAAACAAATCTGAGCTATGCTGCTTTACCTGTGGAGAGCTCTGCCATTTTTCATAGGACTGGCCAGAACATGCATATCTTCAAGGGGAAAAGGGAAGACTATCAATGTTGTGACCACTAGAAATACCGATGTTGTCTATGGTAATTTATTTATTGTTTTTTCGATATTTAAATCTCCATGTTTGTGGATTGATACGAGTCCTAATGTTCACGTGTGTTCTAAGATCTCTATGTTTACTTCTTATAAGGTCGCCCAAGATTTTTTCGTCCTAATGGGGAATGGATCAAATGTTTCTATTTATGGTGTTGGCATGGTGGATCTTAAGTTCACCTCAGGAAAGATCGTGCAGCTGAGGAACATGCATCATGTCGCTACTATGAACTGAAGGGTTTCGCAGCATACTAAATCAAAAATTTCTACGGATGCGAACGGGAAACCCAAGATCTAATCTAGGAGATGCAATCAACGAGAGGGATAGATGAGATCTTCATACCCTTGAAGAAATCGCACAGCGGAACGTTCAACAGAATGTGGTTGATGTAGTCGTACTAGCCTTCTCCCCCTCGCGATCCGATCCGATCCAACGCCGCAAGTGGCGACGCCTCCGAGAGATGCACACGTACGGCACCGCGACGTCTCCTCCTTCCTCGGTCCAGCAAGTGGGGTGGAGAGATAGATTGGATCTACAGCACGACGGCGTGGTGCTATGGTGGAGGGTTTCTGCAGCAGGGCTTTGCCTACGCGCAGTTGGGAGAGAGAGAGAGAGAGAGAGAGAGAGAGAGAGAGAGAGAGAGAGAGAGAGAGAGAGAGAGAGAGAGAGAGAGAGAGAGAGAGAGAGAGAGAGAGAGAGAGAGAGAGAGAGAGAGAGAGAGAGAGAGAGAGGGAGAGGGAGGGCAGTAGTATGGCGGCTAGGGTTGAAGGAGTAGGGGGAGGAGGGTGCGCCCCTGCCCTCTTTATATAGAGAGCTGGCCGGCCCCCTTGTCCCCTCCTCCAAGCCCTAGGGCGGCGGCCCCAAGAGTTGGAGTGGGGGGCAAGTTTCCCCCTCCCTTCTAGAAGGTCCCCTAGGGTTTCCCCTAGGGTTTTGGACGGCTGGGCCTATGGGGCCTTGTGCCCCTGGCCCAATGTGGCCAGGGCACTCCCTCGTAGGCCCACGCCCCCCTCCGACTAGTGGGGCCACGTTGGTCCCACTCCGGAAGCTTCTAGAACCTTCCGGTACAATACCGAACATTCCGAAATCCAAAAACTGCTTTCCTTTATATGAATCTTATTCTCCGGACCATTCCGGAACCTCTCGTGATATCCTGGATCTCATCCGAGACTCCGAACAAAAACTCATAAACCAATTATCCATTCTATCCTAGAGTTGAGGCACGTTAAGTGTGTAACCCTACGGGTTCGAGAATATGCAGACATGATCTTCTATCAATAATCAACAGCAGGATCTGGAAACCCATATTGACTCCCACATATTAATCGATGATCATATCGGATGAACCACGATGCCAGGATTCAATTAATCCCATATTTATATTCCCTTCGTCACGCGATATTTTACTTGCCCGAGATTCGATCGTCGGTATCGGCATACCTAGTTCAATCTCGTTCACAGCAAGTACTTTACTCGTTCCGTAATCCGATATCACTTTGTGATTAACTCCTTAACCACGTGCTTGCAAGCGGTGTTGATATCGATTACCGAGTGGGCCCGAAGTATATCTCTCCGACTTGGGAGGGACAAATCCCATCTCGATACATACAACCCAACAAGTACTTTCCGATTACCTAAGAGACACCTTTATGATCACCCTCTCATAGGATGACGTTTGATGACCTCAAAGCTTTCTTCCGATACCAAGGAGTTGCATTATCTCATGGTCTAAGGAATACAATAGTTGACATAAGAAAAAGCTTCGCAAAGATGAACACGATGACACGATCTAATTGCTCTGCTTAATTTGGGTCTGTCAATCACATCATTCTCCCAATGACATGATCTCATTATTAATCGACAACTCATGTCTATGGTTAGGAAACCTTAACCATCATTAATCAATGAGCTAGTCCATAGAGGCGTACTAGGGACACGGTGTTGTTCATAAACCACACAAGTATCAAAGTTTCCGCTTAATACAATTCTAGCATGTAATATAAACTTTATCATGAACAAGAATTATAACAATAACATCTTTATTATTGCCTCTAGGGCATAATTCCAACAGTCTCCCACTTGCACTAGAGTCAATAATCTAGTTTACATCTGGCAACAATCTAACACCCATGGCATTGAGGTGTTGATCATGTTTTGCTCGTGGAAGAGGTTTAGTCAACGGATCTGCGACATTAAGATCCGTATGTACTTTGCTAATCTTCAGATCTCCATCTGTTATATAATCTCGAATTATATGAAATCGGCGGTTGATGTGCTTGGTCTTTGGATGATATCTTGGTTCCTTAGCCAATGCTATGGCGCCAGTGTTGTCGCACAATATCTCCAGTGGGTCCAAGGCACTTGGAACCACACCAAGCTCAGTGATGAAGTTCCTGATCCAAACTCCTTCACTTGATGCTTCTGCAGCAGCCATGTATTCCGATTCTACTGTAGATCCCGCGATCACGCTTTGCTTGCAGCTTCTCCAGCTCACAGCTCCTCCATTCAAAATATAAATGTATCATGTCTGAGATTTAGAATCATCCGGGTCGGTGTCAAAACTAGCGTCGACGTAACCTTTTACGACGAGCTGCTCATCACCTCCATAGACCAAGAACATTTCTTTAGTCCTATTTAAATACTTTAGGATGTTCTTTACGGCTATCTAGTGTTCCACTCCTGGATCACTTTGGTATCTGCTCGTCAAACTAAGAGCATTGGACACATCCGGTCTAGTACACAGCATGGCATACATGATAGAACCTATGGCCGAGGCATATGGAACTTTGCTCATGGTTTCTCTATCGTTTACCGTAGCTGGACACTAAGCCTTGCTCAATATCTTACCTGACAACATGGGCACTGAACCTTTCTTTGCCTTATCCATTCTGAACCTTTTCAGAACTTTGTCTAGGTATGTACTTTGGCTTAAAGCTATTAGGTGTCTTTGTCTATCTCTATAGATTTTGATGCCTAATATATAAGCAGATTCTCCTAGGTCTTTCATTGAAAAACATTTATTCAAATAACTCTTCACATCGTTAAGCATACCAATGTCATTTCCAATAATCAATATGTCATCCACATATAGTACTAGAAATGTCACTGAGCTCCCACTCACTTTTTTGTAGATACAAGCTTTGTAGCAATTTGGAACAAATCCAAAGCTCTTGATCACTTGATCAAAATGAAGGTTCCAACTCCGAGATGCTTGCTTCAGTCCATAAATGGAACGCTGAAGTTTGCACACCTTATCAGCATCCTTAGGATCGACAAAACCTTAGGGATGCATCATATACAACTCTTCATCAATGTTGCCATTGAGGAACGCAGTCTTGACATCCATCTGCCATATTTCATAATCATGAAACGCAGCAATTGCTAATAAAATCCGAATGGACTTAAACATCATTACGAGAGAGAAAGTCTCATCATAGTCAGCACCTTGAACTTGTCGAAAACCTTTCGCGACAAGTCGAGCTTTATAGACAGTAACATTACCATCCGCGTCCGTTTTCTTCTTGAAAATCCATTTGCACTCAACGGCCTTACGGTTGCTAGGAGGGTCCACCAAAGTCCATACTTGGTTTTCGCTCATGGATCCCAATTCGGATTTCATGGCCTCTAGCCATTTCTCAGATTCTGGGCTCATCATTGCTTCCTCATAGTTCGCAGGTTCACTGTTGTCTACTAACAAGACAGTTAAGACAGGGTTGCCGTACCACTCAGGAGGGGCACGTGACCTTGTCGACCTGCGACGTTCAGCAGTAGCATCGTCCGAAGTTTCATGATCCTCATCATTAGCTTCCTCTCTTGTTGGTGCAGACGGCACTGGAACAATTTCAAGTGCTGCGCTACTCTCCAACTCGAGAGAAGGTTCAATAACCTCGTCTAGCTCTACCTTCCTCCCACTCACTTCTTTCGAGAGAAACTCCTTCTCAAGAAAGGATCCGTTCTTTGCGACAAACACTTTGCCTTCAGAGCTGTGATAGAAGGTATACCCAATCGTTTCCTTAGGGTATCCTATGAAGATGCATTTCTCTGCTTTGGGTTCGAGCTTGTCCGGCATCAACTTCTTGACGTAAGCTTTGCATCCCCAAACTTTAAGAAATGACAACTTAGGTTTAGCACCAAACCACAGTTCATACAGTGTCATCTCAACGGATTTAGATGGTGCCCTATTTAAAGTGAATGCAGCGGTTTCTAATGCATAACCCCAAAATGATAACGGCAAATCTGTAAGATACATCATCGATTGCACCATATCTAATAGAGTTTGATTCCGGCGTTCAGACACACCATTGCGCTGTGGTGTTCCGGGTGGCGTGAGTTGCGAAACGATTTCGCTTGCTTGAAGATGCGTGATAAAATCATAACTCAAATATTCACCTCCACGATCGGATCGTAGGAATTTAATTTTCCTGTTACGATGGTTTTCCACTTCGTTTTGAAATTCCTTGAACTTTTCAAACGTTTCAGATTTATGTTTCATTAAAGAGATATACCCATAGCTACTTAAGTCATCAGTAAAAGTGAGAAAATAGCGATATCCACCGCGCGTCGAAACACTCATTGGTCCGCATACATCGGTATGTATGATTTCCAACAAGTCCGTTGCTCGCTCCATCATTCCGGAGAACGGGGTTTTGATCATCTTGCCCATGAGGCATGGCTCGCACGTGTCAAATGATTCAAAATCAAGAGACTCCAAAAGTCCATCAGAATGGAGTTTCTCCATGCGTCTTACACCAATATGACCTAGACGGCAGTGCCACAAATAAGTTGAATTATCACTATCTACTTTGCATCTCTTAGCCTCAATGTTATGGATGTGTGTTTCATTGCTTTCGAGATTCAGAAGAAATAAACCATTCATAGCAGGTGCATGACCATATAAGATGTTACTCATATAAATAGAACAACCATTATTCTCCGATTTAAATGAATAACCGTCTTGCAATAAACACGATCCAGATATGATGTTCATGCTCAACGCAGGCACATAATAACATTTATTAAGGTTTAAAAATAATCCCGAAGGTAAAACTAAGGAGAGCGTGCCGACGTCCATCACATCAACTCTTGATCCGTTGCCAACGCGCATCGTCACCTCATCCCTTGCTAGCCGCCGTCTATTCCGTAGCTCCTGTTTCGAGTTACAAATATTAGCAACTGAACCAGTATCAAATACCCAGGCACTACTACGAGCGCTAGTAAGGTAAACATCAATAACATGTATATCAAATATACCTTTAATGGTGCCAGCCTTCTTGTCCGCTAAGTACTTCGGACAGTTGCGCTTCCAGTGATGCCTGTCCTTGCAATAGAAGCACTCAGTGTCCGGCTTAGGTCCAGACTTGAGCTTCTTCTCAGTAGGGGCAACGTGCTTGCCGCTGCCTTTCTTAAAGGGCTTCTTTGCACCCTTACCTTTCTTGAAGCTAGGGGTCTTGTTGACCATCAACACATGATTATCTTTCTTGATATCCACCTCCGCAGCTTTCAGCTTTGCGAAGATCTCAGTGATCGTATCAGTGGAACCAATCTGATTGTGAGTAACTACAAAACCTTTGTAGCTAGGAGGGAGTGATTGCATAACTCTGTCAATCTTGAGCTCTTCTGGAATCTTGCACTCCAGTTGCTCAAGACGTTGAGTGTAGCCCGACATCTTAATGGCGTGCTCACTAACGGAAATCCCTTCCTCCATCTTGTAGTTAAAGAATTTCTCAGAGATCTCCTGTCTCTCAGAACGGGCCTGAGTCTAAAACATGGTTTTCAGTTCCTCAAGAATCTCAAAGGGCCCGGCGAACTCCTCAAAACGATTTTGAAGGTCCGATTCCATAGCAAACAACATGGTGCTCTTAATCACACCATAATCATCTTTGCGCGACTGATAAACAGCTTTTTCATCAGCCGGCGCATCTATAGCAGGGGCGTCACCTAGAGCTTTCTCAAGGACATAGTCCTTTGTCCGCCAGCGAGAATGATTCTCAGATTGCGGAATCAGTTGGTGAAGTTAGACCCATTGTTCTTAAGCTTTTCTTTCTCAGCAAAAACGTTGAAGTTGAAGTTGGACTTAGCCATTTGATCTACAAAATTTGCAAGTACAATTTAGACTATGTTCATGATAATTAGTTCAACTTAATCAAATTACTAGATGAACTCCCACTAAATTTAACATCCCTCAAGATGTTTAGTGAACACGATCCAAATTCACCATACCTAATCCGATCTTCACGAGAAGAGATGTGGTTTCAATGGTGGACAACAAAGTGCCGATCATATCATTCATATGACTCATGCTTAACCTTTCGGTTCGTGTGTTCCGAGGCCATGTCTGTACATGCTAGGCTCGTCAAGTGAAACCCAAGTATTTCCGCGTGTGCAAAACTGGCTTGCACCCGTTGTATGTGAACGCAGAGTTTATAGCACCCGATCATCACGAGGTGCTTGAACACGACGAACTTTCGCAACAGTGCATACATGGGGAGAACACAATTTTATCTTGATCTTTAAGTGAGGAATCATCTTATAATGTTATCGTCGTGATCTAAGCATAATAAGATACATAAAAGGATAAACATCACATGCATATGATTTTATGTGACATGCTATAGCCAATCTCTGCGCAATGATCTCCATCTTGTGTGTGCCAGCATGATCTCCATCACTCCACCATGATTGCCTCCACCACGAATAGCAACTACAACTATTGCTAACTACTTAGCGATAAAGTAAAGCTATTACATGGCGTATAAGAAATTGACACACAGGTCATACACAATTATAAAGACAACCATATGGCTCCTGCCGGTTGTGTGCTCATCGACATGCAAGTCGTGAAATATTACAAAACATGATCATTGCATACAACATACACATCATATCTTGGGCCATACCATATCACAGAAACACTCCCTGCAAAAACAAGTTAGACGCCTCTACTTTGTTGTTGCATGTTTTACGTGGCTTATGGGAGTAACAAGCTAAGAACGATTCTTACCTACGGAAATCCACAACGGTGATATTATGGTTGCCAACATCTGGTGTAAATCCCATGACAACTATAGTGAGAGAAACTGGCATCCACCAGCCGCATGTGTGGAACAAGCCACACGACAAGTGCGCAGCCGGTCTCGCGAACGAGGTTGCGTAAAGTTGGCCTGGACCGCTTCGATCTCACTATCCCGCGTCATAAGAAGTACACAACAAGAGGCTTGCAACATAAAACATCAACGCCCGTAACAAGCATGTTGTGTTCTACTCGTGAAACACATCTACGCATAGATCTAGCTCTGATACCACTGAAGGGTTTCGCAGCATAGTAAATCAAAAAAATTCTACGGATGCGAACGGGAAAGCCAGGATATAATCTAGGAGATGCAATCAACGAGAGGGATAGATGAGATCTTCATACCCTTGAAGAAATCGCACAGCGGAACGTTCAACGGAACATGGTTGATGTAGTCGTACTAGCCTTCTCCTCCTCGTGATCCGATCCGATCCAACGCTGCAAGTGGCGACGCCTCCGAGAGATGCACACGTACGGCACCGCGACGTCTCCTCCTTCCTCGGTCCAGCAAGTGGGGTGGAGAGATAGATTGGATCTACAGCACGACAGCGTGGTGCTATGGTGGAGAGTTTCTGCAGCAGGGCTTCGCCTACGCGCAGTCAGGAGAGAGAGAGAGAGAGAGAGAGAGAGAGAGAGAGAGAGAGAGAGAGAGAGAGAGAGAGAGAGAGAGAGAGAGAGAGAGAGAGAGAGAGAGAGACAGACAGACAGACAGACAGACAGACAGACAGACAGACAGAGAGAGAGAGAGAGAGAGACAGACAGACAGATAGACAGAGAGAGAGAGAGAGAAAGAGAGAGCAGTATGGCGGCTAGGGTTGAAGGAGTAGGGGGAGGAGGGTGCGCCCCTGCCCTCTTTATATAGAGGGCTGGCCGGCCCCCTTGGCCCCTCCTCCAAGCTCTAGGGCGGCGGCCCCAAGGGTTGGAGTGGGGGGCAAGTTTCCCCCTCCCTTCTAGAAGGTCCCCTAGGGTTTCCCCTAGGGTTTTGGCCGGCTGGGCCTATGGGGACTTGTGCCCCTGGACCAATGCGTCCGGGGCACTCCCTCGTAGGCCCACGCCCCCCTCCGACAAGTGGGGCCACGTTGGTCCCACTCCGGAAGTTTCTAGAACCTTCCGGTACAATACCGAACATTCCGAAACAATTCCGAAATCCAAAAACTGCTTTCCTTTATATAAATCTTATTCTCCGGACCATTCCGGAACCTCTCGTGATGTCCTGGATCTCATCCGAGACTCCGAACAAAAACTCATAAACCAATTATCCATTCTATCCTAGCGTTGGGGCACGTTAAGTGTGTGACCCTACGGGTTCGAGAATATGCAGACATGATCTTCTATCAATAATCAACAGCAGGATCTAGAAACCCATATTGACTCCCACATATTAATCGATGATCATATCGGATGAACCACGATGCCAGGATTCAATTAATCCCATATTTATATTCCCTTCGTCACGCGATATTTTACTTGCCCGAGATTCGATCGTCGGTATCGGCATACCTAGTTCAATCTCGTTCACAGCAAGTACTTTACTCGTTCCGTAATCCGATATCACTTTGTGATTAACTCCTTAACCACGTGCTTGCAAGCGGTGTTGATATCGATTACCGAGTGGGCCCGAAGTATATCTCTCCAACTTGGGAGGGACAAATCCCATCTCGATACATACAACCCAACAAGTACTTTCCGATTACCTGAGAGACACCTTTATGATCACCCTCTCATAGGATGACGTTTGATGACCTCAAAGCTTTCTTCCGATACCAGGGAGTTGCATTATCTCATGGTCTAAGGAATACAATAGTTGACATAAGAAAAAGCTTCGCAAAGATGAACACGATGACACGATCTAATTGCTCTGCTTGATTTGGGTCTGTCCATCACATCATTCTCCCAATGACATGATCTCATTATTAATCGACAACTCATGTCTATGGTTAGGAAACCTTAACCATCATTAATCAATGAGCTAGTCCATAGAGGCGTACTAGGGACACGGTGTTGTTCATAAACCACACAAGTATCAAAGTTTCCGCTTAATACAATTTTAGCATGGAATATAAAATTTATCATGAACAAGAATTATAACAATAACATCTTTATTATTGCCTCTAGGGCATAATTCCAACATGAACAAGAATATCGTTAGTTGTTCCCCTTTATACAGAGACATGTTTAAGGTTGTTTTAGAGTCTAATAAAGTTGTTATTTCGAAATATGGATAATTTATTGGTAAAGGCTATGAATTCAGAGGCCTGTTTCGATTTTCCCTATCGGAGTTTTATAATAAATCAGTGAACCATATTTATGATGGTGTTAATGATGATACCAGTGTTACGCATTTTCGCTTATGTGACATTAATTTGGTTTAATGTCTCGAATGTCCAGTATGAGTTTAATTCTGAATTTCACAATTGCCAGAGATTCTAAGTGATATAGTTGTGTGCAATCAAAGCAACCTCGAAAGCCTCACAAGGCAGGCGAGGAGAGAAACCTTACACCTCTAGAACTCATACATTCTGATCTATGCGAGATGAATGGTTGATGCTTGCATTTTATATCATCATAATATCTAAATATAGGACTAGTTTATATTGCTATTTTCATTGTTATATCATTGTTTATGCATCTTTTAGATGATTTATGGGACTTTCCTACAAAGTCCCTTGTTTTGTTATTTAATTTTTTGAAGGTAGAAAATCTCATTTTTTGTATTTTGCTATTTCAGGACTTTGTGGACACCAATTAATTTCAGAAAAAATTTCACGGAAGTTTTTCATCATGAGAAGGGCATTGGGCATTGGAACCATGCGAGGAGAGCCATGAGAGCCGAAAGAGACTAGGTGGCGTGGCCACCTTACTAGTTTGTGCCACCGAGGCCCATTCGGGCCTTGAGCATCTCCTCGGCTCTCATTTTATAGATGCCTCCATTTTGCCCAAAAACCTATGCCATACTTTTCTCACGGTTTACAGAGACGAAGGCGGAGGCGAAATTCCTCTTCTAGTCCGGGAGAGGGAAGATCCTGCTGCTCCGAGGCCTTCGGAGAGGGGGAAATCAAAGCCATCGTTATCACCACTCCTCCTTGGCATAGGGGGAGGCTTCTCCATCACCATATCCATCACCCTCAACATCAACACCATCTCCATTTCAATGATCCACACCATTCTCCTCGTAGTTTGTGATATGATTGAATCCTGGATATTGTTTTGGTGTCTTGTGCATGATTATGCTTGGTAACTTGTAATTATTTGGTGGTGAAGTTATATTTTCAGATTGTGTTGTATTCTATATGCCACTGATCCCTATCATGTTTCACCGTTGTGAGTAGTTCCCCATGTTTCTGAGAGCATAGGATGAATTGATTATGATTTTTATATAGTATTCAATGAGCATTTGGTTAAGTTTTAATCTTTTTTTATAATCGATGGAGGAAAAACCCTAGTTACCCATAGAAAATAAAAGCAAGTCCTTATGATTTATAATTGTGATTATTACGCGGATCTATTCGTAATACCAATAAAAGATATCATAGTCATTTTGGGAATGGACTGGTTATCTAATCATTGAGATCAGATTGATGTGGAGAAAACACGGTAGCAATACGAAACTCAAATGGAGGACGCGTAGTTTACCAAGGAGACAAGCACACGAGACTGGAAGCCGAACTACAACTCCACACACTTGAAGAAATCAAACCAGAGGGTAGATATAGGAGGAGGTGCAGCACAAGCTCACCTCCGACGTATATTCCCCAATCCCCACTCGCACACCTTCTACAATACTATGCACAACGGTTGCTGCCGTGTCGCTTTTAGTTTTGATGTACTAGCGCCCAATTTGATAGATATTGGTCCTAATCTTGCCCCGCTAGCTCCCGCCATCGATCTTTCCTCTCTCCCAAAATCCCAACCAAAAAGAAAATGGCCATCCTCCCATCCACTACCTCTTTCCGTGGCAGGATCCAACAAGGTCAGTGATGATCCTAAGTAGTTACAGAAGGTGTTCACCAAAGTCCCCCTTGAAGTACTCATCCGTCGTTGCAACGCCACAATTGACACGAGCTTCGTCAGTTCGTTCAAATATATTCTTTGACCAGCAAACAATGGTGCCACTCTTCCTACTTCTTAGTTGTTTGGCCTCATGTGTTCTTTATTCTCACATGACGATGAGACCGTGGGAATACAATGACGACTTGGTAGTGGTGGGCAGCCCGTGAAAGCATATGTCGCTGGACAAGTTCTCCTCATATGTTGTGATGTCAAATGATTTTGAAGAGTAGAGGGTAGGCGCCAATGAAGATTGGATCATGACTTTTGGCCTCGGATTTTAATGGGATCTTCTGAACATGTACAGTCGTGGCAAGATTGTTATTCCACAAGTGTCGAGGCTTGAAGCGGCCACCGGTAGTGCACTTACATTTGAGGATGATGGTGATGAAGCTCAACCTATTGAAATGAAGAAGATAGTTACTTGCCAAGTTCACACAGCTGCTGGAAAAAAAGAGAATTTCTCTCTTGTTGCTATCTTCATTTTCTAGATTGTTGTCCTTACCGAAAATAATTGATATGAATGGTCACTTTTTGAGAATCAGTTTCACAACCTTGTGTTTGCCGAAACCGAGAATGACAGTGTTTATACATGGTAGCCTCCGAGTTTTGGTAAATTCTCCTTCCTATATAGTGTATTAGCTTCATTATTCCTAGATCAATGTAAGATAATTCTACTGAACTGTTATTGGTTTAAAGAATATTCGTTGAAATTTTAGCTTCTTTTACACATTGAACCAATCATGTTGGTTCTTTCCATCATACAAGATAACGTAGTGCATGCAACCTAATAACATGCGTGGCCCGCCTGCATGCGACGCGTAAGAGTATAAATGGTACGATAATTTTCTGATCTAAACCTGCGTCCGCGTCCTTTTTAAGAATATGGTATGCAATTTTAGAAATCCGATGGATATAGACACGGATATGGATATCGGCTATGCAGATATCCGACGAATATGGTATAGGATATGATAATACTATTATCCGGTAGATGTGCATTATCCGCGGTACTCAGTTGGTATAATCCGAATAAATTAGCCTAACCCGCCAAACAAATAATCCCTCTATTTTAAAATATAAGATGTTTTAGGTTTGTGAAAAAAATGAATCTAGACTGTTTTAGTATATAGGTTCACTCAACTTTAGGATGAATCTATACATTAAAAAAGTCTAGATTTATTTTCTTCACAAACCTAAAACATCTTATATTTTGAAACGGAGGGAGTACCAAATTATTCCATTAGGAAAATGATGGTCTATATAAAAATCAAACCCTAGCAATCCATTATTACGCGTTCTTGTAGGTTGTGTACGTTGTATCCCTATCTTCCTTGTTTCTTCATGTGTTGGAGAGATTAGACACACACCTCCTAAATTGTCTTGTTGAAGACACATTTTTTCTTATCAAAAATTGATCTTTTAAGTTGTAAGTACGTAGCTTAGTAGGCTTCGTTCAGAAGATTATAGTGTGGTGTTTTGCTGCTTGTAAGCTAGTACTAATCCGTTTAAAATCCCACCGAGCATATTTGAGAACATATCGTCTAATATGCTGCACTTTTAAGTCTACATATATATTTTATATTGTTTGCAATGGTTAAATTATATATGTGTTAATATATTTTTCTGTTTTCGTTCCGACTCTGTTCTGTTTCCGATCCGAATCACGAGATCCAAGATACTGGTGCATGACCGAAACACGCCAAACTGAAGGGTTCAAACGATTGTAGCCAAGTATTGTGTGCCTACAGTCTGAAATTTTCACATCAAGGAGTAAAGTTCAAGGTTACCTCCACTGCACTCCTGTGAAGATCAATGGCAGTACCAGCTAGATGAAAGGTTCAAGTCCGGAAGGCCACCTTTGTCAAAAACACAATATATTAAACTCTCTATTGCCATTAGTTCATTTTTAACTTTGTGGGAGATTGTTGGAATAAGTTCAGAGTTCAGACTAATTTGGTTCAGTGTTCAGAAGTTCAGACTTTGTGTTTTTTCATTTTTTAATGAAGTTGCAAATGAACTTCTTGACGATGTCAATAATTTTTTGCTTATATTTTGTTCTTTGAGTTTGCCGTTTGACTTGTTAACGAGTCGACGCCATATATCTTCGCATTCGTTTAGATGGGACCAGCGACGGAGCTACGTTCAGGTCAGCAGGGGCCATGCCCCCCCCCCCCCCCCCCCCCACCCCATGATTGGGCACATGCAGGAAGGAACTATTTTTTGAAGGGCTTATACGAGAAATTTGTGTGTAATCTGCCCCCCCCCCCCCCCCCCCCCCTCCAGCAACTCATATATTGTATTTAGCCCCCCCAATCAGAAGTGGCAAGCTCCGCCAGTGGTCAGTGGATGGGACGCCTCTGAGCAGACTCTGTTTCATAATCCAATATTTGAATCCGCATCTGGTAATTATCCGCTCCGCTCTGAATCCAACAAAATATGATAAAAAGATATGGAGAGGGCATGACCTGATCCGTTTACACGCGAGGCCAGCCCCCAACCGGCCATGTTGCACAAAGGACAGATTTCCCTGCACACTACCAAACACACCCTAAGAGAAACTACGGTAGATTTGTTCTGAGTATTGTTCTCCTGTGGTAGAGGTTTATGTTGCTTGTGCAGTTACTGTTATAGCCTGAAGAGCGTGGGGTTGTAAGAAGCATCAAACATGATTGCAGAAAACCTGACTCTGTTTATCGGTTTCATTTGAGAAATGAATCGGGAGCAAGACTCCTTAATTCAGAAAAAAAATCTGAATCCTAAGCACCAGCTTGGAATTGTGTGCTACAAACATTGCAATTGTGTGCTACAAACATCTGTTATACAACTGTGACGCGAGAGTTCAGCTTTCGTTCATGAACGTGCCTGAACGTGCATTCTGATTCAAACTAGTTGAGCGTTCAACTTCTATAGCCCGTCTAAACCCTGGGCTAGAACAGACCGCGTGCAACATACACCGTTCATAACCGAATACGTTGAGAACAGTGGCAGACCACATCCTTCACCAGTCCAATGAACTACGAAGGGCCTTGCCCAGCTACTACAGAATTGTGTAAATGTATACATTCGGTCATTGGCTATTTGATTTCCATGAGTACAGAAATAGACCGTAGGCAGAACAGAATCGAATCATCTGTTGTTCTGAGGAGGTAATGTGGAATGGTTTTATTTACAAATGGTTTGGTAAGCGAGAGACACCTTTCGCCAGCATCTCATGCAGTGCTCACCACAGCACCTGTGGCTATGTCTTCAAAGCAGTCAAGAGTCCAGAAGATATCTGCTTCATCATAGTCATACAATGCTCGGGTGCTGTAATGGTATCTTAGGATGTATAAAAATACATCCCACTGTCGCTGGCTTCTGGGAGAATCTCCAAGGTTGAATTTAAGAATGCTGCAGATATACAGAGATCAGGATTAGCATGGCTACCAAGGGTTGATGACACAGGAGTGAACCTGAGAGCTCCCATGAGGGATTAGAACTTACCATTGGGATCATATGCTGGCAGGGAGATGCTTCGAGGGCAATGCTTTGCTTTGGACAAGTTTTTGTACATCGAAGAAGTAGTGAGGCAATCACGAGGCTGGAATGAAACCGAGGTGAGCAACGTTGTACACAAAAAAATGACATATCAAGTGAAGAACATGGGAATCATGAACACAGTTCTGCATTTGAAGGTATTCCAATTCTAGGGACAAACTCAAATAGGTTAATTATTTTTGAGAATTAACCAACAGTGGAACTTATGCAACACATGTTTAAGACACAGGAGGAGAAAGCAACCTCAAGTTCAGCTATGAAGAAATGCAAGCCGAACAGCATAACAGACCAAAATTGTCCTACACAACTACACCCCTATATTCTGATAAATATTTAATTAATTTAGAGAGATGCTTTTGAGTGTATTCCATAAGGTCAACATGCTTCAATTTTTATGTATGTAACTGCAGCTTCCAGTTCCATGGGGAAACAAGATTTTAAAATGTGTTGCTGTTGGTATCAGTTTTAAGAACAGTGTGTTGTGGTTATCAGCTGTATCAGACTAATGGTTCTTCCATGGGAAAAAACTGAGGAGGCCTATCCGGCCTGCGTGTTGTACATCAATCAAAAAAAAATATGACAACATTATCTTTTATCAATCAAGTAGTTTCCACAAATTAAAATCAAAATTGAGCAGATCTGTTCAAGGACAAAAGACTGAAAGAGCGCTCACCTTCAAGTCTTTGGTGAAGCATAAACTTAGTTCTTCAACCGAGCCCTTCTTGCAAATTATCTGTGGCGAGCCCCCAAAAGCATGTTTGATAGTATCGATGACATCACTCAATGCATATTCTTTACCATTTGAGGTGAAGATATTTCCAGTTGCCAGCATTTCCTGCAATTCATTTCCAATTTAACAATGAAAAAGAGACAAGTTTCTACGATGCAGTTTAGCAGGAATGAAATTCATACACATTACAATACTAGTGGTTCTAAGTTTGTTTTCTTCTTCTGGAGACCAAGCTAGCTTGGAATAAAAAGAAGATGAGATGCAGTAGCATATGACCTCACAAGAAAAAACAGTAACACGCTACAACTAACAAATCAAAGGCCAGATGCTTACTGTAACGTTATATTTGAAGTAGAGATCAAGGGCAGTGGAGAAGTACTGCAATTCATCATCAACAGCAGGGGACGAGCACGTTCCATGCTTCTCTGCAAGAGATTAGGAAAAATAAACCAAACTTAGCACGAGTGAACATTGACTTCATGCTCTGAATCATGCTATGCTTGCAGCACTATTAGACAAAACTAGTAACTCTTTCATTAGATAAAGTGATTTGGAGAACATTACCCCACTAAAAGATAATCCACGAATGATCAATCGGGTAGCACATGTCAACGCCATTATGCGAAACAGCAGGTGAGGAGACAGAGCAAAATGTTAGTGACAGATCCAAGCAAGGAGTGATTTCAGAGTCCAATCCCCTAATTCAGACAATATTACCTCATGAGCCCAGAAAGGGCCCTTGCCACTGAAGCAAGTGGAAGAGGTTGAGCAGTAGAGAGACGGCCAGTACTGGTCCATCTTCGGCTTCAGAGTCGATATCTGCACCAAATTGAGGAAGACAGAGCGGAACCACACATCAGTCAACAAGGCTAGCAACAGAGTAAATGGAAGATCAGGACTTTTGTCCTGCCTCCTCTACAGAGTCAACTGTGGCAGGATTGAATTAAGCTGTCTGCGGCTAGGGTAGGCAAGCACCTTGTCCATGTCGAAGTTTGTGTGGCGGCAGCACGACGGCCAGGTCCCGTCATCGTAGTCCGGCCACAGCCCGTCTGTTGCATCAAGGAATTGAACCAACACGAGTGAGGAATTTCGCATCTGCGGGGAACTGAAACAAGGAGATTAAGCATGATGATCGCCTCGCACTTACGGATCGTGAACGTCTGGAGCGGCTCCGACCTGCAAAGCAGAACAGGGAAAACGAGCGGCGTGAGTCGGACGGAACGGGAAGAAACGAATCTCCGGAGCGGCAGAAACCCCCAGTGGCCCAGTCCCCCACCCGAACGAGCGATAGCGCGCGCGCGCGCGTGGATGGGGGCGGCGGGGCGCGGAGGGAGAAAAGCAGGCGGGGGAGATAGAGGGGGGCAAGCACGTACCGGCAGCAGCCGTTGATGGCGCAGCAGTGGCGGGTGGAGGAGCAGATGGTGCCTGGCCACTGCAGCGCGAGCGCGAAGTAGTCGAACTCCCGCTGCGCCTTCCCCACCGCGGCCACGGCCACGGCCGGCCGGGCGAGGCCCGTGCCGAACAGATCGGCGGCGACCAGCGCCCAGACCACCAGCAGGTACGTCATCGTCGCCATTGCCCTCCGCCGCGGTGTCTCGCTCTCCCCCTTTCCTTCCCTGACTCCCTGTGGCCCTCGCAAGTGGAGCTCTACCAGTACCATAAAGATGCACGGCACGGATATGTTTGTATAACGGGTGCGGCTACGGAGGAGGTCGTGTCGCGGGCAGGTGGGGCCTGTCCGCCGTAGCAACGACCACTCCGTCTTTTTGTTCTTTTTATTTACACAGTACCTTTTCCTTCTTGGGTTAAAAAATATGTGGGCTACTAGTGTTTAGGCAACCAAGCCAGCTCGGTTTAAGAAACTTGTGAAATAATAGTACACATTAATTTTCATGCTTGATAAATTTTTGTCCACACATTTGATCTGTAGAACGCACCAATAACAATGTTTTGCAACATTGTATATAGATAAACAAGTTTAACCCCGTGATTTCTGGTACTACCAGAAACCATGAGGAGTCCGCTGCTTTGCAACCAAGACTTGCCATCAGTTTATGCAACTCTTTCTTTTCGACGAACAGTTTCTGGTTCGGAAACTTGTAGAGATGGAGTTCCACACGCACACACGCGCATCTCCTGCTGAGAAATTGCATGCAGAAACCGGCAAAAAGGCCGACTTTCTTGCCCCGTACGTGATGATTCGATTTGATACTCTGGAATCTCGATTATCTTGGGAATATCCTCTGGGAGCTAGTACGTACTACTCCAGTACTAGACTTTGTACAAAAGAATGTGCAGCGACAGTTCCACGACGTACGCCGGCGTCGGCGTCGGCGTGGCGCCATGCACCCCAGCGGCTCATCAGCTAGCCGTCGTCGGGCTTATCGGGATATCGCGGGCCCCGTCGGATGGAGTCCGTCCAGCCTCTGCCGCTGCGCACGGTGCTGGTTGCCCGCTCGGGCTCGGGTCCTCAATCCTCCGTCCGTGGCGTTCGCCATCGCTGCACACAATTGCAGCCAGTAGCTTCAGTAGTTAGCACGGGAGAAGTGACGGCCGGGAGGCAATAAGACTGCTACGTACTTTATTATCTGATGAAACCCACTGTACTGGTTTCAGTTAGCGCTGACAGTAGCATACATAGCAGATGAACGGGAGATGTTAACATTAATTACCCGACTGTTTGTAGGACGGTAGGGTGACGTAGCGAGGGCAGTGGCTCCTCCTCCTGCTGCTGCTCGACCTCGCCTCCTCCTCGGCCTCCGACCCGCAGTCCCGCGGCTGCACAAGATAATCCATGCTCGCAGGCCACGAAATCAGAAATGGCAATGGCGTTTCTCCGAAGATACAGTGTCTGTTTCTGTTTGTTGCGTAGTAGGAGGAGGTACGTACCTGGTAGTCCTTGTGGAAGCAGAGCCTGAGCTCCTGCACGGATCCGTTCTTGCAGACGAGGTGCGGCAGACTCCCGAAGGCGTGGTCGATGGCGGCCACGATGTGCGCCACCTCGTACCTCCGCCCGTTACGGGGGTAGATGTGCGCCTTCCTCAAGGCTTTCTGCACACAACAGAGTGAGAAAGCCTGTGTAACATGCTGTGCAGGAGTTGTTCGTGGCAGCAAAGTGCTGAATGTTCTGTACTATACTCCCTCTGTCTCAAATTACTCCGTGGCTTTGAATAAAAAATAAGAAAGTACTAATCCACTAGATAAACGTGCGCGCGGAGTAATTTAAAACAGAGAGTACTAACTAACCGTGACGTTGTATCTGCTGTAGAGGTAGAGCGCCGTGGAGAAGTAGTCGTACTCGTCCTGTATCTCCGGGTACGCGCACGTCCCATGCGTCTCTGCGACACCAACACCACAAACAGCAATGACTCGAATGTTATTAGACACAGATCAGGAACAGAGGAACTGTGTTTCTTCTGTCGGTAAATTCAGAAACCGCACACGCGTACGTACCCCACTGACGAATGCGGTCCAGCAAAAAACATCAGCACATGCACCACGACAGAAGAAAGAAAAAAGAAGCATGTGAGCTAGCCGTCCGTCTGTTCCCCTTGATCATCAGCAGATATCGAAAATGCAGAGTCGACAATCAGTGGGTCGGTCACTAACTAACTAACCTCGTGGACCCAGAACGGGCCCCTCCCGCCGAAGCAGGTGGAGGAGTCGCCGCAGTACAGCGACGGCCAGTACTTCTCCAGTATCGGCCTCAGCATCGCGATCTGCGCCGAGCAAAACCAGACGAGAATTATTTGAAGCGTATTGACATTGGAGTAGTTTACTTGCAAAATTCAGAGAAAGTCACTCTGAACCAGGTGTGGGGTAACAAGTGGAACGCATTGGCATACTACTAGTATAGTAGTACTTGCAAACAAGCGGAGTAAATCCCATACCTTGTTCATGTTGAATGGAGCGGTCTGTCTGCAGCACGACGGCCACCCGCCGTAGCTGTACTGCGGCCACAGCCCATCTGTCCGTCCGTCCCCAGCAAAACAAAATGAAATTATTATTTTTTGTTTCTGAACTCCAATCCTCAATGATTGGAGCAATAAAGCGAAAGCCAAGATGCATTTTTTTCAGGATAATAAGCAGAACAGAGTAAGCAATAAGGCAGACAGATTGGTAGCTGAACGATTCCCCCATTGCCATCTGAAATCAAACAAAGGGCTGTTGATATACTTACGGATTGTGAACGAGTTCAGAGGGTTTGACCTGCAGATCAATGCCAAAAAGGGGAACGAAATGAGCAAGGGACAACGAGAAATGCGGATGGAAGGAGGGGAAGCGAGAGAGCGGGGAATAATGGGCGCGCACCGGCAGCAGCCGTTGGAGCTGCAGCAGTGGTTGGTCTGGCGGCAGACGGTGCCCGGCCACTGCAGCGCCAGCACGTAGTGGTCGAACCCGGCCATCCGCCGCTTCCTCCCCGCCGTCGCCGTCGCCGGCGACGACGAAGGCGACGCGCCGGGGAGCAGCAGCACGGCGAGGCAGAGGAAGCAGAGGGACAGGAGGAGCTGCCTCCTCTCCATCGTGGCTCGACCGTGTCCGGATCTATATGCCTACGTGCTACCCAGTAGAGGTACCCGCCATCAGCTACCAGCCTACCACCCGTCCATTGTTGCAATTTATGGTGGGTTTCTTGCCTTTCTGGAGTAGCTTGCGGCACATGCCACTGCCAGGTTCAGATGGTCAATTAGCTTGACGTCGTAGCGAGTAATACGCTCCCCTCGTCCTTGGGTTTCTCCCTCTGCTTCTGCTAGCTGCTTGCTTCCGTAGAGGGTACAAGTCTACCACCAGAGAGTCAGAAATTAACGTGTGTTGAGTTGCCAAAGGTATTCTTCGATGGTTGCAGCTAGCAGCAAGCCACACGCATCGCGCCCCCCTTCTTTTCAGTTCGAGAGGTGCACCATCGAGTCACATTGTCACATTAGAGCAACTCTAGCAGAACCCTCCTTAAATCGGCAACATGCAAAACACGTATACATGCTAATGAACTTGCGACTTGAACTGTACTTTTTAAAATTTTGCACTCGTCGCAAAATTCAGCAACGAATTGCGTTGATCATACTAGGTTCAGAGACGAAATGCATTTAATTATACATAGTTCAAGAAATCAAAAAGCCTAAAACCGTGATTAAACTACGCTTACATCTGGGCAACACATCGTAAACCCTAATAAGCAATATTGAGCCCCAGGTGACCTCACCGAAGCTTCCGAGCGTGGCAAAATAATGCCATAAAAGTTGCCATTCTTTATTTCTCCATGTGGCTGATTATTGGTTGTTCCTCTATTTTCCTTCTCCCTGATCCGCACCTCCATTCTGAATCTATATATATATATATATATATATATATAGAGAGAGAGAGACAAAACTCCTTGTGTGTCCATCCTCGCCGAAGAAAGCATCGTCTGCCATCCATTCGCTGGAGATCCGTGCTCCTGTGAGAAATTCGTTCCCTTTCTTCCTTTTCTATCACTACTCGGTATATCCTAATACCTGACAGCTGCCTTTACTGCCACGCCTATGCACGCGGCAGACATACACGACCCTAGACCCGACCTTGTACGCTCCCCCAAGCCCACCCAACCTCACATCCCCACGCTCCCTTGCAACCCCCAACCCACCAACCGCCGGCGAGCCATCGCGCCTCCACTCCCAACCGCGAGCGGTCCACGGCGCCTCCTCTCAACGTCCAATGCTCCGGCCGCGTCCCTACCCCACCTCCTGCGTCCCCCGAACCTTCATAGATCGCGTCGTCAGATCCCCTGCTCGAGCGCCGTCGCCATCCTCCTGCTCCGCGTGGCCCTTCTCGAGCGGATCTGCAGCTCCGAAGCACCAGCAGCACGCAAGATGCAGGAGGCAAGGAGCAAGTCTTGCTTCGAGCTGCTCCCGGCGCATCCATCTTCCACAAGGAATCACCACCGCCGCCGGCATATCCTCGAATTCTGGCGACGGATCCCTGATGCTGCTGGAGCCTGCGGCCATGATCTGCACGTGGTGGTTGTAGGAGGAGGGGCTGAGCTCCTCCTCTTCATCGACGTCTACGCGTCCAGTTTCAACTGCCGCATCTATTTTTTATGAATCACAACCGTTGCTTGCTTTGTGTGCTTGCAAATTTTTATCTCATTGACCCAAAAAAACCTTGTTCAGACAGTAGGATTTGGTCATGCATCTTGTGGAATAATTCTTACCTAGTTGAATGGAATTTTTCCTGAAGCATATAGTGCTAAGATTTTTACACACTGAGCTAAATGCATCTCCTTCCTACGCTGGGTGCTGAAATAATCAACCGTGATACTAAATTGGGTGACTTTCTTTGTGTAAATAAAAGCTTAATATACAGAAGCTTATTTTCTCCCCACTGCTGTTACAAATTTTATTCAGCCAGAAACCTTATTTCTTATGATGCAAATATGTACTGTGAGTACTTAACCCCATCTGACCCAACAATAATTTGATAGATAGTAACCGGCCTGTAGGTACTAAAACGGATAATTCATGCACATCTTGTTTCATCTTTTTTATACAAGTTTCTGAAATGCTAAAACATTGTATTCTGTAGGTTCTAGATGAGACAGTGTCCAGTACATGTATGTCTAGTTTAAGTGATAGTTGAAATCTAGATGAGACGGTGTCTCTTTGTATGAATTACGCTACTCTCTATATGAATTTTGGGTGTTGAGTGTTTTTTTTTTTCAGGTGCTTGACTAGTTGTATGTGCTTGACTAGTGAAGTTTTGGTGCCGAGTAATTTTTTCATAAGGGTGCTTGATAAGTTAAACTATGGTGCCGAATATTTGTACGATCTTGATAAGGGTGCTTGATAAGTTAGTTCATGTAACTGTGTAGCCTGTAGGTACTGAAATGGATAATTCATGCACATCTCGATTCATTTTTTTATACAAGGTTCTGATAATCTGCATGCCATTTGTACGATCTTTGTGGAGCCAAGTCATTTATCTTCTAGTACTGAATTGTTTGCATATTCAAGTGCGTGTATGTTCATGTTGCCAACGTCCTGATTTATCTGTGTGCTTATGTTTTTCCCAGATGCACACTTTATATTCTTGATACTGAACTGATGCTCTGTTTTATCCCATGCTGAGGCTCTCTCCAGGAGTGCTTATGAACATGCCAGATACTGGATACTTGACGAACGATTGTTCTCTATTATTGGCAATAACTGGCTGGATTAACCATAGGTGCTTAATATTATGTTGCCTAGCAGATGTATGGCGCTTGATACTTGATGAATGATTGTTCTCTACTGTTGATATGTGAAGTGTTACCCCATGCACTTCGTTCGATTGAACTATATTTCTCAGTGACGGTTTAATCGTAAAAATCTTTTTCAATGTCAATGTGAAGAAACCATCGTGCAAAAACTGCATGTTCCACATACCATCTGGTTGGAGTAATTCTGAAACCCAACTGAGCTTGCATCTTCCATTCGGTGATATGGGCGTTAACCGGTACTCCTTTCGTTTTAAAATATAAGATGTTTTAAATTTATATAGAAAATGTATCTAAACTTCTTTTAGTATGTAGATTCACTTCCTGGGGAACCAGCACGAGAAGAACAAGTTCATTTGTAGTCCCCCGACGTGGCTATTTACGGTCGACCTTGACACGATGCAGGCAGAGAACCAGCCTGAGAGGAACAAGTTTCCCGGGGAAGCGTACCCTTACAAGTTGCCGTGGCCGATGTATTCAACACAATTAATGTGCTGCCGATGCTATAGCTTGTTACCAAATTTTACAAGTAATGAAGTCGTTCTACTCGATCGATCTCCTTGTTGACATCAAAGGATGAAATTTCCAATACATTAGATTTGGGTCCGTCTAGCGAGCGTCCATTGGTAGTCCTGAGCAGACCCTCCTGATTTGGGAAGTTTCTTCTTTTTTAAGATAACAACTGATGGAATTCAATCATGACGAAACCGATTACAAACAACACCACAAAAAAAGAAAAGTATAATATAGATCCAGAAGACCCGACACCGTACTCCCAAATTGCAATCAAGCCCTTCGTCCTCATCGTCACCACCCAGATATAGGGACCAGATTCGGAAGCCGTCCATCTTTAGACACCATCGAGTCACTGCCGCCACCTTCGCCACATTGGGCTTTGAACACCGCAGGAGTGCCCACCCCGAGGGGTGAGAGATAATAATCTTTTCCAGACCATCGGGCAGGCAGGAGATGGTTGAGACCGAGCAGTTCCTCCAATCCAAGGTCCCTGAGCAGTAGGTCCCAACCATCGACGCCACGCCTAGCCGCCGCCTCCCCTCGCCACCATGACCGGCCGGAGGAAATTGCAAGACGCAACAGTCGCATCTAAAAAAACCAAACAACCCTAACGAGGAAGGCGGTTGTACCAACCTCTTGTAGGGTTCGCAGCATAGAAAACAAAAAATTTCCTACGATGTGAACTATGTACCAAGATCTATCTATTAGATACAAACAACGGGTGGATGTATATCCGTAGAGAACATACCCTTAAAGACCGACAAAGCTTAACGAGTTCAACTCGTGGTTGATGTATACGATCTCTTGCCGATCTCAAGATCGAGAGGAAGTCCTAGCGCCGCAAATCAGCAGCGCATTCGTGCTCGCACACACGTTCGAGGCACCGAGCAACCTCCGCCTCCTCGCTCCAGCGATGCAGCGGAAGCACAACTCTTTCTTGCCGAATAGCCACCGGGAACATGTATCTCGCTAGTCCGAGACCATGGGGGATAAATTCTAGAGGGGGAGAGAGATCCTTCACGAGGAGGTGTGAGAGACAAGTGAGAGGAGGGGCTCCTTTTATAGGAGGAGGGGGCACCCAAGGGGGTGGCCGCCGGCCATGGGGGATGCCCCCTCCCCTCCTTCATTCATGTGGGTGGACACTCCACTCACAAAATGGCCCTTCAATTTTCTCCACTCAAAAGTCCACTCAAATTCCCATTAAATTTCCACCAAATTTAATGCAAACTCTCATTAAATAAAACACTTTTATTTTATTCAGAATTTTGTCAATTACTTTAATGACAAACATTCACAAATAACCCCTTGCTAGAATTCTATTTCACATGCATAACCACTTTATGCAATTTCACCCGAAAACCTGTTTCGGTATCTAGTGAAATAAATTCCTGTGCTTGTTCATTCTTTCGGCATGAAACGTTTGCTCCAATTGGATGTCGGTGTCTCTTAAGTGTGTCACCCTACAGTTCGTGAATAATGCGGACATGATCGAGACCCCTCTCGGATCAATAATCAGAAGCGGGATCTGGAGACCCATACTGACTCCCACACATTCAACGATGACTTTCTTGTGATCGTCGGAACCTTTTACGCTAGTATCTTAATCCCTTTGTTTCACGATATATTACATGTCCGAGATTCGATCATCGGTATCTCCATACCTAGTTTGATCTCGTTACCGACATGCACTTTTTTCTCGTTCCCGTGATATAACATTCTAGTGATCAAATCACTTGCTTGCAAGCTAATCAATGTGATATCACCGAGAGGGCCCAGAGTATATCTATCCGTCATCGGGATGAACAAATTCCACTCTCGATCCATGAGCCTCAACATAACACTTTATTAGTTCTGAATCCATCTTTATAATCACCCTGTTACGGTGTGACGTTTGATGTTATCAAGAAACTCTTCCGGTGTTAGTGATTGACATGATCTCATGGTCTAAGGATTAGGATCACTTCGTAAGTTGTTATAGCAATATAAACTCAATGACTTTGATCGTAATGTTATACTTCGGATGAATGTTCATCACACCATTACACTAATGTTGTGATCCCGTTATTAACAACATCCAATGTCCATGATCAGGAAACCTTGATCATCTTGTTAATCAACGAGATAGTTTATGAGAGAGGCATAACTAGGAACTTTATGTTTGTTTATTAAACACACATGTATTAATGTTTCCGTATTAATACAATTATAGCATGCAAAATAAACATCTATCATATACTTGGAATACACATAATAAACACTTTATTATTGCCTCTCAGGGCATATTCCCTTCAGTCTCCCACTTGCACTAGAGACAATAATCAACTTACATAGTGATAAATCTAACACCCATTGAGTTCTGGTGTTGATCATGTTTTTCTCTAGGGAGAGTTTTAGTCAACGGATCTGTTACATTGAGATCCGTATGTACTTTACAAATCTTTATATCTCCATCCTTGACATGCTCGCGGATGGAGTGAAACCGGCGCTTAATATGCTTGGAATGCTTGTGAGACCTTGGTTCTTTGGCATTGGCAATGGCACCATTGTTGTCACAATAGATCACCATTGGGTCCAACGCGTTTGCAACCACTCCTAGTTCGGATATGAACTCCTTCATCCAAACTGCTTCCTGAGCCGCTTCTGAAGCGGCAACATATTCGGCCTCCGTTGTTGATCCCGCTACCACAGGTTGTTTGGAGCTCCTCCAACTAACCGCTCCGTCATTCATGAGAAATACGTATCCGGATTGAGACTTAGAGTCATCCGGATCGGTGTCAAAGCTAGCGTCAACGTAACACTTAGTGACGAGCTCTTCTTCACCTCCGTATACAAGAAACATATCATTAGTTCTTCGTAAGTACTTAAGGATATTCTTGACCGCTATCCAGTGTTCCGAACCTGGATCTGATTGGTACCTACTAGTCAAACTAATAGCATGTGCCACATCCGGTCTTGTATATAGCATGGCGTACATTATAGAGCCTATGGCTGAAGCACAGGGGACTTTGTCCATTATCTCTCTTTCTTCCGCCGAAGCCGGACTTTGAGTCTTACTCAATGTCTTGCCTTGCAACATAGGTAAGAACCCCTTCTTACTTCCGTCCATTTTAAACTTCTTTAAAATCTTATCAAGGCATGTACTTTGCGATAGCCCTATTAGGCGCCTAGATCTATCTCTATAGATCTTTATTCCTAATATGTATGACGCTTCACCTAGGTCCTTCATTGAAAATTTGTTGTTTAGATAACTTTTAACACTGTTTAAAAGATCTATATCATTTCCGATCAATAATATGTCATCCACATATAATATCAGAAATGCCACATTGCTCCCACTCACTTTCTTGTAAATACAAGCTTCTCCATAAGTTTGGACAAATCCAAACTTTTTGATCACCTCATCAAAGTGGAGATTCCCACTTCGTGATGCTTGCTTCAATCCATAGATGGATCGCTGAAGCTTGCACACCTTGTTAGCATCCTTAGGATCGACAAAACCCTTTGGTTGTATCATATACAACCCTTCTTCAATATTACCATTGAGAAACGCGGTTTTGACATCCATCTGCCATATCTCATAATCAAAATATGCAGCAATTGCTAACATAATCCTAACTGAATTTAGCATCGCTACGGGAGAGAATGTCTCATCGTAGTCAACTCCTTGAATTTGTCGAAACCCCTTTGCGACAAGTCGAGCTTTATAGACGGTCACATTACCATCAGCATCAGTTTTCCTTTTGAAAATCCATTTGTTCTCCACGACCTTTCGGTCGTGAGGTAATTCCACCAAGTTCCAAACTTGATTTTCATACATGGATTCCATCTCGGATTTCATGGCTTCTAACCATTTGTTGGAATCCGGGCTTATCATCGCTTCTTCATACGTCGCAGGGTCATCATTTTCATCAACCATGAAATTCATGACAGGATTTCCGTACAGCTCGGGAGCTGCACGCGTCCTGCTTGACCTGCGAGGTTCGGTAGTACTCTCTTTTGGAGTTTCATGATCATTATCATTAGTTCCCTCTTCAACAGGTGGAGCCAACTCCGGAACAACTTCCGGCGCTGCGCTACTCGCCATACTTTGAAGAGAAGGTTCAATAACCTCTTCGAGTTCTACCTTCCGACTACTCACACCTTTCGCGAGAAACTCTTTCTCTAGAAAGGATCCATTCTTGGCAACAAAAACCTTGCCCTCGGATCTGTGATAGAAGGAATACCCAATAGTTTTCTTAGGGTATCATATGAAGACGCATTTTTCCGCTTTGGGTTCGAGTTTATCCGGTTGAAGTTTCTTCACATAAACATCGCATCCCCAAACTTTAAGAAAAGACAGCTTAGGTTTGTTTCCAAACCACAATTCATACGGTGTCTTTTCAACGGATTTAGATGGTGCCCGATTTAAAGTGAATGCAGCAGTTTCTAGTGCATAACCCCAAAATGACAATGGCAAGTCCGTCAGAGAAATCATAGATCGAACCATATCTAATAAAGTACGATTACGACGTTTCGACACACCATTTCGATGTGGTGTTCCGGTAGGCGTGAGTTGTGAAACAATTCCACACTCTTTCATGTGAGTGCTAAACTCGTAACTTAGATACTCACCTCCACGGTCGGACCGTAGAAATTTGATCTTTCTATTACGATGATTTTCCACTTCATTCTGAAATTCCTTGAACTTTTCAAAGGTTTCAGATTTGTGTTTCATCAAGTAGATATAACCGTATCTACTCAAATCATCCGTGAAAGTAACAAAATAACGATATCCACCTCGCGCCGACACACTCATTGGACCACATACATCAGAATGTTTGATTTCCAATAAATCTGTCGCCCGTTCCATTGAACCGGAAAACGGCGTTCTAGTCATCTTGCCCATAAGGCATGGCTCACATGTATCAAATGATTCAAAATCAAGTGATTCCAAAAGTCCATCCGAATGGAGCTTCTTCATGCGTTTAACGCCAATATGACCTAGACGGCAGTGCCACATATATGCGGATATATCATCATTAAGTTTAATCCTTTTAGCATCAACATTATGAATATGTGTAACATTATCGTCGAGATCTAATAGAAATAAACCATTCATCATTGGTGCATGACCATAAAAGATTTCATTCATATAAATGGAACAACCATTGTTCTCGGATTTAAATGAATAACCACTTCGCATCAAACACGATCCAGATACAATGTTCATGCTCAGTGCAGGCACCAGATAACAATTATTCAAGTTTATAACTAATCCCGATGGCAAGTGGAGAGGCAGCGTTCCGACGGCGATCACATCAATGCTTGATCCATTGCCGACACGCATCTTGACCTCACCCCTTGCTAGCGGTCGCTTGTTCCGCAGCCCCTGATTCGAGTTACAAATATTAGCAGCTGAACCGGTATCAAATACCCAGGTGCTACTGCGAGCACTAGTCAAGTACACATCAATAACATGTATATCATATATACCTTTGTTTGCCTTGCCGGCCTTCTTGTCTGCCAGATACTTGGAGCAGTTGCGCTTCCAGTGGCCAGTCCCCTTACAATAGTAGCACTCGGTATCAGACTTAGGTCCAACTCAGGGTTTCTTTTCAGGCACGGCAACAAGCTTGCCGCCCTTACTACCCTTCCGTTTTCCCTTCTTGTCTTTCTTGAAACCAGTGTTCCTATTGATCATCAACACTTGATGTTCCTTTTTTATCTCCACTTCTGCAGTTTTAAGCATTGACAGAAGCTCAGGGAGAGACTTCTTCATGCCTTGCATATTATAGTTCATCACAAAGCTCTTATAGCTAGGTGGCAGAGACTGCAGAACACGATGGATGCTTAAGTCAATGGGAATCGTTATTCCCAAGGACAATGGCTTATCAGCGTAACCCGACATCTTGAGTACATGCTCACTAACGGAGCTGTGCTCTTCCATCATGCAGCTAAAGAACTTTTCTGAAGCGTTGTATCTCTCTACAGCAGCATGTGTGTGGAAAATCATTTTCAACTCACCCATTGTATCAAATGCATTGCCGTTTTCGAAACGCTTTCGAAGTTCCGGCTCTAGCCCATACAATATGCCGCAATGAACTAAGTTGTGGTTCTCCCGACGAGTCTGATAGACATTCTTCTCCT
Source organism: Avena sativa (assembly GCA_916181665.1). Lineage (NCBI taxonomy): Eukaryota > Viridiplantae > Streptophyta > Magnoliopsida > Poales > Poaceae > Avena > Avena sativa. The sequence goes on from OV702282.1 coordinate 414,216,587, forward strand.
CGTCAGGGGCATCATCAAAAGGTGGGGGGCCTAGTGGCGCTTCTAGCACGTATTGCTTTTGTGCAGCAGAGAGGAGAATCCTCAAATTCATGGCCCATTCGGTAAAGTTGCTACCGTTTGTTGCTAGTTTCTCTTTCTCCATGAACACATTGAAATTAAAAGCAGGTGGTGCCATCTACAACAGAATTTGTAAAGTTTAGACTAAGTGTATGATAGATTGAGTTTAACTAATCCATATTACGAATGAACTCCCACTCAAAAACGACATCCCTCGTGCCTTTTTGGTGATTACATGAACCAAATCCACTATACCAAGTCCGATCATCACGTGAGTCGGTATAGCTTCAAAGGCGAGCATCAAATGGGCATCATATCAACTATATGACTCATGCTTAACCTTTCGGTCCGTGTTCCGAGGCCATGTCTGTACATGCTAGGCTCGCCAAGTTAGAACCTTAGTATTTGCGTGTGTAAC